>CM035848.1:211487721-212687721 GCA_020510985.1 Pholidichthys leucotaenia
GCCCAAAAATGCTGGGATAGGCTCCAGCCCCCACCCCCCCCCGCGACCCAAAAAGGATTAAGCGAAAGAAGATGGATGGATGGATGGTTAATAACAACAGATCACAAATGTGTGTTGACCTGTCACAAGTACAACAAAAATGACGAGGGTGAAGAACAAAGTCACAACATTTAATGAAAAAAAAAAGGCAGTAAAGCAGCACAGGGTCCCTTGGCTCAAGAAGACCACCCATTCTTTTATTTTCTTTCCCACAAATTAGCCTGCAGACTAATGGCAGAGTTTTGTGTGGCTTCTTCTTTCATTACTGGCCCCACGTAAATAAAAGAAATTCGCCATCAATCTGGACTCAAGTACATGCTGAATCCCATGAAATCCCCGACATGAATTATTGACAGTGTGATGGGACTGAGAGAATGATGCAGGAGTCGAAGCCTGAGAGCGACCATGGTGCGGAGAAGCTTCAATATGATATCTGTGTGCCTGTCTGTCTGTCTCACATGCATCAAATAAACAACTAATTGACATCTAAAACCCTCCATAAACAATATCCCACTCACACACTCGTACCCTCAACTTACATATACATTCCCCCCAGGTTGACTTACCAACTGGCCACAAGGCTTCCCAATTACAATTAAAACACTGAATGAAAAACCCTGTGCCTGTTTACTCTGAGAAGCCTTTTCAAATTACACTTTGACATCTAATATTACAGCAGTGTGAAATGAGAACGGCTGATAGGATGTGAATCAGAGAAAGCTAGATGAGATGGTACAGCTCTTGAGGGGATTCATTCCAGCATTTGCCCCACGGAGACGCTGGAAAGAGGCCTGTGTAACATCTCACTTTATTTTCCTCAACGCAATGTGAGGCCCCACTTTCTACTTTTGTCTTTCAGCTCAAATTCACACACAAACTGCATACTCAATGATTATTTGCATTAAATTATTAATATGCCAATGGTAACTGCGCTGGGCTTTGGAGTCGGTGCAACCAGCGCACATTCTTTCAAGAAGAACATGGCAAGAAGGAACTTCAGAGCTGGTACCCCTCATTTAAATCAAGTAAGAAAAGAAGATACTATTGATTCCATGCTCTCTCCCACACATTGGTTTGGCTTGCCTTCCAAAACATTATTTTTTTTGCAAGGGGTGTCCCAAAAGAGCTCAAAACAAAGAGGACAGACTTGTTTGAGGGTAATACTCTTGTGCACAGCGTGAGGCATGCACTAACAAGGAGGATCAGTCTGGGAAAAAAAAAACCCAAACAACAACAAAAAAACGTTAAAAACTTCATCCATAGTTGTGAAACTCCTACCTACATGGCCACACAATCAGGGACAAAATATAAACTATTCAAACAACGACAGGACGGCCATGTCTCGATACACACATCTCACAAAGAACATCCAGACTGCAAACAAACTTCAGGCGGAAATTTAAAAAAGAAAAAGGTGCAATTTCCACCCATCAACATGGCAGCATTTGTAATTTAACTCCTTCAGCATTCAACATGTTTCAAAAACAACCTGCATTCATTTCTCCATCATCTTCACGATAATGTAAACAGCCGAGTCTGAAGGTATGGTGCGAGACAAAGCCGAGTCTGACTCGCTCAGCTCACGATCAATAGGAAAAGAAAAAGACACAGAGTCTGGAGTCTAATTGATGGTGCTGCTGTGACTGCTGCCCTTCAGAGAACAAGAGCTTATTATTCGCCCATTGATGATTTGACACAGTTTGATCTGCGCATACCCAATTGCGGGGCTCCTCTGCATCTGGGTTTGTTTACGGATTGATTGATCAAAGGGCTCCTGCGCGTCTCTGTTTGTTTCATGTATGCATACAGAGGGACACTCTGGCTTTTATTACTGTAGTGATAAAAATTGTAATTTTGTAGTCCATTTGATAAACAGTGAACAGATTTTGAAAACACCTAGCTCTGCGAGAGGGCTGACCGTGACTTTTTTACAGTTGAAACATTCTCATTTGATAATGTATCCAGCGTGAACTGAGGAATCTGTGCGCTTTGGCCCATATCTTCATGTCTGGGGCAACCTTGCAGTTTCAAGTAAAGAGTGGTTTATATTGTTGAAAAAGTAGATTATGAGGTGCAAAAATAGATATGGATAACATAAAGCACAACTGCTTTTGATGGTTAAACCAGACAAGCATTACTGAAGAAGAGCTCTATGCATTATAGCTTGGGCCTACGCTTTGTTAAATACCTCATCAAGCTCTTGGTGGAGATTCAGAAAAAAAGTGGGTACTTTGGCACAAGTCAAACATGGACAAGAATTCCAAGCAGTTTTTCAACTATGCGTTAATCAACAAAAAGAAAACAAAAATGAAAATGTCCTGTTTGCTAACAGCCTCTCAGTTGTAATGATTACAGACTCACTCCAAACTTGATTGAATTTTTTTTTGTGCTCTGTTTTTCGTACGTTTACCTAGAAACAAAGGATTATGGTTAGGGCTTGGTCTGCAGCCTTAAGGGTAGTATCTCACAGAGCAGCGAATGTAGCGATTTTTGGATTCGCCAGCTTTTCTGACAAATGTTGGCAAAAATCAAGCTGGTATCTCATGGAGCAGCAAATGCTGAGGAACGTGTTTTAATTGTTGGGTTTCGTCATGGTTCATAAAAGGTTGCAAAACAGCTTGCACACAGTTTTTAAGGCCACAAACAGTTTTGTCATAAAGAGTCTTAACACAGTCAGGGATGAGTCGGACAGCCTGGGCCAGTACGAAAACTATTGCAGGCCTTCAGAGCACAGAGCGCAGTAATCGTGTGTTTTTAGATGGTTTTAATTCAGACACAGAGCTGGCTAATGCTCTTAATTGTTTTTATGGTAGTTTTGACTCCTTTGATTTTAGCACAGAAACCCAACATTTGAAACAGAACCTCAAAGACAATCAGCACTTTAATACTGAGGTGCAGGATGTTAAAAGGGAGTTCTGTGCTGTAAAAGTGAACAAAAGTCAGGGCCTGATAATATATGTGGGCGATTGGTAAAATCCTGTGCACATGAACTGAGTCCTGTATTTCACTACATTTTCAATAAGTCCTTACAGACACAACATGTGCCTAAGATCTGGAAAGATGCTGTGGTTGTCCCCGTTCCAAAATCCAGCTGTCCTAAAACGGTAAATAAGATAAGATAAGATAAGATAAGATAAGCCTTTATTAGTCCCACAACGGGGAAATTCCAGGATTGCAACAGCACAGGGATAGCAACACTCAGAGCAACAATCAGAAGGCAAGAAAAAACAAGCAAGCAAGAGCAGCTAATATACATATGTACATATTACTATAAAATATATATATACACACACACACACACACAGACACACAGTGCAGAGCATTGTAGCTGGATGGAATAAATATATGAATATATGAACACACAGTGCAGAGCATTGTAGCTAGGTGGAATAAATATGCAAGTATATAAACACACACAGTATGGAGCATTGCAGCTAGGTGGAATAAATATGCAAGTATATAAACACACACAGTGCGGAGCAATGTAGCTAGATGGAATAATATGTAGATATATAAAAACACAGTGCGGAGCATTGTAGCTAGATGGAATAAATATATAGATATATAAATATAAACACACCCAGTGCAGAGCATTGTAGCTAGATGGAATAAATATGTAAATATATAAACACACACAGTGCAGAGCATTGTTGCTAGGTGGGATGAAACAGCATAACCGTCTATTTAGTTATCCTACATGGTATGATTATGTGCCCATACATATTCTCACCCTCCATAGCGACCGGTATGTTCCTAGTTGTATGCCGGAGAGGACCATTGTGTAAGTCTATTGCATCTTTTGCATTCAAAAAAAAAAAACTATTAGTTTGTTACGTCTTTTTGCTATCTCTGCGAGCAGCCCTGCTTAGGTTGTACAGTCTGACAGCCGTTGGTAGGAAGGACCTACGAAACCTCTCGGTTGTGCACCTGGGATGATGTAGTCTGCTGCTAAATGAGCTCCTCAGTGCATCCAGTATGTCCTGCATAGGGTGGAACTCGGACTCCAGCAGAGATGACAGTTTAGCCACTGTCCTTCTCTCTCCTATCTCCTCCATCGGATCAAGGCGTTGCCCCAGGACAGAGCTAGCTTTCTTAATCAGTTTGTTCAGTCTCTTCCTATCGGCTGCAGTAATGCCACTGCCCCAGCAGACCACTCCAAAAGTGATGGCTGATGCCACCACCGTGTCATAGAATGACTTCAGCAGCGCCCCTTGTACACCAAAAGACCTGAGTCTCCTCAGCAGGAACAGCCTGCGCTGTCCCTTCTTGTAGAGTGCGTCAGTATTGTGTGACCAGTCTAGTTTATTGTTCAGATGAATACCCAGGTACTTGTAGGATGTCACCATCTCGATGTCTGTTCCCTGTATATTTACTGGTGCTGTGAGGGGCTGCCCATGCCTGCGGCAGTCCACCACCAGCTCCTTAGTTTTCCTCGCGTTGATCTGGAGGCAGTTCCGATGGCACCAGTCCACAAAGTCCTGGATAAGCCCTCTGTACTCAGCTTCATCTCCGCTGGAGATGAGACCAACGATCGCAGAGTCATCAGAGAACTTCTGTAGATGGCAATGTGTTGTGTTGTGTGAGAAGTCCGCAGTATAAAGAGTGAACAAGAAGGGAGCCAGCACCGTTCCCTGGGGGAAAACTGGTCTAAATGATTTTAGACCAGTTGCTCTGACTTCAATTTTAATGAAAATTTTTGAAAAATGGTCAGATTTGAGGTCCTAAAGCAGACTGAGCATGCATTGGATCCTCTGCAGTTTGCCTATAGGCCTCACAGAGGAGTGGAGGATGCCACTGTCACTCTGTTTAACATGCTTTTTGAACATCTGGATTTTAATGGGACACACACTAGGCTTTTATTTGTGGACTTTTCTTCCGCCTTTAATACAATCCAACCTCATATTTTAGTTGAAAGGCTCCTGCAACAATTTGATTTGAGCAATAATCTGGTGGGTTGGATTCTGGATTTTTTTTAACCAACAGGACACAGAGAGTAAGGGTCAATGATACATTGTCTGACCAAAAGTGTTCTTCTACTGGCTCTCCACAGGGGTGTGTGTTGTCACCATTACTCTTCATCCTGTACACAAACATGTGTCGGAGCAGACATGACAACAGACACATTATAAAGCATGCTGATGATTCAGTTGTTGTCAGTCTCCTCCAGGATGGTGAGAGTGGCCACGGCCCAGTAGTTGATGATTTTGTTCACTGGTGTGAGGATTCCTACCTGCAGCTGAATACGACAAAAACTAAAGATATGATTATTGGCTTTAGGAGGAAAACTCCCAGGTACAAAGTCACTGTACTAAAAGGCCAGACCACTGAATATGTGCAATCCTACAAATATCTTGGGACGATTATTGACAGTAATTTAAACTTTGAAGAGAACTGTGAAAGGGTGTGTAACAAGGGTCAGCAACATTTGCATTGTTTAAGGAAACTTGCACGCTTCCAAATTGACCGAACCATAATGACAATGTTTTATCGGGCTTTTATTGAATCTGTTTTATCCTTTTCTTTAGTGTCATGGTTTGGTCAGATAAAACTGAAACAGAGGAAATCCTTAGACCAAGTAGTTAGATGGTCCAGTCGTTTGCTTGGTGAGTCACAGCTGAGCCTGACATCCCTGTACACCAGACAGGTACAGAGGATTGCTACCTCCATTTTAAATGATGACTCCCACCCTTTGCACTGCCACTTTCAGCTTCTTCCCTCCAGACGGAGGTTTGCTACAAAAACGGCTTTGTTCCTGCTGCTGTTAAAGAGTTGAACAAGATGTGACAATATATTGCACATAATTTAGTTACCTATTAATTAATTTGATTTTATATTTACTTATTTTTGTAGGTTTTTTATTTGGGTTCTAAATCTTTTATTGGGTTTTAGACTTTTGAGTTTTTAACCTCTTTGACTAGTCTTTAACTTTTTAATATGACCCTTCTCTCTTATCTCCTTGTTTTTTGTTTTTTTTTTTGTTTTTTTTTCACCTCTTATCTCTTTGTCTTATGTCCTGATTGATGGAGCCTTGAGTACTTTTATCATGTTTATAGTCAGCTTCATGTGTGCCTGTGTTTGTGTTCATGTTGATTGTAATTGTGGTTTGTAAATATGGATGTCACCTGACTGCAAAACAAATCTACCTACGGGCACAAATAAAGTAACCTGAACCTGAACCTGATACAGTGGGGAAAATAAGTATTTAACACATCAACATTTTTCTCCATCCATCCATCCATTCATCCATCTTCTTCCACTTAATCCTTTTCGGGTCGTGGGTGTCACGCCGCGCCGCTCATCAGCGGCGCCACCTGCTCGCGCACCTGCTCGTCATCAGCGGCGAGGGATATAAGCCGCCTCGCCCTGAGCTTCGGCCTGAAGCCGTCAGATTCACTCATCATTGTTGCTGTGAGAACTGTTACCTCTTCAGCCATCATTGCGGTAAGAAGCCCTTACCTTGTCTCTTTGAAGTCTGCTCCCCTGTGCACAGGTGGATTTCCCGGCGGCGGACTTTTCCTCTCCGTCTCCATCTCCTCGCTGCTGCACCGGGCCTTGCAGGTGGTTGTCTACCGGGTCTCGTCCCTTGCTGTGCCAGCCATCTATCCCATCCAAGTAAGCTCCTCTCTCGCTATCATATCTCCTGTGTTGGTGTGTGCCCGTCACCCTTCTCCTTGTGTTTTTCCCATAGGGTTGTCCGGCTGTACGGTCCCCTGCCTCTGTGCCCGAAGCAGACGCCGCCACCAACACATCTACATCTCGCAGACACACACCCATTCACCCCTGTTGCTAATAAACTACTTGAACTACTCTGAGCCTGTGTGTGTGCGTCTCCTGAGCCGTGCGTTATGTCAGTGGGGGGCTGGAGCCTATCCCAGCATCTTTGGGCGAGAGGCAGGGTACACCCTGGACAGATCGCCAGTCCATCGCAGGGCCAACACAGAGAGACAGACAACCAATTATTCTCACAGTCATACCTAAGGACAATTTAGATTCCCCAGTTTGATGCCAATTGACCTAACTTGCATGTTTTCAGCATGTGGGAGGAAACCGGAGAAATCCCGGAGTAAACCCATGCAGAAATGGGGAGAACATGCAAACTCCACACAGATCACTGTTGGTCGGGGGCTGGGATCGAACCCAGGATCCCCTGGCCAAGGGTGAGTTGCTGTGCTGCTACAGTGCTAACCACTCTGCCAATGCGCTGCCCAACATTTTTCTCATTAAACATATTTCTGATGGAGCCATTGACCTAAGATTTTCACCAGATATCAGTAACAACCCAAATGATCCATACATACAAAGAAATCAAGGCAACTGTGTTCACAAAACAAGTTATATTTAATAAAGTGGAATGACACAGGGAATAAGCATTGAAGACGTGAAGAAAAAGAGGTGCAAAAAGGCATAGAAAGCCAAGAAACCAGCTGAAATCCATCAGAATTTAGGAAGCCATCCCATCCTCCATCAGTGCAAATTAATTTCAGCTGGTTAAGTCCTGACCGATAGCCTTTAAAAAGGTCTGTGAATATCAGATTGTCACACCACAAAGAACTCATGATGGGTAGAAGCAAAGAGCTCTCTCTAGACCTTCGCAACCTTATTGTTGCAAAACACAATGATGGCCTTGGTAACAGGCACATTTCTAAACTGCTGAATGTTCCAGTGAGCACTGTTGGAGCCATCATTCGGAAGTGGAAAGAACATCATTTTACCATAAACCGGCCACGACCAGGAGCTCTTCACAAGATTTCTGACAGAGAAGTCAAAACAATTATCAGAAAAGTCATCCAAGAGCTAATGACCACTCGTGGGGAACTCCAGAAAGACCTGGAATTAGCAGGTACTGCTGTTTCAAAGAAAACAATAAGTAATGCACACAACCAACAACCTTTCAAATCTTAATTTTAAAAATCATGTAAAAAAACTGAGTAAGACTGAAATTTTACCTTTCAAATTACAGACACATACTGTAAGACATACTCTTACTGTTGAGGCGTCACACATATTTACAGTGCATCCGGAAGTATTTACAGCGCTTCACTTTTTCCACATTTTGCTATGTTACAGCCTTATTCCCAAAGAGATTAAATTCATTTTTTCCTCAAAATTCTACACACAATACCCCATAAAGACAATGTGGAAAAAGTTTTTCTTTTGAGATTTTTGCAAATTTATTGACATGTTTCGGGACCCAGGAGACAGACACTGACACGGGCAGATAGTGAACAATAATCTTTATTAGAGTGACAGGGTGTGTAGTGCAAGTGTGAGTGCGTGGATAGAGTTCTGGTCACTGGAGCTGAGCACCCTGGACGGAGACCCGGCAACCCTGGAACATACAAGCACAAACAATTACTTTTGTCCCACGCAAGTGACAAGCTACAGGTAGTGAGGCTTACTTGGCGGGAGCACAGGTTACGTCCTGCTGAGAACCAGCGGCCGTGCAACGTGGAGGTGAAGGTGTCCGTGAACGTGCTAGGGCTTCCACCCGTGGCTGTGACAAGGACAGATCTTCCAGTGACTCCGGCTGTGACACCACCGACCGGGACGATGACAATCCAGATGATGACGAGGTGAGTGAATCCACAGAGCGTGGTGACGATGAGACAATAGATGCTGATGATAGTAACTCCACTGATAACGGTGGCCAATACTCCTGCAACTGATACAGCAGTAGTTCAGGAATTTGCGGAGCAAGACGTACCGGTAGTCGTGGTGGTAGCGAACCGCTATGTGTGCGTGTTGGCGTAACCCCGTCAGCTGGGGCCGCAGGTCCGCCGCCAGGGAGGTCCACCTGTGCACAGGGGTAGAGGTTAGGAGTAGAGTAACAGACAGTTCTCTTACGTGCTTGACTCTGAACAGAAGTCCTTGATGAGGTAAGAGAAGTCCTAGATGAGGAAAGAGAAGTTCTTGACGAAGCCAGAGAAGTTCCAGACGAGACGAGAGAGTAACCTGACAAAGCCAGAGAGCGGAGTTCAGGTTCTTTCTCCGACGAGGAGGACAGACGACTCCGTGCCGGGCTGTCAGCAACGCTGGCTTTTAACAACTGCTGATTAACACCTGTGGGTCTGTGCGCAGCTGGAGTTAATGATGTTAATGACGGCCCAGAGGCCGCCATGACAGTACTCCCCCCTCTAGCAGTGCCTCCAGGCACCTGCCCAATCCTACCTGGATTCGCCCGATGGAAATCGCGAATCAGCTGTTTATCCAGGATCAACGCTGGGCGAATCCAAGAACAATCCTCCGGTCCAAAGCCCTCCCAGTCCACCAAATACTGAAGGCCACGACCCCGCCTGCGGACATCCAAGATGGCAGTCACCCCCCAGGCCGGATGGCCATCGATCATCCTTGGGGGTGGGGGAGCCGCAGGAGCAGGGCACAGGGGGTCAGAGACGTACGGCTTGACCTGGGAGACATGAAAGGTGGGGCAGATACGCATCGAAGAGGGGAGAGACAAGCGCACAGACACAGGGTTAACAATACGATTAATGGTGTAGGGGCCAATGAAGCGCTTAGTAAGCTTACGTTTTTCAGCCGGCACACCAATATTCCGGGTTGACAACCAAACCTTCTGACCCACCTTATAGTCCGGGGCGGGTCTCCTATGCTGGTTGGCCACCTGGATATTACGTTTAGTGGTCTTCAGCAAGGCTTGACGAGCGAGGAGCCAAACTCGCCGGCAGCGCTTAATGTGTGCCTGGACTGAAGGAACCGCTACCTCCTTTTCCTCCTCAGGAAACAACGGAGGATCAAACCCACAAGTAGCTTTAAATGGGGAGACGCCCGTGGCCGTGGAGATCGTGGCGTTGTGAGCGTACTCAATCCAGGGCAGGAACTTGCTCCAGGAGGATGAGCAGGAGGAGATGACACAACGAAGGGCGGCTTCCAGCTCCTGATTAGCCCGTTCGCACTGACCATTACTTTGGGGGTGATAACCAGAAGAGAGGCTGGCTGTGGCTCCTAGTGCCGCACAGAAAGCCTTCCAAACTTGAGATACAAACTGGGGTCCTCGGTCAGACACAATATCCACAGGAATGCCATGAAGACGGACCACATGTTGCACCAGGAGGTCCGCAGTCTCCTGGGCCGAAGGCAGACCCCGAAGTGGCACAAAATGGGCCGCCTTCGAGAACCGGTCCACGATGGTCAACACCGTGGTGTAGTCATCTGAAGTGGGTAACCCAGTCACAAAATCCATCGCTACATGAGACCAGGGGCGTGAAGGAACCGGCAACGGATGTAGTAAGCCCGCCAGGGGGATGATGTCGTCTTCCCGGTGGCGCACTGAGCGCAGGCCCGGATGTAGCCTACAACGTCCCTCCGTAACCCTGGCCACCAGAAGGTCCTTTGGAGAAGATCCACGGTCCGACCCACTCCAGGATGACAAGCCAACTTGGAAGCGTGACCCCACTCAATCACCTTGCCTCAGACAGTGCGTGGAACAAACAAGCGGCCCCCCCCCCCGGGGTCCGGCTCGGTCTTCTGAGCCTGGCGAACCGTCTTGCAGATTCCCCAGGACAGGGCGCCCACAACACAGGAAGGCGGCAGGATAGGGGTCTCCTGGTCCTCGGAGGATGGGGGGTCAAACTGCCGGGAGAGGGCATCTGGCTTACCGTTCTTGCTTCCCGGCCAGTACGTGATGGTAAAGTTAAACCGGCCGAAAAAGAGGGACCAGCGAGCCTGGCGTGCATTCAGGCGCTTCGCCGTCCTGAGGTACTCCAGGTTACGGTGATCAGTCCAAACCACGAACGGCTGAGCAGCCCCCTCCAGCCAATGTCTCCATTCTTCCAAGGCCAGTTTCACAGCCAGTAACTCCCTGTCCCCGATGCTGTAGTTCCTCTCTGCAGGGGTGAGACGATGAGAGAAAAAAGCACAAGGGCGAATCTTACCATCCTCAGGGGACCGTTGGGAGAGTACAGCTCCAACTCCCGCATCAGACGCGTCCACCTCCACCAAGCACTGCAGCTTCGGGTCCACCTGGGTAAGGACTCGGGCCGAGGCGAACTCCCTCTTGAGCTTCTCAAACGCACCGGCTGCTTCCTTACTCCAGCAAAATGGGATCTTAGGGGAGGTGAGAGCAGTCAAAGGACGGGCAATATTACCAAAGTTGGGCACGAACCTCCTATAAAAATTAGCAAACCCCAGGAAACCCTGAAGCTGCTTTCTGGAGGTGGGTGCAGGCCATTCCACCACTGCTTTGACCTTGGCAGGGTCAGGAAGCACCTGGTTCCAAGCAATAATAAATCCAAGGAAGGAGGTCTGATCAGTGTGGAACTCACATTTCTCGGCCTTGACGAACAACTGGTTCTCCAGGAGGCGCTGTAATACCCTGCGGACATGCACCCGATGTTCCTCTAGTGTGCGGGAGAAGATGAGGATGTCATCAAGATAAACGAAAACAAACGAGCTCAAAAAATCCCGAAGTACATCATTAATCAAACGCTGGAAGACGGCCGGAGCGTTAGTTAACCCAAACGGCATTACCAGGTACTCAAAATGACCGCTGGGGGTCCGAAAAGCCGTCTTCCACTCATCTCCTTCTCTAATGCGCACTAGATGGTAGGCATTCCTAAGGTCCAGTTTAGTAAACCAGGATGCCCCCTGGAGGGAGTCAAACACAGTGTTCATCAAGGGCAGAGTATATTTATCCTTGACTGTTATTTCATTCAGGCCCCGGAAGTCGATACAGGGGTGTAGTGAACCGTCCTTTTTTCCAACAAAAAAAAATCCGGCCCCCACTGCCGAAGACGATGGGCGGATGATACCAGAAGCCAAGGACTCCTTAATGTACGTATCCATGGCCTCGCGCTCCGGGGCTGATAGGCTGTAAAGGCGGCTAGCAGGCAGAGGGGCCCCAGCCTTCAGATTGATGGCGCAGTCATACGGACGATGGGGGGGTAAAGACAACACCCGAGACTTGCTGAACAGTTGCCCCAAATCGTGATAAACCTCTGGCACTTTAGACAAATCCAGTGGGGATGAATTTGGCAGAGGCACCTTAACGGATGGGGCGCACGCCGCTGATTGGAGACAGGCACTAAGGCAGAACGTACTCCATGCCGTTATTCTCCCAGCTTGCCAATCAATAGTGGGGTTATGTAGGCGCAGCCAGGGGCACCCCAGAATAACGGGCGAAGAAGAAACGGGCAGCACTAAGAACTGAATCTCCTCCCTGTGATTCCCTGAGACAATTATTGACACAGGGGCTGTCTGAAGGTCGATGGTGGTCAAGGAAGCCTTAGACAGGGTGATCAATCTGACAGGGGGTTCTAAAGTCTGACAGCTAAGGCCCATCCGGGTTGCCAGGTCTCTAGAAATGAAATTCTGCTCAGCTCCAGAATCAACTAACGCTAGTGTGGAGTGTTCAGTGTGTGTATGAATGAGTCTGAGGGGTAGATGACAACAAGTAAGGGGTTCCTCTGAGTTCTTGCCCGTGAATCCCCCTACTGCGATCCACGGGCCTTCCCTTTTAACTTACTCGGACATTCGGAAACCCCATGTGACTCCTTCCCACAATAGAAACATAGGCCTTGATCTCTACGGCGTTGTTTCTCAGCTGCTGATACCTTGGAATGACCCATAATCATGGCTTCCTGATCCGGGGCCTCCTCTGACGCGGGTAGAGCGAGAAGAGGAGAGTTAGGAACGCGAGGGCGGGGTTTAACCGAACGGGAGATAACTCGTCGTCCAGCCGCCTGCTCCCTTAATCTGCTATCGATACTAACTACTAGGGCAATCAAATCTTGCAAATTATCTGTTTTTTCCCATGCCGCTAACTCATCCTTTAGCTCGTCGTTGAGACTACGTAGGAAAATGCCACAAAGTGATGGCTCCCCCCACCCAATCCCTGCGGCCAGGACCCGGAAGCCAATGGCGTAATCTGCAGCTGCTCTCTTTCCCTGCTGTAAGCTTAGAAATCGTTCAGTCAACACCTCACCCCTATCTGTATGATCAAATACAGACAAAAATTCTGACACAAATTCCTGGTAAGAAAGCAGGGGATAGCTAGGTTTAGCCATGATCGAATACGCCCAGTCTAACGCTCTTCCTGCCAGCAAATTAATGACATAGCCTATCCGGCTAGAATCGAGAGAAAAATCCCCCGGCACACGCAGAAAAACTGACTCACATTGTAATATGAATCCTCGGGCTTCCCCGAGTTTGCCGCTGAACCGGGCAGGTGTAGGAATTGGGGTGAGACGAGAGGACGAGGAGGTGTTAGCTTGTCCTGACGCTAAGCCTGCAGGGGCTGAGATGTTAGCGGTCGGGGGAAATGTCTGGTGTCCTTCCAAACGATCCAGCCGACTATTAATAGAAGTTAATTGGTTTAAGATTACTGTCTGCTGGTGGGCTAGTAAATCTACCCGGCCGCTAAGAGTGTTAATTAAGCGCGACAGTGAGCTGTCCGCTGGGTCAACGTGACGGAGTCGTACTGACACCACCGACCGGGACGATGACAATCCAGATGATGATGAGGTGAGTGAATCCACAGAGCGTGGTGACGATGAGACAATAGATGCTGATGATAGTAACTCCACTGATAACGGTGGCCAATACTCCTGCAACTGATACAGCAGTAGTTCAGGAACTTGCGGAGCAAGACGTACCGGTAGTCGTGGTGGTAGCGAACCGCTACGTGTGCGTGTTGGCGTAACCCCGTCAGCTGGGGCCGCAGGTCCGCCGCCAGGGGGGTCCACCTGTGCACAGGGGTAGAGGTTAGGAGTAGAGTAACAGACAGTTCTCTTACGTGCTTGACTCTGAACAGAAGTCCTTGATGAGGTAAGAGAAGTCCTAGATGAGGAAAGAGAAGTTCTTGACGAAGCCAGAGAAGTTCCAGACGAGACGAGAGAGTAACCTGACGAAGCCAGAGAGCGGAGTTCAGGTTCTTTTTCCGACAAGGAGGACAGACGACTCCGTGCCGGGCTGTCAGCAACGCTGGCTTTTAACAACTGCTGATTAACACCTGTGGGTCTGTGCGCAGCTGGAGTTAATGATGTTAATGACGGCCCAGAGGCCGCCATGACATTTATCAAAAATAAAAAAACAAAGAAATCACATGTACAAAAGTATTCACAGCCTTTGCTCAATACTTTGTTGATGCACCTCTGGCAGCAATTACAGCCTCAAGTTTTTTTTAATATGATGCCACAAGCTTGGCACACCTATCTTTGGGCAGTTTAGCCCATTCCTCTTTGCAGCACCTCTCAAGCTCTATCAGGTTGGATGGGAAGCATCGGTGCACAGCCATTTTCAGATCTCTCCAGAGATGTTCAGTTGGATTCAAGTCTGGGCTCTGGCAGAGTCACTCAAGGACATTGACAAAGTTGTCCTGAAGCCACTCCTTTGATATCTTGGCTGTGTGCTTAGGGTCGTTGTCCTGCTGAAAGATGAATCATCACCCCAGTCTGAGGTCAAGAGCGCGTCAGAGCAGGTTTTCATCCAGGATGTCTCTGTACATTGCTGCATTCATCTTTCCCTCTATCCTGACTAGTCTCCCAGTTCTTGCCACTGAAAAACATCCCCACAGTATGATGCTGCCACAACCATTCGCATGGTTATGAGCGGTGCCTGGTTTCCTCCAAACATGACGCCTGGCATTCACACCAAAGAGTTCAATCTTTGTCTCATCAGACCAGAGAATTTTGTTTCTTATGGTCTGAGAGTCCTTCAGGTGCCTTTTGACAAACTCCAGGTGGGCTGCCATGTGCCTTTTATTAAGGAGTGGCTTCCGTCTGGCCACTCTACCATACAGGCCTGATTGGTGGATTGCTGCAGAGATGGTTGTACTTTTGGAAGGTTCTCCTCTCTCCACAGAGGAGCTCTGACAGAGGGTTCTTGGTCACCTCCCTGACTAAGGCCCTTCTCCCCCAATCGCTCAGATAGACGGGTGGCCAACTCTAGGAAGATTCCTGGTGCTTCCAAACTTCTTCCATTTATGGATGATGGAGACCACTGTGCTCATTGGGACCTTCAAAGCAGCAGAAATTTTTGCTATACCCTTCCCCAGATTTGTGCCTCGAGACAATCCTGTCTTGGAGGTCTACAGACAATTCCTTTGACTTCATGCTTGGTTTATGCTCTGACATGCACTGTCAACTGTGGGACCTTATATAAACAGGTGTGTGCCGCTCCAAATCATGTCCAATCAACTGAATTTACCACAGGTGGACTCCAATTAAGCTGTAGAAACATCTCAAAGATGATCACTGGAAACAGGATGCACCTGAGCTCAATTTTGAGCTTCATGGCAAAGGCTGTGAATAGTTATGTACATGTGATTTCTTATTTTTTTATTTTTAATAAATTTGCAAAAATCTCATTTTTTTTCACATTGTCATTATGGAGTATTGTGTATATAATTTTTCAGGGAAAAAATAATGAACTCATCACATGTACAAACATTAAAACTTTTTCCTGCCAAACCAAATGCTGGATACTGTCACAACAATCATGTAAACATTTTTGAGTTTGTGTGAGTGTGATCGTGGGCCTATTTTAATTTGGGGGGCTGGGGAAATTAGATTTTAGTATATTGGGGATGTGTGTATGATGTTAACTGTATCTTTGCAATTTTGCATAACTGTGTGATTTGATTGACTGTACTGTTCTGTATATTGGATTGTTTCTTTGTTTTGACTGTACCATCAACCTGCCCAGGGACTACGGGTGGAAAATAGCAACTCGTTAAAACCTGGTACAATGCATCTCTCCTTGTTTTAAGCAAGGCTAATGTTTTATTGGACATTGTCCCTGGTTAAATAAAATAAAAATTACAAATTACATGGGCTCTATGCCCATTCACCTCGCAAGACTCCATTGCTGAAGAAAAAGCATGTTAAAGCTTGTTTAAAGTTTACTGCACAACATTTGGGAAAGCCAGTAAAATACAGGGAGAATATCAGCTGGTCAGATGAGGCCAAAATTTTACTTTTTGGATGCCAAAACACACAGCATGTTTGGAGGAGAAATGGCACTGCACATCCTATTATGGTGTGGGGGTGTTTTTCAGCACATGGTACAGGCAGACTTCATATAATTGAAGAAAAGATGAATGGACAAATGTACAGAGACATCCTTGACAAGAACCTGTTGCCATCTGCCAAGATGATGAAGATGAAAAGAGGGCGGACATTTTAGCAAGACAATGATCCCAAACACACAGCCAAGGAAACTCTCAGCTGGCTCCAGACAAGGAAAATAAAGCTGCTTGAATGGCTCAGTCAGACATCTGACCTGAATCCAATTGAAAATCTATGGAATGAACTGAAGATCAGAGTTCATAGAAGACACCCACGGAACCTTCAAGATTTGAAGACAGTCTGTGTGGAAGAATGGGCTAAAATCACTCCTGAGCAATGCCTGCGCCTAGTTTCTCCATACAGGAAGCGTCTGGAAGCTGTTATTGGCAACGAAGGCTTTTCTACTAAATAGTAAATGACTTTCACCAAGTGTTTTCAATACCTATGCCCTGTGTCATTCCACTTTATTAAATATAACTTGTTTTATGAACACAGTTGCCTTGATTTCTTTGTATATATGGATTACTTGGGTTGTTACTGATATCTGGTGAAAATCTCAGGTCAATGGCTCCATTAGAAATATGTTTAATGAGAAAAATGTTGATGTGTTCAATACGTATTTTCCCTGCTGTATAAACAATTCAAACAACAACAGGCAAACACAAAAACAAACACAAAAAACCCCACAAAAAAACACAAAAAACAAACACAAACACAACAAAAAGAAAAAGTTGCAATCTCCACCCATCAACATGGCAGCATTTGTAATTTAACTCCTTCAGGATTCAATGCTTTTCAAAAACAACCCACATTCATTTCCCCATCATCTTCACGATGTCACGACTCGCCGCTCATCAGCGGCCTCAGCTGCGCGCACACCTGCGCCTCGTCAGCAGCGGGCTATTTAGCCCACTCGGCCCAGTGCTGCGGTCTGGAGCCGTCTGTTCGCATCGGCACTTTGTAGCTCGTGTATTAACCTCTGATCACCAGCAAGACTTCAACCCCATGTAAGCATACCTTACCTTTCTACAAGTCTTCACCCCTGTGCACAGGTGGATTCCTCTTCGGCGGATTTCCCCGTCATCGCCAACCAATTCCCACCATAAGCGCAGGCTCTGCAGGACGCTGTCTTCCGGGCTTCTCCCTTGCCAACGCCAGCCACCTGTATCCACAAGTAAGCAACACACGACTCATTATCCCTGTCCAGGTGTGGTGCCCTTTACCCCTTGTCCTCTGCTCTCTCTCCATAGGGTTGTACGGCTGTACGGCGCGCTGCTCTGCTTCCTGCGCATCGGCGTTCACCCCCAACACATACACATACCGCATACATCCATTCAGACACACCTGCTTGTTGAATAAAGCTGTTAAATCTATCCTGAGCCTGTGTGCGTGTTTCCTGGGCCAGACATTATGTCAGTACGGCTCCAGCTGAGCGGCTCAGCAGACAGCGGGCTCGCACGCCGTCTTTCCACCCTCGAGGCTCGGGTGGATTTAATAGCCCATCAACAGCAGGTGATTTTGAACCAGTTGGTTAACATAACTCACCGGTTAGACCGCTTGGACCCCCAGCAGGCGTTCCCCTCGGCTCGCCAGGGGGGGTTGGCTCCTGCCGCTCCGGTGCCCGGTCAGTCTGCCACGGGGACACCCACTCGACTCACACCAATCCCAACCCCCGCCCGCTTTAGCGGGAAGCTCGGCGGAGCGCGGGGGTTCATTATGCAGTGTGAGTCGGTGTTTCTGCGCGTTCCCGGGGATTTTCCCTCGGACCACAGCCGAATTGGCTACATTGGAAACCTTCTGGAGGGGCGAGAGCTAACTTGGGCTTACGCCGTTATGGCAAAGCCCACTTACGCAAACCTCTCCTATAGCCAGTTCATGCAGAGCTTCCTCAAGGTGTTTGACCACTCCCGGCGTGATAGTGTCCTCACTGACCGGCTCCTTGGCCTCCAACAGGGAGGCCGGTCAGCGGCGGATTACGCAATCGACTTCCGGGTTGCAGCCGAGGAGGTAGGCTGGGACTAGGCGGCCCTCTGTGGCATCTTCCTCCACAGCCTCAGCTCAGGTCTGAGGGATGAGCTGGCCGGTCGAGATCTTCTGGAGATGCTTGCGGAGCTGATCTCCACAACCATTAGTTTAGATAACAGGCTGCGTGAACGGTCCACCGAGCGGAAGTCTAGCAGCCGCTCGCGTGGAGGCCCCGTCCACACGCCTCAAGACCGCCCCCTGGCGTTACCTCCACCGGAGTCTTCCGAGGAATCGGAGGCGATGGTGGTTGGTCGGTCAAAGCTCCCCCTAGCGGAGAAACAGCGCCGCCGGAAGTTGGGCCTCTGCATGTATTGCGGAGGAGATCAACACACCGTGGAGCATTGCCCGGAGAAGCCAAACGGGGAGGTCCGCGAGTCACTGTAGGGGGCCTCGCGGGCTCTTACCGGTTTAATCCCCTCACAAGTCTATCCTTGCCCATCCAATTTTGTCACAATGCCACGGGGCATCTCACACACGCACTGGTGGACTCAGGAGCAGAGTAGAGCTTCATTTCAAAGAGCCTGGCAACCCAATTGGGCATCCCCTGCCACCCTCTGGCCGCTCCTCTCAGCCTGATCACCCTTTCCCGTGCGCCCCTCGGACAAGTGACTCATCGCACGCAACCAGTCCCTGTCATAATCTCTGGTAACCACCGAGAGGATCTCACCCTGTACGTCCTGTCCTCCTCTGTGACGCCTGTCATCCTTGGGTACCCCTGGTTGCGTCTGCACAACCCCGTGCTGGATTGGCAGACGGGAAGAGTCGCCTCCTGGAGTTCCTTCTGTATGGGCACCTGTTTACAATCCACAGCCTGCGCCCTGTCTTCTCCTCCCCCGGCTAAGGACGCCGCGCCTCCGGATCTCACTCTGGTGCCCTCGGAGTTCCATGACCTGGGCCTCGTATTCAGCAAGTCCAGGGCGATGTCTCTTCCTCCTCACCGGCCCTACGACTGCGCCATCAACCTCCGCCCGGGGGCGCCCCTGCCTTCCGGACGCCTCTACAGCTTGTCAGCGCCGGAGCGGGAAGCGATGGATAGTTATATCAAAGAGTCACTCAACGCAGGAATCATCCGTCCCTCCTTGTCTCCGCTCGGCGCAGGGTTTTTCTTCGTGTCAAAGAAGGATGGGTCACTCCGCCCATGTATCGACTTCCGGGCCTTGAATGACATCACGGAGAAGGACCGTTACACCCTGCCACTGATGGACACTGCCTTCCACTCCCTGTAGGGGGCGATCTGGTTCACCAAATTGGATCTTCGCAGTGCATATCATCTCGTCCGGATCAGGGAGGGGGATGAGTGGAAGACAGCCTTTAGAATGCCTAGCGGGCACTTCGAGTACCTGGTGATGCCCTTTGGACTGACCAACGCCCCTGCTGTATTTCAACGCCTAATCAATGACACCCTGCGTGATTTCCTCGGCCTCTTCGTGTTCGTATACCTGGATGGCATCCTCATCTTCTCCAGGTCACGGGAAGAACATCAGGTGCATGTGAGGCGGGTCTTACAGCGGCTGCTGGAGAACAGGCTGTACGTCAAAGCCGAGAAGTGTGAGTTTTACGCCAAGACCACCTCCTTCTTAGGGTTTGTAGTCTCACACAACCAGGTCCTACCTGACCCCGCGAAGGTTAAAGCGGTGGTTGAATGGCCCACGCTGACCTCCAGGAAGCAGGTCCAGCAATTTATTGGGTTTGCCAATTTCTACCGCCGTTTTGTGCCTAACTTCGGTGCCATCGTTGCCCCGCTGACCCGTCTCACTTCCCCCAAGAACACCTTCCGCTGGACCGAAGAGGTCGCTGCGGCGTTCCAGGCGTTGAAGACGGAGTTCTCCTCCTCCCGAGTCCTGACCCAGGTCGATCCCGCACTGCAGTGCCTGGTGGAAGTCGACGCGTCTGATACGGGAGTGGGGGCGGTGCTATCCCAGTGATCACCCACCGATGGGGTCAAGCAACCCTGCGCCTTCTTCTCACAGCGTTTGTCTCTGGCCGAGTGGAATTACGACGTCGGGGACAGGGAGCTTCTCGCCATCAAGCTCGCCCTGCAGGAGTGGCGCCACTGGCTGGAGGGGGCTGCATTACCATTCGTGGTGCTGACGGACCATAAGAACTTGGAGTATCTTCGATCTGCTAGACGTCTGAATGCCTTTTTTTTTTTTTTTTTTTTTGTTACTTATTTGTACCCGTAGGTAGACTTGGTTTGCAGTCTGGTGACAAGCCACCGGCTGCTGGTCGCTGCGTGCGCGAGCGCCCTAAACCTATATGTTTTTTTTTTTTTTTTTTTTGGTGCCTGCCAGGCGCGCTGGTCCTTGTTCTTCGCCCGGTTCCGCTTCACCATTACCTATCGGCCTGGCTCTAAGAACGGCCTACCCGATGCCCTCTCCAGGCAGTTTGCCCCTGAGACGTCAGAGGAGCCGGGTCATACCATCCTGCCCAGCTCGTGTGTGGTAGGGGCAATTTCCTGGACCATCTGGGACAAGATCCAGAGGGCGCAGGAGACCGAACCGGACCCTGGCGGCGGACCGGAGGGAAGGCTGTTCGTTCCATCTTCTGTCCGGGGGGAGGTCATCCATTGGGTTCACACCTCCAAACTCGCCTGCCACCCTGGCATATCCCGGCTAGTGGATCTCCTCCAGCGTTCCTTCTGGTGGCCAGGTCTGCAGAAGGACGCCACCAACTACGTCCGGGCGTGCCCTGTGTGTGCCACCGGCAAGTCAGGAAATTCTCCCCCCGTGGGTCTGCTCCAGCCCCTGCCGATCCCTGGCAGGCCCTGGTCTCACATAGCCCTCGACTTCGTCACCGGTCTCCCGACCTCTAACACCTATGACGCCGTCTTGACCATCGTGGATCGATTCTCCAAGGCCGCCCACTTCGTGCCACTTCGAGGTCTTCCAACGGCGCGGGAGACAGCGGACCTTCTGGTTCAGCATGTGGTCAGGCTGCACAGGATACCGGTGGACGTCGTCTCGGATCGGGGGCCCCAGTTTGTCTCAGAGGTGTGGAAGTGTTTCTGCAACACCCTGGGGGCCACAGTTAGCCTCTCCTCTGGTCACCACCCGCAATCCAACGGGCAGTGCGAACAGGCCAACCAGGAGCTGGAAGCTGCCCTACGCTCCGTCACTTCCTCCAACCCGTCTTCCTGGAGCATGCACCTGGCTTGGGTAGAGTACGCCCACAACACGGCTCGGTCTTCCGCCACAGGGATGTCCCCCTTCAAGGCGTCCTTGGGTTATGATCCACCTTTGTTCCCGTAGCAGGAGGCGGAGCTGGCGGTTCCTTCCATCCAAGCGCACCTGAGACGGCGTCGGGCTCTGTGGACCAAGACGCGCGACGCGCTCTTACGCACGGCGGCGCGCAACAGCACCACGGCGAATCGCCACAGGAGACCGGCCCCTGCCTACCAGGTGGGTCAACAGGTCTGGTTGGCCTCTCAAGATATCCGCCTCAAGGCTGAAAAGAGGAAGTTGGCCCCACGCTTCATTGGCCCCCTCACCATTTCTAAAATTGTTAACCCGGTGGCTGTGCGTCTGGCCCTCCCCCCCTCCCTCCGCATTTGTCCCACCTTCCACGTGTCCAAGATTAAGCCCTTTGTCTCCGATCCCCTCTGCCCCCCACCCGCAGCGCCGCCCGCGCCTTTGATGATCGACGGCCACCCGGCCTGGAGAGTCGCCTCCATCATGGACTCCCGCCGCCGAGGTCGCGGGCTGCAATACTTGGTGGACTGGGAGGGATTCGGTCCTGAGTGGAGGTCCTGGGTGTGCTCTTCTTTGGTGTTGGACAGGAGTCTCATCACGGAGTTCCACTGGGCGCACCCGGACAAACCAGCGCCAGGAGGCGCTGCTGGGGGGGGGAGTACTGTCACGACTCGCCGGTCATCAGCGGCCTCAGCTGCGCGCACACCTGCGCCTCGTCAGCAGCGGGCTATTTAGCCCACTCGGCCCAGTGCTGCGGTCTGGAGCCGTCTGTTCGCATCGGCACTTTGTAGCTCGTGTATCAACCTCTGATCACCAGCAAGACTTCAACCCCACGTAAGCATACCTTACCTTTCTCCAAGTCTTCACCCCTGTGCACAAGTGGATTCCTCGGCGGCGGATTTCCCCGTCATCGCCAATCAATTCCCACCATCAGCACAGGCTCTGCAGTACACTGTCTTCCGGGCTTCTCCCTTGCCAACGCCAGCCACCTGTATCCACAAGTAAGCAACACACGACTCATTATCCCTGTCCAGGTGTAGTGCCCTTTACCCCTTGTCCTCTGCTCTCTCTCCATAGGGTTGTCCGGCTGTACGGCGCGCTGCTCTGCTTCCTGCGCATCGGCGTTCACCCCCAACACATACACATACCGCATACATCCATTCAGACACACCTGCTTGTTGAATAAAGTTGTTAAATCTATCCTGAGCCTGCGTGCGTGTTTCCTGGGCCAGACATTGTGTCACACGATAATATAAACCGCCAAGTCTGAAGGTATGGTATGAGACAAAACCAAGTCTGACTAACTAACTAGGTAGTGTACACTACTTGGCGAACCAAAAAGAACTTTAGCAACATGTGTTACAACTGTTTGCAGACACTTGCAACTATTTTGCAAATGTTTACAATTTGTTTGCTTAAAGCGGTTGCTGTTAATGACAACCTACAAACTAGGCTGAAGCAAGCTTCTCAATATTTAAAAAGGGGCGGTAGTGGCTATGGAGACTGGGTCATCCAACAACCACCCCACTCCCACCCATTGTGTCCTTGGACAACTTTGTTCACCTTGCCTCTATTGTCTACAACACCTGTAGGAATGCGTATAAATGTTTCGTGGTAGTTGAAGAGGCTGTTGGCGTGGATTGGCAGCCACGTTTCCATCAGTCTGTCCCAGGGCACCTGTGGCTACAGAGGTAGCTTACCACTATCAGTGTCTCTCTGTGAAGTGAATTAACAATGGATTCTCTGTAAAGCGCTTTGGGTGTCATGAAAAGCACTATATAAATTCAATCCATTATTATTATTTAGAAAATGGTTGCAGAATATTGGTAACTGCATCATAAACAGACAGATTAACAACTGCTGAGCTTTTTAGCATGAAATGCTGTATGTACATTTATTAAATAAAACAAATGTACATACAGTATGTTGGGATTTGGTTAAGCTCAGACAGTGACAGACTAGTGTTAGTTGCCTAGACAGACTATGACCCTGTGGTTAACTCAGCAGGGTAAGTTACTGAATCCAAACTAACATATTTTAAATTTGATTTTCCTTCAGATTCTCACTCATCTGTTAACACTATTCCACATGAGTGAAAGTATAATGGAAAAAAAATATTTCACACCAGTTTGCTAAAATTTTGCAATTATTATTATAATTTTTTTTAGACATCTGTAATTTATAGTCAGCAAAAGTCAGTATACAAGCTACTTGTCCCTTTGTATGCTGGCTCAGAAAGCTCAGCTAACTGCAATGTAAGGAAACAACTGCAAATAGACAAAACAAAATCAAGAAAACATCCATCCATCCATCCATCCATCCATCCATCTTCTTCCGCTTAATCCTTTTCGGGTCTCGGGGGGCTGGAGCCTATCCCAGCATCTTTGGGCGAGAGGCAGGGTACACCCTGGACAGATCACCAGTCCATTGCAGGGCCAACACAGAGAGACAAACAACCATTCACTCTCACAGTCATACCTAGGGACAATTTAGAATCCCCAGTTTGATGCCAATTAACCTAACGTGCATGCTTTCTTGATCAAAATGGCAACACACACATGTGCAACAACAAGTCACATAACTTATAAATAGAGAAATGTGCTGCAAATACACACAATAAAATGTAATAATTCTGGGGACACAATAATGTGACAAACCACAAAAGTTATCACTTCTGCTTTGACAAATTGTTTGATTTTGATTTGTTTTATCTACAAAAGTGGTGGTAAAACTATTTTTTTGTTTTTTAACAAATGATGTTTTTTCTGGCTAAAACGACTAAGGCTAGGCTAAAATATATCAGTGGTCCATCACTTTATTGTGCCCCTAGTGTCACTTCTGCAGGGTTCTCAGTATTTGTAGTGAATTGCATCTATTTGCAAGTCTTGTGACTTTTTTGCAGTACCTGTGTTGCCATTTTGATGAAGTTTTCCTAAACTGATTTTGCCTGTTTGCCGCTGTTACCCTAAGGTGCCATGTGTTGATCTCTCTGTGCTACTGGATTTTTATTTTTCACCAACTAATTTCTCTGTCATGCTCCCAATTTTTTATTTGCAATAATAATGAATAATATTTTACTAATAGTGCTACGTACATAAAGTAAATCTGCTACAAATATGCCGTAAGCAAGATATAACAATCCTGGAATGCTTCTTTTTTTATTTAAAAGGGACTGCATAGTGAACTGAACTCATTAGAACACTGGAAAAACTGCAATTCCAGACACTACTTGGCTTATTTTCTCATCACCATTAATGTCATTACCCTGAGGGAGTAAAAGATTTACTTCAAATAAAGAGTAAATTCTGACTTTTATTTTGCAGTAAACATGCATTCTATCATTTTTTACCATATCAGTAAAAAATAGTTTGACGACATTAATGAAAGCAAGAGTTTGCCCTCTTGCTTCTTTTTGCTACACACTGAATTAAGGGATACATTGTTACTATAGTAATCATTGTTGGATGCTACTTTTCAAGATGCATTGTGGCATATATATTGAGAAGACTATAGGGGGATCAATCTATAATTGCTAAACATTCAGACATCACTTGAAAAAGGAAAACATATGATATAGTGAGGAGTAAAAGAGGTTTTAGGATGTGAAAATCAATCTTCAACATAAAACATGAAATAACTGCAATAATAATCAGCTCTCATGGACGAGCAGAGGCACAGATTGGAAGATACAGATGGAAGAAGAGAGAGAAGAAAGGGAAAGAGAATACATACAAAAGGACAGGTAATCCGATAGCACCATGAATACACAAATAAACAAATTTGGAGAACACGAATTTGAAAACAAAGGACTTACTGTGAGTCAAATTGATCTTTACCTTTTTTTATTGTATGTTTTTTTGGAAAAAGAACTAGTCTTAATGGATTGTCAGGGGGTAGCATTATAGATGAAACAATATATACTATATGTGTATTATTGTGTAATATTAACACATTTTTCTTTTTCTATTTTATTTTCAGGTATCTCAGCTAGCTCTCCCCCTATAGTGCAGTCTTAGGTAAATCTCCTGAATATGGCTAGTTTGGAGCATGCTTGGCTAAACTGTTGCATTTTTTTTTTTCTAAACGAATGTTTGTATTTTTGTCTCTTTAACACGCGCTCAGTCTAGAAGTCATGTTGCAGTGCAGCAGTAGCATCTGTATAACTTACAATGTGACATAAAAGGTCATCTCTATCAATTACACCGAGAGCCCCACAAATACACTGCACATACACAATCTTTAAGTAGACACTAGTACACCATAAATACTGCATGCGCAGAGAGTTAAAAATACATACCATTTACAGAGGATCACAACCTACAGATACTTCCTGCTGGCAGTGCTTTGGGGAGCTGTGGCGGCATGATTTGTACAACTCGCACTTCATAAAGCATTTACCAGTCAACATTTGTGTGAGCTGTATATTCACAGGGAGAGAGCAACTGACAGACAGGCAGAAGGGTGAGAGGATGATGAAGGAGCAGAGGGCAAATCATCCCAGCCCAGTGTCTACATGTGTGTAGGTGTGCATTTATTCATAGGCAGTGTTTATAGTTTATTAGCTGCTGTCCAATATGTGTTTATGTGTGCTCTGGTCCAGGTCATTAGAGGTGGCCTGCTGTGCCCTGATTTGTGCATTCACAGTATGTGAACACAGCAGGACATCGATTAGTACTTTCCCTGGCATTTTACACAGGTCGCATCTCTATACCTTCATTTCCTACTGGATCAAGTCGACAGTATACACTGTCTGTGTGAGTGTGTGAAAGGTGAAGAAGCAGTGACATTTTATGTGTTTGAGTAGCAAAAAAACAAACAAAAAAAAAACAGCTGAGAGACCAGCTTGCCAATCTGAGTGGTTAAATGGCTCATTTGATGTTAAGAGGCAAGCAAGCCATAGCTTCAGCACATGTGTTCATACAGTGAAAGTGACAGGTTTAAGTCAAAAAAATAATTTTTATGTGTTGCTCTCCATGAGGTATTTACAGTTGCTGACTGTTTTCTGCCAGCAACTCAAACATAACAGGTTTAACCCCAGAAATGCTGCTCTGCACCAGATCGTCTTTGCCAGAACATGAACAGAAAAAAATAATCATCTTTATCTACACCAGGGGTCTGCAACTTGTGAACAAAAAAAAAAAAAAGAAGATAAAAATCACAAATTTATGAGAAAAAAGGAGTAAAATTTGCAAGAAAAAAGTCAGATTTAAAACAAACAAGCTACAAGTATTAGAAAAATATCAAGTTACAAAAAAATTCTAGAATTCAATTTAGTATAGCTGCAGACCAAAACCTATAGCCATTATGACCTTGTGACCTTGACCTTTAACCTTCTGCCCCTAAAAGCATGAGGTACATTCGAATTCATGCAGCTCTGCGTAGACCTGTCTTAAAGCGATGTATTGTGTTATTTAAGTAGTGCATGCTGGTTAGAAATTTATGTCTCTGTTAGAAATTTGAGCCAGCGCTGCAAAATGCCAGTATGTTAAATGATCTTAAAGCCTTGTGGGAGTATCCATCCATCCATCCATCTATCTTCTACCACTTAATCCTTTTCGGGTTGTGGGGGGGGGCTGAAGCCTATCCCAATATCTTTGGGTGAAAGGCAGGGTTCACCCTGGACAGTTCGCCAGGCCATTGCAGGGCCCTTGCCGGAGCAAGCTGGTTTAAGTCAGATCTTGCAGTTGCTTCAGACCCACTGCAGCGGCTTGGATCCTCCCAATGATGTTAGAACTCTGTCCTGATTGGCTTAAACCATCAATGTAAAAAAAAAAACCCAACAACCTTTCACCATCAGGATGTCAGGTATAACCCTGTTTTCAACACCTTTTCCCACATGTAAACACTGCAGATCAGCGCTGTTTCCCAAAATCTATAATGTTGTGGAAGATATCGTTTCCTAATGTTGCTACAAAAACCGCTTGGACAGACCCAGATAAATTCCTTATCCTTGACAAAAGAAATCCACTTAAAGCTGGGTTCACACTATAGCATTTGGACTGACTTTTACAGATGTTTTGAAAAATCAGAGAAATTAGTCCAAATGTTGGTGAAATTATGTTAGTGAGCAGGTTTTTTTTAATCCAGTGTACACCAACTTTTACAAACTTTTGCTAGCATTTGCCAGTGTTGCATTCAGCGTTGGCAAACTTTTGCCAACTTAGGCTAGTGTACTATGTGTAGCTGTTGCCAACTTAGGTTAACTTAAGCAAACAAATACTCAGCACAGGTCAGCTGACATCAGCGTCAGGTGACGCTCACATCAAGATCAGCATTTGTGAAGGATTCCTGCCATTCTGGACCTGCTTTTTTGGGTGGATTCACACTACAACATTTGGACCTACTTTTACTGACGTTTTGGAAAACGTCTGGCTGTGCTGGCAAAAGTTGATAAAAGTTAATGATAGTTGGTGCTTGTTGGCAAACGCTGGCGAAAGTTGTATTCCTTGAAAATTTTCAGCTTGTTGAACATTTGTCTACATTTGGAAATAAACACTGGTGAAGGTTGTGCTCAATTTGTAAAAGTTCCTGAGTGCTGGGCTAAGTTATGCAGAGTTCGCCTAAGTTGGCTTAAGTTAAGCTTCATTGGCAAATGTTGACTGAAATGCTGGTGGAAGCAGATGTTTTTAGATCGAAACTCACTTCAGACATGCATGGACAAAAATGAAATGGAGAAAGGGGGCATTTAAAAAAAGAAAAATATATATTTAATCTCCCCAAAATGTGACAGCCCAAAAGAAAAAAAATCTCGGCATTGAGAAATTTATTGTTCTTAATTTTCTGCTCCATGTTGTCATGATCTGAGCATGGAGGGGGAGGGGGGGAGTCTACCGGGCTCAGTCTTTCTGCTTTTTTTTCATATTTGTACTGTGTTGTCATTTTAAGTTGCCTTCCCGTCATTTTAACCTTGGTTACCTTGTCACTTATCTCAGTATGATTTATTTTCCCATCTATGTTCATTATAGTTTGTTAATTACATTTTTGAGGTTACTTGTCTTTATTTTTCTGCCATCCCATTATATTTGTATTCTATTGTGTTCTCTCTCTCGGGGTTGACAGCTCTCAGTGGCTTTCTGGGGTTTTGCCCTGGGTGGGCATGGCCCTGTCAGCTGCCAACTCCGATCACTTCCTCCTCTCTCATCACTCCCAGCTGGTCTAAATTGTTTTGTTGTTTACTTCTGCCCGCCCAGGTAACCCACACCTGTGATCACTTGTTTTATTTTGTTTCTAGCCTTATTTAAGGGGCTGTGCACTATTTTCCGGCACAGCACCCTACTCTCAACTCTCTATGATCGGACATAAGTGCCTCTTTATTTTTTCTCTGTGTATTCCTAGCGTGTGTTCCACGTCTAATTCCCCAGGTTTAGCCGGTGACTTTTCTCGCCTTAGCTGTTGCTGTTTTGGGCTTCTCCTGTATCCTCCTGCTCATACTAGTTTTGTTGGGTTTGTTTGTGTGTTTGTGTTCTTTCACTATTAAATTTGCAAATTCACAGCCGGTGTTTGGTGCCTTTAATTCTGCCCTGAAAGGCAATTATGACACATGCGTAATCATTCTCCAGAATTTATTGGTTCAGCTTCCATTGTGAGGACTCAAACAGCATTGATATGGTGTCAAAAAGTAAATGACATTTAACGGGATTTTATGTTATTTTAAAGGGGAGAGCTGTAACAGTCAAAATATAATCACCCATCATTTTATTTATATCATCATCATCATCATAGCAGTCTGTCGGGGGTGACAATGACTGTTTCATTTAGGTCTGACTAGATTCTTCCATGCAGCTCTGTCCTTTGCCTTCTGCTGCCAGGAACTCCTGACCTTGTTCACCCGGCCGACATCTGAGCCGGTATGAGTATGATGACACTAAATAGTTTTTTTGTTTGTTTTTTTAAATTCCATCCACATTCATTCATTCATTCATTCATCTTCTTCCGCTTAAGCCTTTTCGGGTTGCGGTGGGGCTGGAGCCTATCCCAGCATCTTTGGGCAAGAGGCAGGGTACACCCCGGACAGATCGCCAGTCCATTGCAGGGCCAACACAGAGAGACAGACAACCATTCACTCTCACAGTCATACCTAAGGACAATTTAGAATCCCCAGTTTGATGCCAATTAACCTAACTTGAATGCCATTCACATTTTAAGTGCAGCTTTACTGTTGGAGTCTATAGGCATTATTGTATTTTTTTTTTAGAGGAATGAATGAATGAATGAATGAACAGGGGAAAAGGGCATGCAGAAGTAACTACATCCATCCAGCCATCCATCTTCTACCGCTTTTCCAGAGGTCCGGGTCACGGAGGCAGCAGTTCAAGCAGAGAAGCCCAGACTACCCTCTCCCCAGCCACCTGCTCCAGCTCTTCAGAGAGGATACCAAGGCATTCCCAGACCAGCTGGGAGACATAGTCTCTCCACCGAGTCCTGGGTCTCCTCCGGGGTCTCCTCCCAGTGGGACGTGCCCAAAACACCTCAAGTGGGAGGCGTCCAGGAGGCATCCTAATCAGATGCCCAAACCACCTCAACTGACTCCTTTCAATGCGGAGGAACAGCAGTTCTACTCTGAGCCTCTCCCGGATGACTGAGCTCCTCACCCTATCTCTGAGGGTGAGTCCAGCAATCCTACGGAGAAAGCTCATTTCAGCCGGTTGTATCCGCGATCTCGTTCTTTCGGTCATTACCCAAAGCTCGTGACCATAGGTGAGAGTAGGAACGTAGATTGACTGGTAAATCGACAGCTTTGCCTGAGAACTAAGCTCCCTCTTCACCACAACAGACCGGTACAACGTCCGCATCACTGCAGATGCTGCTCCGATCCGTCTGTCAATCTCTCGCTCCATTTTCCCCTCACTCGTGAACAAGACCCCAAGATACTTAAACTCCTCCACTTGGGGCAGGTGCCTGTCCCCAACCCAGAGAGGACAATCCACCTTTTTCCGGCTGAGGACCATGGACTCGGACTTGGAGGTGCTGATTCTCATCCCAGCCGCTTCACACTCAGCGGCAAACCGTCCCAGTAAGAGCTGTAGGTCATTGCTGGATGAAGCCAACAGGACAACATCATCTGCAAACAACAGAGATGAGATCCTGTGGTCACCAAACATGACACCCTCCATTCCCTGGCTGCGCCTAGAAATCCTGTCCATAAAAATTATGAACAGGATCAGTGACAAAGGGCAGCCCTGGCGGAGTCCAACTCTCACTGGGAATGAGTCCGACTGAGTGTTGGCAATACGAACCAAACTCTCACAACGGTTGTACAGAGACCGAATAGCTCGTAACAACAAGCCCAATATCCCATACTCCCAAAGCACCCCCCACAAAAAACTGCGAGGGACGCAGTCAAATGCCTTCTCCAAGTCCACAAAACACATGTAAACTGGTTGGGCAAACTCCCACCAACCCTCGAGAATTCTCAAGAGGGTAAAGAGCTGGTCCGATGTGCCACGGCCAGGACGAAAACCACATTGCTCCTCCTGAATCCGAGGTTCAACCAACGGCCGGACTCTCCTCTCCAGTACCTTGGCATAGACCTTCCCAGGGAGGCTGAGGAGTGTGATCCCTCTAAAGTTAGAGCACACCCTCTGGTCCCCTTTTTTGAAGAGAGGAACCACCACCCCAGTTTGCCATGCCAAAGGCACTGCCCCCGACCTCCACGCAATGTTGCAGAGGCGTGTCAACCATGACAGCCCAACAACATCCAGGGCTTTGAGGTACTCAGGGCGCTATCTCGTCCACCCCCAGGGCCTGGCCACCAAGGAGATTTTTAACCACCTTGGCAACTTCAGCCCCTGTGATGGGCGAGTCATCCCCCTCGTCCACAAACCCTGCTTCCTCTGTGGAAGGCGTATCAGTGGGATTGAGGAGATCCTCGAAGTATTCCTTCCACCGCCCGACGATATCCCCAGTCGAAGTCAACAGCGCCCCAGCCGCACCATACACACTGTGGACAGGGAGCTGCTTTCCTCTCCTGAGCCGCCGGACAGTTTGACAGAATCTCTTCGAGGCCGACCGAAAGTCTTGTTCCATGGCCTCACCGAACTTCTCCCATACCCAGGTTTTTGCTTCAGCAACCACCCAAGCTGCACTCCGCTTGGCCTGGCGGTACACCTCAGCTGCTCCGGGAGTCCCACAAGCCAACCAAGCCTTGATAGGACTCCTTCTTCAGCTTAATGGCCCATTCACCACTGGTGTCCACCACTTGGTTCGGGGGTTGCCACCACGAGATGCACCGACCACTTTGCGGCCGCAGCTCTGGGCCGCCGCTTCAACAACAGAGGTGGAGAACATGGCCCATTCAGACTCCATGTCTCCAGACTCCCTCGGAATGTGGTTGAAGTTCTTCCGGAGGTGGGAGTTGAAGACCTCCCGGACAGGGCCCTCAGCCAGATGTTCCCAGCACACCCTCACTATACGTTTTGGTCTACCAGGTCTGAATGGCTTCCTCCCCTGCCATCGGATCCAACTCACCACCAGGTGGTGATCAGTTGACAGCTCTGCACCTCTCTTTACCCGAGTGTCCAAGACATACGGTTGCAGGTCTGATGACACGATAACAAAATCGATCATTGACCTGTGACCTAGGGTGTCCTGGTGCCAGGTGCACATATGGACACCCTTATGCTTGAACATGGTGCTCCTTATGGAGAAACTGTGGTTAGCACAGAAGTCCAATAACTGAACACCACTCGGGTTCAGATCGGGCAGGCCGTTCCTCCCAATCACCCCCCTCCAGGTTTCACTGTCGTTGCCACCTGCGCATTGAAGTCCCCCAGTAGGACAATGGAGTCTCCAAGAGGAGCACCCTCCAGCACCCAAGTTGCAGACTCCAAAAAGGGTGGGTACTCTGAAACATCATTTGGTGCATAGGCACAAATGATGGTCAGGATCCGTTTCCCAACCCGAAGGTGCACAGAAGCAACCCTTTAGCCCACCGGGGAAAACTCCAATATAGAGGCAACAAGGTGGGGGGATACAAAAATACCCACCCCTGCTCGTCGCCTCTCGCCCGGGGCAACTCCAGAAAAGGCCAAGCTCCAGCCCCTCTCCAGGAGACTGGTTCCAGAATCGGAGCTGTGTGTTGAGGTGAGGCCGACTATATCTAGCCGGTATCTCTCAACCTCGTACACCAGCTCAGGCTCCTTCCCCACCAGAGAGGTAACATTCCACGTACCAAAAGCCAGTTTAGAAAGCTTGGGATCAGTCCGCCAAGGTCTCCGCCTTTGACCGCCACCTAATCCACATAGCACCGGACCCCCATGATCCCTCCTGCAGGTGGTGAGCCCACTGGAGGGCGGACCCATGTAACTCCTTCGGGCTGAGCCCGGCTGGGTCTCATGGGTGGAAACCCGGCCACCAGACGCTAGCCATCGAGCCCCTCCCCCAGGCCTGGCTCCAGGGTGGGGCCCCGGTAACCCCGTACCGGGCGGGGTGCACTGAATCCTTGATCGAGAATTTATCACGAGAGTCTGTTGGATCGTTCTTAGTCTGGCCCTTCACCCAGGACCAGTTTGTCTTGGGTGACCCTATCAGAGGCAAATTGCCCCGGACAACATAGCTCCTGGGATCACTGAGGCACGCAAACCCCCACCACCACCACCACGATACGGTGATGATCCATGAGGGGGACTACATATAAATATAAAACAAAAATAAATACTGAAACATATGCCCAAGGGAGATGTGTTCACTCCAGGTCCAGAATGGCAGGAAGCCTCTGCAAATGCTGATCTTTATATGAGCGTCGCCTAACGCTGATGTCAGCTGACCTGTGATGAGTATTTGTTTGCTTAAGTTAACCTAAGTTGGCAACAGCTACACATATGGTAGTCTAAGTTGGCAAAAGTTTGCCAATGCTGAATACAATGCTGGCAAATGCTAGCAAAAGTTTGTAAAAGCTGGTGTGTGCTGGATTAAAAAAACCTGCTCACAAATGTAATTTTACTGACTTTTGGACTAATTTCTCTGATTTTTCAAGACATCTGTAAAAGTTGGTCCCAACGCTATAGTGTGAACCCAGCTTTAACTTAGGACAACTTAGGTAAACTCTGCATAACTTAGCCCAGCGCTCAAGAACTTTTACAAACTGAGCACAACTTTCACCAACGTGTATTTCCAAATGTCGGTAAATTTTCAGCATGCTGAAAAATTTAAGGAACACAACTTTCGCCAGCATTTGCCAACAAACACCAACTATCATTAACTTTTGCCAGCAGAGCCAGACATTTGCCAGAACAAGTAAAAGTCAGTTCAAGTGTTGTAATTTGAATCCACCTTTAAGATACTACACAGATTTTTACCCCAAAACATTTTTTCAAGGCAAATTCACAGAAAATCCGTCTCCTTTATGTTCTTTCTGCAATAGTGAAACAGAATCAGTTTCCCACTTAACTTTAAATTGCCAGATTTCACAAGAATTTTGCCTACTTAGTTTTTCAGTCCTTTAGTAAACATCCCATTTCCAGAAAATATGGTTTTGTTTCTAAACTGTAACATAAATGTTTCCTTTCTCAATGAATGTGTGAAATTTTTGTGTTGTTAAAAAACTACTTAAAGCAAAATTCCTGCAATCCACCCCAAATATCTTGATATTTAAGAATGAGTGTGGCTCACACATTTTGACTGCATATGTATAAGCACAGGAGTGAGATGCTTAAGACTGCATGTGTTTTGTGACCTCATGTCTTTGAAGGAACAATACATCTGGACCTCCTGGGGATAACAGCAGGAGGTGGAGGTGCCGTTGGTGAGGACTCTGAGAGGACTTCCTGACCTCCTGGGGTCAGATGGAGGACGAAGGGACTTGGGGGGAGAATTATTGTCGATGGGGGGTTTGACGATAATGTGATTCTGTTCTTTGATGTCCCAGGTATAAAAGTGGGGGTTTGGGGGAGTTCGATCTCCTTTTTGCTGTTGAGAGAATGCTGGAGATGTGAGATCATCAATAAATCTGAATTGAGAAAGAAATTCAGCCTCTTCATTTCACGCTCTCCACAATGAGCTCCAATATACAGACGTGGACAAAATTGTTGGTACTCCTCTGTTAATGAAAGAAAAACCCACAGTGGTCACAGAAATAACTTGAATCTGACAAAAGTGGTAATAAATAAAAATTCTTTGAAAATTAACCAATGAAAATCACACAATGCTTTTGAATTGTGGTTCAACAGAATTATTTTAAAAAACAAACTCATGAAACAGGCCTGGACAAAAATGATGGTACCCCTAGAAAAGATTGAAAATAATGTGACCATAGGGACATGTTCAACCAAGATGTGTCCTCTAATTAACATCACAGGTGTCTACAAACTTGTAATCAGTCAGTCGGCCTATTTAAAGGGTGACAAGTAGTCACTGTACTGTTTGTTGACATGGTGTGTACCACACTAAACATGGACCAGGGGAAGCAAAGGAGAGAGTTGTCTCAGGAGATTAGAAAGAAAATTATTGACAAGCATGATAAAGCTAAAGGCTATAAGACCATCTCCAAGCAGCTTGATGTTCCTGTGACTACAGTTGCACATATTATTCAGAAATTTAAGATCCACGGGACTGTAGCCAACCTCCCTGGACGTGGCCGCTGGAGGAGACGGATAATACGAATGGTAACAAAAGAGCCCAGAACAAAATCTAAACACATTCATGGTGAACTCCAAGGTCAAGGTACATCAGTGTCAGATGCACCTTGTACCATCCGTCGTTGTTTGAGCCAAAGTGGACTTCATGGGAGATGACCAAGTAGGACACCACTGTTGAAAACAAATCATAAAAAAGCCAAACTGCATGTTGACAAGCCACAAAGCTTCTGGGAGAATGTCCTATGGACAGACAAGACAAAACTGGCACTTTCTGGCAAGGCACATCAGCTCTGTGTTCACAGACGCAAAAATGAAGCATACCAAGAAAAGAACACTGTCTCTACTGTGAAACATGGAGGAGGTTCTGTTATGTTCTGGGGCTGCTTTGCTGCATCTGGCAAAGGGTGTCTTGAATCTGTGCAGGGTACAATGAAATCTCAAGACTATCAAGGTATTCTAGAGAGAAATGTGCTGCCCAGTGTCACGCAGCTTGGTCTCAGTCGTAGGTCATGGGTCTTGCAACAGGATAATGACCCAAAACACACAGCTAAAAACACCCAAGAATGGCTAAGAGCGAAACATTGGACTATTCTAAAGCGGCCTTCTATGAGCCCTGATCTAAATCCTATTGAACATCTGTGGAAGGAGCTGAAACATGCTGTCTGGAGAAGGCACCCTTCAAACCTGAGACAACTGGAGCAGTTTGCTCATGAGGAGTGGGCCAAAATACCTGCTGAGAGGTGCAGAAGTCTCATTGACAGTTACAGAAATCGTTTGACTGCAGTGATTGCCTCAAAAGGTTGTGCAACAAAATATTAAGTTAAGGGTACCATCATTTTTGTCCAGGCCTGTTTCATGAGTTTGTTTTTTAAAATAATTCTGATGAACCACAATTCAAAAGCACTGTCTGATTTTGATTGGTTAATTTTCATAGAATTTTTATTTATTACCACTTTTGTCAGATTCAAGTTATTTCTGTGACCATTGTGGGTTTTCTTTCATTAACAGAGGGGTACCAACAATTTTGTCCACGTCTGTATGTACTGTATATGTCCTGTTGCAGAATTGACACAAACAGAAATGCAGCAAAGAATCTGCGCATTATCAAAAAATCCTAAAGAAATGGACTAGTGCCTTGTAAACTATTCTTTAAATATTTTTGATCTTTGATAAGTGTAATCCTGTGGTGACCCACCACAATCTACATGGACATTCAATCTTCACACTCAGCTAGCTGGCAGAAGCAGAGGACAATTTGCATATGGACAGAGAGCCCCTAGGAGACAATCAGAACAATGGACTACTGTTATACATCCCCGGATTAAGAAGAGGAAGTCCGGGCGCTGGTTGGTCACGCAAATGATGTGTATTGACTGATATGTATATCAATATGCAAATGTGCCATGCATTCTCTCTGTTGGTATACCATGTATAAAAGAGCTTGCTATACATGCCTCAAGAGCACAGCGCAACACAACACAGCACACACAGCACAACACAGCGCACAGCGCTACAGTGTGTCTCATGATGTTGAAGGAAAATAAAACTCTGCAACCTCTCAGCTCGTCGTACCTCGCCTGAGCTTATTTATTCCTCCACAGTCCCTCATATGTTTATCTGTTAAAACTCCATTTTACTTTCTTTTTTTTCTGATGTTCTTTATTTGTTCACCATTTATTGTTGTTCCATTTTACACTTCAATAAAGATGGAAAAAAGACCTTATTACCAAAAAATATTTTAATATGTGAGTCAGGATGGATTTATCCTCCAAAGGTAGAAGAACACTTTTGTCTAAACTGAAGGGTTGTCACTTTTTTTTTTTATCCAGCACAGGTATTACGTTATTATGTTTCACACTAAATTTTATTAAAACACTGATAATGTCTCATTTAAATTTATAGCTTATGTAAAAAAAAAAACTAATCTAAATCATTTAAACAGGCAAGAAATATTTTGTGATATATGAAACCATGGAGGTTTCAATGTGTCTTTCATACATCTAATACAATTATTAAGGTTAACTGGATTAAACATTTTATCAAAACAAAGATCCCTGGTATTTGATCCCAAATTTTATTTTTCATAAAAACTGGTGGAACATTTTGCTTGTTAAAATGCATTTATGCCAGAAACAATCTTCCTATTAATTTATCAAATTTCCATAAACAGGTTCTTAGATGTTGGTTTCACATCATTTTTCTCCACACAAACGGATCATTTGGATCAACAGATATATAAAATACAAAATTAAATTGATTCTTTTAATAATATTTTTTTTTATTATTTAACCTTTATTTATCCAGGGTAGTTCCACTGAGAGGGAACCTCTCTTTTTCAAGGATGCCCTGTTCACACCCACACAGTTACACATTCACACCTGGAAACTGTCCAGTACAACCACAAACTGACCTGTGGTCACTGAGCAGCTCCACTGGAGCAGTTGGAGTTAAGAGCCTTGCTCAAGGGCACCACAGTGGGGTTAAGGAGGGTGGGGAAACACTGCTTTGTGTCCCACCCAGATCTAATTCTGCTGGTGTTCTGACATTTTACCATACTTATCAGATACCTTGGGTTACTACGCATGTACGGGATGCGCACACATGCGTAGTAACAGGAAATACGCTTCTGCGCATAATTTCAGCATACGATACGGCTGACGGATACAGCTGACGGCGCTGCACCGTGATTGGCTGATCCAAAAATATGGCGTGTTTTCAGTGTGAAAAACCCATTTTTATTCTCTGGCGTTTGACCCAGTTTGAGACACTGATTTTATTTGTTCTTATTGTCTCTATTGTATGACTATTGTTTTGTTTGGACTGTTTTGTACTTTAGCTGTATTTTACTGTTTTTATATTTTATTTATCGTTGATTTTGTATAATTTATTGATCCCCAGAGGGGAAATTGAGGGCATCCACCTGGATGGATGAAGCAGCCACGGTACGGCGCTATCCCTTAACAATTCACACACACATTCACACCTAGGGCCACTTTAGAGTCTCCAATTAACCTAACCTGCATGTTTTTGGCCTGTGGGAGGAAACCGGAGAAATCCCGGAGTAAACCCATGCAGATACAGGGAGAACATACAAACTCCACACAGATCACTGTTGGTCAGGGGCTGGGATCGAACCAGGGATCCCATGACCAAGGGTGAGTTGCTGTGCTGGTGCAGTGCTAACCACTGCGCCACCGCACCGCACCGCAAGTGCTGTACAATGTACAGTACAATGTACAATGTACAATGTACAGCACTTTGTGTCAACTGTCGTTTTTAAAGAGCTTTAAAAAAAATACATAAACAGAAAAGGGATAATAACCAAAAGACCCGAGCACGGTACAGACCGGCACTCAGCATCATGACAGTGCCCCTCCCTTAAGGGGTGGATCCAAGACACCCCGCAGTAACATCAAAAGAAATGAAAATACCCCCCCAACAAAAAAAACAAAACAACCCCCCCCCCCAAAACATAAGTAACTTCAAAAACCAACCTTGGGAGGGTGGTGGGGGGATCCAGGCCTGGAGGGAGCAACATGAAAACAAAAACAACCTGAAAAACATGTGATCCACACACTGACAAAACAAAGTAAAAAGAAAACTAAGCAATACAAGATAAATAAGAAAACTGCTCTGGTGGTCTTCCAGAGTCCTGGCTCCACCTGACCATCAGGTGGAAAAGGTCGGGCAGCCTACCAGGTCTCCAGAGCCCCCAACCAGGATGAAAGAGTCCATCGGGTGGTCTATCAGGGTTTAGAAGTCACCCCAGTAAATGAGAGAGTTTGGGCGGTCTCCCCACATCTCTGGGCCAACAGGTTGCAGTGCACCACACACCTCCCCCTGGAGGCGGCAGATGGAACCAGTGCTTACCACGGCCCCCCAGCACCAGGAGATGGACACCTGATGAAGGTGATGGTAGTGGGAGAAACACAACAGGCCCGGATGTGGACCGAGGGCCCACCGCAGCTTTGGACATAGGTGCCACAATCTCAGTGACCCTGGACTGGGGCGAAGCAGCATCATTGGTGGCTCCGGACTGAGGCATCGCGGCACCCTCGGTGGCTCCGGACTGAGGCGTTGCAGCACCCTCGGTGGCCCCGGGCTAAGGCGTTGCAGCACTCTCGGTGGCCCCGGACTGAGGCGTTGCTGCACCCTTGGTGGTTCCGGACTGAGGCGTTGCTGCACCCTCAGTGGACCCAGACTGGGACAGAGCTGCACCCTCATGGACCTGGACTGGGACAGAGCTGCACCCACGATGGCCCCTGGGCTGGAGCGTTGTACCCACAGCGGGCACACACTGGAGCGCCGCACCCACGTGGCATTCAAGCTGGAACGCAGCATCCACGGAGACCCACACTGAGGAGGAACTGCACCCTCAGAGGTCCCGGAGTGGGACGGAGCATCCATGACAACCTCGGCCGGAGAAGCTGGACCCACGAAGACCTCAGGCGGCGGACCCGAACCCATGGAGACTTCTGGCATAGCAGGATGATTCTTGGTGGCCCTGAGAGAAGACTTGGATAGAAGAGGAAGAGGAACAGTGTCAGGGTCACCGGCGGCAGTGGAACCCGGCGAAGCGAGCTCAGGTGCGGTTGATGGCTGCACCCGGCTCTCCCGCCCAAGAGCCAGGCAAGATCTCTCCAATACAGAAACAACAAAAACAAAGGAGAGTACTCACCTGAGCTCAAGTTCCACCACCATCCAGGACTCCGTTGATCCAGTTGACGATGTCTCGGGCCCGGCCCTCTGGACATCCAGCTTGGACTATGCTGCGGTGGCACCAACAGCAGCCATGATGGTCACTGCAGTCCCGGAACCCCCTGGTGATGTGACCCACGCAGGTGGCTTGCCCGGTGTGGTGACAGGAGATCCGCTTCCTGCTGGTACTGAATCCTGTACGGTTGAAGCCCGGGGACGCTTCCTCGTCAGCTCAGGCTCCGGATTGCAGACAGCCGCAGGCTCCTCCTCCATCCGGCGGCTTAATCCCGGAACCGGCGGACACTCAGGGGACATAGGAGGAGACACAGAGAGAGCAGAAAAAGTTTTTGCGGCTGCAGCAGATGGTGAGGACTCAGTGGACTGCACTAACTGAGCCTCACCCCATGGGAATCAGGCAAGGTAATTCATAAGATGGTACTATAGAGTGAAAAAGCACTTGCCTTTTTTCCCAGGGTGCGGTGGTTCCTGCTGCAGTAAGCCCAGTTTCTTCCTTCTCTATGACTGCAGTGAATGTGGGCCCCTCTGGAGAACATGGAGGAGCTGCCCCTGCAGGCACGGTGACAGGTGGAGCCGGGGGAGAACCAGCTGGGCTCTCAGCAATGAGAGGAGATGCCGTGGAGGAGGGGGGAACAGCTGTGATGACCCGGGAAGAGGAAGCAGACGAGACAGCCAGTGAGGAAACCCTAGAGGCTGAAGCTGCTGTAGTTCCTTTCTGACATGGTGATTATAAAACTGCTGGCTGAGAGACGGAGGAATTCTTCCGACAGCCCATGGCTGGGTAATGGCGGGGAAGTTGCAGCACCTGGACCCGATGACTCTCCCATCCGCTTCGGTACGCCCGAGTCACGGGAAGGAGTAGAGGTTTGTGCTGGGAGGGGGCATCTACCGGCTGAAGACGAGCCTATCGCCAACCCTGGGAATCGCTACTGGAGAGCGGAGACGGTAGACAGCAGTTCAGCGAACTCCGGATAATTACCCAAACCGGGATGCACCTCCACAATCCCGACTGCTGCCACCACACTCTCCAGAACTTTCTTCGGGCCGTGGGAGGTGAGGGCTTCAGCAACATAGCCCCAGATGAACTCAGCTGCCCACTGCTCATCCATGCTGGGACCCCCGGATGCCATCCTCCTTTGGCGTGCTGGGAACATACTGATAGCCTCTCCTTTGGCCACGAAAAAGGTGAGTGGAAAAAGAAAGGGGAAAAAAAAGGCAAACCCACAGCCGCTGGCACCTATTGGCTGCGACCTACTGTCATAACTGGCCCTTTAGGGCAGAAATGAGGCACCATCCGCCTGCTATGAGTTTGCTCATTTAATAAATAATAAGGAACACAAATGCTTGCCATGAAGGGCGAATACAAAAAAAAAGGCAATAAACAAGGACCATGATTTATTATAATAACTTACTATTAGATTATATTAGCCTGGAGAGATTGTCAGCCTCCTCAAATAATCAATTGGCAGAATTCAATTCTCTCTGGTCCCCGCTTATTAATTCTATAACCTGAGGGGCGGCGGGCAGTGGCTTGCTCTCCTTGGCGCCTCTGGTGGCTGGCTGCGCCCTGACCGTGGGTGTCCGGGGGGCCTGTTCCGGGGTGGGCTGTGGCCCCCGGCCGGCTGGCCTTGCCTCCTGGGGGGGTCTGGGTCTGGCCCTGGGCCCCTGGTGCTGGGAGGGGGGGCAGGGTCAGGTGTGCACTGGCGGTGTGGGTTGGCCCCGGTGCGTCCTTGCGCGGCGGGGTCGTGTTCTCCCTGGAGCTCTGTCAGCACCCTGGGGCAGGTGCCTGCATCCTGGGTCACCCTCCCTGTCCACTGGGGTCTGCGGGTGCGGGCGTGTATGTGTGTGTTTATATGTGTGAGAGTGGGCGTGAGTGGGGGCTTGTGTATGAGCGGGTGCGGAAGTGGGTGTGTGTGTTGTGAGTGGGCAGGTGGGGCCGTGTGTGTGTGTGTAGGTCGGTATGTGTGATGGTGGGTGGGGGTACGTGTGTGTATGGGTGCGGTTACCTGTACGTGGATGTCTGGGGGTGGAGGATGTGTGTGTGGGTAGGAGAACTTTGCTGGGTGGTGGGGGTGGGGCAGTCCATCTAGTGGCATGGGGGTTGGCATTTCAGGGCCTGCTTGTCCTGGATGCCCTGCTGTTGTGTCGCGGGGTGGGGTGCTTTGTTGCATTGCCCCTGGTGTCATTGGTGGCGGGTGTGTGCTGGTGCTCGGGGGTGGTTGTGGGGGGGCGTTGGCACGGCTTGGTGGCCGTGTTTCTGACAGGCTGCTCCAGGGTGGCTGTGGCTGCAGGGCGGCCTGCCGCTGTCTGTGTAGGTCTGGGGTGGGTGGTCGGTGGGCTTGCGTGGGCGCTCGGGGGTGTCGCTTGGCATGTGGGGTGCCGTGTGGGTCCAGCCCATTGTTCACTATTGTGGTCCATGTTTGTGTGTGCAAGATGAATGGGAATGGGTATGGCTGCCCCGCCATGTTTGTGGTGCTGGGAGCGCCAGGGCGCGATGCTAGTGGGTCCTGGGCTGCTCGCACTGGTGGCCCTCGCCCTGGGGTGGGATTTGGTGGCAGTGGGTGGCCTCATAAACCAGTTTGCAAGCTGGCTTCTGGGGGACCACGGCCTCGCTTTTAGACCGCCTCCCTCCCAGTCTTATTTCCCGCCCTCCCCCTCCCCCTAACTCTCAGTGGAATATACATCTTCTTGGATATATTTAGGGCTTTGGGGTGGGAGTGTGCCGCACTGTGTCGGCAAAGGGGATACCTTTGCTGCACAGTGGGGCTGCCTTCACCTCAATTTTAATTGCATTTTAGACACTGAGGGCTTGGGGGGGATGGGGGCCCGCTGCCCATCGCAGTGGCTAGCGTTGTTCCAATCACCATCCCCCCAATTTTAATTGAACTTTGGTAGTCCACACATTTACACACAATTACATCATATAACCGACATACACCCACCATGTTTTGTGCGGGGGGGGGGAATCTTCCCCTACCCCTGTTGCCCTCCTCCTGCTGGGGGCGTGGGGGCCCGATGGGGAGCCTGGGACCCATCATGTTGTCAAAATCCCTGAGTGCTACTGAATGTATAGATACAACCAAAGGAGTGAGAGCGGGACTGAATATGAGAGTAAGTGAGAGTGAGGGGGTGATGAATGGAGGTTGTGATGGTGGGTCGGTTTTGTGCAGCGCTTTGCATGTCGGGTTGCATCTTGGGGCACCTGCGGTGGTCTGCTGATCAGTCGCTCGGGTGGACGCTGGGGATGGGGGTCTGATTCTGTGGCCTGTGCCGGCGGTCTCCCCGGCCACTGCTGGGCGCTGGTGCGTGTTCAGGCTCACTGCATCTGCTTCGCAGCCACCTTATGAAACAAGGGTGAATGAGGGGTGAGTTTGAATGGGTACAGGAGTAAGCGAGAATGGGTTGGTCCGGGTGAGTGAGAGTGAGTTAGTGCATATGGGTGCACATGGGAGCATGTGGGTGTGAAGGTGTGGGGAAGTGTGTTTCTGCGAGTCGGGAGGCGCTGGATTAAGGGGAGTAGTGCCTCTCGGCAGTGTGGGCTTCCCTGGGCGGGGGGAATTCTTTGGGCATGGGGGTCCCCGGGGTGTGTGGTGGTGGCGCTGGGGGGGGGCTCACGCCAGGGGGCGTGGGCCGGTCTCTGGCCCAGGGGGTGAGGTCGCTAGCCTCCTGGTGCCTGGGGCTCGGTGGCGGGCCTTGGCCCCACTGGGGGGGGGGGGGTGGCGGTCCGGGGGGGGGGGGGGGGGGCTCACTGTGCTGGCCGCAGAGCGGCTTGGCCTCCCTCAATTGTCCCTCTGGGGGCGGATGACTGGCTTTTCTGGGGCTTGCTGACCTCAGACATTTTGTGCCCTGTGGGGGTTAGTGGTGCTGCCTTGCCTGCTCGGGGTTCCTGGGGGGAGAGCCGCTGCAACCGGCCCCCTGCTTCGTATGTTTCCTGACAAACCACTCACATGCACACACTTATTTTGCGCACGCTCTCATATATATGCACGCAGACGTACACGCACAAGTGTCTCTTCTTTAACAGGTGAGGAAACCAGACTCGTGTTGAGACATCTTCGGTGGAAGAAGCAGTTTGTCTTTTGTTTGTTTTAGTTGTTGGTTTGTTTGTTTTTTTTGTCTGTTCCCCTCCCTTTTCTTTCCCCCTCCACACACTTCCTTTCCCTCTTCCCCATCCTGTCGGGTCTTCCATGGGTAAAAGAATTAAAATAAAGTATTAAAAGTTATTACAGGAGGAGTTTACAACAATATGCAATACATAGTTAGGTACTGTATAAGCTCCTCTTGGCAAAGTAAATCTGTTTTGGCACAGTAAGGGTGACAGATTCCTGTTCTGCTTGCCTAGCTGCCTGACAGGACAAGGGGAAAAAAAACAAACAAAAAAAACAAGGACCACGAAGGGCGAATTACAAAAAGCTATTTACAAAGACCACGAAGGTTGATTACAGAAAAATACAAATAAGGGAAAAACATGAAAGGTTACTTACAATTAAAGTCACAAAGCAGAGAATAAAGCACAGACAGACAGGAATCAGGCATGGGGATTCCTGCCTACACAAGGTGAGGTCGCAGCGAGGAATAACCCTCGTCTGCGAGCTTAAATAATACAAAAGGAGAAACCAAAGTGTGAATCAGGTGTGGATGCACGAGTGAGAATGTAATCAAAGACACTACACAACTGTGACAGGCGGCGAACAGACTTGACAGGCAGAAGTCCTGTTACGATGCTATCAAAGTAAAAGCACAAATAATAATGGCAGAAAATCAGGACTAAATACATAAACAGAAAAAGGATAACAACCAAAAGACCCGAGCACGGTACAGATCGGCTCTTGGCATCATGACACCCTGGGCCCTAAAAGAATAAATCAACAAGCTTTCCAACTGATGTGTCAACATACGTCACTCGTTCCAACCCTTCTAATATAACCCGATGGACTGCACTTTGGTTTCATTGCATCTAACTATTGATACAGAATGGAAGTGGTGGGGGGTTTGCAGAAGCAGCTAAAACCTGCTTTACCATGCTGGAGACCTGTGCTCACTAACCCATGTTTGCTTATTTGTACTGCCATCTTAGTGTTTATTTTCACTCCTGGATGAATTCATCCACCGTTACTCCTGCGAGCGCGAACTGCGACTCTGCTTGCAGAAACCACGACCGTGGGTTATCCTGCCAGAAATCAGGCAGCTTAACGGCCACTGCGCTCGCCAGCTCTGAGCGCTGTGAGTCCGGGACCCTGAGAATTTCTTCGTTCATTCTCAACGTCGTCAGTCACCAATGTGGGGAGACTTGAATAACGAAACCGAATTGTCTTTCATTCCAGTTTATTCAAGTAATCATTCCACTGTCTGCTCTCATTCTTGAGCAGCGAACAAAGAGGGTGAACACACCAAAGTTCTCTCATTTAAACATTCTGACATCAAACCATTTCCCTCGCGGGGGAAATCACACATCTCTCTCAAAATCTCTTTATCCACATTCATTAGCCTTTTATTTACATAACTCCCCCTTCTCTCTTCTCGAGCCTCAGTGGTCAGGAAGTCTTCTGTCCCCTGGCCTCCGCAGGGGGTCCAGGCTCTGTGGCTCCACACCGCAGGGGGCTGGCTCTCCTTCATCGTGGTTAAATCACATATGCAGTGTCCAACATATACATGTCTCACAACACAGCCATAATCTAAGACATTTAATCCACACATTACTAAAAGTATGGGGTGGCGCGGTGGGGGAGTGGTTAGCACTGTGGCAGCACAGCAACTCACCCTTGGCCGGGGGATCCTGGGTTCAATCCCAGCCCCCGACCAACAGTGATCTGTGTGGAGTTTGCATGTTCTCCCCCCGTCTGCGTGGGTTTACTCCGGGATTTCTCCAGTTTCCTCCCACATGCCAAAAACATGCAAATTAGGTTAACTGGCATCAAAAAACTGGGGATTTTAAATTGTCCTTAGGTCTGACTGTGAGAGTGAATGGTTGTCTGTCTCTCTGTGTTGACCCTGCGATGGACTGGCGATCTGTACAGGGTAGACCCTGCCTCTCGCCCAGAGATGCTGGGATTGGCTCCAGCCCCCCCGCGACCCGAAAAGGATTAAGCGGAAGAAGATGAATGAATGAATTACTAAAAGTTTTTTAAAAAAAACCTCCACCATCGAGCTCTTTTTTTGTGTTTCAGCTGCAGCTGTTTAAACTTTTAAATTTATTTTCACTGTGCATGCAGCTGCTTAACGGTAACAGCAGTGGCTCAAAAACAACTCTGAATATTGCCGTGTATGTAAATACAGTCTACAGAACGCAAACATTATCCCCTCGGAAGGACTCTGAACAGCCCTTAACCCTTCTCCATGTTACTTCAAGTAGTGATTTTCACAAACACTAGAGGTCAATATTGTTCTGCAAAGTTACAACAGGTTGCAGTACCTGCTGGTAAAAATGCCATCTGTTGTTTTTTTGGAGGACAGTCTGAAACAGAATGAAAAGGGTTGCTAAACAAAGCACTGAGATATGAGAAATTGGGAAATTCCAAAAGAAACTTCTTGATCTAAGATAGGAAATTTAACATGCGTGAAGTTGCTGCAGGTCCCACAAACTGTATGATAATTTCAGTTTCAATATACTGTATATGTACACTTTATGAATTTGTAAAGTGTACATGGTAGTACAGTGGTTAGCACTGTTGCATCACAGCTAGAAGGTTTTAGGTTCGAATCCGCGGGCTGGCAGAGGTGGGAACCTTTCTGTATGGACTTTGCATGTTCTCCCCATGCTGCATGGGTTTACTCCAGATGCTCCGGTTTCCTCCCACAATCAAAAGACATGCATGTTAGGTTAACTGGTGACTCTAAATTGTCCTTCGGTATCTATCTCTGATAGAGACGCTTGCGATGGCTTGGCCACGTCAACCGAATGGAGGATGGCCGCATCCCCAAAGACTTACTGTATGGGGAGCTGGCTACTGGAACTAGATCAAAGGGACGCCCAACTCTCAGATTCAAGGATGTTTGCAAGCCTGACCTCAAGGCTGGAGGCTTTAACCCCTCCGACCTGGAGTCAGCCGCCTCTGTCCGCTCCAACTGGCGGACCATCACCCAGGATGTCATCCGAACAGCAGAGGAAAGAAGAGACACTCGCTGGGGGGAGAAGAGACTCCGCAGACAGAGGAGACTGTCGAGACCCCCACTATACTGTGAAGAATTCATCTGCAACGGCTGCGGCAGGACCTGCAGATCCCGTATCGGCCTCTACAGCCACGCCCGATGGTGCAGCTCCCTGAATGATGACCCAAGGCACAAAACCCCCCCATGATCTTTCGAGATCGATGGAGCCAATGATGATGATGATGATGATCTATCTCTGATAGGCCCTTAGAATAGAGGGCTAGTGTATCTACTAGTTAAGCACTTTGGGGCAGGTTTACTAAGGCAGTGCAAATTAGTGAGTGTGCAATTTAGACAGAGTGCTTACGGGAGTGGCCAATTTTTGCCAGTGATCTAATAACAACACACAAAATTATGAACACAAATGTAGACACTTCATTTCAATAATGGCCACCCATCCATCCAGAGCACCGCAAAATTGCGCACAGGCACAGTTGATGAGGAAGTGGGTCATCAACACAGGCTCCTCCAAACAGTTCGGAGGAGCATAATATATAAAGCTTTTTACCTCCGCCAAGGAGGTTATGTGATCATCGGCGTTAGTTTGTCTGTCTGTTGGTTTGTCTGTCTGTTTGTTTGTTTGTTAGCAAGATAACTCAAAAAGTTATGGATGGATTTTCATGAAATTTTCACAGATTGTCAGAAATGGGGTATCCTACAGATGATTACATTTTGGTGGTGATCCGGATCACCGTCCAGAAGAAAACCGCCATTACGGAAAATGACATTTTCGTCAATAACTACTGAACCACTAATCCTATCATTCTGAATCCAATTGCTAGTCATATGTTTTCATGGTCAAGGAATCTGAAAACGTACACAAAAACACTGTATGGGGGGAACTGTGGCCGCCATTACGGAAAATGCCATTTTCGTGAATAACTACTGAACCACTAATCCTATCATTGGCAATCCAATTGCTATTCACATGTTTTCATGGTCAAGGAATCTGAAAACGTACACACAAACACTGTATGGGGGGAACTGTGGTGCTTGGCGGAGGTCTGCGCTCTCCGAGTGCTTTTCTATTTTTTTAAAGTTTTTGTTTAAGTGCAAACCCCACTAAAATAGTTTATTTTTGTTCACTATATTTCAAAATTTAGATTTTCATTTAACAGGGCAGACTTTTTTGTTTAATATGTATAAATGAAGCATTTGTATCTTATTTTAAAAGAAAATGAATAAATTGATTATTTGACCAATGTATTTATTTTATTAACACAAAAACCATCATGGTCTGATGGAGACTCTGGGGTTTTATTATGTGAATAACTTTGTTTTAACAAAATCTACAGGTCTCCCAGTTCACAGGCTTTTATAAATGCCATTGAGTTACGATGTTGTAATTTCGGGGGGCGTTTCTAAGAAAAAAGTCACTATCAGCTGACACTATCTGTATGTCCACTGCAGGTTGAAAGGGCTCCTATTCTATGGATACAAATTCAGGTAGCAGCCTATATACAGTATAAACAAATGAAATTTAAAAAAAACTGCCGGCTGATGTTCACTTCAGCATAACACCGGTCTCTGTGAGACCGTTGATATTCATATAATCTGTTCTTCCGTCATGTCAAATAAAGTCATGCACAGACAGAGGCTTCTGCCATGCACCCTCGGTTCTTGCCAGTGTCTCCTCCTGGCACCAACGATTTCTATCATGTTCGGTGGAGATGAATTAAGACAAGCTTTTTTTTGTGTTAAATCCTGGTGCATTTAGCAGAAGATTGACAACCGCAAACCTTAATTAATCACCTTGCGCCAATCATTTAAAAACGCCTCTCCTTCAAATTTGCGTGTTGACATGACAACTCCCACAAATACATATGCAATGAGGCCAGGCGCAAAATTAACATAGTCCACGCCTTTACACCGCTAAGTCTGCCCTGTGCCCTTTAGTAAATCTCAACAGCAGTTTTTTTTTTTTTTTTTACGCCAAAACAGGGTTTTGCGATGGCGCAGCATGTTAGTAAATCTGCCCCTCCGAGTGGTCTTTGTGGCTAGAAAAAGTGCTATATAAGTACAGGTCCTTATCTAAGAATATGAGCCTCAGCACACTATCTACTCACCACGTCACAAAAGACAATATCATTTTGACGGGGAGGATGTTGAGCATATAGCACAGGTACTTCCCTGTGGAGGTCAGAGCCAAGAGGAAATCTGCTCAATTAACATTCACTGGCCTACTTGCATACACATATCCAAAGCGAGTGGCCCTTAACATAGTAAGGTGCTTAGGAGGTGGCGGGAAGTAAAGAGGGTGCAAAGCTGAAATCAGCACCACATGCACAAAAAAAAGAGAAACTCTGGCTGAAACTACACAAGAAACAGAACATGTCTTTTAATGAAGCAACCGTGGTCCTCAGTCATAATTTTCAAAGAAGTAGCCAAGATTAAAGTCAAAGGAGTCTCCCAATGGCTTCAAGTCTGCACTGCTTTGAAAAATACCCCCAGTGCACAAAGCACCCCCCCTTCCCACCATCCCCTCTCTTTTTTTCACCCACCCACCCCATCCTTCTCTCTTTCCCACTTTTCTTACTCTATGTTTCTCTTTCTTTTCTCCTTTTTTCCCAAATAACTGGAGCTGCACTTTAGCCACCAATTCTCGCCCCTGATCCCATCATTAAAAAGGCTCTGGCAGAACAAGGGGATTTTTATGTGTGTGTGTGCAAGAAAAAGAGACAGAGAAAGAGACAGAGACAGACAGAGACAGGCTGACAGACCTGGGCCTGCCAAACGATGTGGCTCCCGCTCTTTAAGTGCAACAGACACCTCCTCTCCGACTACAGAACTAACACTATGCCACGCGCACGCACAATAGGATGAATAATTGATCGGCCTGGGGCTTCACGTGTTAAGAACAGAGGAGGCGTGCCAGTAGCATTTTCACTTCAAATTTGTATTGTCTTTAGTCTCCGCCAGCCATCTACATTTCTAACACCTGCCTCAGTCAGATGTGTGCCGGTGCACTAGCCCCGGAACTATCTTTCATCTCACGCACACTGTTACTGGAAGAAGAGGAAAAAACACACACTTTCAAGAGATCATTATCTAGTAGGGAAACCAGGACACAAGTTCGATAACTTCCCCTCTTTCTTCCCGCCTCCACCGGCAATAACCTTTGTAAGATCATTTCAACACCTGCTACACTTTTCAAGATAAAAAAAAGAGGCTTTTGCAAAGGTTTTGCATGTTTGGCTTATAAAAGTCTCAACATCATGTCTCAAAAGTAGCAAGTGAAACCCTTATTGGAAACAGATGCACTTGAAAAATTCATATGCGGCCTAAATTGTGGATGCACTTGAATACAGCTACCAGTTAATGCTGGACGTGTTAAAAGTATAATGATGCCGAGTGCGGGTCTGTGCTGCACTCGGGTCTTTGTGGTTTTTCTCTTTTTCTGTATTTGTATTTAGTCTTGATTTTTTGTCCATTATGTTTTGTGCTTTTATTTTGACAGCGCAGTTTGTGACTTCCGGCTGTCAAGTCTTTTCACGGTTGTCACAGCTGTTTGTGTTTAGTTTTGTCACATTCTGAGTGCAGGGGGATTCCACCAGGCTCAGGTTGTCTGCCTTTTTTCATATTTGTACTGTGTTGTCATTTTGAGTTGTCACTTATCCTATTTTGTTTCTCAGTATGATTTATTTTCCAGTTTACGTTCGTTATAGTTTGTTTATTGTATTTTTGAGGTTGCCTGTCTCCATTTTCTGCCATATCATTATGTTTGCATTCTGTTGTGTTCTTTCTCTCAGGGTTGACAGCTGTCAATGGCTTTCTGGGGTTTTGCTCTGCGTGGGCGTGGCCCTGCCAGCTGTCAGCTCCGATGGCTCCCTCATTCTTCCCAGCTGGTCCGAATTAAGATAAAATAAGATAAGCCTTTATTAGTCCCACAATGGGGAAATTCCAGGATTGCAACAGCACAGGGATAGCAACACTCAGCGCAATAATTAAGAAGATATGAAAAATATAAATAAGAGCAGTGGATATACATACATACACATAAATATATAAATATATATACCAAGTGTGGAGCATTGTAGCAAGATGGAATAAGCAGCACAACTGTCTACTTAGTTATCCTACATAGTATGAATATGTACCCATACATATTGTCATCCTCCGTAGCTGTCACCATGGGTTGAGATGCCGTCTCAGCGCTCAGCCCATGTTTTCCCTCATCCCTGCTTCCCATTGAGCAGCGTCTCAGCAGGCTCCCAGCTGGCAGCATTACGGACGGCTGGGGCTAATTAGTCCTCATTAGCTGGGGCGCTGCCAATGAGAATAAATAGGAGCAGCCTCGATGACTCGGGGCTGCGACATAAGCACTGCTAGGCTGAAGCCCCTTCGTCTGGTGTCAGCCTCTACTCCCCTTGCAGCATTCCTGTGATTGTAACCCGCTGTGAGTATGTACGTCTTGTTACCCCTATGTCCGGTACGAGCTTCCTGCCCCTGCGCTGTGCAACCTGTGAATGTACGTCTGTATGAGTATCTGTGCTCTCCTCATCCCTCATCCCTCACCCTAAATAAAACATCACGACTCACTGGCTCGCCCTTGGCTCTTATTGCGCGGCTCCCTAGAGCTGTGTGTGACAGTATGTCGCAGCCAGGCGAGTTACCGGCGGCCGTGAGTCACCGTGGAACTGTACCTTTCTGTCCGGGTGTCAGCGCTACTAGCATGCTGTTTCCCAGGAGTCACTCCCGGCGCCAGGGCGACGAGCTGAGGTCCATCTCGGAGGCTGTCGATGGGACGCTCTTCACCCTGTACGACGCCTCCAACGCGAGACGCTGGCATCCGGGCCATGCTGAGGAACTCCTGGACTGTTACCCTCATTCTGTGTTCCATCTCGAGGACAGTGCCAGGATAGACGCCACAGGTACACAGCGAGAGAAGCTCCGCGGGTTGGATGAAAATCCCGGCAGGAAGCCGAAGTGGGTGACGTTGCCTCCCGCTTCGGGATCCCGTTCCTGCCGCCATTCCAGTCATTGAGTTCGCGCCAACCAGAGGGCTTCCCCCGACCTGCGCCACGTCACTCGGGATTCCCTTCAAGGAGCCGCAGCTGACAGCAGTTATGTCTGGGGTCGAGTGGCTGTCGCGAGCTCCACTGTGTGTCCTGTTACCATCTTCAGGCATGTGGCGGCGGCAGCGAGATTGATGGAGAGGACTCCAGGGCTACGAAGCTTTCCCGTGCTCGACGCCTTCCTCGCCTCGATCTCTGATCTGGAGCGGCGATTCCTGGGTTCCCCCCTTGCTTCGTCCCCTGGGAATGGCCGTCATCACATCGCCGAGTCACCTCTGCATGAACCTCGTCCGGATCCAGTTCTGGGCCGCCGCCAGGACCGTTCCTCCCACGCAGCTGTCACCTCTTCGCCTCGTCAGTGTGGAGGTTTCACAGCCTCGTTCCCTGAGCCTCATTTCCCCGCTGTCATTCCTGGACATTCGGGCTGGTTCACCCCGGCTGTTTTCCCCTCCTCCTCGACGCGCTCCCTGACTGCTGTGTGTGCCTGGAATTCCGGCCTGGTGAGCTCTCTGCTGGAGACAACGTGAGCGATCCTCAGACGATTTCCCGGGGGGTCCTCCGTTATCGCCGGGCGGGGAGAGGAAGAAGCAGTATCCACCACAGCAGGCGATACTCAACCTCCAGGAGGCAGGCAAGTCATAGTTTTTTCACACCTGCTTAATGATTTGCTCTGTCACATTCCTGGAGGAGGAGTTCAGGGTTCGCAGCTCCCTGAACTCCCCCCACCTGCTGTAATCTGTGTTCCTAATCCCGCATCCTCTGTGTCTCTCTCCGCTCCGGGTCAACGTGGTGGGATAAGGAGAGGGCCTGTGGTTCCGCAGCTACGTTGCGGACGGAGGAGGGGGACTGACTGCTGCGTGGAGTCTGCGCCGACGACTGAGCGTCCCCGGGTCTCCACGGAGGAGCGGTTCGGTCCAGCGGGACGAGGTTTTTCTGGCTTCACGCCGAGTGGATCGTCGGCGGGGTTACCGGAGCTGGAGGAACCTCAAGCTGCGCTGACCATCGTGCTGGCTGCAGGGCCCGACGCGGCTGGATGGGAGCCTGACAACGACCTCCTGACGACGGATCCTGGATCTTCGCAGTCCTGGACGGCGTCAGAACCCGAGATCAGGCGAGTGCTCTCCTTTCTTTTCTCCCTTTTTATCTTCGAGCACTTCAGCCTGTCTCTAGGGGAAACGAGCCGGGTGCAGCCGCCCGCTGCGTCTGAGCTCGTCTCGCCGGGTTCTGGTGCTGCCGGTGATCCTGATCCCGGTTCTGTTTTCTCTTCTGAGCCTTCTTCCAGGGTCACCGGCGAGGAGTTGCTGTTCCTCGTGGTGCTGGAGGGTCCAGGTTCGACACTGGAGGTCGGTTCTGGTACAGTGTCCAACATGGGTTCGCCCGAGACCCAATCGGGGTCCAACGTGGGTGCTGCTCCAGCGGCGTCCAACGTGGGTTCGCCCGAGACCCAATCGGGGTCCGACGTGGGTGCTGCTCCAGCGGTGTCCGACGTGGGTTCGCCTAAGGCCCGATCAGGGTCCGACGTGGGTGCTGCCCCAGTGTTGTTCAGGTCCGGTGAGGAGGTGGCCGCTTTCCTGCGGCCTGACGCTCGTCGCCCTCGTCATCGGCTCTCCCCTGTGCCTCTTCCACTGGGACCCGCTCTGACCCTTCGTCCGTCTCAACGGTCCTGGTGGTTGAGTGATGCGGGTCAACGACCCGACCCGCAAGACTTTCGGTTCGGTGATCTGGTTCCCCCCGCTGGTCTGTGTTTGCCTTTGGGTGGCCTGGTTCGGCTGCCGGTGGACTGGATTCCTGGGATCTGGGTCCGGAGTTCGCCGTCCGAACATTTCCCTTTCCCTGGTTCGCCGACTGGACAATGGGCGGGGAGACCTCCGGAGCCACCTCGGCAATGTTGGACTCTGCCTGCCATACTCCTCGGGTGTCGCTTTTTCTTTTATCATTATTGAGGTCACTCGGGTGTAATATTTTGTCCTGTTGGTGGATGTGTATTTATAGTGCTGTGTGTTTTCCATTCCTCGTACTCAGCATTTTACTTTTTGTACCTTGTTTTTAGCCTTGTCCTTGCATTGTAGAGTTATGTGTTTTGTTTCTTATCAGACCATACTCTGCAGTTGTCCGTTCGTTCCAGTCACTTTCGCTTCTTTAGGTGACTGTGTGTATTTATATATTCGTAGTGCTGTGGGTTTTCCTTTGCCCGTACTCAGCATTTCCTTTTTGTGCCCTGTTTATAATTTTGTCTGTTCATTATAGAGTCATGTGCTTTGTTTTCCTTCAAACCATGCTCTGTAATTGTCCGTTTGTCCCAGTCACCTTCACTTCTCTTGGTGACTGTGGGTGGATATATATATATGGTGCTGTGTATTGTGGTTTTTTTTCTCCCTCTTCATTACCCGTACTCAGCGTTTTGTTTTTTTTTTGTCACTCTTGTCCTGTTCTTAGTTTTGTTTGCATTATGGAGTAGTGTTCTGTTATCCACACTCTGTAATTGCTTTATTCGTTTTTTGTCATTCTTTTGGTGGGTTATCTGTTCCCGTGTTCTGTATTCCCCCCATCTGTGCCCTGGGTTTTTTTTTTCTTTTTTTTTGCGATGTAGAGTACTGTGTTTGGGTTTTTTTTGCCCTGTTACCCTACATTGGCCTGCTGGTGTTTCCCTTTGCTTCGTCCCCTCCGGTCCTGCCTCCCTTCCTCCCACCCTAGGTGTGTGTGTGTGGGGGGGGCTGGGATGTTTCTGGTCGTTCAGGAGCCCGACCTTGAGGGGGAGGCTCTGTCACCATGGGTTGAGATGCCGTCTCAGCGCTCAGCCCATGTTTTCCCTCATCCCTGCTTCCCATTGAGCAGCGTCTCAGCAGGCTCCCAGCTGGCAGCATTACGAACGGCTGGGGCCAATTAGTCCTCATCAGCTGGGGCGCTGCCAATGAGAATAAATAGGAGCAGCCTCGATGACTCGGGGCTGCGACATAAGCACTGCTAGGCTGAAGCCCCTTCGTCTGGTGTCAGCCTCTGCTCCCCTTGCAGCATTCCTGTGATTGTAACCCGCTGTGAGTATGTACGTCTTGTTACCCCTATGTCCGGTACGAGCTTCCTGCCCCTGCGCTGTGCAACCTGTGAATGTTCGTCTGTATGAGTATCTGTGCTCTCCTCATCCCTCATCCCTCACCCTAAATAAAACATCACAACTCACTGGCTCCCCCTTGGCTCTTATTGCGCGGCTCCCTAGAGCCGTGTGTGACAGTAGCGACTGATATTGTCCTAGTTGTATACTGGAGGGGACCATTTGTGTAAGTCTGTTGCGTCTTTTGCATTCAATACTATTAGGTTGTCACGTTTTTTTGCTATCTCTGCGAGCAGCCCTGCTTAGGTTATACAGTCTGACAGCTGTAGGTAGGAAGGACCTGCAAAACCTCTCGGTTGCGCACCTAGGATGATGTAGTCTACTGCTAAATGAGCTCCTCAGTGCATTCAATATGTCCTGCATAGGGTAGGACTCGGACTCCAGCAGAGATGACAGTTTAGCCACCATCCTTCTCTCTCCTAACTCCTCCACTGCGTTTCCCCAGGACAGATCTAGCTTTCTTGATCAGTTTGTTCAGTCTCTTCCTATCAGCTGCCGTAATGCCGTTGCCCCGTTGTGTCATTGCTTTCTCCTGCCCGTTCAGATAACTCACACCGGTCATTAATTATGTAAAGGGTTTTTGATCCCTATTTAAGGGGAGTTATTTTCATTTCCATTTGCAGCTGTCTTGGTTTGCATTCTCCTCATCTCCACCAGAGCCCTGCCCTGCTCTGGTGCACGCAATCTGTAAGTTTTCTCCTCTGTTTGTTTTTTGTGTTAAGATCCTTGTGTTGAACTTTATGTTTGTTGTTTCTTTTCAATAAATTGCCCAAACTCACAGTTCAGCACGTAGGTCTCATCTTCCTGCCCTGAAGGGCATTCATGATAAGTTTATCACTTTCACTCCACACCTGATTCATGTTTGAGTCCCTGCTTTACTATTTAAGCTCGCTTGCGGGGATTATTCTTCGCAGTGGCCTCGTCTTGTGCTGACTGGAATCCCCACGTCTGATTCCAGTCTTTCTTCTGCTTAGGTCTTTATCCTCACTTGTTATATGTAAGTTACCATTTGTGGTTTTTTCATTATTTGTATTTTTCTGTAGACACCCTTCGGGGCCCTTGTAAATGGTCTTTTGTAAATCGCTCTTCATAGTCCTTTGTTTTTGCCTTTTTGGAAGTTGCCTTTGTGGCTGTTATTTTGTATTTATTCCTTATTTAATGAGCAAACTCACTGCTGGTGATTGGTGCCTCATTTCTGCCATGAAAGGGCCAATTATGACAGTAGGTCACTGCCAGTAGGTGCCAACGGCAGTGGGTTTGCTTTTATCTTTCTTTTTGTTTTTTGTTCTTTCACTCACCTTTTTTGTGGCTGGAAGGAGAAGCTGTCAGTATGTCCCTAGCGCGCCGAAGGAGGATGGCAGCTGGGGGTCCCAGCATGGATGAACAGTAGGCAGCTGAGTTCATCCGGGATTATGTTGCTGAAGCCCTCGCCTCCCACGGCCCGAAGATGGTTCTGGAGAGCATGGTGGCAGCAGTTGGGATTGTGGAGGCGCATCCCAGTTTGGGTAATTATCCCAAGTTCGCTGAACTGCTGTCTACTGTCTCTGCTCTCCAGCAGCAATTCCCGGGGTTGGCGACAGGCTCATCTCCAGCCCATAGACATTGTCTCCCGGCGCAGGCCTCTACTCCTTCCCGTGATTCAGGCATACCGAAGTAGATGGAGGAGAGTCACTGGGTCCAGGCGCCGCAACTTCCCCGCCATTACTCAGTCACGAGCCGTGGGAAGAATTCCTCCGTCTCTCAGCCAGCAGTTTTATCATCACTATGTCAGAAAGAAACTACAGCAGCTTCAGCCTCTGGAGTTTCCTCACCGGCTGTCTCGTCAGCTCCCTCTCCCTGGGTCGTCGCAGCTATTTCCCCTTCCACTATGGTGCCATCTCTCGCTGCTGAGAGCCCAGTTGATCCTTCCCCGGTTCCACCCATCACTGTGTTTGCAGGGGCAGCTCCTCCATGTTCTCCAGAGGGGCCCATGATCACCACAGTCACGGACAGGGAAAAAACTGGGTCTGCTGCAGCAGGAACCACTGTACCCTGGGAAAACAGGCAAGTGCTTTTTCACTCTATATCACCATCTAATGAATTACCTTGCTTGATTCCCGGAGGTGAGGTTCAGTTAGTGCAGTCCACTGGGCCCTCACCACCTGCTGCAGCCGCAAAAACTTTTCCTGCTCTCTCTGTGTCTCCTCCAATACCCGCCGAGTGTCCGCCGGTTCTGGGATTAAGCCGCCGGATGGAGGAGGAGACTGCGGCCCTGGAAAACCTGGTTCCAGTCCCGCAGCCACGGTCTGGACAGGGGAAAAGGGCTGTCTGCAATCCAGAGCCTGAGCCGATGAGGAAGTGTCCCCGGGCTTCACCCGTGCATAATTCAGCTCCAGCAGGAAGCGGATCTCCTGTCACCATGCCAGGGGAGCCACATGAGTGGGTCACATTGCTAGGGGGTTCCAGGACTGCAGTGACCATCATGGTTGCTGCTGGGGCCACCGCAGCAGAGTCCGAGCTGGACCTCCAGAGGACCGAGCCTGAGACATTGTCATCTGGATCGACGGAGTCCTGGACGGCAATGGAACTTGAGCTCAGGCGAGTACTCTCCTTTGTTTTGTTGTTTCTGTATTGGAGAGATCTTGCCTGGCTCTTGGGGGGGGGGGGGAGCCGGGAGCAGCTTTCAGCTGCACCTGACCTCACCTCACCGGGTTCCACTGCTGCCGGTGACCCTGACCCTGTTCCTTTTCTATACAAGTCTTCACTCAGGGTCACTGAGAATCATCCAGCTACGCCAGAGGTCTCTGTGGGTTCGGGTCCGCTGCCTGAGGTCTTCATGGGTCCAGCTTCTCCGGCTGAGGTTGTCATGGAAGCTCCATCCCAGTCCGGGACCTCCGTGGGTGCTGCTCCCCCTCCTGCTGAGGTTTTCGTGGAGACAGACCGGGACCTCCGAGGGAGGAGTTCCTCCTCAGTCTGGGTCTCCATGGGTGCTGCATCCAAACTTGAATCTCACATGGGTGCGGCACTCCAATGTGTGCCCGCTGTGGGTGCTACGCTCCAGCTCGGGGGCCCTTGTGGGTGCAGCTCTGTCCTAGTCCGGGGCCACTAAGGGTGCAGCAATGCCCTAGTCCGGGTCCACCAAGACTGCCGCTACGCCTCAGTCTGGAGCCACCGAGGGAGCCACAACGCCTCAGTCCAGGGCCACCGAGGGTGCTGCAACTCCTCAGTCTGTGGCCACCGAGAGTGCTGCTTCACCCCAGTCTGGGGTCACCAAGGTTGTGGCACCTATGCCCAAGGCTGCAGCGGGTTCTCAGTCCACATTCGGGCCTGTCGTTTTTCTCCCCCCGCTATCTTCCTCATCAGGTGCTCATTGTCTGGGTCCTGGGTCTGCGGTGAGCACTGGTTCCAGCTGCCATCTCCAGGAGGAGGTGTGTGGTGCTCTGTGACCTGCCGGCCCAGAGACGCAGGGAGACCGCCTGAGCCTTCTCAGTCACTTGGGTGGCTTCGGAGTCCTGGAAGACCACCCGATGGACTCATTCATCCATTTTGATGGCTTTGGAGACCTGGTAAGCCGCCTGACCTTTTCCACCTGATGGTCGGGTGGAGCCGGGACTCCGGGAGGCTACCTGAACTGATCCATTGTTTAACTTATTTCGTTTGATTTTTTTTTATTTTTTTTTTGGTTAGTTTTGTGATCATGTTTGTTTGTTTTGTTGGATTTGTGTCTCTCCCTCCAAGCCTGGATCCCCACCCCACCCTCCCGGGGTCCGTTTTTGGTAGTCATTTCTTTTTTTTGTGGGGGGGGGGGGGGGTAATTTCTTCCCTTGCTGTTACGGTGGGGTGTATAGGCTCCACCCCTTAAGGGAGGGGCACTGTAATGATGCTGAGCGTGGGTCTGTGCCGCGCTCGGGTCTTTGTGGTTTTTCTCTTTTTCTGTATTTACTGTATATTTAGTCTTGATTTTTCGTCCATTATGTTTTGTGCTTTTATTTTGACAGCACAGTTTATGACTTCCGGCTGTCAAGTCTTTTCATGGTTGTCACAGCTGCCTGTGTTTAGTTTATCATTTTCACTCCACACCTGATTCATGTTTGAGTTCCTGTATTACTATTTAAGCTCGCTTGCAGGGATTATTCCTTGCAGCGACCTCGTCTCGTGCTGACTGAAATTCCCATGTCCGATTCCAGTCTTTCTTCTGCTTAGGTCTTTATCCTTGCCTGTTATATGTAAGTTACCATTTGTGGTTTTTTCATTATTTGTATATTTCTGTAGACACCCTTTGGGGCCCTTTTTAAATAGCCTTTTGTAAATCGCGCTTCGTCGTCCTTTGCTTTTGCCTTTGTGGAAGTTGCCTTCGTGGCTGTTATTTTGTGTTTATTCCTTATTAAATGAGCAAACTCACTGCAGGCGATTGGTGCCTCATTTCTGCCCTGAAAGGGCCAATTATGACAAAAAGTAAGTTAAAAATAAAAGATTAGAAACTGATTATGAGGAAGACAATAAAAAAATAAACGGATGAATTTCTCATTTGGATAAGACAAGCATCCATATTTTAAATTTTAAGGATGAAAAAAATTATTAAATTGAGTACATTGTGCAGTGTGTGGGAAGGCAAATTTTCCTTGTGGTTTTTCATTTTCAAGTTTGATTAAAAATAGTTTAAACTTACCAAGCAAACAACCAAAATATATGCTGTATGCACAGTCATGCTCATAAGTTTACATACTCTGTCAGAATTTGTGATTTTTTGGCCATTTTTCAGAGAATATGAATGATAATACAAAAACTTTTCTTTCACTCTGTCATGTGGTGATCCTCGCGGATCACCAAGAGACGCCACAGAGTTCACCAGAGAGTTTGGCTAAGATGTTATTTATTTTCAGAAGTGACAAAACACAACTATGAACCCCTTAGGGCAAATACACACAAGACCTAGACTTGGGCTCGTAGGGCTAACCCAGCCGCTACGAGCTAACTGTGACAAAACTATGATGACGAACCTGACATGAAGGTCTTACGGCACCCTCAAACATGACGAGGCGTAGACCCAGACTTGACAAGGAAAATGAGACGAGACATTGACAGAATGTAGACCAATACTCCTGCGTCTTACCGTCGTCAGTGCCGGGCTTAAAAGGGCGAAGCACTAACGACGGTAATGACAATCAGCTGACCGGCCGTTGACAGGCGGAAGCCCCACCGAGCACTTTCACAATAAGAGCCCGGTGAGGCCAGAATACAGCCCGCAGCTGTCAAGGCCAGCAGCGAGAAGAACTTAGCCCGAGCGCGATCAGAACCAGCGCTCGGGTCATAACAGTACCCTCCCTCCACGGGCGGACTCCGAACGCCCCAAGGAACCACCCTGCCCCCCCCCCCGCCCTCCCCAGGGTGGGAGAGAAACCAACCCATGAACAAGACAAAAAAAAACCATACAAGACAATGACAAGGCAACAACTCAGACCAAAATCACAGACTACTGAAACAAAAACACCAAATATTCAAAAAACAGAGCGATGACCTGAAAAAACTCAGATAAACACAAGAGAACAAATACACATGGGGAAGAATAAGGACCAGAACTACAGAGCCAGAAAAACTAAATACAAGAACAAAACATTACCTGCTCATACCAGACTTAACATGAAACAAAAAAAACAGAGCACTACTCGCTCATACCAGACTATATGAAACAAAAACAGAGCATTACTCGCTCATACCAGACTATATGAAACAAAAAGAGCATTACTCGCTCATACCAGACTATATGAAACAAAAAGAGCATTACTCGCTCATACCAGGCTATATGAAACAAAAACAGAGCATTACTCGCTCAAACCAAACTATACATGAAACAAAAGCGGAGCATACCCGCTTAAACCAGACTATACATATGCCAGATACAAAATAACCAGGACAAAGAAAAAAAACACAAATACTGAGACAAACCCAGGGACCACCACTACCCCCCCCCCCCCGACAGTTTATGTCGGCCGGTGGTCACAGGAGGCGGACCAAGCGGCTCACCAGAGTCCAATGTCCCACACGTCCGCTTCTCCGGTGGTCAAACTAGGTAGCCCCATGGCACACACAACAGGTCGGGTGGCCGAACCAAGGCGCCGAACCGGCGAAACAGTCTCTCCGGCGGCCGACCCGTGTCCCTCAGCCACCAGTCCAGGGCATCAACAACCCGCAGCGGCCTCCCAAACGAGAACAAAACTCGGGAGAACCGGGGCGAGCGAACAGGGACCCCCATGGCCCCTGGTGATGATGTATAGGGGCGGTGACTCATAGAGAATCGATGAGCAGGGCGAGCCAAGAATCCGCTCCGCGAAGAAGGGTCTGCAACTCCTCCCCCGCCTATGGACCACGCTCGCGCTGCATCACCACTGGACCCAGATTGGGTCCCAGCTGCACCCTCGTTGGGCCCCGATTGGGCCAGAACCGCACCCGCGGTGGACCCCGATCGAGCCTCCGGTGCACCCACATTGGAACCCCGATTGGGTCAGATCCGCACCCGCGGTGGACCCCGATTGGGCCTCCGACGCACCCACGTCGGACCCCGATTGGGCCGAAACCGCCTCTGCGGTGGACCCTGATTGGGCCTCCGGTGCAGCTCCACTGATGAACTCCACCCCCGAACCTGGGACCTCCACCTTGGTGACACCGACCCGTTCCCCGCCGGCGACACTAGAACAAAGCTCGGGGACAGGAAAACCGGGATCAGTATCACCGGTAGCAACGGAACCCAGCGAGACGAGCTCGGGCGCAGCAGACAGCTGCTCCTCACTCGCCTCCCCAAGAGGCAGGCAAAAATGCTCAACAGGGGACAGAGACAGAAAAGGGAGCACTTGCCTGCACTCGGGTTCCGTTGCCACCCAGGACTCCGACGATCCGGGTTCAGGACGACTCTCGTCAGCTGGCTCGGACTCAGCTGTGTCGGGCTCCGCAGCTGGCACGATGCCATCTGCAGCCTCAGGTTCCTCCCACGCTGCTATCCACGCCGACGACCCGTATGGTGTGGGGGCAGGGAACCCTTGACCCACTGGCTCGGACCGCTCCGGCGAGGAGACCCGGGGATGCTTCTTCGTCGGCTCAGGCTCCGGGCCGCAGTCCGCTCCTCTCCTCCGTCCAAGACGTGACTGTAGGGCTGGATGCAGGCTATCCAGCACTGCAGGGGCCCTCTTCGTCCGGCGGCGCTGGCCTGGCGTCGTGGACCGCTTGACGGGGGAGAACACAGAGGCATTGGGTTTAATAATTTCATCCACAGCAGGTGGAGGGAGCTCGGGGGGCTGCGAACCCCGAACTCCATCCCCAGGAGTCAGACAAGGCAGAATAATATCATGATGTGAGAAATTATCGTGCACTTGCCTTCCTACCGGGGCAGAGATGGTTCCTGCTGTGGGGGACGTCGTTCCTCCTTCTCCCCCCTGGATGGCGACAGAGGCCCCCCTGGGAAGACGAGGTGGGGCCGCTCTCGGAGATTCGCTGACGGGATATGCCGGCAGCGAGTCCAGCCGGGGATTCCGCTGAGGGTTGCCTGCGCCGTTACGCCGACGTCCTCGTCGGCCCCCAGACGGCGCGTACTCCTGGACCTGCTCCGGGACGGGACACCAACGCGGGGAGCGGGGATTCCTCCTCCCCTGCTTCCTGCTCTTCTCTTCCAGCCCATGAAGTAACTCACGCTGAATGGCGAGTTCCTCCCACCTCGTTATCACCTCCAGGTGGTCGTAACTATCGAGGGGAAGGTTGTCCAAAAGCTCCTCAGCGTAGTCCAAATGCCTGCACACGTTGCTGGGAGCGTCCCACAGCGTAGCGGAGAATAACGTGCAGTCCACGTACTCCAGGACCTCCGCTAGCCTTCTGTCCAGGCGCCGACTGCGACCCCTGGATGACGGCATTCTCCCAGCAACAGGCATCCAGACAGGGAAGAACAAACAGTCCAAAATGGCACAAACTCACGGTGAAACGGCGTCTCGGTGCGGCGCCTCCGTTTAGGCGACCTGGCAGGAGTATACTGTCATGTGGTGATCCTCGCGGATCACCAAGAGACGCCACAGAGTTCACCAGAGAGTTTGGCTAAGATGTTATTTATTTTTAGACGTGACAAAACACAACTATGAACCCCTTAGGGCAAATACACACAAGACCTAGACTTGGGCTCGTAGGGCTAACCCAGCCGCTACGAGCTAACTGTGACAAAACTATGATGACGAACCTGACATGAAGGTCTCACGGCACTCTCAAACATGACGAGGCGTAGACCCAGACTTGACAAGGAAAACGAGACGAGACGTTGACAGAATGTAGACCAATACTCCTGCGTCTTACCGTCGTCAGTGCCGGGCTTAAAAGGGCGAAGCACTAACGACGGTAATGACAATCAGCTGACCGGCCGTTGACAGGCGGAAGCCCCACCGAGCACTTTCACAATAAGAGCCCGGTGAGGCCAGAATACAGCCCACAGCTGTCAAGGCCGGCAGCGAGAAGAACTTAGCCCGAGCGCGATCAGAACCGGCGCTCGGGTCATAACACACTCAGTGATAGTGGTTGCCATTTATCAGACAATTGTGTTTGCTCCATTTAAATCATAATGAAAACAGAAACTACCCAAATGACCCTGATCAAAAGTTTACGTACCCTAGTTCTTAATACATGTATTGCCACCTTTAACATCAATGACAGCTTGAAGTCTTTTGTGGTAGTTGTGTATGAGGCACTTTATTTTCTCAGATGGTAAAGTTGACCATTCTTCTTAGCAAAAAACCTCCAGTTCCTGTAAATTCTTGGGCTGTCTTTCATAAACTGCGTGCTTGAGATCTCCCCAAAGTCGCTCAATGATATTGAGGTCAGGAGACTGAGATGGCCACTCCAGAACCTTCACTTTTTTCTGCTGTAGCTAACGATAGGTTGACTTGGCCTTGTGTTCTGGATCACTGTCATGTTGGAATGTCCAGGTGCATCCCATGCGCAAATTCCAGGCTGATGAGTTCAAATTTTCTTCCAGTACTTTCTGGTAACATGCTGCATTCATCTTGCCATCAATTTTGACCAAGTTCCCTGTGCCTTTATAACTCACACATCCCCAAAACATCAGTGATCCACCTCCGTGTTTCACAGAAGGGATGGTGTACTTTTCATCATAGGTCTTATTGACTCCTCTCCAAATGTAGCATTTATGGTTGTGGCGAAAAAAATTCAATTTGGTCTCATCACTCTAAATAACCTTGTTCCATAAATTTTGAGGTTGCCTCTCTGCTGTTTGGCATATTTTAAGCGGACTGCTTTGTGGCATTGGTGTCGTCATGACTTTCTTCTGGCGACTCGGCCATGCAGCTCATTTTTCTTGAAGCACCTCCTTATGGTGCATCTAGAAACAGCCACACAACTTTTTTTCAGACAGCAGCTGAAGTTATTTGAGGGTTTTTCTTTGCATCCCAAACAATTTTCCTGGCAGTTGTGGCTGAAATTTTTGTTGGTCTACCTAACTGTGGCTTGGTTTCAACAGAATCCCTCATTTCCCACTTCTTAATTAGAGTTTGAAAACTGCTGAGTGGCATTCTCAATTCCTTGGATATCTTTTAATATCCTTTCCCTGCTTTATAAAGTTCAACTATCTTCTCCCGCAGGTCCTTTGATAATTCTTTTGCATTCCCCATGGCTCGGAATCCAGCAACATCAGTGCAGCACTGGATGAAACATTCAGGGGTCTGTCAGGAACCCAGAAACTTATTGACTTTTTATACACACGCACCAATTACAAATTTTTCAAGCACAGGAGAAAACTTCACTTCAAGGTCAATTTTTCTAGGAAATTTTTAAAACAACGGTGTATTTCAGTTTATGGTGTTAAACTGTAAAATAGTTTGGACAAAATGCATTATTCTAGGAATATGAGAGAATTTAAATTCTTATTTGCCAAAGCTACATTTGAACAATACGGTATTGAAGACCTATGTTATTTTTTTTTCATTTGTTTGTTTTTGTTTTCTGCCTTAAGTTGAAATTGGTTTTGTTTGGTTTTCTTTTTTTTCTTCTTTTCATTTCCTGTCATGTACAGTCATGTGAAAAAATTAGGACACCCCTTTAAATATTCAGTTCTTTATTGAGAAATGTTCACGTAACCTAACTTTGTTTTTGTTTTTAATTTGCATTTTTACAAATTTATTTTAGCCACTGTAAGTGGGAATGAATGAGGGGGTGTCCTAAAAAAGATGGGGGGGGTCTAATTTATTCCTCACTATTTGTTTAGAATTGCATTTTACAGAAAATTTGAAAAAAGTCTTCAATTCATTTTTAATTGTTTAGTGGTATTACATGAATCTCCCAGTATTTTTAACATTGATATTAAATATCCATATGGCCAAATATGTTAAAAAAAACACACACACACGGGCTAATACAGGGTGTCCTAATTTTTTTCACATGACTGCATACGTGAATTTGGTATGGTATGCTTGAGTATGTAAACAGGCATGAACAAATGCACTTTTGAGAATGTACTCCATAGTTGCTTGTTTGTACAAAGGGCAGGTTTATAAGGTTGTCTTCTTCCTGCACCTTTTCATTAATTTTTGATGGAGTTGTTATTGGGATGTTGATTTGATGTTGATGTGGACGAAATAAACCAGTCAATCAATCAATCAAGTAAACAGATCACAGGTGAGGATGGTTACCTTTAGTAGCCATTTAAACCCGTGTGTCAACTTGTGTGTATGTTATCAGGCCAAAACTTCCAGGGTATGTAAACTTTTGATCAGGGTCATTTGGGTAGTTTCTGTTGTCATTATGATTTAAAAAGAGCAAACACGATTGCTTGATAATAAATGGCTTCACCCAACCACTAACTCTGAGTGAAAGAAAAGTTTCTGTATTATCATACATATTCTTTAAAAAAAAAATGGCCCCCAAAAAATCATCAATTTCGCCAGGGTACGTAAACTTATGAGCACAACTGTACTTTAATGTGCAACATCACTGTCAAAAAAACAAATGAAATAAGAAACAAAGGCTGATATTTAATATAGCTTACAACAGGGATGGGCAACTATATGCCATGGAGGGCCATTCCACTGCTGGTTTTCTGTTCCACTCAGTCTTCTCAACAGTTGCTTTCTCTAATTAGCAATCCTTGAAGCTCATCAGTGCAAACATTTGCTGAAGATACTGAGTGGAACAGAAAATCTGCTGTGGAATGGCTCTCACTGCCCATCCCTGTCTTACAGTATTTGATGATATGAAGCAAAGAAACAAAATATTGTATACACATCTCCTATAAAAATCTGAGCAAGGTTACAAAGAGCTAGAACAAATGAGCATCCTCCTGTGCTTAACATTATCGCACTGACTTGCTTGTTCCTTCTCCTCCAGAGAGTGGTGAAGACAGCAGAGTAGATCATCAGGACTCCACTCCCCTCTCTGCAGAGCATCTACCACCGCAGAGTCCAAAGGAGAGCTGGCGTCATCCTCCAGGACCCCACCCACCCCCAGTACAGACTGTTCGCACTTCTACCCTCAGGCCGGAGGTACAGAAGCGTGAAATGCAGAACAACCAGACTGAAGAACTCCTTCTTTCCCACTGCCATCAGACTCCTGAACAGATAAAAACTCCCAAAACTCCGTAACACAGCTTTGCATATAGGAACTCACACACTGGCTGCTAAATTTGCACACTGCTGACCTGTACAGTAGATATAGTCTCACCCATCTGATGTCCATATCATCTCTGCTGCTACTTATCATGCACAGTCTACTGGTACTACCAGTACAGAAATTAGCACCGGGTGCTAATTTGTAATTTGTAATTATACACTGCTCGTTGCGCAATGCTCATTTGCACACTGTACATAGGTTCATGCCATCTCAGGTTCACATCATCTCTGATATCAATATACCACTATCACTTTAGTCATCCAGTGCATTTTCAATTTCATTCCTCGTGTCTGACTGTTTTAACTGTCCAAACTACCTAGTGTGTGTTATTAGTGCTCATTAGTTTTAGTATTTAGTATCAAGGTGTGCTGAAGGAATCCTAACTGCCTAACTGTGAGTTGGTGTGTGTGTGATTAGCATCCATTAGTATTAGGATTGAGTTACTGTGTTAGTTTGTCATGACCTTATAAGAATTGTTGTTTCTGTACCTATTACCTTGGTGTTATGATTCTCCGTGCGCTTTTATGCAGCGCATGGAGGAAAGAATGAAAATCCACATGCAGAAGTAAGTTGTCCCTGTTTATTAAGAGGCAGTGTATAAACAGTTCAACATAACAGATGAGTTGTACAGGATATACAAGGAAGTCCTCCAGGACACTCTACAGACACAGGTGAGTATGGCACAGGGAAAAATGTTCCAAGGCGTAGGCAGACGGGACTGCAGTGGAGGAACGGATTAAAGAGCCCGGGAAAGGAACCGCCAGACGGAACTAGACAGCAGGGGCAAAACAAATTGTACTCACTCAGGCTGAAGCAGTCCGAGTTGGTCCGAGTAATAATCCAGACGAAACAAAACCAAACAGTTAGAGATGATCAATGCCACCCAGAGTGATACGGTACCGGAAAACTGGCAGGGCATCTAGTCATGAGCGACGGAGTACCAACACTGAGAGGAGCTAACACAGTGTTGGACTATGATCTGGCAATCTCTTCCAGTAGACACAGGGCTTAAATAATGCCAAACCTAATGAGGAAAGAGATTGCCGGTGTGTGTAACGTGAGAGGGAGTGCAAACCAATAATGAGGCACAGCTGATCCCACTGACAGGAGAGGGAGGCATGGCTGAGCTGTCAGGGAGCCGAGCAAACCTCAGAGGCTCCCCAAAAGCGCCTGATGGAAAATAAGAGACAAAAATACACAAAAGACCAAGCAGCCACAGCGTTATAGAACTGGGTTTGAAACATCAACCCCAGTTCATGACACCTTGGCATCCGTTCGGAGAGCAAAGTAAGAATTTCATTGCTCAGGAAATGTAGCATTTCTTAACTGTGCACATGATAATAAAGCCTTTGAATCTTGAATCTTGTTACTTTTGTTCATAATTGGATAAAAAAGAAATATGGACAGAAAAGCAAACACCACAACACTTTACCCCTACACCACATTTTAGATACGTGTTAAACAGAAAACCATGAAGTATAAGTCTAACGTAAACTCAAAATGTATTTTACTGGACAAACATGTTACAAAAAAAAACTTAATGTCTCAAACTGTACTATTCAACATAAACAGGGGGTTTTGCTGGTTTTTAGTTGTACAAAAAAGTATTTTAGCCTACCAGGAAAGTTAATTTTAGACTATAACATTTGGCATTAGTGGCAATTCTTACATGCACATTAAAAAAAAAAAAGATTATCTGATTTTTTGAGTTATTTGTTTTTTGAAGTAGTCATGTAAACAGCATAACCAGATTTTCTTTATCAGATAAAGGCCATTACCAGATTATGAGAAACCAGATAGACACACCTAATTTAACGTGAATTATTAATACTTATGAATATACACTACTTACAAAAAGTTAGGGGTATTTGGCTTTCAGGTGAAATTTATGGAAAATGTAAAAAGTTCACACTACAGTGATATTATATCATGAAAGTAGGGCATTTAAGTAGAAGCATGCAATGGTGATTTCCTCATCTCAAACAATTTGTTGAAACAAAAGCCAACCACAGTGGTGGGTATACCAATAAAAAATGTCAGTATCTCAATAGCTTGTCATGTGCCCGTGAGCATCAGTCAGGTTCAGGTTCAGGTTACTTTATTTGTACCCGTAGGTAGATTTGTTTTGCAGTCAGGTGACATCCATATTTACAAACCACAATTACATTCAACATGAACACAAACACAGGCACACATGAAGCTGACTATAAACATGATAAAAGTACTCAAGGCTCCATCAATCAGGACATAGGACAAAGAGATAAGAGAAAAAACAAAGAGAGAAGAGAGAAGGGTCATATTAAAAAGTTAAAGACTAGTCAAAGAGGTTAAAAACTCAAAAGTCTAAAAACCCAATAAAAGATTTAGAACCCAAATAAAAAACCTACAAAAATAAGTAAATATAAAATAAAATTAATAAATAGGTAACTAAATTATGCACAATATATTGTTACATCTTGTTCAACTCTTTAACAGCAGCAGGAACAAAGCTGCTTTTGTAGTGCTGGGTTTTACTTTTTGGACAGCAAACCTCCGTCTGGAGAGAAGAAGCTGAAAGTGGCGACCCTTTTTGCACATCCTTTCACAGTTCTCTTCAAAGTTTAAACTACTATCAATAATCGTCCCAAGATATTTGTAGGATTGTACACATTCAGTGGTCTGGCCTTTTAGTACAGTGACTTCATGCCTGGGAGTTTTCCTCCTAAAGTCAATAATCATATCTTTAGTTTTTGTCGTATTCAGCTGCAGGTAGGAATCCTCACACCAGTGAACAAAATCATCAACTACTGGGCCGTGGCCACTCTCACCATCCTGGAGGAGACTGACAACAACTGAATCATCAGCATACTTTATAATGTGTCTGTTGTCATGTCTGCTCCAACACATGTTTGTGTACAGGATGAAGAGTAATGGTGACAACACACACCCCTGCGGAGAGCCAGTAGAAGAACACTTTTGGTCAGACAATGTACCATTGACCCTTACTCTCTCTGTCCTGTTGGTTAAAAAATCCAGAATCCAACCCATCAGATTATTACTCAAATCAAATTGTTGCAGGAGCCTTTCAACTAAAATATGAGGTTGGATTGTATTAAAGGCGGAAGAAAAGTCCACAAAAAGCCTGGCATGTGTCCCATTAAAATCCAGATGTTTAAAATGAATGTTAAACAGAGTGACAGTGGCATCCTCCACTCCTCTGTGAGGCCTATAGGCAAACTGCAAAGGATCCAATGCATGCTCAGTCTGCTTTAGGACCTCAAGTCTGACCAGTTTTTCAAAGCCTTGTTCTCTCTCCTTTTCTTTTTGCCTTATACGCCACGGACTTTCAGTACAACACTGAGTCATGTCACCTGCAAAAATTCTCTGATGACTCAGCTGTTGTGGGGTGTATAAGAGGAGGAGAGGAGGGGGAGTACAGGGCACTGGTAGACAGATTTGTGGAGTGGACGGAACAGAATCACCTGAGGTTGAATGTCAGCAAGACCAGGGAGATGGTGATTGACTTCAGGAAGAGGAAGGCTCCTTCTCAGCCACTGCAGATTAGGGGGGAGGATGTGGTAGTGGTTGAAGACTACAAATATCTGGGTGTCAGGATCAGCAGCGGGTCGGACTGGAGATCCAACACCGATGCTGCGCACAAGAAGGGGATGAGCAGACTCTACGTCCTGAGAAAGCTGAAATCCTTCAACGTGTGCAGCAGGATGCTGGAGCTTTTCTACCAGACTGTTGTCGCCAGCGCCATCTTCTTTGCTGCGGTCTGTTGGGGTAGCAGTATCAGGGCCAGAGATACCAACAGACTTGACAAGATTATCAAGAGGGCTGGCTCTGTAATTGGTCTCAGACTGGAGACCTTTGAGACAGTGGTGGAGAGGAGAACACTAAATAAACTGCAATCCATCATGAACAATCCTGATCACCCCCTCCACCACACACTAGATTGGCAGCGAAGCACTTTCTCCAGTAGACTACTACAGCTTCGTTGTCGAACGGCCAGGTACAGGAAATCTTTCCTGCCACATGCAGTTTCACTGTACAATAACTCACTGTGATGTTGTATTCTGGTCATAGCTATGCTGCCACACTGCACCTTACAGACTGCAACTGGTCTAAAATCATTTACCGTTTTAGGACAGCTGGATTTTGGAACAGGGACAACCACAGCATCTTTCCAGATCTTAGGCACATGTTGTGTCTGTAAGGACTTATTGAAAATGTAGTGAAATACAGGACTCAGTTCATGTGCACAGGACTTGACCAAGCACCCACATATATTATCAGGGCTCTGACTTTTGTTCACTTTTACAGCACAGAACGCCCTTTTAACATCCTGCACCTCAATATTAAAGTGCTGATTGTCTTTGAGTTTCTGTTTCAAACCTTGGGTTTCTGTGCTAAAATCAAAGGAGTCAAAACAACCATAAAAACAATTAAGAGCATTAGCCAGCTCTGTGTCTGAATTAAAACCATCTAAAAACACACGATTACTGCGCTCTGTGCTCTGAAGGCCTGCAATAGTTTTCATACTGGCCCAGGCTGAACCAAGTTTCTTTGTTGCCATCTTGCTTTCCAACTCTGATTTATAATTCTGTTTTGCTCTTAAAATTTCAGCCTTCAGCTCTTTTGTGGCTACCTGTAGCTCAGAAACAACCCCCTGTTGAAGGGCAAGTGCTTTCCTCTGTAAGCAGGATTTAACTGATTTTGTAACCCATGGCTTGTTGTTGGGATATATTTTGACACGTTTACGTGGAACGATCATGTCTCTACAGAAAGCCATGTATGAGCATGTCATGTCCACTAAAGAGTCCAAATCATCTCCGCAGGACAGTGTGAACACCTCCCAGTCCGTACAGTTAAAGCATTCCTGGAGGCAGTGCACTGAATCCTCTGTCCACACGTTTATGTCTCTGGTCTTCGCCTTATCTCTTCTGAGAGCAGTTTTATATGTGGGCAGCAAATGTACACAGTTGTGATCTGAGGATCCTAAAGGAGGAAGGGGAAGTGATTTATAGGCCCTCTCAATGGATCCATAGCACAGGTCCAATGTCTTTTTTCGCCTGGTTGGGCAGGAGACATACTGATAAAAGTTTTTAAGTGTCTTCTTTAAAGAAACATGGTTAAAATCCCCAAGGATAAAATTTGGAGCCTCTGGGGAAATCGACTGCAACCGCTGTACCACATCAAAGACAGTGCTGGAGGCGGAGTCAGCATCCGCTCTCGGGTGAATGTACATAGTTGTTATAAAAAGTTGGGGGAACTCGCGGGGCAGATAAAAGGGGTGTAGCGATACGGACAGAAGCTCCACATCTGGTGCACAGATGCGCTCTCTGACCGTGACAGACGTACTGTACTGTTTATTAATATATAAACATACGCCACCCCCCTGACGTTTCCCCGTTACCTCTTCCTGCCGATCTGAGTGAAATGGGGCTCCAAAGCCGTCAATACACAGGTCCACATCCCGGTCATGCGCCGTAAGCCACGTCTCCGTGTAAGCCATGACACAGCAGTTCTTGAAATCCTTCTGATATCGTACATTCCCTTGAATTTAATCCACTTTATTTCTCAGGGATTGTACGTTCCCCATAATAATGGAAGGAAGAGGAATGTGGTTAAGCTGATGCCTTCTCAGATTTAATCTTACGCCTCCATGCTTTCCGCGTTTCCTCCTCTTGTCTCTCTTTTCATTGCTGTGTCCATGAAAATCTCTTAAAATAAAGTCCGGCAGTTGCGGCATGGACTCAAACACAGATGCTGCATTATCCATGTTTAAATGCAGTAACATGTCTCTGGAATACTGTGTTCTTCCCAGCGTGATCGCGATCGCGCTTACATCCAAGACAAAGAGCCGGTAGGAAAGAAACGACAGTGCAAAAACAAGAAGGAAATCCATACTGATGGAACCAGGGAGCTCTTCGTTATATAGTCCACAAACATTCAGGACAAAAACGACACAGAGAATTATGTTGAAACACATTAAAGTGAATAAAAACAAAGACAAAGACGTCAAACTTTTTTCACCCGCTTCCAGTCGCTGCGTGCGCATGCGCCCATCAATTACAGCTTGACAACGACATGTCACGCTGTTCACAAGTTGACTTATTGTCTGCTGAGGCATGGCATTCCACTCTTCTTGAAGGGCAGCCCTCAGGTCATTGAGGTTGTGGGGTGCAGGGTTATGAGCCTCTACACAGCGACTCAGCTGATCCCATAGGCTTCTATGGGACTCAGGTCTGGAGAAAGTGGAGATCACTCCATTTGAGGTACCTCAGCCTGCAGCAGCCATTCCCTAATGATGTGACCTCGATGTGCTGGAGCATTGTCATCCATGAAGATGAAATTAGTCCTGTGTTGTTCATGAAGGGGCACAATGTGTCATGAACCTGGGTTTGGGGGTTCCAAACCAGGTTCTGACTTTTGGTGCGTTTGCCCTATTTTTCTTCAGGCGCGTCAGGGAGCTCTTTGGGTCCTTTGCTCCCTGACAGCTTGGGCACACCTCCTCCTCTTATCAGTGCCATCAGCTGTTTCACATTATAGGTGTTCACACACATACACATACTCACTCCATTCATTCCTATTCACACGCTCTGACACTCACTTATGCACCCCAGGGTTTAATTATGTTCAGCCCACACTTTCTCACACCACACCGGCGATCTCTTCCCTTTTTAGTTTAATGATTACAAATACGCTGCGTTAGTGGGAAGAGATCGTCAGCGCATTCACCTCCATACGTGGCAGCGTGTTCCTCCACGTATGCATATTAAATACCTACTTGTTGTTCGGCCTGACATTTTAAGACGGTAAATCCCCTGATATTAACGGCTGACCCTGCCTCTCTCCCTCATCCACCAGATGACACGAACAGCCCTGGATCGTTCCAGCCGTAAGTAATGTTTGCATTTCTCTGTGTGCCTAGCGTACATCGGCACTTGGCATTCCCCCAGGCTGTGGAACATCCGGGTGGCTTCCCTGTATGTCTGATGGCCTCAATCCATCATTTCAATCCACTGTTTAGCGTGATCATAACTGCACTTGTTTATTTTGTGGTTTGTGTTTAATAAAGTGCACGTTCTACTCCTGCAATTGGGTTTATCATTCCTTCCCTCGTGTGCTGAGTAATGGCGCACGGGGAAATCATGACAGAATGCGCTGACCACCAGAAAAAACCCAGTGGAGTAGACGTGTGTTTTTTCTTTTTCTTTCACCCTCTTTTTCCCTTCCTCCTCAAGTGACGGCGTTATGATCTGGACGAACAAGGAGCAGAGAGCCCAGGATCTGTTGGAAGAAGCGATCTTTGCCTTTCAGTGGCCGCAGTTTCCTGAGGACATGCAGTGGGCGCGACTCGCCGCAGAAGACGTTGAGCGGCACCATCCTAACCTGTGGGTCATTCTTAGGGTGGACGCCATCCTCTCCACTATCCTTCCCTTGCCAGACATGAAGCCGGAGGGTGACTCTCCAACCTCGGAGCCAGCCACCCGTCAGAAGAGACATTGCCGGCAGAGGAAGACCTCCTCTCCTTCCGATTCCCTTTCATCTCTGTCACGCGCGGCTCTAGGGAGCCACGCAATAAGAGCCAAGGGCGAGCCAGTGAGTCGTGATGTTTTATTAAAGGAAGGGGGTGAGGGATGAGGAAAGCACAGATACTCGTACAGAGGTTCAGGTTCAGGTTCAGGTTCAGGTTCAGGTTACTTTATTTGTACCCGTAGGTAGATTTGTTTTGCAGTTGGTGACATCCATATTTACAAGCCACAATTACATTCAACATAGACACAAACACAGGCACACATCTTACAAAATAGGTAAATATAAAATATGTACAATATAATTTTTATAGCTTGTTCAACTCTTTGACAGCAGCAGGGACAAAGCTGTTTTTGTAGCGCTGGGTTCTACTTTTTGGGACAGCAAACCTCTGTCTGGAGGGAAGAAGCTGAAAGTTGCAGTGCAAAGGGTGGGAGTCATCATTTAAAATCGAGTCGGCCATCCTCTGTACTTGTCTGGTGTACAGGGATGTCAGGCTCAGCTGTGACTCACCAAGCAAACGACTGGACCATCTGACTACCTGATCCAAGGATTTCCTCTGTTTCAGTTTTATCTGACCAAACCATGACATTAAAGAAAAGGATAAAACAGATTCAATAAAAGCCCGATAGAACATAGTCATTATGGTTCGGTCAATTTGGAAGCGTGCAAGTTTCCTCAAACAATGCAAATTTTGCTGACCCTTTTTGCACACCCTTTCACAGTTCACCTCAAAGTTCAATCCACTATCAATAATCGTCCCAAGATATTTGTACGATTGTACACATTCGGTGGTCTGGCCTTTTAGTATGGTGACTTTGTGCCTGGGAGTTTTCCTCCTAAAGTCAATAATCATATCTTTCGTTTTTGTTGTATTCAGCTGCAGGTAGGAATCCTCACACCAGTGAACAAAGTCATCAACTACTGGGCCGTGGCCACTCTCACCATCCTGGAGGAGACTGACAATGACTGAGTCATCAGCATACTTTATAATGTGTCTGTTGTCATGTCTGCTCCGACACATGTTTGTGTACAGGATGAAGAGTAGTGGTGACAACACACACCCCTGAGGAGAGCCAGTAGAAGAGCACTTTAGGTCAGACAATGTACCATTGACCCTTACTCTCTGCGTCCTGTTGGTTAAGAAATCCAGAATCCAACCCACCAGATTATTGCTTAAATCAAATTGTTGCAGGAGCCTTTCAACTAAAATATGAGGTTGGATTGTATTAAAGGCAGAAGAAAAGTCCACAAATAAAAGCCTGGCGTGTGTCCCATTAAAATCCAGATGTTTAAAAAGCATGTTAAACAGAGTGACAGTGGCATCCTCCACTCCTCTGTGAGGCCTATAGGCAAACTGCAGAGGATCCAATGCATGTTCAGTCTGCTTTAGGACCTCACATCTGACCAGTTTTTCAAAAATTTTCATTAAAATTGAAGTCAAAGCAACTGGTCTAAAGTCATTTACCGTTTTAGGACAGCTGGATTTTGGAACGGGAACAACCACGGCATCTTTCCAGATCTTAGGCACATGTTGTGTCTGTAAGGACTTATTGAAAATGTAGTGAAATATAGGACTCAGTTCATGTGCACAGGACTTTACCAGGCGTCCACATATATTATCAGGGCCCTGACTTTTGTTCACTTTTACAGCGCGGAACTCCCTTTCAACATCCTGCATCTCAATATTAAAGTGCTGATTGTCTTTGAGTTTCTGTTTCAAATCTTGGATTTCTGTGCTAAAATCAAAGGAGTCAAAACGACCATAAAAACAATTAAGAGCATTAGCCAGCTCTGTGTCTGAACTAAAACCATCTAAAACACACGATTACTGCGCTCTGTGCTCTGAAGGCCTGCAATTTTTTTCATACTGGCCCAGGCCGAACCAAGTTTATTTGCTGCCATCTTGCTTTCCAATTCTGATTTATAATTCTGTTTTGCTCTTAAAATTTCGGCCTTTAGCTCCTTAGTGGCAACCTGTAGCGCAGAAACAGACCCCTGTTTAAAGGCAAGTGCTTTCCTCTGTAAGCAGGATTTAACTGATTTAGTAACCCATGGTTTGTTGTTGGGATATATTTTGACACGTTTACGTGGAACAAACTTATTTTGACAGTGAGCCATGTATGAGCATGTGAGCTCAGCCAGAGAGTCCAAATCATCCCCGCAGGCCATTATGAACATCTTCCAGTCTGTACAGTCAAAGCATTCCTGGAGGCTGTGCTCTGAATCTTCTGTCCACACATCAATGTCTCTCATCTCCACCTTGCCTCTTCTGAGAGCAGTTTTATATGTGGGCAGCAAATGAACACAGTTGTGATCTGATGATCCTAAAGGAGGAAGGGGGAGTGATTTATAGGCCCTCTCTATGGATCCATAGCACAGGTCCAATGTCTTTTTTCGCCTGGTTGGGCAGGAGACATACTGATGAAAGTTTTTAAGTGTCTTCTTTAAAGAAACATGGTTAAAATCCCCAAGAATGAAGTTTGGCGCCTCTGGAGAAATTGACTGCAGCCGCTGGATCACATCAGAGATGGTGCTGGAGGCGGAGTCAGCGTCTGCCCTCGGATGAATGTACACAACTGTGATGAAAAGTTGGGGAAACTCTCGAGGCAAATAAAAGGGGCGAAGCGACACAGACAGCAGCTCCACATGGGGTGTACAGATGCGCTCTCTGACCGTGACAGATGTGCAGTACTGCTTATTAATGTATAAACATACTCCGCCCCCCTGACGTTTCCCCGTTACCTCTTCCTGCCGATCCGAGCGCAGCGGAGCTCCAAAGCCGTCAATCCACAGCTCTGCATCTCGATCATGCGCAGTAAGCCAAGATTCAGTGAAAGCCATGACGCAGCAGTTCTTAAAATCCTTCTGGTAACGTACGTTGCCTTGAATTTCCTCCACCTTGTTTCTCACAGACTGTGCATTCCCAAAAATGATCGAAGGAAGAGGAATGTTACCAAACTGACGTCTCCTAAGGCGCAATTTCACACCTCCACGTCTTCCACGCTTCCTCCTGCCGCTTCTCTTTTCACCGCTGTGTCCGTCTCTCAAAATAAAGTCCGGCAGCTGAAATCTGGGCGCAATCAGAGACTCTGCACCAGCTGTGTTAAAGCGCAGCAACATGTCCCTGGAATATTGTATTCTGCCCGCTATTCTGCTCGCCATGGAGCCGAACGCGTTTACCTCAGAGACAAAGAGCCACAGCACAGAAAGCAGTAGTGCGAGATATGACAGGAAATCCATGTTGCAGATACCAGGGAGCTGTTCGCCATATATTCCACCAACGCTCCAGGGCAGAAACGACACAGAGGATTTTCTAAAAACGTAAAAAAGTACAAAAAACACACACACGCACACACGCACTATATCACCAAGCTGCTGGTCGCTGCGTGCGCATGCGCCCATGAGGTTCACTCACAAGTTGCGCAGCGCAGGAGCAGGGAGCTCGTACCGGACATAGGGGTAACAAGACATACATACTCACAGCGGGTTACAATCACAGGAATGCTGTAAGGGGAGTAGAGGCTGACACCAGACGAAGGGGCTTCAGCCTAGCAGTGCTTATGTCGCAGCCCCGAGTCATCGAGGCTGCTCCTATTTATTCTCATTGGCAGCGCCCCAGCTGATGAGGACTAATTGGCCCCAGCCGTCCGTAATGCTGCCAGCTGGGAGCCTGCTGAGACGCTGCTCAATGAGAAGCAGGGATGAAGGAAAACATGGGCTGAGCGCTGAGACGGCATCTCATCCCATGGTGACAGAGCCTCCCCCTCAAGGTCGGGCTCCTGAACGACCAGGAACATCCCACCCCCCCACCCCCCACCTAGGGTGGGAGGAAGGGAGGCAGGACCGGAGGGGAAGAAGCAAAGGGAAGGACAACACCAACAGACCAATGTAGGGTAACAGGGCAAAAAAAAACCAAATACAGTACTCTGCATCGCACCAAAAAAGAGAAAAAAAAAACCAAAAAAAAAAAAAAAACCAGGGCACAGATGGGGAGAATACAGAACACGGGAACAGATAACCCACCAAAAGAATGACAAAAAACGGATAAAGCAATTACAGAGTGTGGATAACAGAACAAACACTACTCCATAATGCAAACAAAACTAAGAACAGGACAAGAGTGATAAAAAACGCTGAGTACGGGTAAGGAAGAGGGAGAAAAAAACCACAATACACAGCACCATATATATATATATATATATATCAACACGCACAGTCACCTAAAGGAGTGAAAGTGACTGGGACAAACGGACAACTACAGAGCATGGTATGATGAAAAACAAAACACATAACTCTATAATGCACAGACAAAGTTAAAAACAAGGCACAAAAAGGAAAATGCTGAGTACGGGAGATGGAAAACACACAGCACTATGAATATATATCCACCAACAGGACAAAAATAATGGGAATGACATGCACCGGTAAATAAAAAGATAACAGAATACCCGGCGCCAAATACGAAGAGGGACACCTAGGAGAACAACGGTGACAGGGTAAAAGAACAACAATAAGGTAAAAAGCTGAGTATGGTTAAGGGGAAAACACAATACACAGCGCGAAATCTACAGGAGGTCCCCTAGAGGGAAAATGGGGACAGGTTCACAAGATAATGAGGTAAGATGCCGAGTACGGTTCATAAGGAGAGAACACAATACACGGCGGCAAATATACGGGGGGCCACCTAGTGAAACACTGGTGACAGGTACATAAGAACAATGGGATAAGATACTGAGTACGGTTAATATGGGAAAAAAAAAACAAAAAAACAATACACAGCACTATGAATATATATTTACCAAAAGGACAAAATATTTCACCCGAGTGACCATAACAAAAATAAGCGGCACCCGAGGAATATGACAGGAAGAGTCCAAAATGGCCGAGGTGGCTCCGGAGGTCTCCCCGCCCATTGTCCAGTTGGCGAACCGGGGAAAGGGAAATGTTTGGACGGCGAACTCCGGACCCAGATCCCAGGAACCCAGTCCACCGGCAGCCGAACCAGGCCACCCAGAGGCAAACACAGATCATCGGGGGGAACCAGATCACCGAACCGAAAGTCTTGCGGGTCGGGTCGTCGACCCGCATCACTCAACCACCAGGACCGTTGAGACGGATGAAGGGCCAAAACGGGTCCCGGTGGAAGAGGCTCAGGGGAGAGCCGATGACGAGGGCGACGAGCGTCAGGCCACAGGGAAGCGGCCACCTCCTCACCGGACCTGGACAACACTGGGGCAGCACCCACGTCGGACCCCGATCGGGCCTTAGGTGAACCCACGTCGGACACCGCTGGAGCAGCACCCACGTCGGACCCCGATTGGGTCTCGGGCGAACCCACGTTGGACGCCGCTGGAGCAGCACCCACGTTGGACCCCGATTGGGTCTCGGGAGAACCCACGTTGGACACCACACCAGAACCGACCTCCAACGTTGAACCTGGACCCTCCAGCACCACGAGGAACAGCAACTCCTCGCCGGTGACCCTGGGAGAAGGCTCAGAAGAGAAAACAGAACCGGGATCAGGATCACCGGCAGTGCCAGAACCCGGCGAGACGAGCTCAGACGCAGCGGGCGGCTGCACCCTGCTCATCTCCCCTAGAGACAGGCTGAAGTGCTCAAAGATATAAAGGGAGAAAAGAAAGGAGAGCACTCGCCTGATCTCGGGTTCTGACGCCGTCCAGGACAGCGAAGATCCAGGATCCGTCGTCAGGAGGTCGTTGTCAGGCTCCCATCCAGCTGCGTCGGGCCCCACAGCCAGCACGATGGTCAGCGCAGCTTGAGGTTCCTCCAGCTCCGGTAACCAAGCCAACGATCCACTCGGCGTGAAGCCAGAAGAATCTCGTCCCGCTGGACCGAACCGCTCCTCCGTGGAGACCCGGGGACGCTTAGTCGTCGGCGCAGACTCCACGCAGCAGTCAGTCCCCCTCCTCCGTCCGCAACGTAGCTGCGGAACCACAGGCCCTCTCCTTATCCCACCACGTTGACCCGGAGCCGGGGATCGCTCGGCGGAGAGAGACACAGAGGATGCAGGATTAGGAACACAGGTTACAGCAGGTGGGGGGAGTTCAGGGAGCTGCGAACCCTGAACTCCTCCTCCAGGAATGTGACAGAGCAAATCATTAAGCAGATGTGAAAAAACTATGACTTGCCTGTCTCCTGGAGGTTGAATATCGCCTGCTGTGGTGGATGCCGCTTCTTCCTCTCCCCGCCCGGCGATAACGGAGGACCCCCTGGGGAACCGTCTGAGGGTCGCTCGCGTAGTCTCCAGCAGAGAGCTCACCAGGCCGGGATTCCAGGCACACACAGCAGTCAGGAAGCGCGTCGAGGAGGAGGGGGAAACAGCCGGGGTGAGCCAGCCCAAATGTCCAGGAATGACAGCGGGGGAACGAGGCTCAGGGAACGAGGCTGTGAAATCTCCACACTGACGAGACGAGGAGGTGACAGCTGCGTGGGGGGAACGGTCCTGGTGGCAGCCCAGAACTGGATCCGGACGAGGTTCGTGCAGAGGTGACTCGGCGATGTGATGACGGCTATTCCCAGGGGACGAAGCGAGGGGGGAACCCAGGAATCGCCGCTCCTGATCGGAGATCGAGGCGAGGAAGGCGTCGAGCACGGGAAAGCTTCGTAGCCCTGGAGTCCTCTCCACCAATCTCACTGCCGCCGCCACATGCCTGAAGATGGTGACAGGACACACAGTGGAGCTCGCGACAGCCACTCGGCCCCAGACGTAACTGCTGTCAGCTGCGGCTCCTTGAAGGGAATCCCGAGTGACGTGGCGCAGGTCGGGGGAAGCCCTCTGGTTGGCGCAAACTCCCGGACTGGAATGGCAGCAGGAACGGGATCCCGAAGCGGGGGGCAACGTCATCCACTTCGGCTTCCTGCCGGGATTTCCATCCAACCCGCGGAGCTTCTCTCGCTGTGTACCTGTGGCGTCTATCCTGGCACTGTCCTCGAGATGGAACACAGAATGAGGGTAACAGTCCAGGAGTTCCTCAGCACGGCCCGGATGCCAGCGTCTCGCATTGGAGGTGTCGTGCAGGGTGAAGAGCGTCCCGTTGACAGCCCCCGAGATGGACCTCAGCTCGTCGCCCTGGCGCCGGGAGTGACTCCTGGGAAACGGCATGCTAGCAGCGCTGACACTCGGACAGAAAGGTACAATTCCACAGCGACTCACGGCCGCCGGTAACTCATCGGGCTGCGACATACTGTCACGCGCGGCTGTAGGGAACCACGCAATAAGAGCCAAGGGCGAGCCAGTGAGTCGTGATGTTTTATTAAAGGAAGGGGGTGAGGGATGAGGAAAGCACAGATACTCGTACAGAGGTTCACTCACAAGTTGCGCAGCGCAGGAGCAGGGAGCTCGTACCGGACATAGGGGTAACAAGACATACATACTCACAGCGGGTTACAATCACAGGAATGCTGTAAGGGGAGTAGAGGCTGACACCAGACGAAGGGGCTTCAGCCTAGCAGTGCTTATGTCGCAGCCCCGAGTCATCGAGGCTGCTCCTATTTATTCTCATTGGCAGCGCCCCAGCTGATGAGGACTAATTGGCCCCAGCCGTCCGTAATGCTGCCAGCTGGGAGCCTGCTGAGACGCTGCTCAATGAGAAGCAGGGATGAAGGAAAACATGGGCTGAGCGCTGAGACGGCATCTCATCCCATGGTGACAATCTCCAGGGCCGGTGCCCGCCCAATCCTCAGACGTTATGACGGAGGAGGAGAGACTGGGTTTGCTGGCCATAATAAACCATAGCATCGAGGAGGAGCGCCGTGAGAGAGAGGCCCAAGGACACGCTTCCCCAGCTATGAGGGTTCCACCCCCTGCGCCTACTCAATCCACGGGCTTGTTGACAGAGGAGGAATGGATGGCCCTGCTCGCCCAGCTCGACTGCCGGGTTAAGGAGGAACGCCATGCAAAGGAGGAGCAGAGACTGGCCCGGCTCAACCGCCGGACGGAGGGGTAGCGCCATGAGGAGGAGTTGGTTAAGGATTTCCCAGTGCTCGAGCTCCTCGCGGCCACTCCGCTTCCTTCTCCGGAGAAGACGGAGCTTCCCGGCACGGCTGACTCATTGTCCAGCATGGCACTTCGCATCCTGGATTATCTGGTTCCTGAGCCGTCCGGGATGAAGAAGAGGAGGAACTCCCACCGGAAGAGGCGTCCAGTCACGCTGGCGCAGCACGAGGAGGAACGCCCGGAGAGGAGATACCTCGGAGGCCGCTGAGGACATCCTGTGTCGGGAGGATAGGCAAGTTATTTCTCATTTAACTTTCACGTTTGATGAACGATTTTGCCTGCCTGCCTCCTGGCGAGGAGACTCGGGGTGTGCAGTCCCCTGAGTGCTCCGCCCCAGCGGCATATAGTGCTCCTGTACCCGACCTCACCAAATCCTTTCTGTGTGCCCCTACGAGCTCACCGGCTCTGGATCCAGGTGCTCGAGGGGAGAAGAACCTGAGGCCCAGGAGGGTCCAGCCCATGGGCCAGCGGAGAGGTTGTCCTCAGCCACCATGCCAGAGGAGACGGTGGCGTGGAAAATGGTGCATGGCAGTACCAAGACTGCAACCACTATCACACCTGCTGCGAGGGCCACAGCAGCAGAGTCATTCCCTGGACCAGACTTCCAGCCGATGGGACCCGGAACATCATCGTTGGCATCGTCGGAGTCCTGGATGGCGGTTGAGCTTGAGCACAGGCAAGTAATCTCTCCTGTAGTTCATTTGTCAATGATTGAGAGATCTTGTCTGGCTCTTGGGGAGGAGAGTCGGGTGCTGCTACCAGCCGCATCTGGGCCTCCCTTGCTGGGCTCTGCCGCTGCCGGTGACCCTAACCATTCCTCCTCTCCTATCCCCTTCGAGCTCCTTCCTAGGGTCACCGGAGAGGAGGTGCCACTACCTGGGTTGCCCACGAACGACGACGCGAGGCTAGCGGTCCCAGAGGAGGTCAATGGGGGTGCAGCACTGGGCGAAGCAATGGAGTCCACGCACCCCAAGTTGTCGGAGTCCTGGACGGCGGTGGAGCCCGAATACAGGCAAGTGTTCCCCATTATGGCTGTCATGTCCATGTCTATGTCACACTGCCTGACTCAGGGTGGGGGGGGGCCCTGGGGCTGCTTGCTATAGCCCTTGGGGCCACCTTACTGGGCTCTGCCGCTGCCGGCGACCCTGACTCGGTCTCTTTTTCTCTCCCTCCGGGTTCAAGCATCTGATCTGAGCAGCTGATCTCGCCAGAGGCCGCCGAGGATCTGGGTCCAGTGCTGGGAGTCATGGAGAGACCTACCTCCCTCACTGGGGAGGCCACCATGGGAGCAATGAGGCCTCCGATGGGGACCACCGCAGGTGCAACGGTGCTCCAGCCGGAGTCCACCGCCGGTGCAGCAGAGCTCCAGCTGGGGTCCACTGTTGGCGCAGCAGAGCTCCAGCCGGGGTCCACTGTTGGCGCAGCAGAGCTGCAGAGTTCCAGCCGGGGTCCACCATCGGCGCAGCAGAGCTCCAGCCGGTGTCCACTGTTGGCGCAGATAGCTCCAGCCGGGGTCCACCGTTGGCACAGCAGAGCTGCAGAGTTCCAGCCGGGGTCCACCGTCGGCGCAGCAGAGCTCCAGCCAGGGTCCACCGTCGCCGTAACAGAGCTCCAGTCGGGGTCCACCGCCGGTGCAACCACGTCCCTGACTGGGACCGTCGCGGGTGCAGCCACGTCCCAGACCAGGACCGTCGTGAGTGCAGCCACGTTTCAGACCAGGACCGTCGCGGGTGCTACGGTCCCCCTGCTCCAAGCTTCGGATGGCAGGGGAGCTCCTGTCCCTCGGTTTGGCCACCGAGGCTCCCAGGTGAGTAGGCTGCCTCTCCGCCTCTCTCTCCGGTTCTGGTGGCTCCACCACGCTGGTCGGCCACCCGAAGGACTTGGTCTTCGGGTCGGGTGGCCCGTCGGCCCGGGCAGGCCGCGGACACTATTTTGCGGGCCGCCTGCTGGACATGGGACTTGGGCAGGCCACCCGATCAGTCACCCTTCGCCATGCTGAGGGCCTGGGACTCTGGTCGACCCCCTGAACTTTGGACTTCTGGGGAGGGGGGTTAGTGTCCTGGGTGGGGTGCTGTTAGGAGGGTTACTGCTCTTTATTTGCTTATTATTTGTTGTATTGTTTCACTGGTTGCTTCCCTCCTAACCGGTTTTCCCCCACCTCCCACCCTGTGTATGGTTTGTTCCTGAAGGTGGGGGGGCGGGGGTCCCCTTGAGGTGTGCTTTTTGTTTTTGGCTGATGGTATTGGGGTTTCTGGAATCCACCCCTGGGGGTGGCGGTGGAGGGGCTGTAATGAACCTGGGTTTGGGGGTTCCAAACCCAGTTCTGACTTTTGGTGCGTTTGCCCTATTTTTCTTCAGGCACGTCAGGGAGCTCTTTGGGTCCTTCACTCCCTGACAGCTTGGGCACACCTCCTCCTCTTGTCAGTGCCATCAGCTGTTTCACATTACAGGTGTTCACACACATACACATACTCACTCCATTCATTCCTATTCACACGCTCTGACACTCACTCATGCACACCAGGGTTTAATTATGTTCAGCCCACGCTTTCTCACACCACACCGGCGATCTCTTCCCTCATTAGTTTCATGACTAAAATATGCTGCGTTCATTCAATTCAATTCAACTTTATCTATATAGCGCCATTTCACAACAACAGTCATCTCATAGCACTTTCAACTGTAGGGGGAACCCCCACAGTTGCAGAAAGACCCCAGCAATTGGGCGATCCCCTGTGAGCAAGTGCTTGGCGACGGTGGAGAGGAAAAACTCCCTTTTAACAGGAAGAAACCTCCAGCAGAACCAGGCTCAGGGAGGGGCAGTCATCTGCTGCGACTGGCTGGGGGGTGAGGGGATAGAGAAGATGAAAAGAACAGACATGTAGAGAGCAAACAGCACGATGGGGACTCAATCTATGGGAGAGAACAAACACATGTTAATGACCAGCAAAAAAAAAATAAAAAAAAATATTTCATTGAGAGTGAAGAAAGGAGTAAGGCCCATATTATTGGAGGTCCCCCAGCTGACTAAACCTATCTCTTACAATAATAATAATAATAATAATAAGTTTATCTATAGAGTAGTTTTCACAGACAGAGTCACAAAGTGCTTAACATGGTAAAAAACAAAATAAAAACACAGGCACATAAAACAGTAAAAAAAAAAAAAAAAGTAAACAGTAAAAGCACATAAAAATAGAATCAACACATAGTTAATTAAAAAGCCAGGCTAAAAAGGTGGGTCTTTAGTTGCTTCTTAAAAACATCAATGGAAGGTGCAGATCTAAGTTCAAAAGGTAAGGAGTTCCAAAGTCTGGGAGCAACAGCAGCAAAGGCTCTATCGCCTTTGGTTCTGAGCCTAGTGCTAGGGACTACCAATAGATTCTGATGAGAAGACCTGAGAGACCTGCTGGGCTGGTGTAGATGGAGCAGGTCACTAATATAAAAAGGCGCCTCTTCACGAATGGCTTTATAAGTAAGAACAAGAACTTTAAAATCAACTCTATAATTTACAGGAAGCCAATGCAAGGAGGCCAAAACGGGAGTGATATGACAGAATCTGCTGGACCTAGTTAGTAATCTTGCAGCAGGATTTGTTAAGACATGTGAAAAGAGTATTACAGTAGTCCAAACGTGAAGAAACAAAGGCATGAATAATGATTTCTAACTGACTGTAGGAAACCAATGACCTAATTTTGGATATATTCCTAAGGTGGAAAAAACAACTCCGGGTCAGAGATTTGACATGCTGATCAAAACTCATCGATTGATCGAAAATGACACCAAGATTTTTTAGATTAGACCGTACATTAGAGCTTAATAAACCAATGCTATTAACCATCTTAGGAATTAGATTATCAGGTACTACAATAAGGACTTCAGTTTTATCAGCATTAAGTTGCAAAAAGTTACCAGACATCCAGTCCTTAACTGCGGACAGACAATCATGAATAATTTTTAAATTGTCAGCATGGTCAGGTTTAAAAGAGAAAAGTAGCTGTAAATCGTCAGCGTAGCAGTGATGACACACCTTTAAATTTGCTGATGATAGAACCAAGTGGCAGCATATATAGGGCAAATTAAAGTGGACCCAGAATAGAACCCTGAGGCACCCCACAGGTTAAAGGAGCAGAGTCAGATGAAAAAGAGCCAACAGCCACGGAAAAACTCCTACCAGAAAGGTAGGAGAAAAACCAATCCAGAGCTTTTTCCAGAAATACCTACCCAATCTCTAAGCCTTTGTAACAAAATGCAATGATCAATAGTATCAAATGCTGCAGTAAGATGTAATAACACTAAAACAGAGCATTTGTCAATGTAATAATGTCAACAGAGTCTGATGACATTAAAATATCATTCGACACCCTAAGAAGAGCGGTCTCTGAGTGTTTCTGACAAAATTTGAAAATGAAATTTGTCGAAAATATTGTGTTCAATCAGAAAGTCAGTGAGCTGCTTGGCAACAACTTTTTCTAAAAGCTTAGAAATAAAAGGAAGCTTAGAAATTGGCCTGAAGTTTTTAAAAACAGATGGATCAAGGTTAGTTTTTTTTAAAAGTGGCTGCACAACTGCATGTTTAAAATACGAGGGTACACAACCAGATTCAAGTGAACTATTAATGATATTAACCAAAGATGTACCCCCTGAGCCAATTACCTCTTTTAACATTGAGGAAGGCAAAATATCTAAAGCGCAGGAGGAAGATTTCAAGGAGCACACCAACACTAACAAATCCTCAAAAGAAATTGGGGTAAAATCACTTGAAAAGGCCTGTCTGTTAGGACAATCAAGGATTAGGGGAAAGGAATGAGTAAAACCAGCCCTGACAGCAGTGACCTTGTCAACAAAGAAGGAAAGAAACTTGTTACAGTCATTAATTGAATAAACAGGGGGAGCAGAACTGACAGGATTAACTATACTGTCTATTGTGCTGAAGAGGATCTTTGGATTGTTACTACTGGAGGAGATGATGTTGGAAAAATAAGAAGTTCTTGCCATTTTAATCATACTGTTAAATTCAATTAACAGTTCCTTAAGGTACAATCGATGCACCTCAAGTTTAGTGGACTTCCACAGTCTTTCCACCCTCTGACATTTACGTCTAAAACAACAGAGATATTCAAAAGATTCAAGATTTATATCTGTCATGTGCAGATAACATAATGTCTTTTGAAGAGCTGAGGATCAAATTTAATCTTAATAGAACACATTTTTTTAAATATCTTCAACTTAGGAACTTTATTCGATCAAATCAAAATAAAGCTCTCACTCGACCTATTTACTCATCCTTGGAAAAAATGTTGATGAAAGATAGTAAAAGAAAGGGTATTATTTCAGAGTTTTATAACTCATTGACACTATCCTCAAGTGAAAACTCACAGAAAAGATTAAACTACTGGAAAGAAGATCTGCAAACTGAAATTTCAGAGGAACAATGGGAATTGGCTTGTACAGAAGCTCAAACCAAATCAATAAATGTATGACTTAAATTGATACATTTTAAATGGTTAATGTGGATGTATGTTACACCGGTGGAGTTAAATAGATATAACAAAAACATACCAGATACGTGCACAAAATGCATGGAAAGTAAAGGAACCCTATTTCATTGTGTATGGGAATGTAGAATAATTAGAATGTTTTGGGAAGAGGTGAGGGTAACAATTGAAAAAATAATTTCAAAACAAATCATATTGAATCCTAAACTGTTTTTGTTGGGTCTGTACCCAGAAAAACATAACTTTAATAAAAGTGAAAGAACATTCATAGACCTCAGTTTGCTTAATGCCAAAAAATGTATTGCACTACTGTGGAAAAAGACTCATAGACCAGATGTGACTCAGTGGTTAAGACAGATGTTAACAAACCTTCCATTAGAAAGAATAACATACATACTGAAATCAAAGGAAATTGTGTTTGAGAATATATGGAGACCTTTTATTGATTATGTAAAAAATTTAAACATAACTTTTGAAGAAGAAGGTGAACGATGTGTGTGGACCTTGTAAATTCCAAACTGGTGAACATAATATGTATACTTATGTAATGGATTGTCTAGACTAAACAGAGGAGCATTGTTGAAGACTTGATTTTGTTGGTGGTTGCTGGTGTTTTTAGTGCATTTTTTTTTTGTAGTACTTTAGTCTTAGTGTTTGATTGTTTGTGTTATGTTTGTTAAAAAAAAAAAAAAGGTTTAATAAAGATATTGTGGGGAAAAAAAACCCCAACAGAGATCATCATTTAACCAGGGGGATAAGTTAACAGCACGGACAGTCTTGGTTTTAAAGGGAGCAACTACATCTAAGATGCTTGAACAGTGCGAGTTAAAAGAGCAGACCAAGCTCTCAGTGTCGTCATCAGAGGATAAAACCACACTGCTGTCAAAGGCAGCAGAAAATTTCACACCTGAAAACTGGTCAATGACACAAGAGCATTTTATCCGCTTGCCAGTGTAACAGACTGATTTAACTGATAAATTAAAAAGAACACAAAAATGGTCTGACACAAGAAGCTCCTTAGTCTGAACATTATTCACATTAAGACCAAGTGTAAAAACAAGATCAAGTGTATTTCCTTTTATATGCGTAAGGCCAGAAAGACACAAAACAAAATTAAATGATTCAATCATACTCAAGAAATTAACTGCAAAACTGTCATTGGGATCATTAATATGCAAATTAAAATCTCCAAGTAATAAAATCCACTCAAATTTAATAATAGAAGTTAAAAAATCACTAAACTCAGATAAAAAAAGAGGCATAAACTCCTGGAGGACGGTAAATTAAAACACAATAAAATGGGTTTGAGGAGCCAATTTTTAAAATCATCAGTTCAAATGATGAAAAAGTTCCATGGCTCACTGTCCGTGTAACGAAGCGGCGCCGATTCACGATGGCCAGATCACCGCCGCGGCCTGTCAATCTCGGAGCACAAGAGAAGGTACAATCCGGTGGACAAAGTTCAATTAAGGAGGTGAATTCCTCACTTCTCTACCAAGTCTCAACAAGAAATAAAAAGTCCAGCCCTGCAGTGATGAATAAATTGTTCAAAAAGAATGATTTATTTGAGATGGAACGTGTGTTAAGCAACTCCAGCTGGATGGGCTCTGTAACAGCAGCAGTCTCGCCAGGAATGGAGGCCGGTGAAAGTTGACATAGGCACCCACTACCTGCAGGGGATTTGCTGGCTCGGAGCAGGGAGAAGGCCGGTTGACACGATAGAACAGGGAAAACAGGCCGGAGAAATGATGGCCTCACTCCGGGCACACCCGAAGGCCAAGATCCAGGAAAGAGGCCAGCTGCAGCATTAGAAGAAGATGAGGTGGAGCGAGGAAGACGGCAAAGCCGAGCAAGCCTTCTGGATTTCACTGCGGCACCTGCACGTCTTCCCCGAGGTTTGGATTGCTTTCTGCCAGTATAACCACAGCGGGGATCCCAGGTACCAACGGGAAGTTGCAAATGCAGAGACCGATGGAAGAATCTTCCCTCCTGATTATGACAGCCAAACCCCACCATGGAAGATCAAATATCCAGCAGCTCTTGGCGATCATAAACAATGGCTGATTGCACATAATCCAGACACAATAACACAATCAAACAGGACAAACAAGCACAGCAACAAGCGGAGACAACCAGCAGCCAGAAACACAGGCGGCACGGCCATCTTGCTGTCGATGATAATCTTCCCTAGTGGGAAGAGATCATCGGCGCATTCACCTCCATATGTGGCAGCGTGTTCCTCCACGTATGCATATTAATTACCTACTTGTTGTTCAGCCTGATATTTTAAGACGGTAAATCCTCTGATATTAACGGCTGACCCTGCCTCTCTCCCTCATCCACCAGATGACACGGACAGCCCCGGATCGTTCCAGACGTAAGTAATGTTTGCCTTTCTCTGTGTGCCCAGCGTACGTTGGCACTAGGCATTCCCCCAGGCTGTGGAACATCTGGGTGGCTTCCCTGTATGTCTGGTAGCCTCAATCAATCATTTCAATCCACTGTTCAGCGTGATCATAACTGCACTTGTTTATTTTGTGGTTTGTGTTTAATAAAGTGCACGTTCTACTCCTGCAATTGGGTTTATCATTCCTTCCCTCGTGTACTGCGTAATGGCGCACGGGGAATCATGACAAATGACTGGATTAATGATGTTATTCAGGTAGTACTGGCTTGTCACTGTACCATTCACAAGGTGTAGGGCAGTTCTGTATTGACTAGACACACCTGCCCAGACTGTAACAGCATTACCACCAAAGGCTTGTCTGGTGACAACAGTGGTTGATGCATAGCCCTCTCCTTGACATCTCCAACTTCGCTGGCAGTCATCATTTCTGCTCAACGTGAATCAACTTTCATCGGAGAACAGCACTGAGGCCCACTGGTCCCTTGTCCAGCGTAAATGCTCCCTGGCCTATGCAAGACAATGACGCCTGTGCCTGGTGGTGTGGTCAGGTACCCTTGCAGGTCGTCTAGCACACAGACCACACTGATATAAACGGTTTTGAATGATCTGACATGACACTTGGGTGCCTCTCACCTCCCTTAAATGTGCCTGGAGTTGAGTGGCATTCATCATCCGGTTCCGCAGTGCACTGTTCACAATGAAGTAGGGCTGCAGCTAACGACTATTTTATGGTTCGGGTAATCACCCACTCTAATCAAAGATTACTTGAGTAATCTGATACTTTTTTTAAAGAAACTTGCATTGATCAACATTTGCAGAACTTTCTTTCCTAAAGAGCAGTAGTAATTGTACAAAACACTCAATAACACAGGTACACATTTATTGCAATGCTTACTGCAATGTTTATTGCATAAAACGTAACTTTCAATGGTACGTTACACCATAAAGTTCCTTTTGCTAGGCGTTAGCATCCATTAGCATCCAGATGCTAACGATGGTGGCTATATGTTTTTTGGTCATATAAGCATAATTAGCGTAGCTGGCTACATTCTATTCATCTTAATTTTAAATCTCAATCCCATACCTTGTCTCGGGTGCACTTGCTAAGCATGATGTGGGATGCTTTCTGCTCAGACACTGTAACATCCAACTTTGTAGCATGCTAGCTCGCCACTCGTCTTTACCATGTACACACTGCACAATGATTTCCTTCAATCTGAGCTTGAAATGATTCCAGACTTGAGATACTTTTGCCATTTAAAAAAAAATTCTTTATCTTTGCTGGCCCGTCACTATGCTGCTCTGACATGGCGCCGTTAAACAAATTTGCATTTTGTTTAGGTAGCATGACAGGAGGAAGGTCAAATAGACCAGAAGTGCTACATTAAATGACACGTCGACGCATAAATTTTGAATCGAGAATTTTTTGTAACTGAATTATTCAAGTAATTGTTGCAGCCCAACAATGAAGTGGTCATCAGCGTGGGATGGGGGGAGGGGTTGTGCCTGTTTTCTGGCTGCGGGGCGCTGGCCTGTGATTGCCCTGGTCTGCCCGGCTGAGGGGGTCATGCGCTGCGGCGCGTTGGACTTAGGCAGTCTCGGAGGTGGTGTTCCTGTAGCCGTGGACTTAGCACTTTCCCTGCTGGTGATGGCTCCCTAGTGATGCTGCTCCCACATTTGGATCCTCAGTGCCCAGCCATAAGCCTTAAGCCATAAGTTTTACACTGATGAAAGTTTCTTTGTGTGTGTGTTTGTGTCTATGTACTGTATGTGTATGTGTGGGGGAGGTAAATTGTGTTTTATTTCAATGTGTGAAGCACTTTGTGTTACATCTTTTTGTATGAAAAGTGCTATATAAATAAAGCTTTGATTGATTGATTGATTGATTGATTGATTGATTGATTGATTGATTGCACAATAGTACATTTGTTGAGTCCATGTAAACATGTAAAACACATATTGTAGAGACTTGGGTGAGTCAGCTCAGACAGCGTCTCAGTCAGGATGCAGAGGGTAAACAGAGGAGGACAATAGTCAGGGAGATCATGGGGAGTTGGCGGGAAGAAGGAGTCGGGGGGGGGGGGTTTAAGGGTGAATGTATTGTGATGTTAAATGTCATGCAATGTGATGTGAAATGTCATGCAGATGTGAGATGAGCGGTTGGGATAAAAGGAGAAACCGTGCTTGGTTGTTTCATGCTTTTTCTGTGTATGACTGATGAGAGAGTGTAATAAAAGTCGTCTGTTCATAAACCTGCCTCCTTATTCACACTCTCCACACTGGTGACCCTTTGACGAATTATGGAGCACGAGGCAAGAACCCCGGAGTCGGTCCGGACGGGAAGCCCCAGCGACGTGGCAAGCATCCCACAGACGGCCCGGACGGGAACCCCCAGCAACGCGTGCGCTGTTTCAGTCAAACTATCGGACTTTTGGCAGCACAACCCGCGCTCTTGGTTCCACCACACCGAGGCTCAGTTCGCCCTCCGGGGAATAACGGCAGACGACACCAAGTATTACTTTGTGGTTGCAGCGCTGGACGCTCGCACAGCCCAGCAGGTAGCGAGCCTGCTCGATCAGCCCCCAGCCCACAACAGATACGAGGTGCTCAAGGCTGCGCTAACCCGGCGCTACACGCTCTCGGACTGTGAGAGAGCAGAGAGGCTCCTGAGGCGTTCTGAGTTAGGAGATGGTTCGGCCGTCGATCTGATGGAGAAGATGCTGGCATTAATGGGCACGGACGACGGGCATTTTCTGTTTGCCCACCTTTTCCTCCGGAATCTCCCAACAGAGGCGAGAGCGGTTCTTGCCAATTCGCTGTTGCTGGCCGCGCGTGACTACCGTGTGCTAGCCCAGGAGACAGATCGGATCATCCTCACCACCAGAGCCCTCACAGTCAACGTGGCAGTGTCGGAACCCAGTGAGACGACCAGAGGCAAGGAGCCACCGACGGTAGCGGCAGCGGGGGCCAGGGAGCGCCAGAGAGACACGCTCTGCTTTTGCCACTGCCGCTTCGGAGAGAACGCACGCAGATGTGCCCCACCGTGCCAATTCAAGCACTCGGGAAATGCCTAGGCCGGCAGTCGGTAGCAGCTGCGACCGCTGGCGAAGAGAACAAGCTGCTCTACGTGACTCGCGCTCGGGGAGATGTTTCCTCGTAGACACCGGAGCCCAGAAGAGCATCATCCTGCTGTCCTATGCCGACCGGCTGGCAGGGCCTAGCGGCCGCTTGTACAAGTTGACTTTTGTCATAGCAGCACTGAGTTTCCCAATCCTGGAAGCTGATTTTCTGTGTGCACATGGGTTACTAGTTGATGTTGCTAACAGGCGCCTGGTTAACACACTGTCCTTTGACTCTCTCCCCTGTACAGCTCGAGGGGCCGGGCCAGTAACAAGCCAACGTCACAGCTCCAGGCGGTAAGTTCCACACACTGCTCACTCAGTTCCCAGCACTCACAGTCCCGACGTTTTCGGCGGCCATCGCTAAACACGGGGTGGAACACTTTATAACCACCACCGGGCCGCCCGTTTTCGGAAGATCTCGGCGCTCGGATGCAGCTAAACTGGCCATAGCACGCGAGGAGTTTGCCAACCTGGAAAGGTTGGGCATCATCAGGTGATCGAACAGCCCATGGGCATCCCCGCTACACATGGTCCCTAAGGCTGAGGGATCGTGGCGACCGCGCGGTGATTTCCGCAGATTGAATAACGCCACAGCGCACGACCACAACCCGATTCCCCACATTCAGGATTTTTCCGTTCACCTCGCCGGACCACGCATTTTTTCTAAAATAGACCTGGTCTGTGGTTACCACCAGGTCCCAGTGCATGCGGAAGACGTACCCAAAACAGCGGTAATAACTCCGTTTGGCTTGTTTGGATAAAAAGGAGTGGCACAGACGTTCCAGCGCATGATGGATGCGGTGCTGTGCGATCTCCCGTTCGTGTTCATCTATCTGGATGATATCCTGGTAGCCAGTGCATCCTAAGACGAACACGTAACCCACCTCAGGACGGTTTTCCAGAGGTTGGAGGAGCACGGGTTAATAATCAACCCGGCGAAGTGCCAGTTCGGCGTGACGGGGATTGATTTTTTGGGGCACCGCGTCTCACCGGAGGGAGCGATACCCTTGCCTGACAATGTGCGCGCCGTGGCGAACTTTCCCCAGCCTCAGACGGTCAGGGCGCTGCAAGAATTTTTGGGGATAGTTAACTTTTATAACCGGTTGCTCCCCCGTGCAGCTCAACTCATGCAGCCATTGTACGCCACGCTCAAGAGACGGAAACCCGTGGATGGAGTCGAATGGACTCCGGAGCGAGAGCAGGCGTTCTCGGAAGTTAAAACAGCCCTGGCAAACGCCGCACTGTTGGCGCACCCAGACCCGGCAGCCCGGATAGCGCTCACTACCGACACCTCGGATGTGGCCATAGGGGCTATTGTGGAGCAACGTGTTGCCGGTTCTTGGCAGCCGCTCGCTTTTTTCAGCAGGGCTTTGCGCGACAGTGAGCGTAAATACAGCGCGTTCGACAGAAAGTTGCTGGCTCTCCACCTGGCCATACGCCATTTCTAGTTCTGGTTGGAGGGGTGCAGCTTCACTGCGTTCGTGGACCACAAGCCGCTGACGTTCGTGATGGCCAAGGTTTCGGAACCATGGTCGGGCCGGAAGCAGAGACAGCTGACCGCGATCTCGGAGTTTATGACCAATATTCAGCATGTGTCGGGTAAACTGAATGTGGTGGCGGACTGCCTCTCGCGCGCGGTAGTGGCCCCGGTCTGCGTAGGGATAGATTATACAGCCATAGCCGCAGAGGAGATTGGCGATTCGGACGTGCGCGCACTCAAGTCTGGACCAACAGGGTTAAGGCTGGAGAGCAGAGTACTGCAAGACGGCAAGCAGCCCCTAATCTGCAACGTCTCCATGGGACGCCCGCGCCTGGTGGTCCCGGTTGCGTGGCGCCGCTGCGTGTTTGAGTCAGTTCACGCTTTGGCGCACCCAGGAGTGCGCGTGTCAGTCAAAATGGTGGGAGCGAAGTTCGTGTGGCCAGGTCTGCGCAAACAAGTAAAAGAGTGGGCTGCAGCCTGCGTAGCGTGCCAACGAGCCAAAGTGCACAGACACACGAAGGCTCCTTTGGAGCCGTTTAGTATACCGGCTAAAAGATTCGACCATGTTCACGTGGACCTTGTGGGCCCCGTCCCGCCATCGCAGGGGTGCACACACCTTCTGACAGTGGTGGACCGCACCACACGCTGGCCAGAAGCAGTCCCACTGGTGGCAACCACGTCCGCGGACGTAGCGCGCGATTTTTTGACGACATGGGTGGTGCGTTTTGGAATCCCGTCGGACATCACGTCCGATAGGGGCCCTCAGTTTGTTTCCAACCTCTGGTCCGTGATGGCCCACAGCCTGGGTGTTGCAATTCATCGCACAACCGCGTACAACCAACAAGCCAATGGGTTATGCGAGCGTTTTCACAGGTCACTGAAAGCAGCACTCAGGGCTTCGCTGACGGATGCAAATTGGGTAGACCGATTGCCGTGGGTTTTATTGGGGTTGCGTTCCGCACCAAAAGAGGATTTGGAGGCTTCCCCGGCAGAGCTGGTTTTTTCTCAGCGACTGCGGCTGCCCAGTGAATTTTTGTCAGAAAATCCCGCGCCGGACAACTGCCCGTCTCAGCCTTTGCAGCATAGGGCAGACACAGGCACGCTGCCGGGCCCAGCCCACCACTGTTTTCCATGCGCTTTCGTGCCAAAGACTTTGAAGAACGTGGAGTTTGTGTTCATCAGGCACGATGCCCACCGCCCGCCATTGCGCCCACCCTATGATGGCCCGTTCAGAGTGTTGGAAACAGGGGACAAGCATTTTTTGTTAGACTTAGGGGGTCGTCGGGAGAAAATAGGCATAGACAGACTTAAGCCCGCCTTTGTCGTGGCGGACAAGCAAGTGCTGCTGGCTCGGGCCCCTCGGCGTGGAAGACCCCCACTGAGAACTCCCCAGGCAAACGATTCACCAGGACAGCTACACGGGCAAAGCAGAGTTTCCCCCCCCCCCCCTCGCCATGGCCCACCCGCAGTCAGACACACTTCCAGCAGCCCCCCGCCGGCACAGAAACCCCCGTTACAGCAGATATGGGAGGAGACTGAAGCCCAAAAGGCGTGAGGACTGAAACTCTGTCTGGTGGTGGTGGTGTAGAGACTTGGGTGAGTCAGCTCAGACAGCGTCTCAGTCAGGATGCAGAGGGTAAACAGAGGAGGACAATAGTCAGGGAGACCATGGGGAGTTGGCAGGAAGAAGGAGTCAGGGGGTTTAAGGGTGAATGTATTGTGATGTTAAATGTCATGCAATGTGATGTGAAATGTCATGCAGATGTGAGATGAGTGGTTGGGATGAAAGGAGAAACCGTGCTTGGTTGTTTCATGCTTTTTCTGTGTATGACTGATGAGAGAGTGTAATAAAAGTTGTCTGTTCATAAAACTGCCTCCTTATTCACACTGTCCACAATATTACCATTATCTGATTATTCCCAACTATCTGATTATTGTGATCATGTAAACAGGGTCATTGGTCATGTTTACATGCACACTAATAAATTGATTATAAATGGATTTCTGTAGTTATCTGATTGTTGAAGTAGTCATGTAAATAGAATAATCTGATAAAGGCCGTTATCGGGTTATGAGAAATTGCATAGACACACATATACTTGAGTACAGAATTATGATTCCCTATGAAAATTTCCTTTTTTAAAAAGTACTTCCCAAGTGCTGTTAAACAATGCAAAGAAGTTTTAACACAGCTTTTCCAAACATCCTAGCTTTATTTTGGATGCTTATGCTTTGCAAGAAGTTTCATGAAATGGTCAGTCAGAGAGCAACTCATACCGGCTCGGACGTTCCCCGGGTTAACAAGGTCAGGAGTTCCTGGCAGTGGAAGGCGAATTACAGAGCTGCGTGGAGGAATCTGATCAGACCTAAATGAAACAGTCATTGTCGCCGCCGACAGACTGCTATGATGATGATGACGACATTATTTTACTTTGCACACAGAAACAAAATTACTTCACAAAAAAACAAAAACTACCAGGGTAAAAATTATGACCCCCCACCCCCGATGCTAATAGTCAATTGTGTATTCTTTTTGCTGGATTACAGTCTACAGTTATTTGATGTAGTTTTCAACAAGTCTCGCACACGTCTCCTGAGCAATCCCAGCTCATTCTTCTTTGGCAAATTTCTCCAGCTCCTCCAAATATGATGGTCTTCTGGCCTGGACCTTGGTCTTCAGTTCACCCCACAAATTTTCAGTGGGATTCAAGTCAGGGCTTTGTGCAGGCCAGTCAGTAACATTCACATTGGTCTTCTGGAGGTAGCTCTTCAATAGGAGCGACATATGTTTTGAAGAAGTCCCTGCGATGGACTGGCGATCTGTCCAGGGTGTATCCTGCCTCTTGCCCAAAGATGTTGGGATAGGCTCCAGCCCCCCCGTCACCCGAAAAGGATTAAGCAGAAGATGAATGAATGAATGAATATTGGAAGACAAAGTTATGACCCAGGCAAAGTTTTGCTGCTGACTGCTTGAGGTTTTCTTTTAGAATCTTCACACATCCTACTTTCTTCATGATTCCTTCTGCCTTTACGAAATTCCCAGTTCAAGATGCATAGAAGCATCCCCACAGCATAATACTCCCACCACTGTGTTTCACTGTGGGGACAGTGTTCTTTGGGTTTTACACCTCTCCCTTCTTTCTCCAAATATCAACAGTGTCTCTATGGCCAAACAGCTCTGGTTTCATCTCATCTGACCAAAGGAAGCACTTCCAGTGTGCATAATCTTTCCCCAGGTTGTCCTTAGCATAATTCAGTCTGGTTTGAAGGTGTCTCTTCTGCAGAAGTGGAGTTTTTCTTGGTCTGTAACCTTGCAGTCCATTCCTGTGTAGGGTTTTAGGGAGTCTTTGAAATCTTTCGCATCCTACCGCTGCCATGTTTGTTCTGTATTGTGTGGCTCTCTTTGAATTTCTTCATGATACTTCTCACTCCAGTTCCTGACACTTGTAAATTCTGTGATAACTCTGCATATCAATCTCCTGCTTTGTGAGCATCAGCAATTCTTTTTCTCAAGTCTAAACTGATTTCCTTTGTTTCTGGCATGACACCTTCTCAAGTGACAGCTGGAAGCTGAGCGGAAGCTGGAAGCTGTGTGGAAGTTGGAAGATAACAATCAGTTTTAACTTGATTTTTACAAACTTCGAGCATTACAAAGTTAAGCACAACATTGGACAGCAGTGGTTTGTGCTATGGCTCAGTAAAAAGGTCAGTTTTTCAGGGGACTAATAATGCTGACCGTGATAGTTTTTGTTTTTTGTGGAATAACTTTGTTTCTGTGTGCAAAGTAAAATAATTCATGCTTCCTAAAGAAAACTGGGATGTTTGAAAAAGCTGAACTGGAACAAAGTTCCAAGAACTTTGGAAATACTTAAAAAATGAAAATTTCGACCACTTCCGGGAAGATGGCGGAGAGACATAACGCTTAAACAGAGAGCTCTCCCTAGCCGGATTAAAAATCATCGGTAAATGGCCAACTCGACATAAGCGGATCAATAAACCAAGGGATGAAAACACGAAGGAGCCGGGCACAAGGACAAAAGCAGAGTAAAATTAAAGAATTCCTCTTCAACAACGCAGGAGAAACCGCTGAACACGGGGCCCAAAAAAACGAGGTGACTGCAGCAGAGAAAATGGAGGACACACTCGATACCATGAACACTGGCATCGCCAGTTTGGGTAAAGAATTGAGAGACTTCAAACGGCAGCTACAACAGGATTTAGCGGCTCTTAAGGAGGAGCTGAAAAAAGAGATTAAGGAGGAAATTATGGGCCTCTGAAAAGAAATGGAGCGCAAGCTAGCAGAAAACATGGAGGAGCTGCGCTCCCAGCGGGCGTGTATGACAGAAGCGCAGGCCCGAATATCAGAGCTGGAAGATTGGAATAGCGAGGCAAGCAACAGCTGCAGACCCTGACGGCACAAATGCAGAGGATGCAGGAGAAAGTAACCGACTTGGAGAGCAGGTCCAGACGGGGCAATATACGCATCTTCGGGATCCCGGAGGGCATTGAAGGCAACTCGATGACGAAATTCATGGATCAGTTCTTAAAAAAAGAGCTGGAACTGCCCAGCGAAGCGGATCTGCAGATTCAACGAGCGCACAGAGCCTCGGCACAGAACCCGAACCCACGCTCTACACCCAGGTCAGTTGTGGTAAACTTTCTGAAATATGATGTAAAGGAAAGAATCCTGACACGAGCGTGGAAAAAAAAGATACGAATCGGCGACAAGCAGATATTCTTTGATCATGACTACCCGGCAGAAATTGTGCAGCAGCGGAAGAAATATGCCAACATTAAAAAAACGCTGAAAGAAAAAAAAATTAGATTCCAAACGCCGCTAACGAAGATGAGGATTCATTGGGAGAACGGCATGAGGACATACAACACAGCCAGAGAGGCAGCGCAGGACATGATGGAGCGGGGCCTTGAGGTGTACGTGCCGGAGGAAACGGTAGGAGCAGCGGCGGCCCTGAACGCATCACGACAGCCGGAGTGGAGGCGAGTGAACGGCAAAAGACGGGGGGAGACGTGGAGCAGCGGGCCCAGGAAAGACTACAAGGCTTTCAACTGAAAGCCTAGATTATAACAAAGATTAAGAAAGACACAGAAGAAATGAAGGCCAAGAAGACAAGGTAAAAGAGAAACAGACGGCTAGGAGAGGTTTAAGTGATATTTGTTGGACATTTCTAGACTAATGACTATTTCTTGGATAGTAAATACAGGTCTAGGGAGGGCCCCTCACTCGGTGAGGACATTCCCTCCACCCACCAACAGGGACCAGTGGGCAGAAGAAAGGCCCAAAGTACGGAGGTCGAGATTTTTTAATGTGTTTTTATATAAATATGTGATATTTTTGTTGTTAAAGGGGCTAGGAGCACAAGTTAAAAAAATGGAAAAACATGATTATGGGTAAAAATCTTAAGATAATAACACTAAACGTGAATGGTCTGAACTCACCTGTTAAAAGGGAAAGAATAATAAGAAAATTCAAGAAGGAAAAAGCCGAAATTATATTTATGCAAGAGACACATTTGAGCAATTCAGAACATGTGAAACTAAAGAGATTTGGCTATAAGAACTCCTACTACAGTTCATTTAAGGGAGGAACTAAAAGGGGGGTTATGATACTAATCTCAAATAAAATACAATTTGAATGTGAACAGGAAATCCAGGATAAAGAAGGCAGGTATGTAATAATAAAGGGTAGCATAGATGGAATGCAGATCACATTAGTGAACATCTATGCCCCACCAGAAAGTGACAAGGGTTTTTTTCAACATCTGTTTGATCTCATAGCAACACACAGTGAAGGAGTCCTAATTTGTGGAGGAGACTTAAATGCTGTCATGGATCATGAAATTGATACAACAAGTGATAAGAAGACAAAAAAACATGTAACAAAATTCATAAGAACCTCACTGGCAGAAATGGGTATGGTAGACATTTGGAGGGACCTGCACCCACTCGAAAAAGACTATACACATTATTCAGCAGTCCATAAAGTACACTCTAGAATAGATTACTTCCTTATGAATGAAGATGACAGACACAGGGTGAGAAATTGTTGGATTGGAGGGGCAGAAATATCAGATCATAATCCTATATACATGGAAATATATTTAAACAATAGAAAACGACAAACAACATGGAAACTTAATGTAGGACTGTTAAATGATGATAAAATGAAAGAAAGAATAAAAGTAAACATAAATGAATATATCCAAGAGAATGACAATGAAGAAGTGGACCCAACAATACTATGGGATGCACTAAAAGCCGTGTTAAGAGGTAAATTAATTGTTGAAACAGGAAAAGCAAATAAGACTAAACTGGAAGCATATGAACAAAGATGTGAGAGACTGAGGGAATTAGAACATAAACATCAAAGCACAAATGACCCAAAAATATATCAAGAAATTAAAGAAGAAAAAATAAAGATAAAAGAAACACAAATGGATGAAATTGAAAGGAAAAATAGATATCTAAAGCAAAAATATTATGAAACGGGACCAAAAGCCACAAAACTGCTGGCAAAACGGTTAAGAAAACAACAAACAATGAATAATGTATATAAGATTAAAGACCCCACCACAAATAAAACCACAGTTAACCCAGAAAACATCGAAGAAATATTCCATAATTTCTACCAAGAACTATACTCGCAACCTGAAGAAACAAATACTAAAGATATTAAAAAATTTCTATGCACATTGGACTTGCCATCAATAGGAAATCAACAAAATGAAAAGCTAACAGCAGAAATAACAACACAAGAGATTAGAGATGTGATTAAGTCACTTAAAAATGGTAAATCACCAGGTAGTGATGGATACCCATCTGAGTTTTATAAACTGTTTATAGAAGAACTCACGCCACAGCTTCTAAAGTCATTTAATTGGACGTTGAACAACAACAAAATACCTCCATCATGGAACGAAGCCATTATTTCAGTCATTTTAAAGCCAGGGAAAGATAGAGAACAATGCGGAAACTATAGGCCAATCTCTTTATTAAATGTGGATTATAAAATATATACAACAATTATATGTAAACGAATAAAGACATTCTTGACGGAATTGATAGAAGATGATCAAACTGGTTTCATAGAGGGACGCCAAACACATGACAATATCAGGAGAACAATACATATAATTAATCAAATACATAAAGAAAAGAAAAGCGCAGTAATAATGAGTTTAGACGCAGAAAAAGCATTTGACAGGGTTAACTGGAAATTCCTATATAGTGTACTGGAGCGCTTTGGATTTAACGAAAAATCAGTACAATGCATAAGGACGCTGTATCAAGAACCTGTGGCAAGAATCAAGATAAACGGTAGCTTAACAGACAAAGTAAATATACAAAGATCAACCAGGCAGGGATGCTGCTTATCGCCCACCTTGTTTGCTCTGTTCATAGAGCCACTGGCTCAAGCGATGCGACAAAATAAGAAATTAAAAGGTGTAACAATAAAGGGGGCGGAACACAAGATTGGGCTATTTGCAGATGATATTATAGTTTACCTTGAACAACCAGATGAATCAATAATGGAAATGATGAACTTGATAGAAAATTTTGGAAAATTATCAGGATACAAGATAAACATAACAAAAACACAAATACTGACATTCCACTATAACCCTCTAAACCAGATAACTGATAAGATCAAACTAAACTGGAAACAAAAAGAAATAAAATACCTTGGAGTGAACATACCTAAAGATCTAAGCAAAATCTATAAAGCAAACTATGATAGGTTGGAACAAGAAATAAAAAAAGATATTGATAGATGGTCAATCTTAAATATGGATCTGAATTCAAAAATTGAGACAGTCAAAATCAGCATACAACCTAGATTACTTTACCTCTTCCAGGCTCTACCAACAGAGATTCCAGATGCCCAATTCTCAAAGTGGGACAGGATGATATCGAGATTTGTTTGGGGAGGTAAAAAACCAAGAGTGAAATATAAAACTCTCCAGTTACCAAAAGAGAAAGGAGGCATGGGCCTACCGAGTCTAAAAGAATATTACTACTCAGCACAAATAAGATATATCATGTGTTGGTGTGACGAGGGATATGAGGCAAAATGGAAAGAAATGGAAAAGGAAATTGAGGGACTCCCAGTACAAAGCATAATAGGAGATAAAGATGCATATAAGCAAATCAAACAAATAGACCCAATCACTAAATTTACTCTAGAACTGTGGTATAAAATAGTACAAAAGTATAATATAAAGGAAGACATAAAACTATTGAAATGGGTAGCATTTGACAGTCAGTTTGAACCGGCAAAACAAGATAGGGGATACAAAAATCTGGTGAACAAGGGAATCACAGCATGGGGCAATATCGGAAAAAAAGATCTCGGGAGCTTTGTAAACATCAGGAGAAAATTTAAACTAGAAAGATCGGAATTCTTCAGATATCTGCAGATGAGAGACTATTATATGAAGAAGATTAGACATAACCTCCAAACAAATGTGAGCGAGATTATACAATTCATTTTAAGCTCATATACAGGAAATAAAACAAGAATTATTTCAAAGCTATATCAGAAACTTATGGCAAACAATCATTCAAGTAACTATATAAAGGAGAAATGGGAGAAAGAGCTCAATTTAAACATAACAGAAGAAAGCTGGCAGGAAATATGGAAAACACAATACACATCAACAAATTCAAGAACATGGAGGGAATTTGGATGGAAAAACCTGATTCGCTTTTTCATTACACCACAGATTCAAGGAAAATATACAAATACCCAATCTTTATGCTGGAGGGGATGTGGGGCTCAAAATGCAGACCACTCACATATGTTTTGGAAATGCTGCAAAATCTCATCATTCTGGAAATCTATACATGCGACAATACAGAGGATATTAGGATATAATATACCAATGAACTGTAACCTGATGTACCTATGTGATCTTAAAAGAGACAATGTTATACAGGCGGAGGACAGATATCTAGTTAAAATCTTGTTGATTGCATGTAAAAAAACAATCACAAAAAAATGGCAATCAGAAGTTCTTCCTGACCAAGAGCAATGGACTGACATTATTGAGGACATACGTATGATGGAAAAACTAACATATCGACAAAGAATGCAAGAAGGACTATGGGAAAAAAAATGGCGGAAATGGACACACTACAAAGTGCAACAACGAGACAGATATTGAAAGAATAACCAAAGACGCTGGAAAAACCAGAAGAATTAAGAGATGGAAACTAATAACTTGATGCTCCAACATTTGTCCCCCCCCCCTTTTTTTTTTTCTTTTTCTTTTTTACTCTAGCCCCTTTGTTTTTTTAAATGTAGACTGTGATCTGAATGCAATATATATAATGAAAAATGAATAAAAATCTTAAGTTACAAAAAAAAAAAAATGAAAATTTCATTCTGATGCTCATAATTCTGTCCTATTGCCCAATAACCTGTTTATTCAATGCATTACCATTATCTGATTATTCCCTGTTATTGGATTATTGTGACCATGAACCAGGCCTTTTATTCAGAATGTTTACATAACACCCATTTATTGGTCAAAAGTTTATAGTTCCAGATCAAATGAAAGACAACTTTACAAATCTGGAACCACAGTAACAGTTTAAAATCTGTCATGTTCTTATTATACAACAGTCTGACATGTGGTTGAATACCGCATACTTTCTTGTAAGAGCGATTCAAAAAAAGTATTAAACAATGTGCACAACTAAAACACAAAGAAGATAACACAGTTCCAGCACTCCCTTTCCTGAGGTAGGAGAAATAGTGAATATCAGAACAACTAAAAACTTAATCTGGCATATGGGCACAGGAGGAGTACCATTTTCATGAGGGGAAAAACTGTCAGGATGACTGGATGAGAAAGTCGAAGAGTGAACCTGGAACAAAAATTTATTAATTTATGAGACCTTGGAAAACTCCAAAAACAGCATTCAAGTGTTGTTATTTTCACCTGTTCCATAATATAAACCTACAAGTAAGTGTTTTAAAACAGGAAGAAATTTGGCATTTTGGTTGGAAGGGCAACAAGAGTTTAACTCTGATACACTGTTAAAATACAAAAGTTAAAGAAAAATTCCCATACTAATATACTTACTGTCTTATCATTCATTACTAACACTGTGATGTGAGTTTTATTAAGATTCTTATCAAACTCTGAACAAGGAAGACACTAAGCAGAATGTGGAGTTATCCCTTTAAGCTTAAGGTACGCCTGTGAAAATGAAGTACTTTTTCGAAGTGTGTGTTACAAGTTTCAACCCTGCCTCGACTCGCCTGCCAAGCTGTTCATAACTATGTAATGTCCTCATGCATTATAAAGACCTGGCCACGATTGAAAACAGCACTCTCAAAAACAACAAGTGATCAAACGATCCAAAAGTTGACTGAAGAGGGACTGAGATGGCTTGACCTTAAACATACTCGGAGTCCCTGTTGGACTCCGAGAACCAACTCCCTCCTTGGTAAACAGTCCTGTAATATTAAACACAGTGGATGTCAAAGGACTCTAATGTTTGCTCCCCTCTGCTGCGGGTTGGGATGTTTTGCCCACAGTTGGTGTCCCACCATTATGACATCACTCAGGACCCGAGCAGGAGGCCATCAAAGGCGCGGCGCCAGCTTATCGTATTCATCAATGGAAAATATTCATATGCATATACACCCTTGCTACCCTGAAAGGGAAGCATTCCCTTTTCTCAGGCACCAAACCACTGGCAACACATGAAAAGTTACAAAACATCAAATAAGGCTCTGGGAAAAGGAAATTAAAAATACAAAACACTGGGGTGAAAGTGAAGATGTGCTAAAAGAAGAAGAAATACTTTAAAAGACTAATGATTGAGCAGTGCCTGATTAATCACCCATGGTCTTCCTGGGTAACTGTCCAACATTACTTTTGATTTAGCATGCTGGGCGATCAATAGGAGGAGCTCAGGGTGGTATTTCTAATTAAGATAATTCATGGCCTGGCTGATGTGGGTAAATTACAAACTACTTTGCACATGTAGATATGCAGTACAGTATGTGCCACTCTATCAAGTGCGATACATTTGTCAGGTTTATGTTTCTCATGCCCAGAAGTAATCTACCTACTCTGTACGCTTTCTTTAAAAATAAACTACAAGTTATTCATGGATTTACAGACTTTGCCATATCAAACTACGTACTTATGTTATGTGGCGACAAAGCTAAGCTATCTTTTAGAATTAACTTGCTTTTTATTTACACTTTTTCACATGGTGTACTGTTCTTTCACAGCTCATTTCAACTCCCATTGCTCTTTGGTTTATATGAAGGTGCTGCCTGGACAGAGCATGGAGGAGCCAGGACAGATGACAGACACCTGCTCATAATAAATCCATTGAAGGAGCAAAAAGATGTTACACAAACTTTGTATGCAGGAGCTGGCAGGTTAAACACCAAGGACTGTATTCATAAACATTCTGAGAGTCCTCGAAGAGAGCTCATAGCTTTGCTTAAAAATCCCCAACAAGGAGTCCTAGCTTAAAAGTGATTCAGGAACACTCTTAGAGCAACTCTGAGCAAAAGGAAGATTCATAAACTTTTATCCTGTTGCTAGTTATCACCCTGTCCTTTGAGAGCTGTGATTGGTCGATGCGAGAAGGAAAAAAAAAATAAAACACTCTCTCTCTCTCTGACAATAGTCATATAGAAGCTGCACTCTGTACAGCTGTACTTTTAAGGGCTAACATGCTTTGTGAACGATTACTTTTACTAGGAGTTACTCCCAAATTTAGGGGGAAATTCTTAGAAAATATCATAATTCTGAGAATTTTCTAAGAATTACATCATTAGTAGTAACTCTTTGCACAAGCAAACTTTATGAATATGGGCCCAAATGGGACATTTGGTCAGATGTGTAAAAATAGCTTCAGGCTTAGCATTATTCTCAACTGCTATTCAATTTCATTAAATTTAATCCCACCAAAACCTGGAGTCAATTTTATTCTTAGTTCAACAACACACAAAGATAGGTGTGTAAGGATGTGTAAGGTCACCACTGCGCAGGCCTGGAACATCACTCTTGAAAATCCAGTCTTTATTGGCAGCTCCTCCAAAAGCAAGCTTTAATAGAAACAGCGAATGTTGAACCTAGTGAGGATCAAAGAGGCTTGACCACAGGTGGGTCATTCCTCAGAGGAGAAACAAAACCTCATGGCTCCACAGGTTGGATTGTTGGCTGGAGGGGATTTATCTGTTGTTTGTGTCTGGAGCACTGTAACAAATATGGAGTTTGATTATTTGGCATTTGGGATGTTTCCACTGATGGAGCTCACATATTTTACAATCTCAATTCTGGTTAAGTTGGGACATTGTGTAAAACATAAATTAAAAACAACAATAACAACAAAAAAAGATTTAAAAATCCTCTTCAGCCTATATTGAATTGAATACACTACAAAGACAAAATATTTAATGTTCACAATGCTGAACTTTATTGGGTTTTTTTGTTTGTTTGTTTTTGCAAATATTCACTCATTTTGACTTTGATGCCTACAACATGTTCCAAAAAACCTATGGTAAATGGCTTTCACTTATGTAGCGCATTTTCTCATCTCTAGATGACCAACGCGTTTTACAGATCCTGCTATCCACCCATTCACACACTGATGGTGACCACAGGAGTTCAGTGTCTTGGACACTTTGACATGCAGAATGCAGACAGAGCAGGAATTGCACCCCTGACCCTCCGATCAGTAGTCGGCTACACTACACCTGCACCACAGCCGCCACAGCTAGGACAGGGGCAAGAAAAGACTGGGAAAGTTGAGGAGCCTTCAAAAAAACTTTTTTGGGACATTCCACAGATGATCATGTTAATTGAAAACAGGCGAATGTCATGACTGGGTATAAAAGGAGTATCCCTGAAAGGCTCAGTCGTTCACAAGCAAGGATGGGGTGAACTTCTCCACTTTGTGAACAACTGTGTGAGCAAATAGTCCAACAGTTTAAGAACAACTTTTCTTAATGTACAATTGCAAGAAATTTATGGATTTCATCATCTACAGTCCATAATATCATCAAAAGATTCAGAGAATCTGAAGAAATTTCTGCATGTAAGCAGCAAGGTTGAAATCCAGCATTTAATGCTTGTGAGCTTCAATCCCTCAGGAAACACTGCTTTAACAACCAACATCATGCTGTAAAGGATATAACAGAACGCAGATGAGAGAGAGGTCATTGAAATTGTTAAATCGTTTAAAAGTAAAACATCTACGGATTGTGATGGTATTGACATGCTTTTAGTCAAAACTATAACTGAATGTTTAGTGAAGCCACTGACGTACACTACCGTTCAAAAGTATGGGGTCACTTAGAAATTTCCTTATTTTTGAAAGAAAAGCACTTTTTTCAATGAAGATATCTTTAAACTAATCAGAAATACACTCTATACATTGCTAATGTGGTAAATGACTATTCTAGCTGCAAATGTCTGGTTTTTGGTGCAATATCTACATAGGTGTATAGAGGCCCATTTCCAGCAACTATCACTCCAGTGTTCTAATGGTACAATGTGTTTGCTCATTGCGTCAGAAGGCTAATGGATGATTAGAAAACCCTTGTGCAATCATGTTAGGTCTGCAATGCTGTAATTGCTGCAAATGGAGGATTCTTTGACGAAAGCAAAGTTTGAAGGAAAAAATTATTATTTAAAATACAAATCATTATTTCTAACCTTGTCAATGTCTTGACTATATTTTCTATTCATTTTACAACTCATGGTGGTAAATAAGTGTGACTTTTCATGGAAAACACAAAATAATTGTCTGGGTGACCCCAAACTTTTGAACGGTAGTGTATATCTGTAACCTGTCTCTCCAGGTATATTTCCCAGTGCAATGAAAATAGTCAAAGTAACTCCGATATACAAGACGGGTGACAGAGGGGAATTTTCAAACTATAGGCCTATTTCACAATTGCCGCAATTTTCTAAGATACTCAAATAAATATTCTGTGAGAGAACTGACAACTTTATAATGAAGAATAATTTATTGTGTGAGCAGCAATATGGGTTCAGACACAAGAGGACAACTGCATTTGCTCTAATGGAATTTATAGAAAAAATATCAACTGCTGTTGAAAATAAAGAGTATTCAGTTGGGGTATTCCTGGATCTTAAAAAAAGCATTTGATACAGTGGATCATAAATTATTGTTAAAGAAACTACAAAATTATGGTATTGGGGAGTAGCACTGTCCTGGTTATGTAGTTACTTAAAGAACAGATGTCAGTATGTATGTGTTAGTAGCAAAAACTCGCAGTTACTGAAGGTTACTTGCGGAGTCCCACAGGGTTCAGTTTTGGGGACACTGTTATTCAATATGTATATAAATGATATATGTAAAGCTTCAGAAAAAATGGATTTAATATTGTTTGCAGATGACACTAATTTATTATACAGTGAAAGCAATTTGGAACAACTTTTGAATACATTCAGAAAGGAATTAGGAAAACTTAAACTGTGGTTTGATTCAAACAAATTAACGCTCAATTTAAGTAAGACAAAATTTATAATGTTTAACAACCATCACAACAACTCAGTATCTAAACTCAGTGTAAATGGAGTAGAGATTGAAAGGGTATCCAAAATTAAATTTCTTGGAGTAATAATTGATAATAAACTGTGTTGGAAGTCACATATTAATTATATTAAAGGTAAAATATCCAAATCAATCGCAATACTACACAGAGTGAAATATTTGCTGAATCAACCCACACTATATACTTTGTATCATTCATTAATACTCCCATACATGACATATTATACTGAAGTATGGGGAAATGCATATAAATCAAACATATACCCAGTCTTTATGCTTCAGAAGAGAGCTATTAGAATAATAAACAAAGCTGCTTACAGGGAACCAACAAACCCACTTTTTCTTAAATTAAAAGCTCTCAAGTTGAAAGATCTGGTTGACTTTAAAACTGCAGTAATAATGTTTAAAGTGAAGAATCTATCACTGACCACAAATATCCAAAAGTTGTTCCGAATAAGGGAGAAACAATATCATTTCAGAGGAACATGTATATTTCAAAAACCTTCAGTGAGAACTACCATCAAGCAACACTGTGTCTCAGTGCAAGGAGTCGGACTGTGGAACGCTTTTGGACCTGAATTAAAATCATGTACAATGCTTGAACAATTTAAACAAAAACTAAAGGAAGAAATACTCCAAACATATATACAAGATGACATGTAAAATGGGACGGCAGTGGCTCAGGAGGTAGAACGGGTCGTCTAATAACCGGATGGTTGGCGGTTCGAATCCCGCTCTCCCCAGATATCCTGCCGTTGTGTCCCTGGGCAAGACACTTCACCCACATTGCCTCCAGTGTCCATAACACTGGGTATGAATGTGTATAAATGTATAAAAAAAATGTTTGGTGGTGGCCGGAAAGGCCGTTGGCGCAGATTGGCTGCCACGTTTCCATCAGCCTGCCCCAGGGCAGCTGTGGCTGCAGAAGTAGCTTGCCACTACCACTGTCTGTCTGGAGTGAATGAATAATGTACCTATTTGTAAAGCGTCTTTGAGTATATATGATAAAGCGCTATATAAAATCGATGTATTATTATAAAATCACATAAGGATTATCATATCCAGTCTGTGTTGTGCTGTTGCTTAGTTTTTTGTCATGTTTTGTCTTAGCTTTGCTCTGATTTGTAATCACTTTTCTTTTCTTTTTGAATTCTTAGATGGAACATGGGTGGGCAATACAAGCTGCGGCTTCAGCCATCACACATTTCAGATAACTTATGTTGAATTGTATAAACTGAGGAGTTATTGTTTAATTTGACCTTGTTGGATTTTTTTCCCTTTGTTATATTATTCTGTTCCTTTCTTTTAATCTATTAATCTAATCTATCCAAAATAAAGATTCATTCATTCATAAAGGATATAACCACGTGGACTCAGGGACACTTTGAAAAACCATTGCCAGTTAACACAGTTCATCGCTACATCTACAAGTGCAAGTTAAAACTGACTGAAAGTCATTTATCAACAACAACCAGAAATGCCACTGGTTGATCTGAGCCCGAGCTCATCTGAGATGGACTGATGCAAAATGGAAAAGTGTACTGTGATCGGACAAGTAAACATTTCAAATTGTTTTTGGAAATCATGGAGGTTGTGTCTTCCAGGCTAAACAGGAAAAGGACCATCCAGATTGTTATCAGTGTTAAGTTCAAAAGCTAGCATCTGTGATGTATGGGGGTGTGTTAGTGCCCATGGCACGGGTAACTAGTACATCTGTGAAGGCACCATTAATGCTGAACAGTACACACAGGTTTTGGAGCAACGTATGCATCATCCAAGCAATGTCTTTTTCAGGGACATCCCTGCTTATTTCAGCAAGACTATGCCAAGCCACATTCTGTATGTGTTACAACAGCGTGGCTTTGTAGTAAAAGAGTGTGGGTACTAGACTGGCCTGCCTGCAGTCTAGACCTGTCTCCCATTGAAAATGTGTGGCGTATTATTAAGCACAAAATACTCCAACAGAGACCCTGCACTGTTGAGCAACTGAAGTCATACATCAAGCAAGAATGGGAAAGAATTTTATCTAAAAGATTCAACAATGAAAGCTGAAATGAGCTTTCTCCGTAGGATTGCTGGACTCACCCTCAGAGATAGAGTGAGGAGCTCAGTCATCCGGGAGAGGCTCAGAGTAGAACCGCTGCTCCTCCACATTGAAAGGAGTCAGTTGAGGTGGTATGGGCATCTGATTAGGATGCCTCCTGGACGCCTCCCACTTGAGGTGTTTCAGGCACGTCCCACTGGGAGGAGACCTCGGGGCAGACCCAGGACTCGGTGGAGAGACTATGTCTCCCAGCTGGTCTGGGAACGCCTTGGTATCCCCTCTGAAGAGCTGGAGCAGGTGGCTGGGGAGAGGGAAGTCTGGGCTTCTCTGCTTGAACTGCTGCCTCCGCGACCTGGACCTCCGGAAAAGCGGTAGAAGATGGATGGATGGAAGATTCAACAACTAGTGTCCTCAGTGGCTAAACTGTTATTGAGTGTTAAAAGGAAAGGTGATGTAACACAGTGGTAAACATGCCCTTGTGCAATATGACGATATAAATCAGTGATGCGATAAAAAACATCAACCATTTCAAATAAAACTGTATCGTTTATATCGGGATTTAAAAGACATATACCCGTTTCTACTTGTCACCGCCCTCCCTCTCCCCCCGTAGTGTGCCAGGTTTGCCATAGCAGCTAACTGCAAGCTAATGTTTTGCCGCTACTTCTGTGGTATCATGAGTCTGAGCGCGGTGTGTCACCGTCAGTATTTTCTGTACTGTTCCAGCATTGTATTATTTTTCTGTGTAATGATTCTACGCACATGCACGTGGGCAACGACAGTGAAACCTGGAGGGGGGTGATTGGGAGGAATGGCCTGCTCGATCTGAACCTGAGTGGTGTTCAGTTATTGGACTTCTGTGCTAACCACAGTTTGTCCATAACGAACACCATGTTCAAGAATAAGGGTGTCCATATGTGCACCTGGCACCAGGACACCCTAGGTCACAGGTCGATGATCGATTTTGTTATTGTGTCATCAGACCTGCGACCGTATGTCTTGGACACTCGGGTAAAGAGAGGTGCAGAGCTGTCAACTGAGTTGGATCCGATGGCAGGGGAGGAAGCCATTCAGACCTGGTAGACCCAAACGTATAGTGAGGGTGTGCTGGGAACGTCTGGCTGAGGCCCCTGTCCGGGAGGTCTTCAACTCCCACCTCCGGAAGAACTTCAACCACATTCCGAGGGAGTCTGGAGACATGAAGTGTGAATGTGCCATGTTCTCCACCTCTGTTGTTGAAGCGGCGACCCAGAGCTGCGGCCGCAAGGTCGTCGGGACATCTCGTGGTGGCAACCCCCAAACCAAGTGGTGGACACCTGTGGTGAGGGGGGCCATTAAGCTGAAGAAGGAGTCCTATCAAGCTTGGCTGGCTTGTGGGACTCCCGAAGCAGCTGAGGTGTACCAGCAGACCAAGCGGAGTGCAGCTCGGGTGGTTGCTGAAGCAAAAACCCGGGTATGGGAGGAGTTCGGTGAGGCCATGGAACAAGACTTTCGGTCGGCCTCGAAGAGATTCTGGCAAACTATCCAGCGGCTCAGGAGGGGAAAGCAGCTCCCTGTCCATACTGTGTATGGTGCGGATGGGGCGCTGTTGACTCTGACTGGGGATATCGTTGGGCAGTGGAAGGAATACTTCGAGGATCTCCTCAATCCCACTGATACGCCTTCCACAGAGGAAGCAGGGTTTGTGGACGAGGGGGATGACTCGCTTATCACAGGGGCTGAGGTCGCCAAGGTGGTTAAAAATCTCCTTGGTGGCCGGGCCCTGGGGGTGGACGAGATTCACCCTGAGTACCTCAAGGCCCTGGATGTTGTTGGGCTGTCATGGTTGACACGCCTCTGCGACATTGCGTGGAGGTTGGGGGCAGTGCCTTTAGCATGGCAAACTGGGGTGGTGGTTCCTCTTTTCAAAAAAGGGGACCGGAGGGTGTGCTCTAACTTTAGAGGGATCATACTCCTCAGGCTCCCTGGGAAGGTCTATGCCAAGGTACTGGAGAGGAGAGTCCAGCCGTTGGTTGAACCTCGGATTCAGGAGGAGCAATGTGGTTTTCGTCCTGGCCGTGGCACATCGGACCAGCTCTTTACCCTCTCGAGAATTCTCGAGGGTTGGTGGGAGTTTGCCCAACCAGTTTACATGTGTTTTGTGGACTTGGAGAAGGCATTTGACCGCGTCCCTCGTGGTTTTTTGTGGGGGGGGGGGTGCTTCAGGAGTATGGGGTATCGGGCTTGTTGTTACGAGCTATTCGGTCTCTGTATCACCGTTGTGAGAGTTTGGTTCGTATTGCCAACACTCGGTCGGACTCATTCCCAGTGAGAGTTGGACTCCGCCAGGGCTGCCCTTTGTCACCGATCCTGTTCATAATTTTTATGGACAGGATTTCTAGGCACAGCCAGGGAATGGAGGGTGTCATGTTTGGTGACCACAGGATCTCATCTCTGTTGTTTGCAGATGATGTTGTCCTGTTGGCTTCATCCAGCAATGACCTACAGCTCTTACTGGGATGGTTTGCCGCTGAGTGTGAAGCGGCTGGGATGAGAATCAGCACCTCCAAGTCCGAGTCCATGGTCCTCAGCCTGAAAAAGGTGGATTGTCCTCTCTGGGTTGGGGACAGGCTCCTACCCCAAGTGGAGGAGTTTAAGTATCTTGGGGTCTTATTCACGAGTGACGGGAGAATGGAGCGGGAGATTGACAGACGGATCAGAGCAGCATCTGCAGTGATGCGGACATTGTACCAGTCTGTTGTGGTGAAGAGGGAGCTTAGTTCTAAGGCAAAGCTGTCGATTTACCAGTCAATCTACGTTCCTACTCTCACCTATGGGCAAGAGCTTTGGGCAATGACCGAAAGAACGAGATCATGGATACAAGCGGCTGAAATGAACTTTCTCTGTAGGATTGCTGGACTCACCCTCAGAGATAGGGTGAGGAGCTCAGTCATCCGGGAGAGGCTCAGAGTAGAACCGCAGCTCCTCCACATTGAAAGGAGTCAGTTGAGGTGGTATGGGCATCTGATTAGGATGCCTCCTGGATGCCTCCCACTTGAGGTGTTTCGGGCACGTCCCACTGGGAGGAGACCCCGGGGCAGACCCAGGACTCGGTGGAGAGACTATGTCTCCCAGCTGGTCTGGGAACGCCTTGGTATCCTCTCTGAAGAGCTGCAGCAGGTGGCTGGGGAGAGGGAAGTCTGGGCTTCTCTGCTTGAACTGCTGCCTCCACGACCCGGATCTCCGGAAAAGCGATAGAAGATGGATGGATGGATGGATGTATTGATTCTAGATGTGTTCTTGGCTGTCAGTAGTTTGATGTTGTTTTCTTGCCCTTATTATGATGTCATGATTCTGTCAGTATTTTTTTCCTGTTTTATTTTGGCTCTCAGTGTTTATATTTCATTTCCTTATGGCATGAGCTTCACACCTGTTCCAGACACTCTCACTTTGTCATTATCTCGTCCATGTGTTTTGTGCTAGTAATTAGATTCCCTGTCCGCTCATGTGAATCTGCACCTGCCATCAATTATGTCCTCAGTATTTATAGACTGTGGTTTTTTTCTGTTCACTGCCATAGTCTCAGTGATTCCTCCTCACCCAGAGCCCTTTCCTCGCTCTGTTGAATTCATTCTTGCTTGTAAATTAACTTATTTTCTGTGTTTGGATTTTTGCTTTGGCGCACTCTGGCTCATTATGCGTTTTTGTTAATAAATACCACAAACTGCAGTTGACGCGTAGGTCTGTCTCTCTCTGCCCTGAAGGGCGAATTCATGACAGTAGACTGTGGCCAGTAAAAACACCCAGCCGCTGCAGTTAGTGGATTTTTTGCCTTTTTTTTAAATTTTCACTCAACTGTTCTCCGGAGCTATTACCATGTCCCCAGCTCGCCAGCCTTCAGCCAGCAAAGCAAGATTGGCCGCTGGGTCCCCGAACCTGGAGGAGGAGTGGGTTGCTGAATTCATCCAGAGTTTCGTGAATGAAGCTCTCGCCGCTCGCGGACCAAAGAAGACCTGGGAGAGTGTAAATGGAGCGGTGGTGATTGTGGAGGCACACCCCGGCTTGTGGAAATATCCCCAATACGCAGAACTGCTGTCCACGATCTCCTCGCTTCAGCGGTCTTTTCTCGGGCTGACCATGGGGTCGCCTCCAACAGGACCGAAGCCGTCGCTGAGACGCTCTCCGCGGCAGACGTCCTTCTCCTCTTCTGGTTTGCCAGCTCTGGCTCCAGCTCCCGCGTCGCCAGCTCCTCAACGCTGCCATCCAGACCACTGGAGGAACGCCTCCACCTCCTCGTCAGCAGCCCCTCCTTCACCGAGTCAGAAAACTCCCGCAACAGTCCCTTTGTCTGATTTTTCTTCTCTGGGTGTTCTGTCAGCCAACTCCGCTGCTGCTGCTTCCTCTCCCTCCTCCTTGATGATTCATCCCGCTGCTGAAGGACTGGTTGCCTCCTTCTGAGCTCCGCCCATCACCACATCTACAGGGGTGGCTCCTCTACGTTCCTTTGAGGGGTCCACAACAGCTGCAGCCACGGAGCAGGCAGATTCTACACCAGCTACAGTAGGGAAAATCGTGCTCAGGGAAAACAGGCAAGTGTCTTTTCATTCTCCCACAATTTATGATGATATGCCTTGCCTGATTCCTGGTAGTAAGGCTCAGTCTATGCAGTCCCCTGAGTCCTCACCACTTGCTGCAGCCCACACCACCTTTCTTGCTCTCTCCGTGTCTCCCCCTATTTTCCCGCCGGTCCCAGGGTTGAGCCACCGGGCGATGGAGGAGTCTGCGGGTCTGGAGGACCAAGTTCCAGCCCCGCAGAAGTGGTCTGGACAGAGGGAGAGCGCTGCCTCTGACCTGAAGCCTGCGCCGACGATAGAGCATCCCTTGGCTTCAGCTACACAGGGTCCAGCGCCAGCAGGAAACCAACCTCCAGAATCCACGCCAGATGAGCCACCTGCGTGGGTCACCTCGCTGGAGGGTCTCAGGACTGCACTGACCACCATGCCTGCTGCAGGGGCCGCTGCAGCAGAGTTGGAGCTGCAGTCCACCATGCCTGCTGCAGGGGCCACCGCAGCAGAGTTGGAGCTGGGTCTCCAGAGGACTGGGCCCGAACAACCATCATCTGGATCGACGGAGTCCTGGATGGCGGTGGGGCTCAAGCTCAGGCAAGTGCTCTCCTTCGTTTTTCTTGTATCTGTTTTGGAGAAATCTTGCCTGGCTCTTGGTGAGGAGAGTCGGGTGCTGCTGTCAGCTGCACATGAGCTCGCTTCACCGGGCTCCACTGCTGCTGGTGACCCTGACCCTGTCTCTCCGCCTGTTTTGTGCTGAGCTCTTCCCCAAGGTTGCCGAGGAGATTCCAGATCTGCCAAATGTCTCCGTGGGTCCAGGTCTGCTGCCGGAGATCATCATGGGTCCAGCTCCTCCCGCTGAGGCCAGTGCGGGTGCTCCATCCCAGCCCGGGACCTCTGCGGGTGCCGCTCCTCCTCAGGCTGGGTCTTTGTGGGTGCTGTGTCCCAGACAGGGACCGTTGTGGGTGCTGCGCCCCAGCCGGGGACTGTCGTGGGTGCTGCGCCCCAGCCTAAAACCAACTTGGGTGCTGTGCTCCAGTGTGGGCCCGCCATGGGCGTTACGCTCCAGCCCAGGGGCCACCGTGGGTGCAGTTTTGGCCTGGTCTGGGTCCACTAAGGGTGCGGCTTTGGCCCAGTCTGGGCCCACCGAGGGTGCAGCATTACTCCAGTCCGGAACCACTGAGGGTACAGCGTTGCTCAAGCCCGGAGCCACCGAGGGTGCAGGTGGCCAGTCCGATGCCATTGTGGTTCCCCCTCTTTTGCCAGATGTCGTCGTGGTTCCCCCTCCTTTGCTAGATGCCGTCGTGGTTTCCTGTCCTCTGCCAGATGCCGTCGTGGTTTCCTCTTCTCTGCCAGGTGCTGTCGTGGTGCCCCCTCCTTTGGTGTCCTTCCCTTCTTTGGGCCTCCCGTGGGGGAGCCACTTCCTGGGCCACCCCTTCTGTTTAGGTGGCTGAAAAACTCTGTTTGACTGCCTGACAGACTGTGCCGTTGGGTTGGGTGGCCCATATTTTCCGGCAGGCCACCCGACTCGTACCACCTTGCTGTCTGTCAGGCCTGGGACTTTGGCCGGCCACCTGAACTGTTTAGTTCTTTGGCCTGGGGGGCCTAGGGGTCTGGTTTTGTGTGGGTGCGGTTCCTGAGCAGGGTTTATGTTCTTGTTCCCTCCTATCCTGTTCCCCCCACCTCCCACCTGGGGTGGTTTATTGTTATACCTTTTTTTTGGGGGGGGGGGGTGTTCCTGTTTTGGTGTTACCTTGGGGTGTCTGGTCCACCCCTTAAGGGGGGGGGGCGCTGTCACGAGGCTGAGTGTGGTGCGCCACCGGGCTCAGACTCTTAATTTATATCTAAGTATTTTCTGTATTTTTCCAGCGTTGTATTATTTTTCTATGTATTGATTCTAGATGTGTTCTTGGCTGTCAGTAGTTTGATGTTGTTTTCTTGCCCTTATTATGATGTCATGATTCTGTTAGTGTCACGCCGCGCCGTTCATCAGCGGCGCCACCTGCTCACACACCTGATCCTCATCAGCGGCGAGGGATAAAAGCCGCCTCGCCCGGAGGCTCGGCCTGAAGCCGTCAGACTTCGTTCCCTCACCGCCGTGAGCATACCTTTCTTCAGCATCGCTATTCTGGGTAAGAACCCTTACCTCCTTTCCCAGTCTGCTCCCCTGTGCACAGGTGGATTCCCCGGCGGCGGACATCTCCGTTCCATCGCCCATCCTTCGCTGCTGCACGGAGCTCTCCAGGTGGCTGTCTCCCGGGCTACGTTCCCCTTGCTGTGCCAGCTATCCTGACAACTCAAGTAAGATCTTCTCTTGCCATAATTCATCCTGTGTTGGTGTATGCCCGTCACCCTCTCCCTGTGCTCTCTCCATAGGGTTGCTCGGCCGAACGGTCATCTGCCTCTGTGCCTGAAGCAGATGCCACCACCAACACATCTGCATCCCGCAGACACACACTCATTCACCCCTGCTGTTAATAAACTCTTTGAACTACTCTAAGCCTGTGTGTGCGTGTCTCCTGAGCCGTGCGTTATGTCAGTACGGCTTCAGCAGAGCGGCTCGGCGGACGGCGGGCTCGCACACCGGCTTACCACTCTCGAGGCTAGAGTGGATCAAATAGCTTATCAACAGCAGGTGATCCTGAATCAATTGATAACTATCACTGGCCGATTGGACCGCCTGGACCCCCAGCAGCCGTTCCCCCCGGCTCCTCAGGGTGGCGCAGCTCCTGCTGTTCCGGTGGCCGTCCAGCCAGCTCCAGTGGCACCGGCCCGACTCACACCAATTCCGACCCCCGCCCGCTTTAGCGGAAAGCTCGGCGGAGCGCGGGGGTTTGTGATGCAGTGCGAGTCCGTGTTTGACCGTGTGCCCGGAGACTTTCCCTCAGATCACAGCCGGATCGGCTACATAGGGAACCTCCTGGAGGGGCGTGCTTTAACTTGGGCCTACGCTATTATGGCGAGACCCAGTTATGCCACCCTCACCTATGCCGAGTTCGTGAGGCGCTTCCTGGAGGTGTTTGATCACTCCCGTTCCGAGGCGGTCCAGGTCGATCGGCTTCTCGCTCTCCAGCAGGGAAGCCGGTCGGCCGCGGATTATGCCATCGAATACCGGGTAGCGGCGGAGGAACTGGGCTGGGAGGAGCGCTCCCTCTGCGGCCTGTTTCTCCGCAGCCTCAATAGTGATCTGAGGGATGAACTGGCTGGACGGGATATCCCCGGAACGTTAGCGGAGCTAACCTCATTAGCAATCAGCTTGGACAACAGGCTGCGCGAGCGCTCCTCAGGACGGAAGCCGTCTGCTTCTCGCCCTCGAGGAGTCCCGCTACGCCTGCCCCAAGCTCGCCCCCTGGCGACGCCGCCACCATCGTGCCCCGAGGAGTCGGAGCCGATGGTGACGGGCTGGGCAAAGCTCTCCTTGGCAGAGAGACAGCGCCGCCGTGAGTTGGGTCTCTGCATGTATTGCGGAGACAATCAACACACGGTAGAGCTTTGCCCACAAAAGCCAAACGGTGGGGTCCGCGAGTCACTGTAGGGGGCCTCGCGGACGTCAATCGGCAAAGTCCCCTCACTCAATTAAAGCTGCCCATCCGTTTTTGCCACAATCCCTCTGGGCACCTCACCCACGCACTGGTGGATTCGGGCGCAGAGGGCAGCTTCATTTCACAAGGCCTGGCAACCCGATTGGGCATCCGCTGTCAGGCGCTCAAACACCCCATCTCCCTGGTCCATCTCTCCCGTGCCTCCCTTGGGAGAGTTACCCATCAAACCATTCCTGTCCCAGTCATCATCTCAGGGAACCACCGGGAGGAAATGGTTTTCTACGTCCTGCCCAACTCTGTGTCGCCCGTCATCCTGGGGTATCCCTGGCTACGCCTCCACAATCCTGTCCTGGACTGGAGGTCAGCTGGGGTGTCGGCGTGGAGTACCTTCTGCATGGGCACCTGCCTTCAGTCCGCTGCCTGCTCCCCGTCCGCGGCTCCTCCTGTGGCGGATACAGCACCCCCGGACCTGTCACTGGTGCCCCCAGATTTTCACGACCTGGGTATGGTATTCAGCAAGTCGAAAGCTATGTCTCTTCCCCCGCATCGACCATATGACTGTGCCATCAATCTCCGCCAGGGGGCCCCCCTGCCATCTGGTCGGCTCTACAGCCTGTCGGCGCCGGAGAAGGAGACTATGAATACGTACCTGAAGGAATCACTGAGCGCTGGGATTATCCGCCCATCGTCATCACCCGTGGGGGCGGGGTTTTTCTTTGTAGGGAAGAAGGACGGTTCCCTCCGTCCCTGTATTGACTACCGAGCTCTTAATGACATCACTGAGAGGGACCGTTACACCCTGCCCCTCATGGACACTGCCTTCCACTCCCTCCAGGGGGCGACCTGGTTTACCAAGCTGGATCTCCGCAGCGCTTACCACCTCGTCCGGATCCGGGAGGGAGATGAATGGAAAACAGCCTTCCGTACCCCGAACGGCCACTTTGAGTATCTCGTCATGCCGTTCGGGCTGACCAACGCTCCTGCCGTCTTTCAGCGCCTCATCAATGACGTCCTCCGGGATTTCATCGGCCTCTTCGTGTTCGTCTACCTGGACGACATTCTGATCTTCTCTCAGTCCAGAGACGAGCACCGGGTCCATGTGAGGCGGGTCCTTCAAAGACTGCTGGAGAATCGTTTGTACGTGAAGGCTGAGAAGTGCGAGTTCTACGCTAGGACCACATCCTTCCTGGGATTCATCATCGCCCAAGACCAGGTGCTCCCGGACCCAGAGAAGGTGAAGGCGGTGGTGGAGTGGCCTACTCCCGCATCTCGGAAGCAGGTGCAACAGTTTGTTGGCTTCGCCAATTTTTACCGCCGTTTTGTCCCGAATTTCAGCTGGATCGTCGGACCACTGACCCGCCTCACGTCCCCGAAGGTCCCGTTCCGGTGGACCGAAGAGGTCGATACTGCCTTTAAGGCGCTGAAGGCGGAGTTCTCCTCCCCCCGGGTCCTTCGCCAGGTCGACCCCGCGCTGCAGTGCATTGTGGAGGTGGACGCATCGGACACGGGAGTGGGAGCAGTGTTATCCCAGCAATCACCGGACGATGGCGCCAAGCGACCGTGCGCCTTCTTCTCCCGGCGCCTGTCCCCGGCGGAGAGGAACTATGATGTGGGGGACAGAGAGCTCCTGGCCATCAAACTCGCCCTACAGGAGTGGCGCCACTGGCTAGAGGGGGCGGACCTGCCGTTTGTGGTCTTGACGGACCATAAGAATTTAGAGTACCTACGATCTGCCAAGCGCCTGAATGCCCGCCAGGCGCGCTGGTCTCTGTTCTTCGCCAGGTTCCGGTTCTCTATCACCTTCAGGCCAGGCTCCAAGAACGGCCTGCCTGACACCCTCTCTAGACAGTTCACCCCCGTGGGGGCTGAGGAGACGCCCCACACTATCCTGCCCAGGTCGTGCGTCGTGGGAGCTATCTCTTGGGACATTGTGGACAAGATCCGGAAGGCACAGGAGGTGGAACCTGATCCTGGCGGCGGACCGGAGGGAAGACTGTTCGTTCCGTCTACGGTCCGAGGAGAGGTCATCCACTGGCTCCACACCTCCCGGCTCACCTGTCATCCCGGCACCTCTCGGATGATCAGCCTCCTCCAACGGTCCTTTTGGTGGCCGGGCCTGCGGAGGGATGCAGCCCGCTATGCCCGGGCTTGTCCAATTTGTGCCACCAGCAAGTCGGGAAACGCCCCTCCAGCGGGTCTGCTCCAGCCTCTGCCCGTCCCTGGCAGGCCATGGTCGCACATCGCACTGGATTTCGTCACCGGGCTCCCAGCTTCCAACTCATTCGACACCATCCTGACCGTCGTGGACCGTTTCTCCAAGGCGGCACACTTCATCCCCCTGCGAGGTCTCCCTACCGCCCTGGAGACGGCGGGCTTCCTCATCCAACACGTGGTCAGGCTGCATGGGATCCCGGTGGACGTGGTCTCGGACCGGGGCCCCCAATTTTCATCCGAGGTTTGGAAATCCTTTTGCAACGCCATCGGAGCCAAGGTGAGCCTCTCCTCCGGCCATCACCCCCAGTCTAACGGGCAGTGTGAGAGGACCAATCAGGAGCTGGAGGCTGCGCTCCGCTGTGTTGCAAGATCCAAGCCGACGTCATGGAGCAACCATCTCGCCTGGGTGGAGTACGCCCACAACACCGCCCGCTCTTCTGCAACGGGGATGTCCCCCTTCAAGGCGTCCCTGGGTTACGACCCCCCGCTGCTTCCAGCGCAGGAGAGCGAGGTAACTGTTCCGTCAGTTAGGGCGCACATGAGGCAGTTCCGCTCCACCTGGGCCGCCGCGCGTCATGCGCTTTTACGCACAGCGGAGCGCAACAAGACCGTGGCGGACCGGCGTAGAAGACCTGCCCCGGCGTACAGAGTTGGGCAACTTGTCTACGTTTCCACCCAGGACGTCACCCTAAAAGGCGAGAGGAGGAAGCTGGCACAGCGCTTCATGGGTCCCTTCCCCATCACCCGGATCATCAACCCGGTGGCTGTGCGCGTGGCTATTCCCCCCTCCCTCCGCATCCATCCCACCTTCCATGTATCAAAGGTGAAGCTGGCAGTCACCGACCCCCTTTGCCCTCCTCCTGCAGCGCAACCCGCGCCCCGGATGATTGGTGGCCACCCGGCCTGGTCCGTCTCCTCCATCCTGGACTCCCGGCGCCGGGGTCGTGGGTTGCAATACTTGGTGGACTGGGAGGGCTATGGGCCCGAGCATCGACAATGGGTGCCCCCGTCGTTTGTGTTGGACCCATCGCTCATCGCGGACTTCCACCGAGCGCACCCGGATAAGCCATCGCCAGGAGGCGCTGCTAGAGGGGGGAGTACTGTCACGCCGCGCCGTTCATCAGCGGCGCCACCTGCTCACACACCTGATCCTCATCAGCGGCGAGGGATAAAAGCCGCCTCGCCCGGAGGCTCGGCCTGAAGCCGTCAGACTTCGTTCCCTCACCGCCGTGAGCATACCTTTCTTCAGCATCGCTATTCTGGGTAAGAACCCTTACCTCCTTTCCCAGTCTGCTCCCCTGTGCACAGGTGGATTCCCCGGCGGCGGACATCTCCGTTCCATCTCCCATCCTTCGCTGCTGCACGGAGCTCTCCAGGTGGCTGTCTCCCGGGCTACGTTCCCCTTGCTGTGCCAGCTATCCTGACAACTCAAGTAAGATCTTCTCTTGCCATAATTCATCCTGTGTTGGTGTATGCCCGTCACCCTCTCCCTGTGCTCTCTCCATAGGGTTGCTCGGCCGAACGGTCATCTGCCTCTGTGCCTGAAGCAGACGCCACCACCAACACATCTGCATCCCGCAGACACACACTCATTCACCCCTGCTGTTAATAAACTCTTTGAACTACTCTAAGCCTGTGTGTGCGTGTCTCCTGAGCCGTGCGTTATGTCAGTTAGTATTTTTTCCTGTTTTATTTTGGCTCTCAGTGTTTACATTTTGTTTCCTCATGGCATGAGCTTCACACCTGTTCCAGACACTCCCACTTTGTCATTATCTCGTCCGTATGTTTTGTGTTAGTAATTAGATCCCCTGCCCGCTCATGTGAATCTGCACCTGCCATCAATTATGTCCTCGGTATTTATAGACTGTGGTTTTTTCTGTTCACTGCCACAGTCTCAGTGATTCCTCTTTGCCCAGAACCCTTTCCCCGCTCTGGTGAATTCATTCCTGCTTGTAAGTTAACTTATTTTCTGTGTTTGGATTTTTGCTTTGGTGCACTCTGGCTCGTTGTGTGTTTTTGTTAATACTACAAACTGCAGTTGACGCGTAGATCTGTCTCTCTCCGCCCTGAAGGGTGAATTCATGACATGTGTAGCCGCTATTTCTGTGTGAGGGACATGGGACTTTTTCCCCACCATGCTGCATCAGAGAGGATAGTCTTCCAACCTCGTTTTAATTGGAGGTAAGCAAGGTTAACACCATCTCTCTCTAATTATAAAACGGCAAACGCTAAATGATGATGCCAACTTGTCGCTAATAGGAAACATGGTGTATCAGACCATCATTCTGGTTTAAATCACTGCTGAGTTTCTTCATTTTGTCTGATAAAATATTACTAAAACTGCCATGCTTCATCCATCCAGGTAGATGCCCTCAATTTCCCGTCTGGGGATCAATAAAGTATACAAAATCAAAATCAAATCAAATCAAACTGCATGACAATGGCCAGATACACACTAAATAAGATAAGATAAGATAAGATAAGATAAGCCTTTATTAGTCCCACAACGGGGAAATTCCAGGATTGCAACAGCACAGGGATAGCAACACTCAGAGCAACAATCAGAAGGCAAGGAAAAAAAAACAAGCAAGCAAGAGCAGCTAATATACATATGTACATATTACTATAAAATATATATATATACACACACAAAGACACACAGTGCAGAGCATTGTAGCTGGATGGAATAAATATATGAATATGTAAACACACAGTGCGGAGCATTGTAGCTAGATGGAATAAATATGTAAATATATAAACACCCACAGTACGGAGCAATGTAGCTAGATGGAATAATATGTAGATATATAAACACACAGTGCGGAGCAATGTAGCTAGATGGAATAATATGCAGATATATAAACACACAGTGCGGAGCATTGTAGCTAGATGGAATAAATATATAGATATATAAATATAAACACACCCAGTGCGGAGCATTGTAGCTAGATGGAATAAATATGTAAATATATAAACACACACAGTGCAGAGCATTGTTGCTAGATGGGATGAAACAGCACAACCGTCTACTTAGTTATCCTACATGGTATGATTATGTGCCCATACATATTCTCACTCTCCATAGCGACCGGTATTTTCCTAGTTGTATGCCGGAGGGGACCATTATGTAAGTCTATTGCATCTTTGCATTCAAAAAACTATTAGTTTGTTACGTCTTTTTGCTATCTCTGCGAGCAGCTCTGCTTAGGTTGTACAGTCTGACAGCCGTTGGTAGGAAGGACCTACGAAACCTCTCGGTTGTGCACCTGGGATGATGTAGTCTGCTGCTAAATGAGCTCCTCAGTGCATTCAGTATGTCCTGCATAGGGTGGAACTCGGACTCCAGCAGAGATGACAGTTTAGCCACCGTCCTTCTCTCTCCTATCTCCTCCACCGGATCAAGGCGCTGCCCCAGGACAGAGCTAGCTTTCTTGATCAGTTTGTTCAGTCTCTTCCTATCGGCTGCAGTAATGCCACTGCCCCAGCAGACCACTCCAAAAGTGATGGCTGATGCCACCACCGTGTCATAGAATGTCTTCAGCAGCGCGCCTTGTACACCAAAAGACCTGAGTCTCCTCAGCAGGAACAGCCTGCGCTGTCCCTTCTTGTAGAGTGCGTCAGTATTGTGTGACCAGTCTAGTTTATTGTTCAGATGAACACCCAGGTACTTATAGGCTGTCACCATCTCGATGTCTGTTCCCTGTATATTTACTGGTGCTGTGAGGGGTTGTCCTTGCCTGCGACAGTCCACCACCAGCTCCTTAGTTTTCCTCGCGTTGATCTGGAGGCAGTTCCGATGGCACCAGTCCACGAAGTCCTGGATAAGCCCTCTGTACTCAGCTTCATCTCCATTGGAGATGAGGCCAACGATCGCAGAGTCATCAGAGAACTTCTGTAGATGGCAGTGTGTTGTGTTGTGTGAGAAGTCCGCAGTATAAAGAGTGAACAGGAAGGGAGCCAGCACCGTTCCCTGGGGGGCCCCCGTGCTACTGATGATCGTGTCGGACACACAGTCCCGGGTTCTCACAAACTGAGGCCGGTTCGTGAGGTAGTCCAGGATCCATGATGACAGGTGCTGGTCCACCCCTGCGCACAGCAGCTTGTCCTTCAGGATCATCGGTTGGATGGTGTTGAAAGCACTGGACAAGTCAAAGAACATGATCCTCACCATATTCCCGGGCTTCTCTAGGTGGGACAGAGAACGGTGAAGGAGGAAGATCACCGCATCCTCCACCCCAATGCCATGCTGGTAGGCAAACTGGAGTGGATCCATCGCTGGTTCCACCAGGGGGCGGAGGTGAGCAAGGAGCAGTCTCTCCAGGGTCTTCATCAAGTGGGACGTCAAGGCCACCGGTCTGTAGCTGTTCAGGTCATTGGGGTGGGAAGTTTTTGGTACAGGTACCACACAAGATGTTTTCCACAGCTGTGGTACCCTCCCCAGTTTCAGGCTCAGGTTGAAGATATACGTCACAATCCCACACAGCTGGTCTGCACAGGACTTGAGGAGCTTTGCGCTGATGCCGTCCGGTCCCGACGCCTTCCTCGCCTTGATCTTCCTCAGCTCCGTCCTCACCTGGGTCCTGGTCAGGGTCAGGATGGGGGGCTGTGTGTTGGAAGTGGGGGGGTGTTGGTGGAGTGGGGGGTGGGCAGCAGGACTTGATTTCTTTAGAGGCAGCAGTGGTTGTTGTGCAGACAGGGGGGAGGGCGGTTGGTCAAACCTATTGAAAAATAGATTCAGGTTGTTCGCCCACTCCCTGCCCCCCGTGGCCTGGGGGGAGGTATTCTGGAGCCCAGAGATGGTTTTGAGGTTTCTCCAGACCCCGCTGATGTCGCTCTGTTGCAGCTTGTCCTCCATCCTCTTCCTGAAGCTGTCCTTGCCTACTCTGATCTTTCTCCTCAGCTCCCTCTGTACGGACTTCAGCATCTCCCTATTCCCCGACCTGAAGATCCTCTTCTTCTCTCTCAGAAGTGTTTTTATCTCAGGGTTGATCCAGGGTTTGTTGTTTGAGTGACGCCGTATGGTCTTGGTGGGAACGGATTTGTCCACACAGAAGTTGAGGTAGCCCTTGAAGGTGTGAGTGAGGCCATCAATGTCCTCACCATGTGGATCGCAGAGCTGCTTCCAGGCGGTGGCTTCAAAACAGCCCTTTAGAGTGTCCATTGTCTCCTCAGACCATAACTCCACAGTGTGCATGGCCGGAGGTTGTCTGTGCACTAGGGGTTTGTACACCGGCCGGAGATGAACCAAGTTGTGGTCTGATCTCCCGAGTGGGGGGAGTTGTGATGAGGTGTACGCCTCCTTAGTGTTTGCGTAGAATAAGTCCAGTGTTTTATTGTCTCTAGTGTGGCATGTGACATACTGGGTGAACGTGGGTAGAATGGGAGACAGTGAAACATGGTTGAAATCGCCTGAGATGAGGAGAAGAGCATCTGGGTGTTCAGTCTGCAGCCTGCTGGTTACTGAATGGATGACGTCACGCGCTCTCTCCCAGCGTTCGCTGTCGGATTTGTATAAACAACAATGCAGATCACGTGTGAGTGTTCTCTCGGGAGATATGTAGGCCTCATGCTAACAGCTAGCAACTCAATGTCTTTGCTGCAGTGTCGTTGTTTAACAGTGATATGTCCCGGTCTGCACCAGTTGTTATTAACATACATTATCACTCCACCGCCCCTTGCTTTGCCACTGTCTGATGTTCGGTCAGCCCGTATCATGTGAAAACCCTCCAGCTCAATGTTAGCATCTGCTGCTAGTTCAGATAGCCACGTCTCTGCATCAGGCTCTAGACTTGGTGGCCCCCTTAAAAAAGAAAAAGTCTAATCAGAGATTTTTAACTCCTTGGTTCAACACAGAAACTCGTAGCTTAAAACAGAAGACTCGTCAATTAGAAAGAAAATGGCGCTCTACTAATTTAGATGAAATCTATTTAGCTTGGAGAAATCATCTTTTAATTTATAAAAAATCTCTTAGAAAAGCTAGAACGAGTTATTACTCTGCATTAATAGAAGAGAACAAGAATAATCCCAGGTTTCTTTTCAGTACTGTAGCCAGGTTGACAAACAGTCAGGACTCTGTCAATCCTAGCATCCCCTTAGAGCTTACTAGTCAGGACTTTATGAACTTTTTCAATAATAAAATTTCATCCATCAGAGATAAAATCAATCAGATTCTTCCCACAGTTAACTTAAATACTGTAACTACTACAACTCCTTCTATTGATGTCTGTCTTGATGAGTTTACTCCAATCGACCTTTGTGAGTTAGACAAAATAGTTTCCTCATCCAAACCTTCAACTTGTCTTTTAGACCCTATTCCTACCAGGTTATTTAAAGAAGTCTTCCCACTTATTGGTAGCTTTATTCTTCATATAATCAATTCTTCATTAACTTTAGGCCATGTACCGCAGGCTTTTAAAACGGCTGTAATTAAACCCTTACTCAAAAAGCCAACGCTAGATCCAGGAGCTTTAGCTAACTATAGACCAATCTCTAATCTCCCTTTCATTTCAAAAATCTTAGAAAGAGTTGTTGCTTCGCAATTATTTGACCACCTGCAGGGAAATGGTTTATTTGAGGAGTTTCAATCTGGGTTTAGAATCCATCATAGCACTGAAACAGCCTTAGCGAAGGTCACTAACGACCTCCTCATTGCATCTGATAATGGACTAGTTTCTGTACTTGTCCTTTTAGATCTTAGTGCAGCTTTTGATACTATTGATCATAATATTCTACTTGATAGATTAGAACACTATGTTGGACTTAATGGAACTTCGTTGCAGTGGTTTAGATCTTATTTATCTGATAGGTTCCAGTTTGTTCATGTAAATGATGAGTTTTCTCTCAGCTCAAAGCTTAGTCATGGAGTTCCACAGGGATCTGTGCTTGGCCCTACTCTTTTTAGTTTATATATGCTTCCGTTAGGCAACATTATTAGAAAGCACTGTATACATTTTCACTGTTATGCAGATGACACACAATTATACCTGTCAATGAAGCCAGATGATACTAATCAATTAGCCAAGTTAGAAGCCTGTCTTAAGGAAATCAAAGTTTGGATGACTTGTAATTTCCTGCTATTAAATTCAGATAAGACTGAAGTCATTCTTGTTGGTCCAAAAAACCTTAGAAATTCCTTTCCAAATCAAACTTTCAGTTTGGATGCAGTTACTCTTTCTCTTAATAGCTCTGTGAGGAACCTTGGAGTTATTTTTGATCAGGATTTGTCCTTCAATTCACATATTAAATTTGTTTCTAAGACTGCCTTCTATCATTTGCGTAATATTGCCAAGATTAGGAGCATCTTGTCTCAGAGTGATGCTGAGAAGCTGATCCACGTTTTTGTTAGCTCGAGATTAGATTATTGTAATTCTTTATTATCAGGCTGTCCTAAAACATCTTTAAAAAGTCTTCAGCTGATCCAAAATGCTGCAGCAAGAGTTTTAACAGGTACTAGAAAGAGAGATCATATCTCTCCGGTTCTGGCCTCCCTTCATTGGCTTCCCATAGAGTTTAGAATTAAGTTTAAAATCCTTCTTCTTACTTACAAAGCTCTAAACAATCAGGCTCCTTTTTATTTAAAAGATCTGATACTACCGTATCATCCTAACAGAGCACTACGCTCCCAAAATGCAGGTTTACTTGTAATACCTAGAATCTCCAAAAGTACAATGGGAGGCAGAGCCTTCAGTTATCAAGCTCCTCTCCTGTGGAATCAGCTGCCAATCTGGATTCGGGAGTCAGACTCGATCTCTGTTTTTAAGAATAGGGCTAAAACCTACCTTTTTGATATAGCCTACAATTAGGGAGGGATCATGTGTTTCTGAACCCTCCCTTAGTTATGCTGCTAATAGGTTTAGTCAGCCGGGGGACCTCCAGTAATGCACTGGGCCTCACTCCTTTCCTCACTCTCTATGAAATATTTTTTTTTTGCTGGTCATTAACATTTGTTTGTTCTCTCCCACAGATTGAGTCCCCATCGTGCTGTTTGCTCTCTACATGTCTGTTCTTTTCTTCTTCTCTGTCCCCTCACCCCCCAGCCAGTCGCAGCAGATGACTGCCCCTCCCTGAGCCTGGTTCTGCTGGAGGTTTCTTCCTGTTAAAAGGGAGTTTTTCCTCTCCACCGTCGCCAAGTGCTTGCTCACAGGGGATCGCCTGATTGCTGGGGTCTTTCTTTTCTAGTGCTATGAGATGACTGTTGTTGTGAAATGGCGCTATATAAATAAAGTTGAATTGAATTGAATTGAATTGAAAAGGAGAGAGCACTCCCGGTATGTGCTATCGTAACGGGAGATAGCCGCTAGCTCATCTACCTTTCCCAGTATCGACCGTACATTTCCCATGACAATAGATGGAAGCGAGGGTCTGTACCTTATATTTTTTGTCCTCCGCCTTACTCCAGCCCGGCAGCCGCGGCGTTTTCGCCTCAGTTCTCTCGGTATATCGAGTTTTTCCAATGGGGCCGGGTGGCGGTTGAATGCTAGCAGCTCTTCCCTGCTGTATCGTATCCTGCTATAAGCAGTGGCTCCGTCCACCGGCTCAGGAGACATTTGGGACGATCTGTGTGTCCGTGATATAAAAAAGACGGATCAAAAAGAGAGAGGAAGGGAAAAAGACTCGGAATCGAGCTGCTGTTGCAAAGGGCAGCCTACTCGTGTGGCGCCGGGAGAGAAAAAAAATTGGGGTAAAATCACTTAAAAAAATAAATATATAAATAAATAAAAAATAAATAATAATAATAAAAATAAACTAGAAAAGCACTCATAGAGCACATACCTCCGCCAAGGCTCCTTTCGTTTCTCATGGATCACCTCCAAAATGTAATGGGTTTGTGTGTAGGCCTATAGCCACTTGTGGTGAAAACTGCATCGAAGTCTGTCCATCAGTTTTGGAGTATTGTTGCTAACACACTGTGAGAAGATAAGAGCCTTGGCTGAGGTATGCATTCTCAGATCATCACCAAAATATAATGGGTTCCTCTCTAGCCCAAGAACCACCTCTGGTGAAAATTTCATCCAAATCCATCCAATAGTTTTTGTGTAATCCTGCTGCACAAATACAAACAAAGCCCTTGGTGGAGGTATACACTCTCAGATCATCACCAAAATCTAATCATCTGTTCCCCGTGCCATTACACACCTTTCCTGAAAATTTCATCAAAATCCATTCATAACTTTTTGAGTTATGTTGGTAACAGACAGACAAATAAACAGACAAACAGACCCCGGTAAAAACATAACCTCCTTGGCGGAGGTAATAATAAATTAATTAAAACAAGTTGGAGGAACACACTGGCTCTTAATGATTTCTAATAATTTTTAATTAGGTAGGTAGCAATAATGAATAAAATTGAAGTCATCTCAAATGCACATTAAAAAACAATTTTATAACTGCAAAATTAAGAGGGAAAAAATGCATAAAATTAATGACAGATGAAGTTGTATAATTGATTTGTTTCAGTATGTAATTCAAAATGTCGAAAAAGAGATGGTCCTTTTTATTGATTATCATATATAAACTATAGAATTTACAGAAAATATATATTATGATATATATTGTTATCATCAAATAAGATTACTTATTTCGTGATATGAAATTCTGGTCTGCAGGCAATTAAAAATGAGTGAATATTTAAACAATAAAATTTGTCAGTTTGAACATCAAATATCTTGTCTTTGTAGCGTGTTCAGCTGAATATAGGATGAAAAGGATTTTAAATCATTACATTTTGTTTTATTTACATTTTACACAACATCCCAACTTCACTGGAATAGGGGTTGTAACATCCTATGAGACTTACGATGGATTTTTGAGAGACGGCGTGTCTCCCTCCACCCTGAGACACTATGCGGAAGAGCTGACTCCTGTCTTCACAGACATTTTTAACACCTCCCTGAAGTTATGCCACATGCCGACCTGCCTCAAAACCTCCACCATTATCCTTGTCCCCAAGAAGCCACGGATCACTGGACTTAATGACTACAGACCTGTAGCGCTCACCTCTGTAGTCATGAAGTCCTTTGAGCGCCTGGTCTTGCCCCACCTCAAGTCCATCACCACTCCCCTCCTGGACCTGCTGCAGTTTGCCTACCGAGCCAACAGGTCTGTGGACGACGCAGTCAACCTGGCCCTCCACTCCATCCTGCAGCACCTGGACTTCCCGGGAGCCTACGCCAGGATCCTGTTTGTGGACTTCAGCTCTGCATTCAACACCATCCGTCTCGCTCTGCTCCGGGACAAGTTGTCCCTGCTAAACGTGCCTGACTCCCTCTGCAGGTGGATCACCGACTTCCTGACGGACCGGAGGCAGCATGTGCGGCTGGGAAAGACTATCTCAGACTCTGTTAGCATCAGCACCGGATCACCCCAAGGCTGTGTACTTTCCCCCCTACTCTTCTCCCTTTATACCAACTCCTGCACCTCCAGCCACCAGTCTGTCAAGCTGATCAAGTTTGTGGACGACACCACCCTCATCGGGCTCATCTCCAACGGCGACGAATCTGTCTACAGGAGAGAGGTGGCCCAGCTGGCGTCCTGGTGCAGCCACAACAATCTGCAGCTGAACGCTCTGAAGACAGTGGAGATGATCGTGGACTTCAGGAAAGTCACAACCCCTCTGCCCCCCCTCACCCTCACAGGCTCTCCCATCACCACTGCAGATTCCTTCCGCTTCCTGGGCACCACCATCACCCGGGACCTCAAGTGGGAGCCGACCATCAGCTCCTTCATCAAAAAGGCCCAGCAGAGGATGTTCTTCCTGCGGCAGCTGAGGAAGCTCAAGCTACCCACCAAGATGTTGGTGCAGTTCTACACGGCCATCATCGAGTCCATCCTCACCACCTCCATAACCGTGTGGTATGCAGGAGCCACTGCCAGGGACAGACTAAGGCTGCAGCGCATCGTGCGTGCTGCTGAGAAGGTGATTGGCTGCAAGCTCCCATCCCTCCAGGATCTGTACATCTCCAGGACCTGGAGGCGTGCAGGCCGGATCATAGCCGATCCTTCACACCCTGATCACGTACTGTTTGCCCCCCTCCCTCAGGTAGAAGACTTCGGTCCATTCAGACTAAAACCTCCCGTCACATGAACAGCTTCTTCCCCTCTGCCATCAGACTGCTGAACACTATGCGACTTATTAGACTCTCGTGCACTACGTACAGCAGCTCAACCAGACTCATGTCAATCATCACTGTTTTCTTTTTGCATTACCAACTGCACTATGTGGTACTCCACAATATCTGCTGCTCGCTAATATATTTAAAATTGCTTGACTAGTATTACTCATTCATATTCTACATTTTATTGCATGTATAGTTGTTTTTATTTCTATCTTCTATTTTTATCATGTTTAATGTTGCAGCATTGCACCGAGACAAATTCCTAGTTTGTGTACTACATGAACAATGGCAATAAATCTGATTCTGATTCTGATTTGACAGTTACAGTATAGAGGGGATGCATTGGAACACAATTATTGGCAGTTACAGGACAGTTACCATAGCAACACAGCACTGAGTGGCAATCACATGTGACAACTTCATTTTATAAGCAGCAAAATATACAAATCACACAAAATATTTTGTCACAGCAGTACACAGCATACCTTTTTTACTTTAGATGTTAATACCACATCATTTACTTGACTGTAGTGATGTTGTCATGCGGTGACCCTTGCGGGCCACCATAAGACGCCAAAAGTCGCCAGTGAGCTTTGCATAGATGTTTTATTCACAAGACAAGATGAGACAAGGCTGTGAGCAGCTGAGGGCAAAACACACACACTATAGAATACAAGGGATCGTAGGGCTAACCCCAGCTACTACGACCTTAACTATGAACAAGGATAAGCACGGACCTGACATGACGAGGACCAGGAATGATTGACAATACTCCAGCATCAATCAGCTGTCAGCGCCCGCTAATAAAGCCGGCAGCTAACGAGCTGTGATGCCGAACAGCTGATCGATCTTGACAGCCGGAAACCCCAATGAGCGCCGTCACAATAAGAGCCCGGTGGAGCCAGAATGTAATCCACAGCTGTCGAGGCCAGCAGAGATGATACATAGCCCGAGCGCGGACGAGATCGGCGCTCGGGTCATGACAGTACCCTCCCTCTGAGGGCGGGCTCCTGACCGCCCATAGACATCCAATCCCACCCCCCCACCCCCTCCAGGGTGGGCGGATGGGGCAGGAGAGGATCAAACCACAGATCGAAAACCAGAGCACAGACAGGGAAAAAAAAAACTGACTCAAAGTACATGAAACAGTCACACCGACACAAAATAACTGAAAAGAGAAAAAAAACTCCCTACAGTACAGAACATGATGACAAATCAAAACTCCCAAAATGCACAAATGGCAACTACAAGAACCAAAACACAGGACAGTGAAAAGAACAGAACAATTACAGGACCAGACTACATTCCAAAATACATGAAACAATTACCCAGGCATGAAAACAAAATATACCACACTCTCAGGTCAAAAAGCAAATGCAGCACAGGGCAGAAAAAAAACCAGAACAATTTCAGGGCTAGACTACATTCCAAAATACGTGAAACACAATCACCCAGGCACAAAAACAAAAAACCCCCCACCAAACTCTCAGGTCAAAAGCAAATACAACACAGGTCAGAAAAAAAAAAAAAAACACAGAACAATTTCAGGGCTAGACTACCCTCCAAAATACATGAACAGAATTGCCCAGACCCGAAAACAAAAATACCACGCTCTCAAGTCAAAAAAACAGACACAACACAGGACAGGAGGAAAAAAACAAAAAAAACAGAACAATTTCAGGGCTAAACCACCACCAGGAATGATCTCTACCCCCGACAGTTCATGCTGACCGGCGGAGACCAAACGCCACAGGAACAGTTCAGGCGGTCTCCCCGCGTTCAACGGCTGACGGGTGGCCATAGGGGGCCGAACATGACCGGGTGGCTTACCACAGTCCCAGGCCCGGAAAGTCCACTCCTCCGATGGATGAACCAGATCGCCCAGTGAAACACACAAGTCGGGTGGCCGACCCGAGGCACCGAACCGGTGAAACAGTTCCTCAGGCGGCCGACCCGCGTCCCTCAGCCACCAGTACCGGGGGAAAACAGCCCGCGGCGGCCTCCCTGGTGAGGACAAAACTCAGGAGAGCCGGGGCGAGCGAAAAGGGACCCCCACAGCCCCCGGCGATGATGCGCAGGGGCGATGACTCTGTAGAGGGGACAGAAGGCAAGGATGAGCCCGAACTGGGTCAGGCAGCGAAGGGTCTGCAACTCCTCCACCGTCCGTGGACCACACCAGCGCTGCACCTCCGCTGGACCCCGATTGGGTCCCGGCTGCACCCACGTCGGACCCCGATTGGGCCAGAACAGTACCTGCGGTGGACCCCAATTGGGCCTCGGGCGCACCCACGTCGGACCCCGATTGGGCCAAAGCAGCTCCCGTGATGGACCCTGATTGGGTTTTGGGCGCACCCACGTCGGACCCCAATTGGGCCAAAGCAGCCACCACAACGGACCCCGACTGGGTCGGTGCAGCTCTGCTGATGACCTCCACCCCCAAACCTAGAACCTCCAACTCGACGACCCCGACTGGCTCCGTGCCGATGACACTGCAAGGAAGCTCAGGACACAGAGAAAAACCGGGATCAGTGTCACCGGCAGCAACAGAACCCAGCGAGACAAGTTCGGGCGCAGCAGGCGGCTGCCCCTCACTCGCCTCCCCGAGAGGCAGGCAAACATGCTCCAACACAGGGGACAGAGACACCAGAGGGAGCACTTGCCTGCACTCGGGTTCTGCTGCCGTCCAGAACTCCGTCGATCCAGGCTCAGGACGAAGAAGTTTGTGCGCAGGCTCCAACTCAGCTGAGTCGGGCTCCGCAGCTGGCAAGATGGATTCCGCAGCCTGAGGTTACTCTCGCGCTGATGCCCACGTCGATGACCCGTATGGCGTAGAGGCAGGGGAGCCTCGACCCACTGGTTCGGACCACTCCGGCAAGGAAACCCGGGGACATTTCATCGTCGGCACAGGTTCTGGGTCGCAGTCTGCTCTTCTTCTCCATCCACGACGTGGCTGCAGGGCCGGATCCAGGCTTTCCAGCACCGCAGGCCCCCTCCTCACCCCGCGACGTAGACCTGGCGTCGCGGGGTCTACGTCGCGGACCACTCAGCAGAGGGACACACAGAGGCAGCAGGTTTGGTTATCACAGTTACAGCAGGTGGCGGGAGCTCGGGGGGCTGCAAACCCCGAACTCCGCCCCCAGAAGTCAGACAAGGCAGATCATAATTGTGGTGGAATGAATGAACTTGCACTTGCCTGCCTCCAGGGGAGAAGATGGTGCCTGCTGCAGCAGATGGAGACCTCCTTCTATCCCTCTGGGAGGTAACGGCGGGCCCCTCGGGGCGACGAGGAGGAGCCGCTCGGGAAGGATTGCTGACGGGCCTCGACGAAGCACGACTCACAGCACTCCCAGCCGCTGGGGATGACGTCGCAGAGGAGGACATGACAGCCGGGGCAACATGGGCATGAAGAGCTGACAGCGCAGCTGGAACAGATGACCCGGGGGCGGCGACTGCAGGGGTTCCCTCCTGTTGTGACGCAAGGGATGCGGCCAAGTGGGAGGCTGGGTTCCTCCGACAACCCGGAGCTGGATCCAGACGGGATTCTCGTTGGGACTTGGTAGGAGCATGGCGATGAGGCCAACTGGCCAACGGTGCGGCACGGGACCCAGGAACACATGACGCTGGGACTGGACAGGCGACAGGAGCTGGATTCTGATCCGCAGGTCTCTTGCTGGGTTTTCCCTCCAGCCTAAGAATCCCCACTCTCGCCAGGGACGCTGTCCTCGCAGGAGGTGGAGGGGTTTCCTGGAGCGCTCTTGCCATTACTTCGCGCTGTGCCACAATCCATGATAACCTCTCGCTCCCCTCCGGAGTAGAGGTAAGATGGTAACTGCGCAGGGCCTGCTGGGCGAGGCATAAGTGGTAGTCGGCCGCCTCGGAGGGCATGAGACGGGCGGCTTCCGCTAGATAGCCGTCAATCTCCTCCAGCCACTCCGGGCAAAAACCACACTCGCGGGCGGGCATCTCTCTACCAAGTCCAACTTACGGTGAAAACTCCACCCTATGGCAAAAACTCACGGCGAAAAGGCGTCTCGGTGTGGCGTCTCCGTTTAGACGACCTTGGCTGGAATATACTGTCATGCGGTGACCCTCGCGGGCCACCATAAGACGCCAAAAGTCGCCAATGAGCTTTGCATAGATGTTTTATTCACAAGACAAGACGAGACAAGGCTGAGAGCCGCTGAGGGCAAAACACACACACTATAGAATACAAGGGATCGTAGGGCTAACCCCAGCTACTACGACCTTAACTATGAACAAGGATAAGCACGAACCTGACATGACGAGGACCAGGAATGATTGACGATACTCCAGCATCAATCAGCTGTCAGCGCCTGCTAATAAAGCCGGCAGCTAACAAGCTGTGATGGCGAACAGCTGATCAATCTTGACAGCCGGAAACCCCACCGAGCGCTGTCACAATAAGAGCCCGGTGGAGCCAGAATGTAATCCACAGCTGTCAAGGCCGGCAGAGATGATACATGGCCCGAGCGCGGATGAGATCGGCGCTCGGGTCATGACAGATGTGTGGGTAAAGACCAAAAAGCACATGGTGAGGGAAGAACTGAGTCAGAGTCTTTAATAATTTATTTGTTTATTTTTTTGCTAATAAGATTAGCATTCCACAATGCAAGCAGATACTCTGTGTACTGTTGTTATTGAATACTGTGTGTATTTTCTGTGTTTTAATGCATACTCCCTAATGCTGCCACTCATTTTTTCCACTCAATGTTTTTTAACTGCCATGACTAAGATCACGATCTCTGGCCCAGGCCTGGATGTTCTCCAGAAGTCCAGTAAGTATCCATGTGCTGTATGTCTCACCGGCACTGGCCATGGCTCTGTCTTTTGCAGCGGTTGTTCGAGATGGGCGCACAAGAGGTGCAGTGGACTCATTGGTGGCCAGACGTTTGACCAAGATTTCCGATGTAAGCGCTGTCGTGGGGAGGCCAGGTCAATCAATGGTCGTCCTAATGACACAGATGGTTGTTGGTGACAACGAGCTGAAAGTGGTGGCATCTTTCTACTACTTGGGTGACATGCTCTCTGCTGGTGGTGGATCTGAGCTTGTTAACATCACGAGATGCCAGGCTGCCTGAAACAAGCTCAGACAAGTGCTCCCAATTCTCGAGGCCTGCTGGCACCCACCAACCTCTAAAGGCCATATCTACAACTCCTGCATGAGAAGCGTGTTGCTGCACGCCAGCGAGACATGGACTATGACTGCCACCTGTTTTAACCGTCTGGATGTGTGGCGTCTCCACTGAGGATGAGGTCAGCTCACAAGCACTCCTGGTTAGGCTGCAGCTGGATGACCTCGAGGCTGTGCTCCGCACGTGCCATTTGCATTGGTTCGGCCATGTGGAGAGGAGTGTTGGGTGGATTAAGAAGGTCATGGAGGTCGACCCTGGTAGCAGCTGAGGTCAAGGAAGAGGAAGACCGAAGAAGACATGGCTAGAAGGTGTCCGTATGGACCAGGTGAAGCTGCGACTGGCCCAGGTTGAATCAGTGGACAGGAACCACTGGAGCGGGACTCTGAGAAGTGCAGTCAAGCAGGACCCACCCTAACTGAGGGACTAATTGTGTCTTCCATCCATCCATCTTCTTCCGCTTAATCCTTTTCAGGTCTTGTCAAAAATAAATACGGATGATGATGATGATGATGATGGTGATGATGATGATGATTTATGTTTGGTGACATCATACGCATACCCTCTATACAGAAATAACTATTTTTCAATACTGTAATCTAATACTAATACCAGATTAAACCTGATTTTGTTAAAGGACAAGAAAATTTGGAAGCACTTTAAACCAATAAATTACAGTGTAAGTACACTGAAATTATTTTATAAGTACAATGTAAGTAGAACTATACTAAATATCCTGCAAGTATGGCAAAAGTATCTTGTAAGTGTGATGTAAATACCTTGTATGGGTGGCATAATTATACCCAGTCCAAGTTAGCAAGGAATACCATTTTCAAACCCATAATTATCCAGCTGTTTTGTTATACTTAAGGGTATTTATAACATACTGTATTTATGCTCTGTTTAAAAAGTATTATGCTCCGTTTACAATGTACATGATAATTTATGAGTACTTTAAAATGTACTTTTACTCTGTTTATAATGAACTTGCTGTGTGTTGATGCTGTACAATGTACTTATACTCAATGCTTATGCTTTATTTATAATTTCATTATAGCATACTTAAACTGTCATTACACTTTATTTTGAGAGCTGTATTATAAGTGCTACAGTAACATTTTTAAAAATAATTTATAATGAAAGCATTTGATTTAACTTTACCAAAAAAATACAGGTGCAGGAGAATATGGTGTCATGATGAAATATAGATGCCTGAGTTGAGTGAGCAGGAGCAGGTGTGATAAATATTCCTTATTGTTAGAGTAAGAAGACAGGTGCACTAAAAATCAGTATAATACGCCAGTAAAACAACAGTTCAACGCTGCAGAATCAGCTCACTAATTCAAAGCAGTGCTGTTTGTCCACTGCCGGCTCACAACAAAATGATGTCAATCAAATAACTGCAAATCTTGCTGTTTAGTGTATAATCGGAAAGCATTTTGTGTAACCACAGGCCTCCGAGCCACTATTAAACCTGGAGACTTCACTGTGATGGGTGTAGTGCACTGCATCAAAAACAATGTGCCACAGAGGCAGGTTAAGTGGCAAAGAAGAATGAAAGAAAATTACATTTCAGAGCACTGCTGCTGTGCTGCATGCTTATGCCAGCAGAAAGGGCTTAACTGCACCCCCATGAATATGCAAGCTCTGTATGAAGAGTTTTGACAGCAACGGGCCCTCCGCATTGTGGATTGTTTGCATCTTTGAGTTTGCAAGTGTGTATCATCAGGATTTTAACATTGTGTCCTACTTGGATCTCTGATAACGTCCAATTACAGAAGCAGAAAAAAGATCGCTGGTTTGTTTTATTTACATGATGTCAATGTACTGAATTTGTCGAAGAGCATTTAACACCCAAGCACATAGACATGCTATTTCTCTTAGTTTAAATATTTTTAACTGAATAATAACCTGTGTACAATTTTTTGTTCCCTCCCCAGTTATTGTCTTTATTTTTCTGCTGATAAGTGTACAGTCTTAACTCTTAAAAAGAATGAACTCTACAAAAATGTCCATCCATCCATTCATCCATCCAACCATCCATCCATCTTATACTGCTTATGTGGGGTCTGGGTCAGGGGCAGCGGTGCAAGCACAGCAGCCCTGACTGTCATCTGGTTCACATAGCACCCTCCCCCCTACAGATGACAAGCTCACTGGAGGGTGGACCCATGTAGCTCCTTTGGGTACTTTGAGTCCTTGCTGTTGCTTTTTTTTTTTTTCTTATTCCCGTATCTCACGGAGTGGCGGATACTGGTAAACATAGTGATTTTTGGGTTTTATCAGGGTCCCAAACAGTTTTTGTTATAACCAAAAAAATTTGAAAACATTCACATTTTTTTGGTTAATGTATTTTTCTGCAAACAACTGCAAACATTTGCAACACATCACTAAAGTTCTTTTTTGGTTTGCCAAATAGTGAACATGAGTAACTGTTTAAGACCCTTTACGAAAAAACTGCTGACAACCTTAAAAACTGTGTGCGAACTGTTTTGCAATCTTTTATGAACCCTGACAAAACCCAAAAAGATCCCCACAGTCGGGAGGTTGTAAGTTCAAGCTGTGGCCAGGTCATACCGAAGACCAATTAAAAATAGTACTTCCCGCCTTCTAGCTTGGTGCTCAGCATAATAAAATGGGGGGAAGGGAAAGTTGTGGAGGTGCCTTGCATGGTAGTGGCCCCTCCAAAAAGGAGAAACGTAATTATTTTCTACTGTACATGCTTGGCTGGACGGACTGAATGACAATAAACTGCACGTTCTTTCACTTTCTTTCATTGTTGAACATTCCTCATCATTCACTGCTTGGTGAGATGCTGTCTTGATTTTTGCTGACATTTGTCAGACGAGTTGGCAAATCCAAAAATTGTCACGTTCGTCAACTTGAGATACTACCCTTACGGCTCTATTGCACCGCTCTTGGTCTGGCCCTTCACCCAGGACCAGGTTGTCTTGGGAGACCCTACCAGGGGCAAGATGCACTCGACAACATAGCTCCTGGAATCATTAGGGCACATAAATGCCTTGTGGTGATCCATGGAGGGGACAAAATATAAGCAATAAATCACCAAAGCTCTACATGGCTGATGATAATGATGACGATGATTACTACTATCATTATTATCCTTTTCCATTATTTTTATTTAAAATTTGAAACCAGAAGACCAAGAAAATTTTAAGAAAAAAACTGGAAACAAGAATAAATAGAAACCTGCAAAAACAGGAAATCTCAAGCTGCCAACTAGTGATGTGACAGAGAACGACAAAGTCATTCCTAATTTTGCAATATAAAAAAGAAAATGGTGATATCCAGTTTTAGTTCATTTTGCAACTTAAACACAGGTATTTGTTGGGATTGTACTTCAACAGAAAATGAATATACCATAAGGCTTTTTTTTACCAGCAGAAATTATGTCTTATATACAGTAGTAACATGTTTGAAAAATTCAGCCTCTAGTAGTTGTGACAACAACTACATGCAATGAGCTGGCACAGGGTGAGAGGGGTAATTTGTTGAAAATAGACCCTCACCCTTCCCCTTAAAACTCGACCCCTAACCTTTTTCCAAATCTGGTATATTCATTTTCTGGGGCAGCTCGGTGGTGCAGTGGTTAGCACTGTGGCAGCACAGTAAGAAAGTCACAGGATCGATTCCACCCCTGACCATCGTGGGTTCGATCCCATCCCCTCACCATCGGTGACCCTTCTGTGTGGAGTTTGCATGTTCTCCCCGTGTCTGCATGGATTTACTCCGGTTTCCTCTCACAGGCCAAAAACATGCAAGTTAGGTTAAATGGAGACTCTAAAGTGGCACTAGGGGTGAATGTGTGTGTGAATGGTGAAGGGACTGGTGCCACACCGTGGCTGCTTCATCCATCCAGATGGATGCCATGTAATTTCCCCATTGTGGGACTAATAAAGGATTATAAAATAAAAACAAGTAGTTTTAGTGCCAAACACTATTACCGTACATTTAAGCACCATAAAATGTACAATAAATGAGTAAAAGATATGAATTGGCAGCATTTCCATTAATTTAATTTTATTTGAATTTCTATATTTATAATGTTTATTCAGATTGTTTAGAATTTGGATAAATGTATTATTGGTCAAAATAATTTGGAGCTGTGTGGTGGTGCAGTGCTACTCACCCTTGGCCATGGGATCCCGGGTCCGATCCCACCCGCTGACCAACGATGAGCTGTGTGGAGTTTGCATGTTTTCCCCGTGTCTGCGTGGGTTTACTCCGGGATTTCTCCAGTTCCCTCCCACAGGCCAAAAACATGCAAGTTAGGTTAATTGGAGACTCTAAAGTGGCCCTAGGTGTGAATGTGTGTGTGTGAATGGTGAAGGGATTGGCACCGCACCATGGCTGCTTCATCCATCCAGGTGGATGCCCTGAATTTCCCCTCTGGGGATCAATAAAGTACACATTAGCACTTAACCGGCCCACGATGCTAACGCAAAAACTCGACATACTGGGAGAAATAAGACGGAAACGGCGTGGATGTCGAGCTGGAGTAAGACGGTGGGCGAGGAATGTAAGGTACAGACCCGTCCTCCCATCCGTTATTATGGGGAATGTACTATCGCTACTCAATAAGACTGACAAGCTAGCGGCTATCTCCCACTACGAGAGCGTCTTCAGAGAGAGTAGTTTGATGTTGTTTACTGAGACGTGGCTAACAGAACTAGCAACAGATGCTAACATCAAACTGGAGGGTTTCCACGCAATACCGGCAGACCGGACACCAGACAGTGGGAAGGCAAGGGGCGGGGGAGTGATAATGTATGTCAATAACAACTGGTGCAGACCGGGACATATCATGGTTAAACAACAACACTGCAACAAAAACATTGAGTTGCTAGCTGTTAGCATGCGGCCTACCTATCTCCCGAGGGAATACTCACACGTGATCTGCATTGTTACTTATGCAAATCCGACGGCGAACGCTGGGACAGCACGTGACGTCATCCACTCAGTAACTGGCAGGCTGCTGACAGAACACCCAGAGGCTCTTCTCCTCATCTCAGGTGATTTCAACCATATTTCACTGTCCCCCATTCTACCCACGTTCACCCAGTATGTCACATGCTACACTAGAGACAATAAAACACTGGACTTATTCTATGCAAATACTAAGGAGGCGCACACCTCATCACCACTCCCCCCACTCGGGAGATCGGATCACAACTTGCTTCATCTCCTGCTGGTGTACAAACCCCTAGTACACAGACAACCTCTGGTCATGTGCACGGTGAAGTTATGGTCTGAGGACGTAATGGACGCTCTAAAGGACTGTTTTGAAACCACTGCCTGGGAGCAGCTCTGCGATCCACATGGTGAGGAAATCGATGGCCTCACTCACACCATCACGGACTACATCAGCTTCTGTGTGGACAACACCGTACCCACCAAGACCATACGGTGTTGCTCGAACAACAAACCCTGGATCAACCCTGAGATAAAAACACTTCTGAGAGAGAAGAAGAGGATCTTCAGGTCGGGGAACAGGGAGATGCTGAAGTCCATACAGAGGGAGCTGAGGAGGAAGATCAGAGAAGGCAAGGGCAGCTTCAGGAAGAAGATGGAGTACAAGCTGCAACAGAGCGACATCGGCGGGGTCTGGAGAAACTTTAAAACCATCTCTGGGCTCCAGAATACCTCCTCCCAGGCCACGGGGGGGCAGGGAGTGGGCGAACAATCTGAACCTGCTTTTTAATAGGTTTGACCAACTGCCCCCCCCCTGACTGCACAACAACCACTGCTGCCTCTAAAGTCATCGAGACCTGCAATCCACACCCCACTCCACCAACACCCCCCCACTCCCAGCACACAGCCCCCCAACCTGACCCTCACTAAGACCCAGGTGAGGAGGGAGCTGAGGAAGATCAAGGCGAGGAAGGCCTTGGGACCGGATGGCATCAGCGCGAAGCTCCTCAAGTCCTGTGCAGACCAGCTGTGTGGGATTGTGGAGCACATCTTCAACCTAAGCCTGAAGCTGGGGAGGGTACCGCAGTTGTGGAAAACATCTTGTGTGGTACCTGTACCAAAGACTTCCCACCCCAAAGACCTGAACAGCTACAGACCAGTGGCCCTGACGTCTCACATGATGAAGACCCTGGAGAGACTGCTCCTTGCTCACCTCCGCCCCCTGGTGGGATCAGCAATGAATCCACTCTAGTTCGCCTACCAGCATGGCACTGGGGTGGAGGATGCAGTGATCTTCCTCCTTCACCGTTCTCTGTCCCACCTGGGGAAGCCTGGGAATGCGGTGAGGATCAAGTTCTTTGACTTCTCCAGTGCTTTCAACACCATCCAACCGATGATCCTGAAGGACAAGCTGCTGTACACAGGGGTGGACCAGCACCTGTCATCATGGATCCTGGACTACCTCATTAACCGGCCACAGTTTGTGAGAACCCGGGATTGTGTGTCCGACATGATCATCGGTAGCACGGGGGCCCCCCAGGGAACGGTTTTGGCTCCCTTCCTGTTCACCCTTTATACTGCGGACTTCTCACACAGCACAACACACTGCCATCTACAAAAGTTCTCTGACGACTCTGCAATCGTCGGCCTCATCTCCAACGGAGATGAAGCTGAGTACAGAGGACTTATCCAGGATTTTGTGGACTGGTACCATCGGAACTGCCTCCAGATCAACGCGAGGAAAACTAAGGAGCTAGTGGTGGACTGCTGCAGGCAAGGACAACCCCTCACAGCACCAGTAAACATACAGGGAACAGACATTGAGATGGTGACATCCTACAAGTACCTGGGTGTTCATCTGAACAATAAACTAGACTGGTCACACAATACCGACGCACTCTACAAGAAGGGACAGTGCAGGCTGTTCCTATTGAGGAGGCTCAGGTCTTTTGGTATACAAGGGGCGCTGCTGAAGACATTCTACGACACAGTGGTGGCATCAGCCATCACTTTTGGAGTGGTCTGCTGGGGCAGTGGCATTACAGCAGCCGATAGGAAGAGACTGAACAAACTGATCAAGAAAGCTAGTTCTGTCCTGGGGCAACGCCTTGACCCAGTGGAGGAGATAGGAGGGAGAAGGATGGTGGCCAAACTGTCATCTCTGCTGGAGTCCGAGTTCCACCCTATGCAGGACATACTGAACACACTGAGGAGCTCATTTAGCAGCAGACTACATCATCCTAGGTGCGCAACCGAGAGGTTTCGCAGGTCCTTCCTACCTACGGCTGTCAGACTGTATAACCTAAGCAGGGCTGCTCACAGAGATAGCAAAAAAACATGACGACCTAATAGTATTGAATGCAAAAGACGCAATAGACTTACACAAATGGTCCCCTCCAGTATACAACTAGGACAATACCAGTCGCTACGGAGGGTGACAATATGTATGGGCACATATTCATGCTATGTAGGATAACTAAGTAGACGGTTATGCTGTTTATTCCATCTAGCTACAATGCTCCGCACTGTGTATATATATTTATATATTTATGTGTACATACGTATATTCACTGCTCTTATTTTTATTTTTCTTATCTTCTTAATTATTGCTCTGAGTGTTGCTATCCCTGTGCTGTTGCAATCCTGGAATTTCCCCATTGTGGGACTAATAAAGGCTTATCTTATCTTATCTTATCTTATCTTAAAATAAAATAAATAGATAAAATTATTTCATTTTGTCAGTTAAAATTTGTAAAACAAGTTAAAATATTGCATGTTGTGAAATGATTTACATTGATTCATTTACATATTGTGCTTGAATTTATTGTTTTTAAATGAAGATTTTATTTACGGTAATGTTAATTTCTCCAATTACTCTTTTTTTCCACTTTTTATTTAAGTGTAAGCTTTTCTATAAGAACAAAAGAAAGCAAATAAAAAATATAATGGATGAATTTAAAACAAGATGGATTGATTTTTAACAAATATGTGCAAACTTGTTAGTATGAATTTGAATTGCCTTATCTTTATTCGTGAGACATCTTAATTGTAATTTTTATGCAATCTATTTATGCTTGGAAAATGCAGGAGGTAGTGAAGGTAGATGAGTTTAAATATCCGGGATCAACCATCCAAAGCAATGGAAAATGCACAAGAGAGGTGAAGAAGAGAGTGCAGAAATTGGTGAGTGCCAGGAGTGATTTGTGACAAAAGGACAGCAGCTGTAGTGAAAGGGAGGACATACAACACCTGCTATGATGTACGATTTGGAGATGGTGGTACTGACAAAAAAAACCTGAAGGCTGAGCGGGAGGTGGCAGAGTTGAAGATGCTAACACTCTCATTGGGAGTGATTAGTTGGGACAGAATTAGAAATGAGTATATCAGAGGGGCAGCCCAGGTTGAGCAGGTTGGACACAAAGTACGAGAAGCTGAGATGGTTTGGGCGTGTGCGGAGGAGGGATAGTGAATATATTGGACAATGTTGAAAATTGAGCCACCAGACAGGAGGGAAAGAGGAAGACCACAGAGAAGAGTCATAGATGTAGTGAAGAAGTGTAGAATTAACAAAAGGGAAGAGAAAGGTTTGAATCCCAGTCACGTGCATCCAAACAAGATTTTTTAGTACCACCGTCATCTCTCACCCACTTCTGTGCTCACATTAAAGTGCTTCTGAAACAAGAAAATGGCATGAAAGGTGGTGAAGACCGTCATATTCTGACATGAGGACCTATTTTTATGTATTAGTATTTGCTCCATATGCAATAAAGGATATTCTTTATGAAGTCGTATTTTGTTTTACAGTTTGATATAAATATGTTGCTCAGCTTACATACACAATTCTATACAACACCAAGACAGCAATAGAGTTGGCTTTTTTAATTAAGCAGTCAAAAAAGCCAATGAATGATGACATGTTAGGCCTTTGTGACTGATGTGGTTAACGTGACTAAAGCAGCGGCATGAAGAAGGATGAGGGTGACCCATGGGAATTAGGAAGAAACGGATGTGAATTTCATACTTCAACCAAATAAAGAATAAATGGTATAAAATAACTGTATTTTTTTTCATCAGACTTGGCCACATTCTTGGAAATCTGTAATACCAAGTTTCATAAAGCTGATTGAAAATACCATTCTTTAATGCTTTTTCCAAAAAGCACATTTCTTTCATTGTCTAACCCAAATTATTCCACAAAGTCTCCCTTCGCTTCTCCTTGAACTTTATTTCTACCATTATACGTCACTTTTACTTTCATTTTAACGCTCACTTCCTCTCCAAAGCCCTGGTAAAATAGCTCTCCTTAGGACTTAAGCAGAATTGACAATTAGCCTGCTAGCTGGAGCAGAGGTCTCTGCAGTGGGTCCCTGATGGTACTATGCAGCAGATGAAGAGATTGGACCACCACCATCAATGGCTGCCTGGCTGGGATTGGCTGCTGTAATTGGTACCCACTCTGTAACGCTCACATTCTATCACACTTTATTAACGCCCGTCATCCAGTCAAAAGCTAATCTTTTATTCTGTTTTCCAATTATTGTAAAGTGGTGCGCTTTAAATGAGGAGGAGGAGATAATGAAATTAACTTCCTAACTTAGAGCAATTCTCTATGGCACAATGATCAGATATTCTCTTGGTCTGGGAAATGTATGCTAATTTTATGCATCTATCATTAGTTATTACCATTACAGCAACATAAAACACAGTTTTCTTCAACAATTAGACTTAAAATGGCGCATTTTAATGAGTCAGGGGAGGCTTGCGTGCATATTAAAACTGCTGTAATTGAAAAGTCTGAACTTTTGACACTTCATGAAGCCAGTGTTTGACAGCAGTGACGGTTTGTTTACATCCTGCTGCTTCTGTGTTCACTTTCAAAGATTCTTTGGTAACACCTGAGAGCGACCATGGGGAACGCTCCAGGACTTTTTTTTCCCTCCCTCTTTGCACGTTTATTACTGGTACATTGTGAGATAAACCTTACACAATTTAGGCAGTTTATTTGTTTGATTTTTCCTCATTGCTTTGGCAATCATAAACAACTGTCTAGCCTTTGTTCGTGTAACATTTATATGTGATGAAACCTTGTGTCAAATGAGAAATAATTCAAACTGTCACAAATCACTCAGTCGTGATTAAAACATGCAACAGCTCAGAAGAAAGAAATGCTGAGAGAAGATGAACTAACTGAGCCTTTCAGTTATGCAATTTAGAACTTTATGCAAAATGAAATCTATTATTTTTGTTTTTATGATATTCCCACGGCACATTTCTGTATTAATGAAAGAAATAAACTAATACACCTCCTTTCACATCAGAAATTTAAAAACAATGCTAAGATTGAGACAAAATATAAGATAAGATTTAATCTGCTGGCTGGAACAAAATTTAGAAAAAAAAAAATAAACCCATGTTTAAAGCCAGATGAGGCAATAAATCTAAAAAGGACAATGACCATTAGTGACTACTGTGAGCTTTGTTCAATAAAAAGCTTAATTGATTAGTTGATGGCATAATCACACCCACAGTCAGAATAATCAATAATGAAAGTAACAGTTTGGGGATTTTTTTTTGTAGTTTTGCCTCAAATAGAAGAAAAAAAGATGTCTTTCTACCTATCCTCTGAGCAGCACCCACGGCAGCTTGGTTTCACTGCAAATTCATTTGACTTCGCTTAACTAATGAATCCATCACTCAATAAGCACCCCCTCCTGTCCGACTCCGTCCTTTGCTATAGGCCCAGGGCTCCGAGGCCCCCAGACGAGCTGCCGTCCCAGTCCACCTCATCAGTCACCCTGGGCAGCCTCTCCCCACACGGGGCCCCCTGATGTCCAGTAATGGCTGTTTGATGACCCTCATAAAAGGAGTCAATGTATTGACGGAGCCCTTTGAGGACAGACCTAATTCATAAGAGGATCACTTCAGCCAATTCATAAGAAGAGCTCCAGTGGATGGAGACACGTGTGTGTGTGTGTGTTTGTGAGTGAGAGAGGCAACCTTACACCTGTGACCTCGCTGTTCTGCGTGCGCACGCGTCGACACGCACAATTTGTTTTAATGATGGTCTGTCGTGTTGTTATTAAATAATTGAATCCCTCTCAGATCAGATTACCATGTAAAGGCCTGTGCATTATATTATGCGTGTCACTGCTGTCTGTCACACATTCGGCTTTGTGTCATCAATTTTTATGAGTGGGCCACATGCATATATGGAGGATCTATTTGAAGTATTATGATGCTGTGAAAATTGCTGTAAAATGATTCAATATGTTATAGGGAAAAAAATAAGAATTCAAGTAAATGCAGCACAGCTAGATAATTACATCTATCAAAGTGGAACAAATCCTTTAGAGCATTCAGCCACAGATCAATGAAACAGGAAGGCCTCAGCTATAAAACAGCAAAGGAGATTCAAGAATATGAGTGTCTAAAAAGAAATAAAATCCCTTTCATGCTTTCAAAAAAATCTATTCAAACTAGTGGCGTCAAAGTTACGGCGTTAACCTTGTGGTAACGTAATGCCTGCCTTACAGGCATTTTTTTTTTTTTTAAATTGTGGTTAACTGTGACAGGACAAAAACAGTGAGGTGGAACTTTCGAAACCAGTAGGGATGGGAATTGATAATATCAGTATCGGTGGCATTGTCGATTATGCTTATCAATCTGATTCTTTATTGATTCCCTTATCAATTCTTGATCAGTTTTCCGTGAAAAAAAGCAGGCCTTCAAAGGATTTCAGCATCAATGCAGGAGTTTTATTATTTTTCTGACTTTAAACAATGCTTCTTCTCTTAAAAAAACAATAAAATCAAATATAAGACTGTAAACATGTTTTCTTCAGAAAAATCATCAGCGACGTACAATTCCAGGGGCTCGAAAAATTTCCCATCCCTAGAAACCCGGGTACTCTTTCCAGTCAAATAGTCTTCATTATATTATTTCTGTGTATTCAAATCCATTTTCCGGAGTATCGCTGTCATACTTCATAGATATATGGACGATATCAATGCACAATCCAACTCTCAAAAAGCGGGTACTTTCTCGTTTCCGGTCGGACAGTCAAAACAAAAGCCCGGTTCATTTCATTTCATTTTCAGTTCATTTCATTTAGTTTAGTTCTGGTTGTTTGGATCAGTTTGTTGGGAGTATTGCTGTCATACTATGTGGACATATGGACCACACAATGCACAATCTCAACCTGAATGCTGGAGAGAAGAGGCTAATGCAGCTAACAAGGAGGGCTAACAGCGAAGCTAAAAGGCAAGATAACTGATGTAATAAGTGGCTGCAAGTTGCTTGCAGTATGTCTTGCAGTACTTTTTTTGAGAATATTCTGGACAGTTGTCATTTTTGAAATGCTGAAAGCTTTAAATGGACCCACAAACGCAGAAAGCAGCACATTTCTCCACTCCCATGTTAAGAGTATGAAAAACTGGAAAAACAAGAAGTTCATGGTACATTACATTGGAATTTTTTTTCGCTTTTAATCATGATTAATCACAAATAAATGTATATTTTTGGAAATTAATTGCCATTAAAAAAATTTAACATTTGACACCACTAATGGGCAGCTTGGTGGCGGAGTGGTCAGCACTGCGGCAGCACTGCAACTCACCCTTGGCCGGGGGATCCTGGGTTCGATCCCAGCCGCTGACCAATGTGGAGTTTGCATGGTCTGCCCGAGTCTGTGTGGGTTTACTCTGGGATTTCTCCGGTTTCCCCCCACATGCCAAAAAACATGCAAGTTAGGCTAACTGGAGACTCTAAAGTGGCCCCAGGTGTGAATGGTGAAAGAGCTGGGTGCCGCACCAGTGGCTGCCTCATCCACTCATGTGGATGCCCTGTAATTTCCCCATTGTGGGACTAATAAAGGAATCAAAATCTAATTTTAAACACTATTCAAATGAAGCAAAATTGTTTATTTTCCACTAAATTACAATTTATTCCAAATGCAATACTAAACTTCACACAGCAGACAAGATTAATTCAATTTCTGGAGTCAAGGAGGGCTGTTAACTGTAAGAGACAGTAGCTCTAATCAGGTGTATAGTGGAGGTGATTCTCTGGATATTGCTCTCGGAATAATCAGAGTCTGGGTGAAGCCCTGCTGCCCTGGCCTCTGCTTACCTAATGAGACCCCATGCTCGTGATTTCTCAGCGTGCTTCAGCTCACCAGCCCACTTCTGCTCAACCCAGGGAAAAGGAGAAGAAGAAGACGAAGGAGGAGCAGGAGAGGAGGGGAGGGGGCCTCCCCGAATCATTTGCATGTGCAGAATCAGGAATGATATCCACAGAGAGGCAGTCAGGAGGGAGATCTGGAGAACAAAAAAGAAGAAAAAGAGGTGTGATCTCTGACCACACATTACTCCAGAATCAGGTCAGGTGTTTTTCTTTTCTTTTAGGTTCATCCACAGGAAAAGTAAAAGGGAGGTGACATACAAAACGGGTCACCAAACAGTCCAAATCTTCTGAAAGGCATTAAGGGTGGAGGTAGCAAGTGATGTAGTAAAGACAAAAAAAACATAAGCAAAAGAAGAAAAAAAAGCTGAGAGGTTGGGGTGGAGGGAATTAGGAAGGATGGGAGGTTTTTGAATGAAATCCAATGGCAGGTCCTGATGGTGAGGAGAGAAGAGACTGAAGAGCCCCAGTGTCTGCAGCTCCAAAAGAGGATGTGATGAGACTGCATGGCTAATGAAGCAGCGCTTCTCTCTGACTCCACAGAGAACCCGGCCTTTTCTTATTCCCATTCATCATTAATTCAACAACGCTGATAATTTCATTAGTTTTTTTTTTCCTGCTGCATTTTCCAGGGCTTTATCAATAAATGATGGGCAATGGACCAGGGGCTGCCCCTACTTAGCTAAACACACGCCTCTCTCTCTCCATTCCTTTTCTCACACTTTTTCTGCTCGTTCATATCAGCAAATGTCTATTAGGATAATAAAATAATGTCTATTAGGATAATAAAATAGAACATGGTGGAAATGGGAGAGAAGAAGAAAAAACCTTCAGTAAACTTCTGCAGTAACCTTTATTCAGACTTTAAACTTGAGGATTTTTTTTTATCAAAGTGGAGCACAGGTGTAAATAAAGTGAAGAGCGATGACTGATTTTTCAAGAGTTTGGCTGATTTTTTTCTGTTGTCCAAGTTAATTCATAGTCACAGCAACAACGACATCCATGTATTTAATTTATTTATTTTGCACAGTTGTCTTAAGAAGCATGTTGTAAGATTTTTTCCACATTTAATTAATTATCAATGTATATTTACAATGTTCTAATGAAATAATTTTTAGTTGAAATTATTTCCACTATTTAGCTCTTTCTAATCAAAATAATTTTTGCACCAACCTAACTTGCGCGTGATGTGGCCTCATGAAAATCCATTAATATCCATAAAGGTTTTAGTAAATAATGAAACTGTACATTTTATATTTAATATCTTATCAGTCACAGATTAAAAACAGTTTATCACTAGATTAAATCTCGCAGTTTTATGATATTTCCTTATTCCTTCCTCTGGCACATGAACCAAACCTGTGCTTTTATCAGACAAAAGATTCATTTACATTTGCTTATGATAAAGACCAACCAACAAGCCCTCCAACTAAGATGGAAAAATACTGTATATAAAGTGCCAAATATGATGTTATTACTGCATTTCATATTGTTCCACCATTAAAAAAACCTTAAATCATCATACAGAAGGTGGGTGAGTTATGATAGGTGGAATCAAAAATAGTGCTCCCATGCTCTAATCCTGTGTCTGTCTCCCATCTTTCACACTGCACTTCCGTTACTCACTAAGTACACATTTTTAGGTGGTTAGGGTTAGAGTTAGAAAAGGAGGGTCTGCTTTACACACATTACACATGTAACCCTTTGCCATGTCACTTAATGTCATTATTTCTACAACCAATAAAGGTCACTTGATATCAAAACATACATACAGGTTGTGATCCCTTCTGAATAAAATGACTATGTGGGGATTTTTCTGTTGGAGAACAGTCTCCTTAAATTATATGGACTTGAATAGATAGAAAAAAACAACTGCTAAATTACAAACCTCAATTCCAATGAAGTTGGGACATTGCTTAACATGTAAATAATAACAGAATACAATGATGTGCAAATCCTTTTCAACTTATATTCAACTGATTTAACTACAAAGAGAAGATATTTAATTTTCAAATTAATAAACTTTATTGTTTGGGGTTTTGGTTGTTTTTTTTGCAAATATTCACTTATTTTGAATTTCATGCCTGCAACATGCTCCAAAAAAAGCTGGGACAGGGGCAAGAAAAGACTGGGAAAGTTGAGGAATGCTCAAAAAAATACCTTTTTGGAACATTCCACTGGTGAACAGGTTAATTGGAAAGAGGTGAGTGTCATGATTGGGCACAGAAGGAGCATACTGAAAGACTCAGTTGTTCCAAAGTAAGGATGGTGCAACGTCTTTGTGAAGAACTGCATGGGCAAACAGACCAACAGTTTAAGAACGTTTCTTGACGTACAATTGCAAGGAATTTAGGGATTGTCAGTTAACACGGTTCATCATGACATCTACAAGTGCAAGTTAAAACTTCACCATGCAAAACAAATACCATATATCAAGAACACCCAGAAATGCCACCAGATGCTCTGGGCCTGAGCTCATTTGATGAAATGATGCAAAGTGGACAAGTGTGCTATGATCTGACGAGTCCATATTTCAAATTGTTTTTGGAAATCATGGATTTTGTGTCCATCGGGCTAAAGAGGAAAAGGACCATCCAGATTCTTATCAACGTTAAGTTCAAAAGCCAGCATCTGTGATGGTATTGGGGTGTGTTAGTGTCCATGGAATGGGTAACTTCTACATCTAAGAAGGCACCATTAATGCTGAACAATACATACAGGTTTTGGAGCAACATATGCTGCATTCCAAGCAACGGTTTTTCAGGGACGTCTCTGCTTATTTCAGCAAGACTAAGCTAAGCGACATTCTGCACTGTGATACAACAGCGTGGCTTCGTGGGTACTAGACTAGCCTGCCTGCAGTCCAGACCTGTTTCCCATTGAAAATGTGTGGTGCGTTATGAAGTACAAAATGCGTCGAGACCCTGGACTATTGAGCAACTTAAAGTCATACATCAAGCAAGAATGAGAAAGAATTCCATCTACAACGCTTCAACAGCCAGTGTCCTCAGTTTCTAAACTGATAATAATAATAATGCATTAGATTTATATAGCACTTTTCATAGACGCATTGCAATGGATACATTATTCATTCACTCCACAGACAATGGTAGTGGTAAGCTACTATTGTAGCCACAGCTGCCCTGGGGCAGAGTGACAGAAACGTGGCTGCCAATCCACGCCAACAGCCTCTACGACCACTACCAAACATTTATACACATTCATACACAGTGTCATGGACACTGGAGCAAGGTGGGTGAAGTGTCTTGCCCAGGGACACAATGGCAGGATGTCTGCGGAGAGGGGGATTCGAATCGCCAACCCTCTGGTTATTAGACGACCTGCTCTACCTCCTGAGCCACTACTGGTCCATCCATCCATCCGTCTTTTACCGCTTTTTCCGGAGGTCCGGGTCACGGAAGCAGCAGTTCAAGCAGAGAAGCTCAGACTTCCCTCTCCCCCGTCACCTGCTCCAGCTCTTCAGAGGGGACACCAAGGTGTTTCCAGACCAACTGGGAGATGTAGTCTCTCCAATGAGTCCTGGGTCTGCCACGGGGTCTCCTCCCAGTGGGATGTGCCTGAAACTCCTCAAGTGGGAGGCGTCCAGGAGGCATCCTGATCAGATGCCCAAACCACCTCAACTGGCTCCTTTCAATGTGGAGGAGCAGCGGTTCTACTCTGAGCCTCTCCCGGATGACTGAGCTCCTCACCCTATCTCTAAGGGTGAGTCCAGCAATCCTACAAAGAAAGCTCATTTCAGCCGCTTGTATCTGCGATCTCGTTCTTTCGGTCATTGCCCAAAGCTCATGACCATAGGCAAGGGTAGGAATGTAGATTGATCGGTAAATCAACAGCTTTGCCTTAGAGCTTACCTCCCTCTTCACCACAACAGACCGGTACAATGTCCACATCACTGCAGATGCTGCTCCGATCCGTCTGTCAATCTCTCGCTCCATTCTACCCTCACTCGTGAATAAAACCGAGATACTTAAACTCCTCCACTTGAGGCAGGAGCTTTGACATAATGCACGGCTCAGGAGACGCACACACACAGGCTTAGAGTAGTTCAAAGAGTTTATTAACAGCAGGAGTGAATGAGTGCGTGTCTGCGGGATGTAAATGTGTTGGTGATGGTGTCTGCTCCAGGCACAGAGGCAGGTGACCGTACAGCCGAGCAACCCTATGGAGACAGCACAGGGAGAGGGTGACGGGCATACACCAACACAGGAGGGATTTATGGCGAGAGAAGGACTTACTTGGTTGGTCAGGATAGCTGGCACAACAAGGGGGCGAAGCCCGGAAGACAGCCACCTGGAGAGCTCCGTACAGCAGCGAGGATTGGGCGATGGAGTGGAGATGTCCGCCGCTGGGGAATCCACCTGTGCACAGGGGAGAAGACTGAAGAAGAGAGGTAAGCGATCTTCTTACCAAAATGGTGATGCTGAAGAGAAGTATGCTCACAACGGTGAGGGACGAAGTCTGACGGCTTCAGGCCGAGCCTCCGGGCGAGACGGCCTTTATCCCTCGCCGCTGATGATTGTCAGGTGCGTGAGCAGGTGGCGCCGCTGATGAATGGCGCGGCGTGACAGTACTCCCCCCTCTAGCAGCGCCTCCTGGCGATGGCTTATCTGGGTGCGCTCGGTGGAAGTCCGCGATGAGCGATGGGTCCAACACAAATGACGGGGGCACCCATTGTCGATGCTCGGGCCCATAGCCCTCCCAGTCCACCAAGTATTGCAACCCATGACCTCGGCGCCGGGAGTCCAGGATGGAGGAGACGGACCAGGCCGGATGGCCACCAATCATCCGGGGCGCGGGTTGCGCTGCAGGAGGAGGGCAAAGGGGGTCAGTGACTGCCAGTTTCACCTTCGACACATGGAAAGTGGGATGGATGCGGAGGGAGGGGGGAATAGCCACGCGCACAGCCACCGGGTTGATGATCCGGGTGATGGGAAAGGGACCCATGAATCGCTGTGCCAGCTTCCTCCTCTCGCCTTTTAATGTGACGTCCTGGGTAGACACATACACGAGTTGCCCAACTCTGTACGCCGGGGCAGGTCACCTGTGCCGGTCCGCCACGGTCCTGTTGCGCTCCGCTGTGCGTAAAAGCGCATGACGCGCGGCAGCCCAGGTGGAGCGGAACTGCCTAAGGTGCGCCCTAACAGAGGGGACAGCTACCTCGATCTCCTGCGCTGGAAACAGCGGGGGGTCGTAACCCAGGGACGCCTTGAAGGGGGACATCCCCGTTGCAGAAGAGCGGGCGGTGTTGTGGGCATACTCCACCCAGGAGAGATGGTTGCTCCAGGACGTCGGCTTGGATCTGGTAACACAGCGGAGCGCAGCCTCCAGCTCCTGATTGGTCCTTTCACACTGCCCGTTAGACTGGGGGTGATGGCCGGAGGAGAGGCTCACCTTGGCTCCGATGGCGTTACAAAAAGATCTCCAAACCTCGGATGAAAATTGGGGGCCCCGGTCCGAGACCACGTCCACCGGAATCCCGTGCAGCCTGACCACGTGTTGGACGAGGAGGCCCGCCGTCTCCAGGGCGGTAGGGAGACCTCGCAGGGGGACGAAGTGTGCCGCCTTGGAGAAACGGTCCACGATGGTCAGGACGGTGTCAAAGGAGTTGGAAACGGGGAGTCCGGTGACGAAATCCAGTGCGATGTGCGACCAGAGCCTGCCGGGGACGGGCAGAGGCTGGAGCAGACCCGCTGGGGGGGGCATTTCCCGACTTGCTGGTGGCACAGATTGGGCAAGCCCGGGCGTAGCGGGCTGCATCCCTCCGCAGGCCTGGCCACCAAAAGAACCGTTGGAGGAGGCTGATCATCCGAGAGGTGCCGGGATGACAGGTGAGCCGGGAGGCGTGGAGCCAGTGGATGACCTCTCCTCGGACCGCAGATGGGACGAACAGTCTTCCCTCCGGTCCGCCGCCAGGATCAGGTTCCACCTCCTGCGCCTTCCGGATCTTGTCTTCAATGTCCCAAGAGATGGCTCCCACGACGCACGACCTGGGCAGGATAGTGTGGGGCGTCTCCTCAGCCTCCACGGGGGTGAACTGCCTAGAGAGGGCGTCAGGCAGGCCGTTTTTGGAGCCCGGCCTGAAGGTGATTGAGAAGCGGAACCTGGCGAAGAACAAAGACCAGCGCGCCTGGCGGGCATTCAGGCGCTTGGCAGATCGTAAGTATTCTAAGTTCTTGTGGTTCGTCAGGACCACAAACGGCAGGTCCGCCCCCTCTAGCCAGTGGCGCCACTCCTGTAAGGCGAGTTTAATGGCCAGGAGCTCTCTGTCTCCCACATCGTAGTTCCTCTCCGCCGGGGACAGGCGCCGGGAGAAGAAGGCGCACGGTCGCTTGGCGCCATCTTCCGGTGATCGTTGGGATAACACTGCTCCCACTCCCGTGTCCGATGCGTCCACCTCCACAATGCACTGCAGCGCGGGGTCGACCTGGCGAAGGACCCGGGAGGAGGAGAACTCCGCCTTCAGCGCCTTAAAGGCAGCATCGACCTCTTCAGTCCACCGGAACGGGACCTTCGGGGACGTGAGGCGGGTCAGGGGTCCGACGATCCAGCTGAAATTCGGGACAAAGCGGCGGTAAAAATTGGCGAAGCCAACAAACTGTTGCACCTGCTTCCGGGATGCGGGAGTAGGCCATTCCACCACCGCCTTCACCTTCTCTGGGTCTGGGAGCACCTGGTCTTGGGCGATGATGAATCCCAGGAAGGATGTGGTCCTAGCGTAGAACTCGCATTTCTCAGCCTTCACGTACAGATGATTCTCCAGCAGTCTTTGGAGGACCCGCCTCACATGGACCTGGTGCTCGTCTCTGGACCTGGAGAAGATCAGAATGTCGTCCAGGTAGACGAACACGAAAAGGCCGATGAAATCCCGGAGGACGTCATTAATGAGGCGCTGAAAGACGGCAGGAGCGTTGGTCAACCCGAACGGCATGACGAGATACTCAAAGTGGCCGTTCGGGGTACGGAAGGCTGTTTTCCATTCATCTCCCTCCCGGATCCGGACGAGGTGGTAAACGCTGCGTAGATCCAGCTTGGTAAACCAGGTCGCCCCCTGGAGGGAGTGGAAGGCAGTGTCCATGAGGGGCAGGGTGTAACGGTCCCTCTCAGTGATGTCATTAAGCGCTCGGTAGTCTATGCAGGGACGGAGGGAACCGTCCTTTTTCCCGACAAAGAAAAACCCTGCCCCCACGGGTGACGACGATGGGCGAATAATCCCAGCGCTCAGTGATTCCTTTAGGTACGTATTCATTGTCTCCCTCTCCGGCGCCGACAGGCTGTAGAGCCGACCAGATGGCAGGGGAGCCCCCTGGCGGAGATTGATGGCACAGTCATATGGTCGATGCGGGGGAAGAGACATAGCTTTCGATTTACTGAATACCATACCCAGGTCGTGAAATTCCGGAGGCACCAGCGACAGGTCCGGAGGTGCTGTATCCGCCACAGGAGGAGCCGCGGACGGGGAGCAGGCAGCGGACTGAAGGCAGGTGCCCATGCAGAAGGTACTCCATGCCGACACCCCAGCTGACCTCCAGTCCAGGACAGGGTTGTGGAGGCGTAGCCAGGGGTACCCCAGGATGACGGGCGACACAGAGTTGGGCAGGACGTAAAATACCATCTCCTCCCGGTGGTTCCCTGAGATGATGACTGGGACAGGCATGGTCTGGTGAGAAACTCTCCCAAGGGAGGCATGGGAGAGATGGACCAGGGAGATGGGGTGTTTTAATGCCTGACAGCGGATGCCCAATCGGGTTGCCAGGCCTTGTGAAATGAAGCTGCCCTCTGCGCCCGAATCCACCAGTGCGTGGGTGAGGTGCCCAGTGGGATTGTGGCAGAAACGGATGGGCAGCTTTAATTGGGAGAGAGTGTCTAACCGGTTGGGATCCGCGAGGCTCCCTACAGCGATTCGCGGACCCCGCTGACTGGCTTTCCGCGGGCAACGCTCCACAGTGTGTTGGTCACCTCCGCAATACATGCAGAGGCCCAACTCACGGCGGCGTTGTTTCTCCGCAGGGGAAAGCTTGGTCCAGCCCGTCACCATCGGCTCCGACTCCTCGGGGCACGATGCTGGCGGCGCTGCCAGGGGGCGAGCTTGGAACAGGTGCGGCGAGACTCCACGAGGGCGAGAAGAAGAAGACTTCCGCCCCGAGGAGCGCTCGCGCAGCCTGTTATCCAAACTTATCGCTAAGGATGTCAGCTCCGCTAGCGTCCCAGGGATATCCCGTCCAGCCAGTTCATCCCTCAGATCATTATTGAGGCTGCGGAGGAACAGGCCACAGAGGGAGCGTTCCTCCCAGCCCAATTCCTCCGCCGCTACCTGGAAGTCGACCGAGTAGTCCGCTGCCGACCGGCCTCCCTGCTGGAGAGCGAGAAGCCGATCGACCTGGACCGTCTCGGTTTGAGAATGGTCAAAGACCTCCAGAAAGCGCCTCACGAACTGGTCATAGGTGAGGGTGGCATAACTGGGCCTCGCCATTACGGCGTAGGTCCAAGTTAACGCACGCCCCTCCAGAAGATTCCCTATGTAACCAATCCGACTGTGATCCGAGGGAAAATCTCCTGGCACACGGTGGAACACGGACTCACACTGCATAATGAACCCCCGCGCTCCGCCGAGCTTACCGCTAAAGCGGGCGGGGGTCGGAATCGGCGTGAGCCGAACCGGTGCCACTGGAGCCGGCTGGACGGCCGCTGGAACGGCAGGAGCCGCGCCACCCTGACGAGCCGGGGGGAACGGCTGTTGAGGATCTAAGCGGCCCAACCGGTTAGTTAAGTTTAATAATTGATTTAGGATAACCTGCTGTTGATAAGCAATTTGATCCACTCTAGCCTCGAGAGTGGTAAACCGGTGTGCGAGCCCGCCGTCCGCCGAGCCGCTCTGCTGAAGCCGTACTGACATAATACATGGCTCAGGAGACGCACACACACAGGCTTAGAGTAGTTCAAAGAGTTTATTAACAGCAGGAGTGAATGAGTGCGTGTCTGCGGGATGTAAATGTGTTGGTGATGGTGTCTGCTCCAGGCACAGAGGCAGGTGACCGTACAGCCGAGCAACCCTATGGAGAGAGCACAGGGAGAGGGTGACGGGCATACACCAACACAGGAGGGATTTATGGCGAGAGAAGGACTTACTTGGTTGGTCAGGATAGCTGGCACAACAAGGGGGCGAAGCCCGGAAGACAGCCACCTGGAGAGCTCCGTACAGCAGCGAGGATTGGGCGATGGAGTGGAGATGTCCGCCGCTGGGGAATCCACCTGTGCACAGGGGAGAAGACTGAAGAAGAGAGGTAAGCGATCTTCTTACCAAAATGGTGATGCTGAAGAGAAGTATGCTCACAACGGTGAGGGACGAAGTCTGACGGCTTCAGGCCGAGCCTCCGGGCGAGACGGCCTTTATCCCTCGCCGCTGATGATTGTCAGGTGCGTGAGCAGGTGGCGCCGCTGATGAATGGCGCGGCGTGACAAGCTTGTCCCCAACCTGGAGAGGACAATTCACCTTCTTCCAGCTGAGGACCATGGACTCGGACTTGGAGGTGCTGATTCTCATCCCAGCTGCTTCACACTCAGCAGCAAACCGTCCCAGTAAGACCTGTAGGTCATTGCTGAATGAAGCCAATAGGACAATATCATCCACAAACAACAGAGATGAGATCCTGTGGTCACCAAGCATGACACCCTCCGTTCCCTGGCTGTGCCTAGAAATCCTGTTCATAAAAATTATGAACACGATCGGTGACAAAGGGCAGACCTGGTGGAGTCCAACTCTCACTGGGAATGAGTCCGACCGAGTGTTGGCAATACGAATCAAACTCTCACAACGGTTGTATAGAGACTCCCGAAGCACCCCCCACAAAAAACCACGAGGGACGTGGTTGAATGCCTTCTCCAAGTCCACAAAACACATGTAAACTGGTTGGGCAAAGACCCCCGAGGATTCTTGAGAAGGTAAAGAGTTGGTCCGATGTGCCACAGCCAGGATGAAAACCACATTGCTCCTCCTGAATCCGAGGTTCGACCAACGGCCAGACTCTCCTCTCCAGTACCCTGGTATAGACCTTCCCAGGGAGGCTGAGGAGTGTGATCACTCTAAAGTTGGAGCACACCCTCCGGTCACCTTTCTTGAAAAGAGGAACCACCACCCCGCCACTACCGCTCAATTTATTAAATTGCTAATGAATGTTGGTTAAAGGAAAGGTGATGTAACACAGGGGTAAACATGCCTCTATCCCAGCTTTTTTGGAATGTGTTGCAGGCATCATATTCAAAATGAGTGCATATTTGCAAAAAAAGTTTATGTTTGAACATCAAATATCTTGCCTTTTTAGTGTATCCAATTCAATATACAGTGGGGAAAATAAGTACTGAACACGTCAACATTTTTCTCATTAAACATATTTCTGATGGAGCCATTGACCTGAGATTTTCGCCAGATAACAGTAACAACCCAAGTAATCCATACATACAAAGAAATCAATGCAACTATGTTCACAAAACAAGTTATATTTAATAAAATGGAATGACACGGAATAAGTAATGAACACAAAGAAAAAAGAGGTGCAAAAAGACATAGAAAGCCAAGAAACCAGCTGAAATCCATCAGAATTTAGGAAGCCATCCCATCCCCCATCCATCCATCCATCCATCCATCCATCCATCCATCCATCCATCCTCTTCCGCTTAATCCTTTTCGGGTCGCGGGGGGGCTGGAGCCTATCCCATCCCCCATCAGTGCAAATTAATTTCAGCTGGTTGAGTCCTGACTGATAGCCTTTAAAAAGGTCTGTGAATATCAGTTTGTCACACTACAAAGAACTCATGATGGATAGAAGCAAAGAGCTCTCTCTAGACCTTCGCAACCTTATTGTTGCAAAACATAATGATGGCATTGGTTACAGGCGCATTTCTAAACTGCACAATGTTCCAGTGAGCACTGTTGGAGCCATCATTGGTAAGTGGAAAGAACATCATTTTACCATAATCCGGCCATGACCAGGAGCAAGATTTCTGACAGAGGAGTCAAAAGAATTATCAGAAGAGTTATCCAAGAGCCAAAGACCACTCATGGAGAGCTCCAGAAAGACCTGGAGTTAGCAGGTACTGCTGTTTCAAAGAAAACAATAAGTAATGCATTCAACCAACATGGGATCTATGCCCGCTCACCTCGTAAGACTCCATTGCTGAAGAAAAAGCATGTTGAAGGTTGTTTAAAGTTTGCTGCACAACATTTGGGCAAGCCAGTAAAATACAGGGAGAATATAGTCTGGTCAGACGAGACCAAAATTGAACTTTTTGGATGCCACAACACACAGCATGTTTGGAGGAGAAATGGCACAGCACATCCCATCATGGTGTGGAAATGTTTTTCAGCACATGGTACAGGCAGACTACATATAACTGAAGGAAAGATGAATGGACAAATGTACAGAGATACCCTTGATAAGAACCTGATGCCATCTGCCAAGATGCTGAAGATGAAACCAAGGTGGACATTTTAGCAAGACAATGATCCCAAACAGACAGCCAAGGAAACTCTCAACTGGCTCCAGACAAGGAAAATAAAGCTGCTAGAATGGCCCAGTCAGTTACCTGACCTGAATCCAATTGAAAATCTATAGAATGAACTGAAGATTAGAGTTCATAGAAGACACCCATGGAACCTTCAAGATTTGAAGACAGTTTGTGTGAAAGAATGGACTAAAATCAATCCTGAGCAATGTCTGTGGCTAGTTTCTCCATACAGGAGGCATCTGGAAGCTGTTATTACCAACAAAGGCTTTTCTACTAAATATTAAATGAATTTCACCAAGTGTGTTCAATACTTATTCCCTGTGTCATTCCACTTTATTAAATATAACTTGTTTTGTGAACACAGTTGCCTTGATTTCTTTGTATGTATGGATTACTTGGGTTGTTACTGATATCTGGTGAAAATCTCAGGTCAATGGCTCCATCAGAAATATGTTTGATGAGAAAAATGTTGACGTGTTAAATACTTATTTTCCCCACTGTAGGTAGAGAAAGATTTGCAAATCATTAGATTCTGGTTTTATTTTTTTTATTTTACATTTTACACAACGTCCCAACTTTATTGGAATTGGGGTGTGTAAATTGTCCGCCTATGCTTTGGTGAATACAACTTCTCTTTTTCTAATGGCCTGAGTATTCAATAAGGATACAAAAGGGCTTTATGTGAAAAAAGGTAAAACACTTTAAAAGCCAACATATATTTTAGCACATGTATTACATCTATGTTTTGGATCCAACTAAAATTGAAAAAGAGAGCATTCGGGGATCAGTCATCCTAGGATCTAACATATGGCAAATTCAGCGACATGAGGGGTGTCTCAGGTAAATAAACCAATATCTGGCATGCTACAGTAGAGTCTGCCTTGGCACGGTTGTTGTAACATAGGGAGCTTGGCCAGGGTATGCATGTATGCGCTCACACATACACTGGCACATTCAAAACACTCTCTCTCACACACACACACTGGGGGCTTTGAGGGGCTGGATCGAGGGATTACTCTAACCACATTTATTTATTAACTCTCAATTAAGTGTGGGTGTCCCAGGGCTTAGAGTGGCTTAGTGAGCAAGTGGGACCCCGAGCACGTTTTGATGACAGTCAAGGCCCCTGATCTCAGTTCACTCCATTTTGCTGATTAAATATAAGCTTTTCATCTGTGGATACAATGCTATTAATTAAATCATTAGATGAGTGATTCACTTATGAGCAAAGGGAGCAGTGAAAAGAGACACTCACAAGAGAAGCTCGCTGCAATAACTGCTGAAAAATTCATTAATCAAAAAAAGATTGCCTAAATTCGTTGACAAGGATTACATGTGTAGAGACCCTCTCGCTTCCTTCATTGGGCCAGCCCCTTTCAGCATGGGCACACAGTCCCTTTTTGATCACTAGGTAATGGGATCGAACAAACGCAGGAATCACACACACACATACTAGTACAATGGGCGGGCACTGTTACACACTTGTGCACATGCTCACATGCACACACACTAATACAAAGTTACAAAGAGCCTATTAAGAATGTTGCATTTTAAACAGTTCTTTAATGAAATATGACCATGGAGTTGTAATAGCTTGCTTGGGGGAAGTAGGATCACTGTAAATGAAGAGAGTAAAAACAGAATCGTGTTTCCCTGCTGAATTACTAATCAAACATGACATAAAATGTCCCTATTTGTAGTATATCCCTCAGCTGATTAAGGACCCATTAAAAGAAATGGGTTGTATAGAAGAAGAGGGTTTAAAATTTCCTTCACTTAAGAAGTCCACATAGCAAATGGATGACTTATTTCTACATTATTTCAGAAAAGTTGAAAAATGGCAGTGATGGACTGACATATTGGTAAAGCCCAAAGCGCAAACAACAATTCTCATACATTGGAAAACACCTATCTTAATTATTTCAGGCTAGAAAGTTAGGTTTTTGTCTGTTTAACTTGTTCTAATAGTATTAGTTATTTAGCTGTCCTATACTGGTGAAGGATTAATTGGTTTCATGGTTAGCTCTTCCCAGGATTCAGAAATCTATTTTACATGACTACTAGAAAAACACACTATGAGACCACTGCTTGACCAACAATTATAAGAATTACAGCTGCAACATGTTGACAGAAGTTGAAAATAAAGCACATTCATTCCATTGTGAAATACAGTAGGAGCAACTTGAACAGTTCAGCTTGTAGATGCATAATTGCATTATGGGGGAACTACTATGCCTTAGCAGTGGCTTATGGTTCCTGGATGCTGTCACAACCCGGCTCGAGGCTGGACAAAAAAGGGAGACCACATGGAGGTGCCAATTCAATCAAAAGTTTATTTAAAGAAAAAAATAAAGGGGTCTGTAATTATCAGTGGTGTATGTGTGTGTTGGATGCATGAAACAAAAACAACAGACCAGTCACTGGCCAACCCAGTGAACACACACCTCTGTCAGGAGCTGCAACAACGCCAGCGGCAAACTCAAAACCAGAGCTGGCAGGCCACAAACAAGACAGACAGGAGCCGCCAGCACAGCCCCAACCAAGTGGCAAAAACAGAAACAGCGGGCAGAGTGCACACACAACAGAAAGGCAACCGGCCTCCACGGGAGCCAAAAGCTGTTGACAGGTGCGCAGGTGTGACTTAAATAGGGAACCCCCTAACCAGAGGCAGTCCTCCACAACTCCACCTACAACACAAAAAAAAGGAAAACCCAGGACCCACTCCAAGAATGTGCGGGACTGTAACACCCCTCCACACAAAGAATGGTCTTCCCATCGGGAAGGCCAGTGCAAACTGATCCACAAACAAACTACAAAACTTTACCATTCAATAATAAATATTCCTAGTTTTTTTTATTTATTATTTACAGTTTTCTATATACATTTAAAATACCACAAATACAAATCTACCATTCAGTCTTTCCAAGCCTTAGCACAGGCACTAGGGCTGCAACGATTACTCGAATAATTAGGTTACAAAAAAGTTCTCGATTCAAAATTTGAATGAATGAATGAATGAATGAATGATGAATGAATGAATTTATTCAATAATAATAATAATAAACACATACAATACAATAAGTAGACACAAAAGAACAACAGAAAGGGTGTAGGCTGAAGCTAGTGCTTATGTAGTGCCTACCCCATTACAATTTTAAAATCAATAACATAAAAATTTAAGTCTTACACAAACTCAACAAAGAAAATCAAATAGGACAAGCAGACAAAAAAAAAACAACCTTTAAGTTATTACAAATTTATCTCCCAGCATTTACAGTGAGATACTGGGAGATTTTCTCATCTTTGTACAATTTTTTGAATTGCTTCAGAGTTGAACATGTTTTAATATTTTCAGAGCAACAGTTCCACAGTTTAACTCCAGTGACAGACATGCAATTATACTTTGTATTTGTTCTAACCTTTGTGACATGGTTTAGGACCCAGGAGACAGACACTGACACGGGCAGATTGTGACAATAATCCCTTTATTGAATTGTGAGAGTATGTAGTACGTGAGTGAGTGCAAGTATTGTGTTCCGGTCACTGGAACTGAGCAACCTGGACAGAGACCCGGCAACCCTGTAACACACAAGCAGACACAATTATCGCTGTACAGTACTCGTGGGTAACTGTAAGAGAAGGGGCTTACTTGGGCAAGGCGCAGGGGGCGTCCTGCTGAATTCCAGCAGCCGTGTGACGTGGAGGTGAGGGTGTCCGTGGCCGTGCTAGTGAATCCACCCGTGGCTGTGACGAGGGGAGTTCCAGTGATGATGACTGCAGTGATTCCACTGACCGTGACGATGACTGCTCAGAGGATGGTGAGGATAGTGATTCCTTTGACCGTGGCGATGACAGGCCTGATGACAGCGATGACAAGGATTCCACAGATCCTGGTGACGACTGTTCCTGCAACTGAGATAATAACAGTTCCCGCAGCTGAGGAGCAAGACGTACCGATAGTCGAGGTGGTAGCGAGGAGCTACGTGGGTGAGGTGGCGTTGCCCCGTCGGCTGGGGTAGCTGGTCCGCCGCCTGGGAGGTCCACCTGTGCACAGGGGTTAAGACAAGGGGTAGAGTAACAAATAGTTCTCTTACGTGCTTGTACTTGACGAGAGGTTCTTGACGAGGCTCGAGAGTGGAGCTCTGGTTCATACTCCGACGAGGAGGACAGACGACTCCGTGACGGGCTGTCAGCAACGCTGGCTTTTAACAGCCGTTGATTGGCACCTGTTGGTCTGTGCGCAGCTGGAACTGATGACGCCAATGACGGCCCAGAGGCCACCATGACAGTACTCCCCCCTCTAGCAGTGCCTCCAGGCACCTGCCCAATTCTACCTGGATTCGCCCGATGGAAATCGCGGATCAACTTTTTATCCAGGATCAACGCTGGGCGAATCCAAGAACGATCCTCCGGTCCAAAGCCCTCCCAGTCCACCAAATACTGAAGACCACGACCTCGCCTGCGGACGTCCAGGATGGCAGTCACCCCCCAGGCCGGATGGCCATCGATCATCCTCGGGGGGGCGGGGGCCACGGGAGCAGGACACAGGGGGTCAGAGATGTACGGTTTGACCTGGGAGACATGAAAAGTGGGGCAGATGCGCATCGAAGAGGGGAGAGACAGGCGCACAGACACAGGGTTAATAATATGACTGATGGTGTAGGGGCCAATGAAGCGCTTGGTGAGCTTACGCTTTTCGGCCGGTACACCAATATTCCGGGTTGACAACCAAACTTTCTGACCCACCTTATAGTCCAGGGCGGGTCTCCTATGCCGGTTGGCCACCTGGATATTGCGTTTGGTGGTCTTAAGCAGGGCTTGGCGGGCGATGAGCCAAACTCGCCGACAGCGCTTGATGTGGGCTTGGACCGAGGGAACCGCTACCTCCCTCTCCTCCTCCGGGAACAGCGGTGGATCAAACCCCGATGACGCCTTGAAGGGGGAGACGCCCGTAGCCGTAGAGACCGTGGCATTATGGGCGTACTCAATCCAAGGAAGATACTTGCTCCAGGAGGACGAGCAGGAGGAGATGACACAGTGTAATGCAGCCTCAAGCTCCTGATTAGCCCGCTCACACTGGCCATTGCTCTGGGGATGATAACCCGAGGAGAGGCTGGCTGTGGCTACCAGCACCGCGCAGAAGGCCTTCCAAACCTGAGAGACAAACTGTGGTCCCCGGTCCGACATTATGTCAGCTGGATGCCGTGGAGACGGACCACATGCTGCACGAGGAGGTCCGCTGTTTCCTGGGCCGAAGGCAAACCCCGCAGGGGCACAAAATGGGCTGCCTTCGAGAAACGGTCCACGATGGTTAAAACTGTGGTGAAGTTATCCGAAGTGGGCAAACCAGTCACAAAGTCCATAGCAACGTGGGACCAGGGACGGGAAAGGACCGGCAACGGGTGTAGCAGGCCCGCCGGGGGGGATGATGTCGTCTTCCCAGTGGCGCACTGAGCGCAGGCCCGGATGTAGCCTACCACGTCCTTCCGTAGCCCTGGCCACCAGAAGGTCCTCTGGAGAAGATCCACAGTCCGGCCCACCCCTGGATGACAAGCCAACTTGGAGGCGTGACCCCACTCGATCACTTTGCCCCGAACGGCGCGTGGAACAAACAGGCGGCCCGGCCCCCCCCCCCCCCCCCGGGGTCCGGCTCGGTCTTCTGAGCCCGGCGAACCGTCTTGCAGATACCCCAGGACAGAGCGCCCACGACGCAGGAGGGTGGCAGGATAGGAGTCTCCTGGTCTTCAGAGGATGGAGCGTCAAACTGCCGCGAGAGGGCATCCGGCTTACCGTTCTTGCTTCCCAGCTGGTAGGTGATGGAAAAGTTGAACCGGCCGAAGAAGAGGGACCAGCGAGCCTGGCGTGCATTCAGGCGTTTCGCCGTCCTGAGGTACTCCAGGTTGCGATGATCAGTCCAAACCACGAACGGCTTAGCAGCCCCCTCCAGCCAGTGTCTCCACTCCTCCAAAGCGAGCTTCACCGCCAGCAGCTCCCTGTCTCCTATGCTGTAATTTCTCTCTGTAGGGGAAAGACGATGAGAGAAGTAAGCACATGGGCGAATCTTACCGTCCTTGGGAGAGCGTTGGGAGAGTACCGCTCCTACTCCCGAATCAGAGGCGTCCACCTCCACCAAGCATTGCAGCTTCGGGTCCACCTGCGTAAGGACTCGGGCCGAGGCAAACTCCCTCTTCAGCTTCTCAAATGCTCCAGCTGCCTCCTCACTCCAGCAAAACGGGGTTTTAGGGGAGGTGAGGGCAGTCAGCGGGCGGGCGATATTACCAAAATTTGGCACGAACCTCCTATAAAAATTAGCAAAACCCAAGAACCCTTGAAGCTGCTTTCTGGAGGTGGGTGCAGGCCAATCCACTACTGCCTTGACCTTGGCCGGGTCCGGAAGCACCTGGTTCCGGGCTATTATAAACCCGAGGAAGGAGGTTTGGTCAGTGTGGAACTCACATTTCTCGGCCTTGACAAACAGCTGATTCTCCAGGAGGCGCTGTAGTACCTTGCGGACATGCACCTGATGTTCTTCTAGTGTGCAGGAGAAGATTAGAATGTCATCAAGATATACGAACACAAACGAGTTTAGGAAGTCCCGTAAAACATCGTTTATTAAACGTTGGAAGACGGCTGGAGCGTTGGTTAACCCAAACGGCATTACTAAATACTCAAAATGCCCGCTAGGGGTCCGGAAAGCCGTCTTCCACTCATCTCCTTCCCTTATGCGCACTAGGTGATAGGCATTCCTAAGGTCTAATTTGGTAAACCAGCACGCCCCCTGGAGGGAGTCAAAAGCGGTGTTCATCAGAGGCAGAGTGTATTTGTCCTTTACCGTTATTTCATTCAGACCCCGGAAGTCGATGCAGGGGCGTAATGAGCCGTCCTTCTTCCCGACGAAGAAAAATCCGGCTCCCACAGCCGAAGACGACGGGCGGATGATACCAGAGGCCAGGGACTCCTTGATGTATGTATCCATAGCCTCGCACTCCGGGGCTGACAGGCTGTATAGGCGGCTTGCAGGAAGAGGGGCCCCAGCCTTCAGATTAATTGCGCAATCATACGGGCGATGGGGGGGTAAAGACAGCGCCCGAGACTTGCTAAAAACCTGCCCCAGGTCATGGTAGACCTCTGGCACCTTGGACAGGTCCGGTGGTGACGAATGAGGTTGAGGCACCTTGACAGATGGGGCGCACGCCGCAGATTGGAGACAGGCACTTAGACAGAACGTACTCCATGCTGTAACTCTCCCTGCTTCCCAGTCAATGGTGGGGTTATGCAAGCGAAGCCAGGGGTACCCCAGAATAACGGGTGAAGAAGAGACGGGCAGAACTAGGAACTTAATTTCCTCCCTGTGGTTTCCTGACACAATAATGGATACTGGGGCCGTCTGATGGGCGACGGTGGTCAGAGATGCCTTGGACAGAGTGATAAGTTTGACAGGGGGATCCAGAGTCTGACAGCGAAGGCCCATCCAGGTTGCCAGGTCTCGAGAAACAAAGTTCTGCTCTGCACCGGAGTCAACTAACGCTAGGGTGGAGTGTTCTGTATGTGCATGGATCAGTCTGATGGGTAATTGGCAACTAGTAAGGGGTTCCTCTGAATTCCTGCCCGTGAATCCCCCTACTGCGATCCACGGGCCTTCCCTTTTAACTTACTGGGACACTCGAAAACCCCATGTGACTCTTTCCAACAGTAGAAACAGAGGCCCTGATCCCTGCGGCGCTGCTTCTCAGCTGCTGACAATTTAGACCGGCCCATAACCATAGCCTCTTGATCCGGGGATTCCTCTGGCGCGGGTAGAGCGAGAAGAGGAGAGTTAGTGACGCGAGGGCGGGGTTTAACCGAACGGGAAGTAGCTCGCCGTTCCGCCGCCCGCTCCCTTAATCTGCTATCCAGGCTAACTGTTAGGGCGATCAAATCGTGCAGGTTGTTTGGTTTATCCCGTGCCGCTAACTCATCCTTTAACTCATCATTGAGACAGCGTAAGAAAATACCACGCAGTGATGGCTCCCCCCACCCAATCTCTGCAGCCAGGACCCGGAAGTCAATAGCGTAGTCAGCAGCTGATCTTTTTCCCTGCTGTAGGCTCAACAGCCGTTCTGTCAACACCTCACCCCTATCAGTATGGTCAAACACGGACATAAATTCTGCCACAAACTCCTGGTAAGTAAGCGTGGAATAGCTTGGTCTAGCCATGATAGAATATGCCCAATCTAGAGCTCTACCTGCCAACAAATTAATGACATAACCAATCCGGTTGGAATCAAGGGTGAAATCTCCCGGGACGCGGAGAAAAACTGATTCGCATTGTAATATGAATCCTCGGGCTTCCCCGAGTTTTCCGCTGAACCAGGCAGGTGTGGGAATAGGGGTGAGGCGTGAGGACGACGAGATGTTAGCCTGTCCTGACGCTAAGCCTGCAGGGGTTGAGACATTTGTAGTCGGGGGGAACGTCTGGTGTCCTTCCAGGCGATCCAGCCGACTATTAATTAAAGTCAATTGATTCAAGATTACTGTCTGTTGATGTGCTAACAAATCTACCCGGGCGCTAAGAGTGTTGAGATTGCGCGACAGTGCACTGTCCGCTGGGTCAACGTGACGGAGTCATACTGACATGGTTTAGGACCCAGGAGACAGACACTGACACGGGCAGATTGTGACAATAATCCCTTTATTGAATTGTGAGAGTATGTAGTGCGTGAGTGAGTGCAAGTATTGTGTTCTGGTCACTGGAACTGAGCAACCTGGACAGAGACCCGGCAACCCTGTAACACACAAGCAGACACAATTATCGCTGTACAGTACTCGTGGGTAACTGTAAGAGAAGGGGCTTACTTGGGCAAGGCGCAGGGGGCGTCCTGCTGAATTCCAGCAGCCGTGTGATGTGGAGGTGAGGGTGTCCGTGGCCGTGCTAGTGAATCCACCCGTGGCTGTGACGAGGGGAGTTCCAGTGATGATGACTGCAGTGATTCCACTGACCGTGACGATGACTGCTCAGAGGATGGTGAGGATAGTGATTCCTCTGACCGTGGCGATGACAGGCCTGATGATAGCGATGACAAGGATTCCACAGATCCTGGTGACGACTGTTCCTGCAACTGAGATAATAACAGTTCCCGCAGCTGAGGAGCAAGACGTACCGATAGTCGAGGTGGTAGCGAGGAGCTACGTGGGTGAGGTGGCGTTGCCCCGTCGGCTGGGGTAGCTGGTCCGCCGCCTGGGAGGTCCACCTGTGCACAGGGGTTAAGACAAGGGGTAGAGTAACAAATAGTTCTCTTACGTGCTTGTACTTGACGAGAGGTTCTTGACGAGGCTCGAGAGCGGAGCTCTGGTTCATACTCCGACAAGGAGGACAGACGACTCCGTGACGGGCTGTCAGCAACGCTGGCTTTTAACAGCCGTTGATTGGCACCTGTTGGTCTGTGCGCAGCTGGAACTGATGACGCCAATGACGGCCCAGAGGCCGCCATGACACTTTGGCTTATTAAAAACAGAGTTACATCTTAGCTCATATTTGCTTTCCCTTTTTTAAACAGTCTTTGAATATTTACAGGTAATTGTTTATTATTTGCTTTGTACATGATTTGAATGACATTATAATCTACCAGATCTCTAAATTTAAGAGTATGTAATTGAATGAATATTGGATTTGTTGGTTCACGGTAAGGTTTCTTCGATAAAATGCGTATGGCTTTTTTCTGTAGTAAAAAGATTAAGTTTGTGTTTGTTTTATATGTATTTCCCCAGATCTCCACACAGTATGTCATAAAAGGAACTATCAGTGAATTATATAAAATGCAAAGAGATTTCTGACACAGGAGATCCTTAACTTTATACAGTATGGCAATGGATTTAGACATTTTAGTTTTGACAATTCCTCTGATGCCATACTTATGTAATTTACTGAGGAGTAATTTATGGCCAACTGTATCAAATGCCTTTTGTAAGTCCAGAAATATTCCAACTGTGCATTCTCTTCTATTTGTTGCATCCGTAATCTGTTCAACAAAGTCCATGAGTGCCAGTGAGGTGGTCCGGTTCTTCCTGAATCCACACTGTTGTTCACAAATATTTTTTCCAGTATTTTGGAGAACTGAGGTAACAAGGAGATGGTCTGTAGTTTGATAATAAGTGTTTATCACCAGTCTTATACAGAGGAACGACTCTTGCTATTTTCATTTTCTTTGGAAATTTACCAGCAGTAAGTGACATGTTGCATATGAAAGTGAAGTGTTTAACAATACAATCAATAATACATTTAACCAAGAACAAACTGAAATCATTACAATCAGCTGATTTCTTGTCTTTGAATTTGTTAACAATGTCAAGAATTTCTTTTTCATCTGTTTCTTTCATCAACATTGAGTAAGCGTTTATGTTGACAACATTGTCAGCGCCACTTTTATTTGCTGATGATACAGTGGAGTTGGCGATCTTTTTTCCTATATTAACAAAATATTCATTAAACGTGTTGGAGATCAAGCTATTTTCATTGATTTTTCCATTATCTGAATTTAAAAAAGAGATGTGGTTGGAATTTAGTTTTCCTCTCTTTGTTATATTATTTAACACCTTCCATATACGAGGATGCCTTTGATTTTTGACATGGTTCCCATGGCAACACAAAGGGCTATGCTTGCGACACACAGACATCGGCGGTCCTATGATCCTTGGCGTTATGAGAACATCAAAGGACATAATGTAGTCATAGACATCATATCTATATGATGGCATCGCGAGTCCTATGATGCCTGCGATCATAGGATCATATAGACTTCATATCTATATGACGGCATCGCGAGTCCTACAATGCCTGAGTTCATAGGATCATCATAGGACATCATGCAGACATCATAGGCCGTCCTCTGAATGCCTGAGATCATAGGATCATCATAGGTCATAGCAAGTACTATGATCATGAGTGATGCCTGCGTTGATCACATAGTCAAAGACACCTGTCTATATGTCTATATGACGTCATATAACCATCCTATCTTAGATCATCAGAACATCATAGGTCATAGCAAGTCCTCTGATCGTGAGTGATGTCTGCCGTTGATCACATAGTCAAAGACACCTGTCTATATGTCTCTATGATGTCATGTAGACATCATATCTAGATGACGGCATCGCAAGTCCGATGATGTCTGAGATCATAGGATCAGTGTGAGTGAAGCCTGCCGTTGATCATATCAATCAATCAACGTTATTTATAAAGCACTTTAAAAGCAACACTCGCTACACAAAGTGCTGTCCAGCAAGAGAACATAAAAGCAGGGCACTAACACAAGAACCACAGTAAAAAAACTAGAAAAGCACTCGGAGAGCACAGACCTCCGCCAAGCGCCACAGTTCCCCCCATACAGTGTTTGTGTGTACGTTTTCAGATTCCTTGACCACGAAAACATATGACTAGCAATTGGATTGACAATGATAGGATTAGTGGTTCAGTAGTTATTCACGAAAATGGAATTTTCCGTAATGGCGGCCACAGTTCCCCCCATACAGTGTTTGTGTGTACGTTTTCAGATTCCTTGACCACGAAAACATATGACTAGCAATTGGATTGACAATGATAGGATTAGTGGTTCAGTAGTTATTCACAAAAATGGCATTTTCCGTAATGGCGGCCACAGTTCCCCCCATACAGTGTTTGTGTGTACGTTTTCAGATTCCGTGACCACGAAAACATATGACTAGCAATTGGATTGACAATGATAGGATTAGTGGTTCAGTGGTTATTCACGAAAATGACATTTTCCGTAATGGCGGCCACAGTTCCTCCCATACAGTGTTTGTGTGTACGTTTTCAGATTCCTTGACCATGAAAACATATGACTAGCAATTGGATTGACAATGATAGGATTAGTGGTTCAGTAGTTATTCACAAAAATGGCATTTTCCGTAATGGCGGCCACAGTTCCCCCCATACAGTGTTTGTGTGTACGTTTTCAGATTCCGTGACCACGAAAACATATGACTAGCAATTGGATTGACAATGATAGGATTAGTGGTTCAGTGGTTATTCACGAAAATGACATTTTCCGTAATGGCGGCCACAGTTCCTCCCATACAGTGTTTGTGTGTACGTTTTCAGATTCCTTGACCACGAAAACATATGACTAGCAATTGGATTGACAATGATAGGATTAGTGGTTCAGTGGTTATTCACGAAAATGGCATTTTCCGTAATGGCGGCCACAGTTCCCCCCATACAGTGTTTGTGTGTACGTTTTCAGATTCCTTGACCACGAAAACATATGACTAGCAATTGGATTGACAATGATAGGATCAGTGGTTCAGTAGTTATTCACGAAAATGGCATTTTCCATAATGGCGGTTTTCTTGTGGACGGTGATCCGGATCATCCCCAAAATTTAATCAGTTCTTCCTTGTACCATTTCCAACAACACGTGAAAGTTTCATCGAAATCCGTCCAAAACTTTTTGAGTTATCTTGCTAACCAACAGACAAACAGACAGACAGACAAACCCCGGCAAAAACATAACCGGAGGTAAAAATAAATAAATAAATAAAAAAATAAAAAGTAAAATAAATAAAAATCTATTTCATTCAATAAAACTGATCCGGTGATACCTTATACATCGGACGGACACACGGATTGCCCAAATGTCTCATGAGCCGGCAGACAGAACCACTGTTTTTAGCAGGATACGTTACAGCAAAGACCAGCTGTTAGCTCTTAACCGGACCAAGATGCTAGCGCAAGACCTCGACATACAGGGTGAAATAAGACGGAAACGACGTGGATGCCGTGCTGGCGCAAGACGGCGGGCGAGAAATATAAGGTACAGACCAGTCCTTCCATCCGTTATTATGGGGAATGTACGATCGCTACTCAATAAGACTGACGAGCTAGCGGCTATCTCCCACTACGAGAGCGTCTTCAGAGAGATTAGCTTGATGTTGTTTACTGAGACGTGGCTAACAGAACTAGCAACAGATGCTAACATCGAACTGGAGGGTTTCCACGCAATACGGGCAGACCGGACACCAGACAGTGGGAAGGCAAGGGGCGGAGGAGTGATAATGTACACTACCGTTCAAAAGTTTGGGGTCACCCAGACAATTATTTTGTGTTTTCCATGAAAAGTCACACTTATTTACCACCATGAGTTGTAAAATGAATAGAAAATATAGTCAAGACATTGACAAGGTTAGAAATAATGATTTGTATTTGAAATAATAATTTTTTCCTTCAAACTTTGCTTTCGTCAAAGAATCCTCCATTTGCAGCAATTATTGTACCAAAAACCAGACATTTGCAGCTAGAATAGTCATTTACCACATTAGCAATGTATAGGGTGTATTTCTGATTAGTTTAAAGTTATCTTCATTGAAAAAAAGTGCTTTTCTTTCAAAAATAAGGAAATTTCTAAGTGACCCCAAACTTTTGAACGGTAGTGTATGTCAATAACAGCTGGTGCAGACCAGGACATATCACGGTTAAACAACATCACTGCAGCAAAGACATTGAGTTGCTAGCTGTTAGCATGCAGCCTACCTATCTCCCGAGGGAATACTCACACGTGATCTGCATTGTTATTTATGCAAATCCGACGGCGAACGCTGGGACAGCGCGTGACACCATCCACTCAGTAACTGGCAGGCTGCTGACAGAACACCCAGAGGCTCTTCTCCTCATCTCAGGTGATTTCAACCATATTTCACTGTCCTCCATTCTACCCACGTTCACCCAGTATGTCACATGCTACACTAGAGACAATAAAACACTGGACTTATTCTATGCTAACACTAAGGAGGCGTACACCTCATCACCACTCCCCCCACTCGGGAGATCGGATCACAACTTGGTTCATCTCCGGCCGGTGTACAAACCCCTAGTACACAGACAGCCTCCGGTCATGCGCACGGTGAAGATATGGTCTGAGGAGGCAATGGACGCTTTAAAGGACTGTCTTAAAACCACTGCCTGGGAGCAGCTCTGTGATCCACATGGTGAGGAAATCGATGGCCTCACTCACACCATCACGGACTACATCAACTTCTGTGTGGACAACACCATACCCACCAAGACCATACGGTGTTGCTCGAACAACAAACCCTGGATCAACCCTGAGATAAAAACACTTCTGAGAGAGAAGAAGAGGATCTTCAGGTCGGGGAACAGGGAGATGCTGAAGTCCATACAGAGGGAGCTGAGGAGGAAGATCAGAGAAGGCAAGGACAGCTTCAGGAAGAAGATGGAGGACAAGCTGCAACAAAGCGACATCAGCGGGGTCTGGAGAAACCTTAAAACCATCTCTGGGCTCCAGAATACCTCCTCCCAGGCCATGGGGGGCAGGGAGTGGGCGAACAATCTGAACCTGTTTTTTAATAGGTTTGACAAACCGCCCTCCCCCCCAACTGCACACCAACCACTGCTGCCTCTACAGTCATCGAGACCTGCTGTCCACACCCCACTCCACCAACACCCCTCCACTCCCAGCACACAGCCCCCCAACCTGACCCTCACTAAAACCCAGGTGAGGACGGAGCTGAGGAAGATCAAGGCGAGGAAGGCCTTGGGACCGGACGGCATCAGCGCAAAGCTCCTCAAGTCCTGCGCAGACCAGCTGTGTGGGATTGTGGAGCACATCTTCAACCTGAGCCTGAAGCTGAGGAGGGTACCACAGTTGTGGAAATCATCTTGTGTGGTACCTGTACCAAAGACTTCCCACCCCAAAGACCTGAACAGCTACAGGCCAGTGGCCCTGACGTCTCACATGATGAAGACCCTGGAGAGACTGCTCCTTGCTCACCTCCGCCCCCTGATGGGACCAGATATGGATCAACTCCAGTTCGCCTACCAGCATGGTATCAGGGTGGAGGATGCAGTGATCTTCCTCCTTCACCGTTCTCTGTCCCACCTGGAGAAGCCCGGGAATGCGGTGAGGATCATGTTCTTTGACTTCTCCAGTGCTTTCAACACCATCCAACCGATGATCCTGAAGGACAAGCTGCGGTGCGCAGGGGTGGACCAGCACCTGTCATCATGGATCCTGGACTACCTCACTAACCGGCCACAGTTTGTGAGAACCCGAGATTGTGTGTCCGACATGATCATCGGCAGCACGGTGGCCCCTCAGGGAACGGTTTTGGCGAATTATAGACTAAATGCACCATTGCCTGAATGCACCACTGCCTGAATGCACCAACCCCTAGTCTGAACGCACCACATGTCTGGACTGAATGCACCACATGTCTGCTGAAATTCACCAGCCATTGGCTGGTGTTAATGTTAAGCCCTGCATACTCTCTCTCTCTCTCTCTCTCTCTCTGAGTGGGTGTGGTCGTGAGTGCGAGCTGAGAGCGTGTGACAGCGTGAGTGAATTATTTCAAACTTTTTCTCTATCTTTTCGTGTTTAAGGTGTTTTTTTGTTAAATAATCTTAAGTTTTGTTGTTTTCTGTAGCTGGGGTGGGGTAGGCGTTTTGGGAGGGGAGTTTCTGCTGCCAGCTCTGCTGGTCAGCATGGTTTTGGAGCAAGGCTCCGGATTCGAGACGCTGACACGCCGGCATGCTGTCAAACTGACACCGGCTGTCAGCTGCTCAGTGGAGGAATGTAGTCTGGCTGTGGGGGAGCTGGTCGGTTATGAAAGCGTTAGATCAGCTTCGAGAATGAATAGTGCCGTGGTGATTTTCCTCGATAGTGTGGAAAAAGTTAACCGGGTAGTGGAGAGCGGGGTTGTGATTAAAGACACACTGGTTCCTGTTCTGTCTCTGGTGAATCCCGCGAAGAGAATTACCATCTCAAATGTCCCACCATTTTTAAAGAATGAGCTGTTGGAGAAGGAGCTGTCGAGACACGGGCAGCTTTTGTCCCCGATTAAGCACATCCCTCTCGGTTGTAAGTCCCCGCGTTTAAAGCATGTCATGTCTTTTAGGCGACAGGTGCTCATGATTTTAAAGAATAGCGAGGAAAGCCTCAACCTCGTGTTTAAATACCGGATTGACGGCTTTGATTATACCATCCACGTCACCTCCGATAATATGAAGTGTTTCGGCTGCGGAATGGAGGGACATTTGATTCGATCATGCCCTCAGGGAGTGGAGGGTGATCACTCGGGGGAGGCCGCTAGTGCGGCCTCGGGGCCGTCTGGTGACGGAGCGGCTTTGCCGCCCTCTGAGGCTGACGGCGCTACCGCGCCGTCGGGCGTTTCAGCCGGAGCCGCGGTGCCGTCTGGCGGCGGCGCTTCGGCCGAGGCCGCGAGGCTGTCTGGCGGCGGGGCGGCTTCGCCGCCCTCCGCAGCCGGCCTGTCGATCATAACTGAAACAGCAACAAAAGTTAAAGCACATCGCGGGGCTGCTGCACAGACCAACATTGCAGACAAGGGTGAGATTACCGAGAGGGATCACGCTGAGGGTCAGACAGAGGAGCCAAATGAGGCCCAGGTAGATGGTGGGACCAGAAAGATAAATATAAAAGCACAGCACAGGGTGAGCGAAAGACAGGAAGAGACAGCTACCAGGGTGGCTGAGTCAGTGTTGGAGGATGAGGATGACATCGAAATAGATGAAGAGTTATGTAAAATCTCCATCAAGCGGAAGAATTTGGAAACCAAACAGCAGAGGGTCAAAGTAAAAAGGGTTGTCAAAGAAAGTTCTGAGGTTTCTCTATCTCAGCCAGATTCTTATGCTGGGTCTGAGATAGAGAGTGATGGTGAAAGTAGTGATGATGGGGCCAGTGGAGGCGGTTACCCCTTCACAAAAATACAGAAGTTTTTGCAGGACACTAAGGGGGTCAGAATGGTTAAAGTTGAAAGCTTCTTCCCTGATCTAAAACGTTTTGTTGACTCTGCTCGGGCCTACATGAAAAATAGGGGAGAGCTTGAGCAGGAAAGTTTTACTGATCAGGAGATCTACAGACTAAAAAAGCTTGTACTAAAAGTTAAGAACCAAATTGCCCAGGATGATTAGTCTTTTATCGCTCATTCTTTCTTTTCTGTTTTTGTATTGGCTTTGCCCTCTTATACACATGTGTAGTTTTAATTTTGGCACACTCAACATCAATGGGGCATGAGAAATGTCCAAGCGAGCGTGTGTTTTTACTCTTGCAGAATGCAAGAAAATTAATGTTCTGTTTGTTCAGGAGACTCATAGTTCTGAGGACAATGCTGCTGACTGGAGGAGGGAATTTCGGGGTGAAATTATTCTTAGTCATAGAAGCAGCAAATGTGGTGGAGTGGGTATTTTATTTTCTCGAGATTTTATTCCACTTTCTTATGACATTGATGAGATAATTGCAGGCCACATTTTAAAAGTTCGAGCTGTTTTTGAGAATGTGAAAGTTGTTTTTATAAATGTGTATGCTCCAACCGTAGGCACAGAAAGATTGGCCTTTTTAAATATTTTAGATGACACAATCAAAAATTGCAGTAATGATGACTTTTTATTTGTGGGAGGTGATTTTAATTGTACAGAAAATCCTCTTATGGATAGGAATCACCCAGAACCACATGCTGCATCCAAAAGAGTTTTAAAAGGTCTCATAGAAGCTCATGATCTGTGTGATGTGTGGAGAAATTTTCATGGCAAGGCTAGACAATACACGTGGAGCCATAGAAAGGACAATATTTTGTCCTTAGCTAGACTGGATAGGGTTTACAGTTTTAAGCACCATTTTAGCATTTTTAAAAGTGCTTTTATAGTCCCTGTTGGCTTCACAGATCATTCCCTGGTTCAGTGTTGTGTTTTTATCAAGAATATAAAGTGCAGTAGTGCATACTGGCATTTTAACACGTCACTTTTATCGGATAACAGTTTTAAAACTGCTTTTATGTTTTTTTGGAGTAATTTTAAATTGACAAAATCAAATTTTAGTTCTTTGCAGCAGTGGTGGGATGTAGGGAAGAGCCAAATAAAGAATCTGTGCCTACAGTATACTCGCAATGTCTCTGGAGACTTGGCCAGGTCTGTCAGGGACCTGGAGAGAGAAGTAGTGGAGCTGCAGTCTTTGGCAGGCTCCACAGGAGAAAGAGGACATTTTGAGGCCCTCAATGGCAAAAAGTCTGTTTTAACTGACCTACTGGGTGTGGCTGCCAGGGGCGCTGTGGTACGCAGTAGGTTCCAGAACATCGCACTAATGGACGCTCCATCTCATTTTTTCTTTGGTCTGGAGAGGAAGAATGGTCAGAGGAGGATGATTCACTCTCTCAGCTCCGAGGACGGGCGGCCGATCCATGAGTCTGCGGAGATCCGTCGCTTTGCAGTTGCTTTCTACAAGGATCTCTTTAAGAAAGAATTTGTTGAGAATCCACATGCACTGAGTCATTTTTTGACGGACTTGCCAAAGGTGATGGCTAGCGTGAATGCGGAGCTGGAGAGCGGGATCACTCTGCAAGAACTGGCAGTGGCTGTCCAGTCTCTTCAGTGTGGAAAAGCCCCAGGGATAGATGGCCTACCAGCGGAGTTCTACAAGGCGTTCTGGTCTGAGATCTGTGAGGACTTGCTGGAAGTACTGTCTGACAGTCTGCAGAAGGGTCACCTGCCCCTAAGTTGTAGGAGAGCAGTCCTCACCCTCCTTCCAAAAAAAGGCGACTTGAAAGACATTAAGAACTGGCGTCCGGTGGCCCTCCTCTGTACTGACTACAAAATTCTCTCCAAAGTGTTGGCTACCAGACTGAGGAAGGCGATGGAGCAGGTCATCCATGTAGACCAGACCTACTGTGTACCTGGTAGGTTGGTTACAGACAACATTTTTTTAATTCGTGATGTTTTGGACCTCTCCAGCTCATTGGTCAAAGAACTTGGTCTTATTTCAATAGACCAAGAAAAGGCGTTTGACCGAGTTGAACATCCATACCTTTGGCAGACATTAGAGGCCTTTGGTTTCAGCTCAGGGTTCATCGCCATGGTCCAGGCTTTGTATAGAGACATTGAGAGTATTCTTAAGATTAATGGTGGTTTGAGTGCTCCTTTCAAAGTTGAGAGGGGTGTCCGACAGGGCTGCCCCCTCTCAGGTATGCTGTACTCTCTTGCCATCGAGCCCCTCCTTTGTAAACTAAGGCAAGGCCTCACTGGTTTTAAAGTCCCCAACTCTGACTCTGTTTTTAAAGTGTCTGCATATGCTGATGACGTTGTTGTTTTTACAAGAAATCAAAATGATGTAGACTACCTTTTAAGAACTGTCAATCTTTTTGGTGAGTGCTCCTCAGCGAGAGTGAATTGGGGTAAGAGTGAAGCTGTTGTGGTGGGGGGGAGACCACAAAAAATTGCCCTACCTGGTGGCCTCTCGTGGACACAAGGTGGTTTTAAATATCTTGGTGTGTTTTTAGGAAATCAGACTTTTACTGAGAAAAATTGGGAGTGTTTTTTAGAAAAAACTGAAGGAAGACTAAAAAAATGGAAATGGATTCTGCCAAACTTGTCCTTCAGAGGTCGTGTTTTAATTATCAACAACTTGATTGCTTCAATGCTGTGGCATCGACTGTCTTGTCTGGACCCTCCACCCAATTTGCTGGCCAGAGTGCAATCTATAGTCGTGGACTTTTTCTGGGACCGTCTTCACTGGGTTCCACAGAGTATCCTGTTTTTACCGAGGGAAGAAGGTGGTCAAGGGCTCATCCATCTGGCCAGCAGGGGGGCTGTCTTTCGCCTGCAGTTCATTCAGCGACTGCTGAGTGGCCCCCTTGACCTTGTGTGGAGACCTATTGTCAGGGCTGTCCTGGCTCGCTGTGGAGGGCTTGGACTAGAGGAGTCGCTGCTTTTAATGGATTTAAGGGGCCAAAAACTCCCAGAACTTCCCCAGTTTTACCAAAGTGCTTTTAAAATCTGGGGACTTTTTAAAAAGAACTCTCCCCAGGCTTCCTTGCCGCCTTTCTGGCTTTTAAAGGAACCACTTGTGTTCGGGACCCGTTTTGATGTGGGCAATGTTTTAGGACCTTCTGTTTTAAAAAAGTTTATTTTTGCAAAGGTTACAACGCTGGGACATTTGGTGAATTTATGTGGTCCTAACTTGGACAATGCTGTTGCCCTGTGCTCGGCTCTTGGCGTCTCTTCAGTCAGAGTTATAATGAACTTGTTGAAAGATTGGAGAGACTGCCTGTCTGCAGAAGAACACTCTGCTATTGTTTTACACTGCGAAAACTCTGTACAAACTGCTGATGAACCTTTTCCTTTTAGTATTTTATCTCCTGATTTTAAAGATGGCACTGGTGTGTTTTTAAACTCTGAGCACATTAACATTTGTGACTCTCCTGGTAAAAAAATGTATGGACTTTTGGTGAAAATTCTAAATGTGAATAAGTTAAAAGGTCGAGCTGATACACCATGGAGGAAACACTTGGGTCTGGGTCCAGAGGTGAGGCCTGCCTGGAGAGCACTCTATAAACCACCATTAACTAAGAAGGTTGGAGACCTACAATGGCGAGTTTTACATGGTGCTGTGGCTGTAAATGCTTTTATCTCTCTTTTAAACCCAAATGTTGTTGAGGTTTGTCCATTTTGTCCTCAGAAAGAAACTGTGTTCCATTGTTTTCTGGACTGTAACAGACTGCAATTGTTGTTTGTTTTTTTGGGGAAGCTGTTTTATCTGTTTGGAGAAGTCTTTTCCCAGCAGATTTTTATCTTGGGCTTTCCATATAGACAGAGGACTAAGAAAAAGAGTGAACTCTTAAATTTCATCCTGGTTCAGGCTAAAATGGCTATTTATGTTAGTAGGAAAAGAAAAATTGAACAACTGCTGGATTGTAATGTAAAAGACATGCTGGTTGGCATGATTAAGGCTCGAATAGTGATTGATTACAATTACTATCATCTGATGCAGAATGTTGAAACCTTTGAGGCTATGTGGTGCTTTAAGCACATCCTGTGTTGTGTTAAGGAGGGGAAAATTACCTATGGTATAATCCTGATGTAAGAAGCAAGTTTTTTGTTTTAGTTTTCCTTGTTTGGTTACTTGTGTCTGATTTCTTGTCAGTGAGACATTTTTCTTTTCCATTGCTTCTTTTAGTTGTTTTAGTTGTTGTGTTTTTCTGTTGAATTTGTGACAATAAAGGTGTGTTGAAAAATCAAATCTCTCTCTCTCTATATATATATACTGTATATACAGTATATATATATATATATATATATATATACATATTTTATGTGTACGTATGTGTATTCACTGCTCTTATTTTCTTATCTTCTAAATTATTGCTCTGAGTGTTGCTATCCCTGTGCTGTTGCAATCCTGGAATTTCCCCATTGTGGGACTAATAAAGGCTTATCTTATCTTATCTTATCTTATCTTAAAATCAATGTCTCATACTGGGTCGAAGGCCAGGGCATCAAAATGTGTTTTAAGACGTGTTTTAAAAATGGACAGTGAAGGTGCTTGTCTAATGTCCAGGGGTAAATCATTCCATAACCTGGGGGCCATGATCGAAAAGGCTCTGTCCCCTCTGAGCTTGCGCCTCGCCTTTGGTACCTCCAAAAGCAGCTGTTCAGCTGACCTAAGGGACCGGATGGGAGCGTAGGGATGCAGAAGCTCAGAGAGGTCAGCTATGATCCAGCCAGCACGGAGGCGTGCTGGCCGGATCATAGCCAATCCCCCACACCCTGGTCACGTACTGTTTGCCCCCCTCCCCTCAGGTAGAAGACTTCGGTCCATTCAGACTAAAACCTCCCGTCACATGAACAGCTTCTTCCCCTCTGCCATCAGACTGCTGAACACTAAGTGACTTATTGACTCTCGTGCACTATGTACAGCAGCTCAACCAGACTCATGTCAATCATCACTGTTTTCTTCCTGCATTACCGACTGCACTATATGGTTCTCCACATTATCTGCTGCTCGCTAATATATTTTAACTGCTGACTAGTATTACTCACTCTTATTCTACACTTTATTGCATGTATAGTTTATTTCTTTTATTTTATCATGTTTAATGTTGCAGCATTGCACCGAGACAAATTCCTAGTTTGTGTACTACATGAACAATGGCAATAAATCTGATTCTGATTCTGATTCTGATTCTGAGGTCAGGTGGAGCAAGACCATTCAAGGATTTAAAAACAAATAAAAGAATTTTAAAATGAACTCTAAAATACACGGACAGCCAGTGGAGTGAAGCTAAGATGGGTGTGATGTGATCTCTTCCACGTGTACCTGTTAAAAGACGAGCAGCAGCGTTTTGAACCAGCTGCAGACGGGAAAGAGATGACTGGCTGACACCGGCGTAAAGTGTGTTACAGTAATCCAGCCGAGATGAAATAAAAGCATGGATTACTGTTTCCAAGTGTGGTCTAGAGAGAATGGGTTTTACTTTTTCTAAACGCCTTAGATGAAAGAAGCTGGATTTTACCACAGAACAAATCTGAGTGTCTAATTTAAAATCATTGTCCATGATAAAACCAAGGTTCCTAGCTGTGGATTTAACATAAGGAGTAAGGGGGCCCAAGTATACAGGAAGGGACTCACAGGGGCGACTAGGTCCAAACACCATCACTTCGGTCTTCTTATCATTAAAATTTAGGAAGTTTAGGGCCATCCAAGACTTGATGTCTTCAATGCATGCCAGGAGTAAGTTTACTGATGAGGCAGCTTTTTGTTTTAGAGGGACATAAATCTGACAGTCATCAGCATACAGGTGGAAAGAGATACCATGCTTTTTAAAAATGGAACCCAGTGGAAGTATGTACAGAGAAAAAAGCATGGGCCCTAGAATTGACCCCTGTGGGACCCCGTAAGGCAGAGGAGCAGAAGAGGATTCAAACCCAGACTGTCACCATGGGATGAGACGCCGGGTCGGCGCTCAGACCATGTCCCTTCTCATCTCTGCCTCTCATTGGACAGCGTCTCAGCAGGCTCCCAGCTGTCAGTGTTACGGGACGGCTGGGGCCAATTAATCCTCATCAGCTGGGGCGCTGCTAATGAGGATAAAAAGGAGCAGCCTCGATCACTCGGGGCTGCGACTTAAGCACTGCTAGGCTGAAGCCCCTTCGTCCGGTGCCAGCCCCTGACTCATCTTGCAGCATTGCTCGTAAGTGTTTCCTGTAAGGAGTAATTGTGCCTTTGTACCCCCATGTCCGGTGCTAGCTCTCTACTCACCTTACCGTATCACTTGGGAGTGTCACCTTGAATGATACCTGTGTATTGGAGTCCTTATGCCCAGTGCCAGCTCTCTGGCTGCTTAACCCATGAGTGTTACCTGCTGAGAGTTCTCATGCTGTTACCCCTACGCCCGGTGCCAACTGTTAACTCTGGTGCTGTACTGCTCATGTGTGTTACTGTGTATGAGCATCTGTGCTTTCCTCATCCCTCACCCCTGTCATCAATAAAACATCTCAACTCACTGGTTCGCCCTTGGCTATCATTGTGTGGCTCCCCAGAGCCACACGTAACAGTAAGTCGCAGCCAGACGAGTTGCCGGCGGCCGTGAGTTGCTGTGGAATTGTACCTTCCTGTTCGGGTGTCAGCGTTATTAGCATGCCGTCTCCCAGGAGTCATGTCCGACGCCAGGGCGACGAGCTGAGGTCCATCCCGGGGGCTGTCGACAGGACGCTCTTCACCCTGCACGACACCTCCAACTCGAGACGCTAGCATCTGGGCCGTGCTGAGAATCTCCTGGGCAGTCACCTTCGCTCATCATACCACCCTGAGACCTGTGCCAGGAGAGATGCCATGGCTGCACTGCGAGAGGAGCGCCGCGGGTTGGAAGGAAATTCTGGCAGGAAGCCGAAGTGGATGACGTTGCCCCCCGCTTCGGGATCCCGGTCCTGCTTCCATTCCAGCCCGGGAGTTCGCGCCACCCAGAGGGCTTCCCCCGTTCTGCACTACATCACTCGGGATTCCCCCGAAGGAGCCGCAGCTGACAGCAGTAACGTCCGGGACCGAGTGGCTGTCGCGAGCTCAGCTGTGCATCCATTCACCATCTTCAGGCATGTGGCGGCGGCGGTGAGATTGGTGGAGAGGCCTCCAGGGCTATGGAGCTTTCCCGAGTTCAACGCCTTCCTCGCCTCGGTCTCTGCTCAGGAGCGGCGATTCCTGGGTTCCCCCCTCGCTTCGCCCCCTGGGAATAGCCGTCATCACATCGCCAAGTCACCTCAGCATGAACCCCGTCCGGATCCAGTTCCGGGCTGCTGCCAGGACCTCTCCTCCCACGCCGCTGTCACCTTTTCGCCTCGTCAGTGTGGAGATTTCTCAGCCTCGTTCCCTGAGCCCCCCCCTCCCTTCGCTGTCACGCCAGTGTATTCGGGCCGGCTCATCTCGGCTGTCACCCCCTCCTCCTCGACGCGCTTCCTGACTGCTGTGTGTACCTGGAATCCTGGCCTGGTGAGCCCTCTTCTGGAGACGACACGAGGGATCCCCAGACGACTTCCCAGGGGGTCCTCCGTTATCGCCCGGCAGGGAGAGGAGGAAGCAATGTCTACGACAGCAGGCGCTATCCAACCTCCAGGAGGCAGGCAAGTCCTAGTTTATTTATATCAGTTTTGTGATTTGCTCTGTCATACTCCTGGAGGTGGAGTTCGGGGTTCGCAGCTCCCTGAACTCCCACCACCTGCTGTAACCTGTGTCCTTAATCCTGCATCCTCTGTGTCTCTCTCCGCCGAGCGGTCCCCGGCTTCGGGTCAACGTCATGGGACGAGGAGAGGGCCTGCGGTTCCGCAGCTACGTTGTGGACGGAGGAGGAGGACTGACCGCTACGTGGAGTCTGCGCCGACGACCAAGCGTCCCTGGGTCTCCACGGAGGTGCGGTTCGGTCCAGCGGGACGAGGTTCTCCTGTCATCGCGCAGCGTGGACCGTCAGCGTGGTTACCAACGCTGGAGGAACCTCAAGCTGCGCTGACCATCGTGCCGGCTGCGGGGCCCGACGCAGCTGGGTGGGAGCCTGACAACAACCTCCTGACGACGGATCCTGGATCTTCGCAGTCCTGGACGGCGTCAGAACCCGAGATCAGGCGAGTGCTCTCTTTTCCTTTCTCTCTTCATATCTTTGAGCACTTTAGCCTGTCTCTAGGGGAGATGAGCCGGGTGCAGCCGCCCGCTGCGTCCGAGCTCGTCTCGCTGGGTTCTGGCGCTGCCGGTGACCCTGATCCCGGTTCTGTTTTCTCCTCTGAGCCTTTTTCCAGGGTCGCCGGCGAGGAGTTGTCGTTCCTCGTGGTGCTGAAGGGTCCAGGTTCAATGTGGGAGGTCGGTTCTGGTGCGGTGCTGACCCAGTCGGGGTCCGACGTGGGTGCTGCTCCAGCAGTGTCCAACGTGGGTTCGCCTAAGGTCCAATCGGGGTCCGACGCGGGTGCTGCACCAGTGTTGGGATGTCGGAGCCCGACCGTGAGGGGGAGGCTCTGTCACCATGGGATGAGACGCCGGGTCGGCGCTCAGACCATGTCCCTTCTCATCCCTGCCTCTCATTGGACAGCGTCTCAGCAGGCTTCCAGCTGTCAGTGTTAGGGGACGGCTGGGGCCAATTAATCCTCATCAGCTGGGGCGCTGCTAATGAGGATAAAAAGGAGCAGCCTTGATCACTCGGGGCTGCGACTTAAGCACTGCTAGGCTGGAGCCCCTTCGTCCGGTGCCAGCCCCTGACTCATCTTGCAGCATTGCTCGTAAGTGTTTCCCGTAAGGAGTAATTGTGCCTTTGTAACCCCATGTCCGGTGCTAGCTCTATACTCACCTTACCGTATCACTTGGGAGTTTCACCTTGAATGAGTACCTGTGTATTGGAGTCCTTATGCCCAGTGCCAGCTCTCTGGCTGCTTAACCCATGAGTGTTACCTGCTGAGAGTTCTCATGCTGTTACCCCTACACCCGGTGCCAACTGTTAACTCTGGTGCTGTACTGCTCGTGTGTGTTACTGTGTATGAGCATATGTGCTTTCCTCATCCCTCACCCCTGTCATCAATAAAACATCTCAACTCACTGGCTCGCCCTTGGCTCTCATTGTGTGGCTCCCCAGAGCCACACGTCTCAACTCACTGGCTCGCCCTTGGCTCTCATTGTGTGGCTCCCCAGAGCCACACGTAACACAGACATGCTAACTTTAAAAGTCCTGTCTGACAGATAGGATCTAAACCAGTTGAGAGGAGTGCCACAAATGCCCACTAGGTGCTGCAAACGGGAAATTAACACATGATGGTCCATGGTATCAAAGGCAACAGTTTTAAATCAAGCAGCACAAGAACAGCATATTCACCTGAATCACATGCCAAGAGAATATTGTTAAAAAAACAAGGCTGTCTCTGTGCTATGAAGAGCTTTGAAACCAGATTGAATATAGTCAGACACCTGTCTATATGACGTCATATAGACAAAGACACCTGTCTTTTTTTTTTTTCTTTTCCAGTTCCGGTTCTGCCGGACCGGCGGCGCCACACGAGTTGGCTGCCTTTTGCAACTGCCTTTTTTTTAAATCTTCCTTCTTCTTTCTACACCTTTCACTCTATATATATATCACGGACACACAGATCGCCCCAAAGGTCTCCCGAGTCGGCGGACGGAGCCACTGTCTACAGCAGGAGATGATACAGCAGGGAAGAGTGAGCTAGCACTCAACCGCCACCCGGTGCTAACGGACAAACTCGACATACCGAGGAACTGTAGCGAAAACGACGCGGGTGCCGGGCTGGAGTTTAGGCGGCGTGCAAGAAATATAAGACAGAATAATAAAGAGCGATGGCAAGAACCAAGCAGACCGCCCGTAAATCTACTGGAGGAAAAAGCCCCCCCAGGAAGCAGCTAGCCACCAAGGCTGCTCGGAAAAAGCGCTCTGGCCACCGGCGGAGTGAAGAAGCCTCACCGTTACAGGCCCGGTACCGTGGCTCTGAGAGAGATCCGTCGCTACCAGAAATCCACGAAGCTGCTCATCCGTAAGCTGCCCTTCCTGCGCCTGGTGAGGGAGATCGCTCAGGACTTCAAGACCGACCTGCGCTTCCAGAGCTCCGCCGTCATGTCTCTGCAGGAGGCGAGCGAGGCCTACCTGGTGGGTCTCTTCGTGGACACCAACCTGTGCGCCATCCACGCCAAGAGGGTCACCATCATGCCCAAAGACATCCAGCTTGCCCGCTGCATCCGCGGAGAGAGAGAGAGCTTAGACTTTCTGCTGCACATTCACCAACCACAATGCTCCGCACTGTGTCTATATATATATATATATATATATATATATATATATATATATATATATATATATATATATATATATATATATATGTATATATACTGTATATATACTGTATATATTTATAGTAATATGTACATATGTATACTAGCTGTTCTTGTTTTTTCTTGCCTTTTGATTGTTGCTCTGAGTGTTGCTATCCCTGTGCTGTTGCAATCCTGGAATTTCCCCATTGTGGGACTAATAAAGGCTTATCTTATCTTATCTATATGTCTTTATGACGTCATATAGACATCCTATCTATAGATCATCGGAGCATCATAGGTCATAGCAAGTCCTATGATCGTGAGCGATGCCTGCCGTTGATCACATAGTGAAAGACACCTGTCTATATGTCTCTATGATGTCATATAGACATCATATCTATATGACGGCATTGCGAGTCCTATGATGCCTGAGATCATAGGATCATCATGATGCCTGCCGTTTGGAACACCACTGTAACACCTCTTTGTAGTATTTTAGGTGTGTAACACTACTGTAGGTGCAGTTTTGTACCCTTTTGTAGTACTGGGTATGGCAGTGTTGTTACCTTTAACTTTACTACATGGATAGAAGGGACAATTGGGCCAGGTCAGATAGACCCTAGGTTCGTAGGAGCCTGGAGGGCGTAACAACAGATGATACAACACAGATGTATGGGAACTTGCAACTATGTGTATTTTTACAGATATGTACACTTAAACAAAACCACAGCGCTTATGAATACAATAATAGAAGAGAAAAATAAAAATGAAGTATTCCAAAATATATTTACAATATGTACAGTTCTCTAGTGTCTGTTCTAGGTGACTAGTTGAGTCACCTTTACCAGGCGGTAGGTTCGGGCAATCGGCTCGCCATCCAGATCTGGAGAATCCACGCTTTCTTGTAATCCAGGTTAAGCAAAAAAAACCCTGACCTACAAAATAGGACAGAACACAGAAAAATAAGCTATGCTCTAAGCTTATCACATGGGTTTCAAATATTCTAAATTATACAACAATAATATTTTTAAACATCTTTGAACCATAGATGTAATATTCACTTTTAAGTAACAATCAATGGCAAGTGAAATGAAACCATTGCTAACCATTACAGCTTTGAAAACAACCTCCTCCTATGTAAAACCTAGCCAGAATTAGCATCGGAGGTTTAGCATATTAAGCTAGCGATTAGCATTCCACACACACACTGAATGGCACTCACCATGCTAAGCAACACGTGCTCCAAAGGGTTCCCGTACTCACTTGAGTTCACAGCCTTTGGGTTCAAATCAATGTCAAAGTTTTGTCCAAGCAAAGGATGCTACTAGCACGTTAGCTCATCGTCTCAGTGAGGGATCGCATTCTCTCGGTCGTGTCTCGGCAGTGTCTGAAAGCGTTCTGCAGATTACACCAAGACCGAGCGAGAAAGCGTGTGACCCCATTGGCTGGCGTGACCCCACTGGCTGATACTGCCAAACAAACGACGCAGCCATTGGTTGTTCAGTATACCAAATAAAATTATCGGGAACTTTAGCAGAGCTTTCCAGAAAATGTTCCTGACTATTTATGAACACATTTTATAACTTATATTGTATTTATATACCCATCTTCAAAATATCTATTCCCATTGTGAAATGAGTGTTTGTTAAAGCGGTATTGATATTTATAATTTTATTCCCGTTTTTAACACTGGGTTACACGTTGATCACCTAGTCAAAGACACCTGTCTGTATGTCTATATGACATCATATAGACTTCATATCTTGATAACGGCATCGTGAGTCCTATGTAGCCTGAGATCATAGGATCATCATAGGACATCAGGCAGACATCATAGGCCATCCTATGATGTCCTATGATCGGGACAGACAGACAGAGATTTCTTAAATTTATAGTGACTAGTACATACCCGTGCATACCCGTCCATGCCCGTCGAAACCAAGTATAAGCAAGTATTTCTGCATGCCCGTTGCTGAAGGGTCTCTTCCTGTCTGAGACGGCTGTGTTGTTCACAGTCATCCCTGTGGCGTACTGCTTGAACCTGAGGTGTTTCATCTTCATGGCATCTTTTCTGACATGCAGCCGTTCTCCTCACTGTATTGCTCTCCATCTGGTGGGTCTTCTTGTTCTTGTTCTTCGTTGAGACGACTGGTTGAGGGATAGGTGTGTTGTAATTCCAGTTCATGGACAGGATCATGCAAATAGATGTGAGCAAAAAGTGGCTTTCAACCCTGTTCAGGAAGACCCGTGCATGCTTGTTGCAACCCAGAAACCGGAGCACCCGGAGAAAATCAGCGCTTTACTTGGCATTTTACATATTTGTAGTGTAGACTGTCACTTCGAATGGGTGTGGTTTAAAGTAGGATGTCCTATTCTTAATCAGGTGACAGACTGACACACTGACAGAGATTTCTTGCAATTTATAGAGTGCCTTCTGCCTTACTGAGATTTCCAGATTTACTGCTTGGAATGGGTGTGATTTAAAGTTGTGTGTCCTATTCGGTCTCAGCTTGTCTGTGCCTTGCCTGGCGTGTAGCGTTTCTCGCTTTGCGGGCATTTCGGGCTTCAAGTGACTCAGCACGTGCATGACGCACTGCCACACATTTCCTGTCTGTCTCTGCATCCCTTGTCTGTCATACCCTATGCTGGTGAAGGGTCTCCTCCTGTGGCAGGCATCATAGGACACTCCATCATAGGTAGGCAGGCATCGTGAGTGATGGTCTATATTACATCAGAAAGACATCAAGGCCGGCATCATAGGACACTGCATCATAGGTAGCTAGTCCTATTGTCTATATGACAGCATTGCCTGTGATGGTCTATATGACATCATAAAGAGATCCAGGGAGGCATCATAGGACACTACATCATAGGTAGCCAGTCCTATTGTCTATATGATGGCATCGCGAGTCCTATGTAGCCTGAGATCATAGGACATCAGGCAGACATCATAGGCCATCCTATGATCATGACAGACAGAGATTTCTTAAAGTGATGACATGTTACCAGAAGGATTTGAACCCAGGACTCCTGCATGACAGACGAGTATCTTAACACCTACACCACACTACTCTAAAAAGAAAAAAAGGTCGACTGACAAGACAAAATGACTGACATAATTTTTTTTTTGAACATTAACAGAATTGTATGAAATTTGCTGGTTAGCTTAAGAATACTGCTGTGATTGTGAGTGAAGTTTCATCAAATTTCAATTAGTATATCTGGAGTTAAACCCAAAACTACATGCCAAAGAGAAACTGTACAACTTCATTAGCCTAGAAAATCAAACCGGGTTGATATTTTTGGATAATTTTAACAACTTTTCATTATCAATGTTTGTAGATAATCTCTGCCTACATTCAAGCAATTTGGATGAATGGCCTAGGAGGAGTTCATTTTGAGTTCCCTTGCACTTTTTTGAAAATATGTTGCAGAAAACTCCATTTTCAGAAATTGCCACCATTGACAAAAAGTTGTGGAAGGTTTCAGTGAATAGAATGGTCAAAGAATAATTTTAGTCTAGGACCAGCTATTCTCAAGATACTGTATTTGCAAAAACATAAAACTGTTAATTATAGTGCCATCTACATATGCAGTACCTTGATTTTTTATTTTTTTTTTGTCTGAATAGGGGGGAGAGTTTCTGATCAGACTGCAAAATTTCAAGTTTCCATGTATTACTGTTTTTGCTCCCCATGCACTTTTAACAGAGAAAAATGAGAAGAGGAAGAATAATCAGAACAAAAACAATAGGTTTCCCACGGCATAGCTGCTTGGAACCCTAATAACTCTGTGTTCAGCTGTATTACCAGTTTGCCTCTGGCTAGTACCTTGAATAGGATACTGCATACGTGATATGCTTCATTGGCCCCAGTACATACAGGCAGCTTTCAAATCTCCTGAATGTATAGTTATGACAAGTAACATCATAAACCTGTATAACTTACTTTCAACAAGGCAGACTTTGTATCTGCTGTGTGTGGAAACACAAACAAGGATATGGTGATCACAATAGTTTTCCTGGAGCAAAGTAGAAATAATAGGTCTACATTTGTAACTAGTGAGTAAATTAGGTACAAATGATGTCTGTAGCGTGTTTCCTTGCTGATTAGCTAATAATGTCCAGCTGCTTTAACTCACCATCTGTCTCCTATTAGCTGCAGCCCTTATAAGATAAGATAAGATAAGCCTTTATTAGTCCCACAATGGGGAAATTCCAGGATTGCAACAGCACAGGGACAGCAACACTCAGAGCAATAATTTAGAAGATAAGAAAATATAAGAGGGTTGTTCTCCTTTCTCAGTACAGGAATGCTTGTCTCATGTCAGCAATTTGGTGTGTTCTCATTAGTGATGGCCAGATGACGCTTTCTGGTGGACTTGAGGCCTTTCATCAAAATGGCTCATGTAGACGAGGTCTCACGTGAAACTTCATTTTCTCTACCAGGCCATCTAATGGACAAAATGTATACAACATGGAGATTTTTACAAGGGTATTATTGGTTTAATGTGTATTTTTTTTCATTCAATGATCAATGCTCATATGATTCAATGATCAATGATCATAAAGGAAAAAAGAAATAATAAAACCGAGGTGACTACAGTGAATGTGCTTGGGCTACTTATTGAATTTTTTTTTTTTTTTTTAGAAATAACTTTTCAACTGTCTTTCCCAGTACATTCATCTCTGTCCTTTATTGTCATGCATGGCACAATAGTGCCTCAGCATAATGATGTGTTATTGTTGTATCCAAACTTTTTGAAATACAACAGACACTTCACCTTGCAAATAAAAATAAATAATAAGAATAAACCCACTGGGATTTGAACCCTAGTTTTCCAGATACAAGACAGATATTTTATCTCTAAGCTACCACTTAGTGATGACCATTAAGTGGTAGCTTAGTGGTCTTAGTGGTTTTTTGAAGACTTGAGCCTTTCCATCAAAATGGTTCATATAGATGAAGCCTCATGTGAAACTTCATTTGCTCTACTAGGCCATGTATTTGACAAAAAGTATACAGCATGCAGATTTTTACAAGGGCATTATTGGTTTAATGTGTATTTTTTCAATTTCAATGAATGTGCTGTCTTTTAAGAAATATCAATGATCATAAGGGAAAAAAGAAATAATAAAACTGGGGTGACTGCAGTGAATGTGCCTGTGTTACTTGGTGTGCTTGTACTACTTATCCATTTTTATTAAGAAATAATAACTTTTCAACAGTCTTATACTGTCTTTCCCAGTATATTCACCTCTGTCCTTATTCTCATGCAGGGCACAATAGCAACAGTGCCTCAGCATAATGATGCATAACAATGATCCAAGCTCTTTGAAACACAACAGATACTTCACCTAGCAAATAAAAATAAAATTACAAGAATGACTCAGCTGGGATTTGAACCCAAGCCTCCCACTTGTAAAGCAGATGCTTTACCGCTAAGCCATCGCCTCAGCTACAAATGTCCACTATTTGTGGAAAATACGTCAATGGGAGAAATGCGCTCAAAATGTTCCCAAACAGGAAAAGTCCGTGTTTTTGGTGCTGCTCCATCTGAAAATTGGCTGTGACAAATCCCTTACACAGTCAAACATCAACAACACAAAACATGAGGGATGGGGATTTCCACTGTGTATCGCTGCTCACTTTATTTCATGTTGTGTGCAAAATCATGAATGGCTTCCTGACCTAGTCAGGTGGTACGACGTCAACACATACGTCAGCAATACACGCCTCAAAACGCGCTTCACCAAATATTTCCTAGATAAGTTCAGAGCACCCTCAAAGCTCCGGAGCCTGCCATCCCATCACTAGTTCTCATCTCCTTTGTACCAACTTGAAGCGCTCTTGTGCCTTCCTCCTCACCTTTTTCCCCCCCAACACTGGAAACCAAAAGAACTTTAATCCAAAACTCTCACTAGTTTTCTAACTCTATCTCCTTGGAATCATCATTACAGTTTTCCTGACATCCGAGGCTCCTTACCTGGCAGAACTGCAACCCAGATATTCACCATCTCCCCCACAAGTAAGTCAAGAGCTCTCAAATTGCAATATTCTAACCTCAAAAAGTCCTCAGGCCCGAGGCACCTTCTAATCTTCACCACAGACTCCATACTTGCTGAAGAATCTGCTGGAAAGGATACTTACCAAAGCCCAAACCTGGAACCTCCGTCCCAGGACAAGAATAGACAACCACCCTGCAAAATACTCACTACACCTCTAATTATCACAACTTGTAAGATCCAGCTTAATAAGTTATTTCTCCACATTTATTATCAAAAACATACTTACCACTGTCTCTCCTCTCCTTCTCCACAGGGTTCCCAGTTTCTCGCCGTTTTCACCTTTTGCACATTCAATAAAACTCTGTTAAACCTTTTAAAAGTGGTCTCATCTCAGTGTCTGCATCTGGGTCTATTCTGTGAATGTCAATAAATATCTTTAGTCAACCAACAACAGCAAACCTCAACTATACAATGTACCAGTAATGATTTTTTTTTTTTAACAAAGCAGCATTTTTAACTTTTTAAACATACAACAAACACAGCCAACACACTACTTGACAGGTACTTTTGCAATTAAATAAGTTGATTGCCCCCCCACACACAAAAAAATCAGGTGTTTGCAATAAACAAATTATATTAACAGTTTAAATAGTTAAACTATTATTACAATGATTTTATCTAAATTCAACACTAAATCCTACTTTCAATGACTACTGCAGCCTAAAAATTATTTGACCCCAATGAACAGAATTCCTCATAAGAGCACACATTTGCAAATTAGGTGTGGTGTCAAGCACACCTGATGCAGCCAATCCAGGCTTCATTAGTTGCATCAGATATACTTGTGAGAGAACGCCTCAAATACCTGGACTGTTGATGATGTTTGACTGCATGTTAGAAATATGGCGAAGTCAAGAAAATTGTCCAAAAAGTTCAGAGAAGAGATCATTGCCTTGCACAAACAATGGAAAAAAATATATACCAAATGTTACTAGAGATACAGCTGGAAGCATAGTTCACAAGTTTAAAGTTAAAGGAACAGTGGTTACACTACATGGATGTGGCAGAAAGAGGGACCTAACAATGACTGCCACCACAGCACTGAGGAGGCAGGTGATCAAAAACCCTCTACTGACTGTATAAGACCTGCAGCAAGACTTGGTGACTGAGGTTTGAGGTTTCAGTTTCCACAGTAAGGCGCATACTAAACGCTGAAGGGCTCCTTGCCCGAACTCCAAAACATACACCACTACTGACCAAAAAAGAAAAGTAGGCTCCAATTTGCTCAAAACTATACAAATAACCCAAAGATGTTTTGGGATTCTGTTCTGGGGAGCAGTGAAACAAAACTGGAATTTTTGGGGCCTATGGATCAGCAGTATGTCTAGAGAAGGAAGAATGAAGCATATGCTGAAAAGAACACCGTGCCTATAATTAAGAATGGCGGTGGCTCAGTGATGCTCTGGGGCTGCTTCATTCCCGCTGGTACTAGAAACCTGCAGCATCTGGAGGGGAAGATGAATTAATTCAAACATCAGCAAATTTTGGGAGAAAATGTCATGCTATCTGTGAGGAAGCTGACGCTTAGATGTCAGGAAGTCCTGGAAGATACTAGAGTGGCCATCACAGTTGCCTGACTTGAACCCCATTGGAAATCTCTTTTGGGATTTGAAAAAGGTAGTTGCAGCACACAAACCCAAGAATATTAGTGTATTGGAGGTCTTTGCCCGTGAGGAATGGGCTAAGATTCCTCAGAAACACTGCCAGAAGTAGATGTCTGGCTATGCATCACATTTGCAGCAGATCATAACAGCAAAAGGGTGCTCTACTAAGTACTTAAGAATAATTTTGAAACTGCACTAGTCATTAAAAGTGGCATTTTGTGTTGAATTTGGAGAAACCACTTGCAATGTTTGTTGTCTTGAGCTATTTCAATTGTTCTGTTTGATTTGTTTATTGCAAACAGCTGCTAGTTCTGTACATTTTTAACCATAAACCTAATTTGCAGTGGGGGTTAAATGATTTTGATTGCAACTGTATAGTAAGTTGCACAAAACTTGGGGATATGGCTGTAGCTTCTAGCTGCCTTGTAGTTATGGCAAACACCCAAAATTGGAGCTGTAATGTAATGCTGTGAAGAAATCATAAACATTGCCATCTTTGTCTCTTCTCACAAATGGGAACTCTTTAGTTGACTGATATGATCACCACAGTAAGGCCTGCTTTCTTCAGCAAAGCAGTAATGGTCAACACAGTGCATCTTCCTTTTTTTCTGTGTAAATGCTCACAGACAATCACTGGTCACTTCACAAGTCCACCTTGCTATCACTGGGTTAGACCCCTAAAGCTAATTTAAATACAGAGGCCCAGGAAAGTTGCAAATTAAAAAGTTTGATTCCAACAGTAAAAAAAAACAACATGCTGCAAATAATGAAATTTGAAGTGAAAAAAAATCATAAAAGATATATGAATTGTGAAAAAATGAATGGATAAATCTGATTTTTTCTGAGGTGCTTTTCTGTGGAATTCTGCAGAGCGTGTGATGACAATGGCAACAAGAACAAAAAAGGCAAATTTCATTGAATTATAAAGGACCCAGACACCACACACAAGTCGGTCCTAAAGCAACTCCAACTTCAGTATGCTCTACTGTATGGACAGTTGCACTCATACCATAGTCCACCAAAGTACTCAACTATCACATCAAGATTAAAGGTTTTCCATGGGGATCAAACAAGAAATGTAATTTTATTTCAATAAAACTTAACTTTGACTTTTGATACACTTTCATTTATAAAAAGCAAATAAGTTTTACCAGGCTCCATATAATACACATATCATAATCTTGTTCTAGCCAAATACTTGCCATATTTATATTACAGATGGAGTACATCAACACATCAAAATAAAATATCACCGTGATGGGGAAGAGGTTGTGTAGTAGACAGCAGTAGTGGCTGATAGCCGCAGACAGTTGCAATACTTCAAGGCGTGATAAAAAACAAAGCTACAAGTTCTTCTTTACACACAGACACCTCTTTCACCTCTTGCTGGCATGAGAACACAGGAGCTGTGAGAGGAATTGTCTGTAATATCCGGACAGGCAGAGTGAAGCAGATGAGAGGGAGGCAATGGGGAAAAAATGAAAGAAAGGGATAAATTAGAGAGGCTTGTCTTTCAGGAGCTGATGTTCAGGGAAGTCTGTTGGACGAGGTGAGTGCTGTCGAGTAGACAGAAGCAGATGAGCAAGCAGGTGACGTACAACGAGACAGAACAGGTCAAAGCTTCAATGCTGCCACCCAGGAAGCTAAAGGCCAAACAATCAGCATGGCAGGAACCACAGCTGTGTGATGCTATAAAAGCTGTGCTGCTGAAAAGATACCGGCAATGCAGAGTTTCCACAACATTGACAGCAAGCAGTACTGCAGTCCACGCTGTAGAGTTGGAAAAATTCTGTAGTGCATAAAAAAAAAATTGTGTTTTCACAGGTAACTGCCAAAAATTGGATTTTGTTTGTGTCAATGGATACGGTAGATAGGTTTTACATGTATTGTGGTGAACACTCAATGGACCTGTTGGACCGGTTCTGTGACTCGCATTTCAGGTCAGAACAAAGGCAGGAAGCTTAGCCTTGTTATGCAAGGCTGGAGACTGTGGGGGGTCGATTTAAGGATGTGTGGGAGACAGTGGAAGTGATATCATGGAGGGAAATGCATTGTGACTGTCTTTATTATGCCAGGTGGTGAAATGCATTGTGACTGTCTTTATTATGCAAGGTGGTCTGTGGGACATGTGATCTATGAGGTGTGAAGTCCCTGATATTTAAGGACGAGAGTTACTGTTTCACTCTCTCTCTTTTTTCTGCTGTTGAAATGATGGAGATGTGAATAAAGCTGACTCTGAGAAAGAACGCTGCCTCGTCATTTTCACATCTTCCACACTGGTGACCCTGAGACGTATCATGGAAGAAAGAAATTCCCCCGGGCCAGCCGCGTCAGGAGCCCCCAGCCAAGCGAACGCCGCTACAGTCCAGCTACCGGACTTCTGGCAGAACAATCCGCGCTCCTGGTTCAACACAGTTGAGGCGCAGTTCAACCTCCGGGGGATATCGGTAGATGTCACAAAATTCTACCACGTAGTCGCAAAGCTGGACAACAACACGGCCCAGCATGTGGAGAGCCTGATCGACCAGCCGCCGGAGAGCGATAAATACGGTGCATTGAAGGCTGCACTCATCCAGCAATTCACCCCCTCGGCAGAGGAGCGAGCAGAGAGGCTCCTGGCGCTGACGGAGGGGGAAACGACATGCCCGCGAGCCTGATGGAGAAGTTGTTGAGGTTGAAAGACTCTGACGATGATCACTTCATTTTCACCCACCTCTTCCTCAGGACTCTACCATCAGCAGCGAGAGCGGTTCTGGCCAGTTCGCCACTGTTGGCCCTACGGGACTACCGCGCGCTGGGCCGAGAGGCGCAGCGGATTGTCAACGCCACCAAGCGGCGTGCAGCCACGGCCGCTGCAGCGGAACTCGGCGCGACAACCGCAGACGACAGGAGGCCAGAGACAGCAGTACCAAACTCACCGACGACGGCGGCGGCAAGGGCCAGGGAGCGTGGACCGGACGTCTTTTGTTTCTACCATCGCTGCTTCGCAGAGAGGGCACGCAAGTGTGTACCGCCGTGCCAGTTCGGGCGTTCGGGAAATGCCAAGACCGGGGGTCGGTAGCAGCCGCGGCCCTCGGAGAAGAGAACAAGCTGCTGTACTTGTCGGACACATGCTCCGGGAGGCAGTTCCTCGTCGACACAGGCTCCCAGTTGAGTTTCATCACTCCTTCCTATGCGGACAGACTGGCGGGTTCCGGAGGTCCCTTGGTGACAGCGGCGAATGGCTCGGAGATTAAGACCTTTGGTGAGAAGACTCTGCTTCTGTCTCTACACGGCCGTGCATATGAGTGGACTTTTGTTGTAGCAACAGTAAATTTCAATATGCTGGGGGCTGATTTTTTGTGCTCACATGGGTTGTTGGTTGATCTCGCTAACAGGCGCCTGGTTAATGCATTTTCTTTTGATTCTGTCCCCTGTGCAGCGCGAGTGGCCCCGCCTACAGCACAAGCCAACGTCACAACAGCAGGCGGTAAGTTCCACACACTGCTCACTCAGTTCCCAGTACTCATGGTTCCCACATTTTCGGCAACAGTCGCTAAACACGGGGTGGAGCATTTTATTACCACTACCGGACCGCCCGTTTTTGCAAAAGCTCGGCGCTTGGACGCAGTTAAGCTGGCCATAGCGTGCAAGGAGTTCGCCAACCTGGAGAGGTTGGGCATTATCCGACGTTCAAACAGCCCGTGGGCTTCCCCCCTACATATGGTCCCAAAAGCTGACGGATCATGGCGCCCTTGCGGGGATTTTCGCAGGTTAAACAACGCTACAGCGCACGACCGCTACCCAATCCCACATATCCAAGATTTCTCGGTTCATTTGGCAGGGGCGCGCATTTTTTCTAAAATAGACTTGGTCCGCGGTTACCACCAAGTCCCAGTGCGCGCTGAGGACATACCCAAAACAGCGGTAATAGCTCCGTTTGGTTTATTCAAGTTTTTACGTATGCCATTCGGACTTAAAGGGGCTGCTCAGACGTTCCAACGCATGATGGACGCAGTGCTTCGCGATCTCCCTTTCGTGTTCGTCTACCTGGACGATATTTTAGTAGCCAGCGCGTCCGAAGACAAACACGAAAAACACCTGGCCACAGTTTTCCGAAGGTTGGGAGATCACGGGTTAAGAATCAACCCAGCGAAGTGTCAGTTCGGGGTGGCGCAGATCAATTTTTTAGGACACCGCGTCTCCCCCGAAGGAGCAGTTCTGCTGCCTGACAAAGTGCGCGCTGTGGCAGATTTTCCCCGGCCGCAGACAGTCAGGGCGTTGCAGGAGTTTTGGGGAATGGTGAATTTTTATAACCGTTTTCTCCCCCGCGCGGCGCAGCTCATGCAGCCGCTGTATGCTGCGCTCAAAAAAAAAGAAACCCGCGGATAAGATCGAGTGGTCCCCGGAGCGGGACCAAGCGTTCTCGGAGGTGAAAGCAGCCTTGGCAAAGGCTGCGTTGTTGGCACACCCAGACCCAACGGCCCGCATAGCGCTCACCACTGACGCGTCAGATGTGGCCATAGGGGCGGTCGTGGAGCAACATGTAGCCGGGGTTTGGCAACCCCTCGCATTTTTCAGCAGGACCTTGCGCGATAGCGAATGTAAATACAGCGTGTTCAACAGGGAGCTGCTCGCTCTCCATTTGGCCATCCGCCACTTTCAGTTCTGGCTGGAAGGACGCGCTTTCACCGCGTTCGTTGATCACAAACCGCTAACATTCGCGATGGCCAAGGTCTCGGAACCGTGGTCAGGCCAGCAGCAGAGACAGCTGGCCGCGATATCAGAGTTTACCACTGATATTCAGCATGTGGCGGGCAAACTCAATGTAGTGGCAGATTGCCTCTCGCGCGCTGTGGCAGCCCCAGTCAGCGTAGGGTTAGATTATGCAGCCATGGCCGCAGGGCAGGTTAATGACGCGGACGTGCGCGCACTCCAGTCTGGACCAACAGGGTTAAGGCTGGAGAGCAGGGTGCTGCAAGACGGTATGCCCCCCCTAATCTGCGATGTCTCCACTGGACGGCCGCGTCCAGTAGTACCGGCCACGTGGCTCCGCAGCGTTTTTGACTCGGTTCATTCTTTGGCGTACCCTGGAGTGCGCACGTCGGTCAAAATGGTGGGAGAGAAATTTGTTTGGCCAAGCCTCCGCAAACAGGTCAAAGAGTGGGCAGCAGCCTGCACGGCGTGTCAACGAGCCAAAGTACACAGGCACACGAGAGTTCCTTTGGAACCGTTTCACATTCCGGCCAAGAGGTTCGATCACGTTCATGTGGACCTCGTTGGACCCCTCCCGCTGTCACAGGGGTGCACACATCTTCTGACAATGGTGGACCGCACCACACGCTGGCCTGAAGTGGTCCCGCTGGCATCAACCACGGCCGAGGAAGTGGCGCGCGCGTTTTTAACAGCTTGGGTGGCGCGCTTCGGCGTTCCGTCGGACATTACGTCCGACAGAGGCCCTCAATTTGTTTCCGAGCTTTGGTCGACAATGGCCCGCAGCCTGGGTGTCACAATTCACCGCACAACCGCGTACAATCCGCAGGCTAACGGGTTATGCGAACATTTTCATAGGTCATTGAAAGTGGCTCTCAGAGCGTCACTGACGGATACAAATTGGGTTGACAAGTTACCATGGGTGTTATTGGGGTTGCGTTCTGCACCTAAAGAGGATCTAGAAGCCTCCCCAGCGGAGCTCGTGTTTGCGCAGCCACTCCGGCTGCCTGGGGAGTTTCTCCCAGATAACCCTGCGCCAAACGTCTCCCCGTCTCAGCTGTTGCGGAGTAACATAGAATCAAGCACGCTGCCCGGCCCCGCGCACCACAGTTTTCCACGTGTTTTTGTGCCTAAAACTTTGAAGAACGCAGAGTTTGTTTTTGTTAGACACGATGCGCATCGAACCCCGCTGCGACCGCCTTATGACGGACCATTCAGAGTGCTAGAAACAGGGGACAAGCAGTTTTTGCTAGATTTGGGGGGTAGGAAAGAGAAAATTGGCATAGACAGACTTAAACCCGCTTTTGTGGTGGCAGAGGAGGAAGTGCTGTTGGCAGAGGCCCCGCGGCAAGGTAGACCACAACGGAGGGTTTCACACAGTAATGTTTCCCAAAGTAATGTTTCCCCAGAACACCCGCAGAGACTGACGAAGGGTTTCCGCCCCCAGACGGCAAATTCCCAGCAGGACAGCGCCGTAGAGACGGTGAACCCCAGCTACAGCAGATTCGGCAGGAGGCTGAAGCCTATCCAGCATGTGGACTGATGTGTATTGATGCTATCACGGCATGTATGTGGTTATTTTCTTGTTGATCTGTTTTTCTAAAATGCTGGGGGGGGGCTTGTGTGGTGAACACTCAATGGACCTGTTGGACCGGTTCTGTGACTCGCATTTCAGGTCAGAACAAAGGCAGGAAGCTTAGCCTTGTTATGCAAGGCTGGAGACTGTGGGGGGTCGATTTAAGGATGCGTGGGAGACAGTGGAAGTGATATCGTGGAGGGAAATGCATTGTGACTGTCTTTATTATGCCAGGTGGTGAAATGCATTGTGACTGTCTTTATTATGCAAGGTGGTTTGTGGGGCATGTGATCTATGAGGTGTGAAGTCCCTGATATTTAAAGGCCAAATGTCACGTAACAGGGTACTTTAAATATCTTGAAACTAGATATAAAAGGGAACCGATCCGTTCGGGTCTTGGTGCATATGCTTCAGTAACAACGGAATATTCGTTAATTTAAAACTGCCGCGCTTGGCCTGACACGGCCCCTGGAATCGCCTGGGGAAGAAGGCGGAAGTGACGAAATCGATTGTACCCTAGTTTGATGCTTGGGGTATTTCAATTGATTGTTTATATGGAGACTGGAAGGTTGAAGTGAGCAACAAGAAAGAAAAAATTGGATATTTCACCCATACCTTAAAACGGGACTATCAGGGACAGCTGGGTAATAAGGGACACTTCTCTGGGAAATGTTTTCATACCTGTCAAGTGAGACATTTTCGCCGTACTTCAACACCGTAAAAAGCGGCTATAAGGAACGGCGGAGCAACAAGGCACACCTCTCTGGGAAATGCCCCAAATGCAACTCGTGTTGTTATTGTCAAATATTTTAAGGATTCATGGATATTTGACAATAACAACACAACTCAGTGTCCAGCGCAAAATAAAAAAAAAAAAGCAGAATCCTGTATTTGTCAGGCGATCTCTGTCTGTTCCGCAACCGCTGCACAGCTGAACGTGTTAAACCATTGTCCTAATGACTTCTCATTGTAGTGAGAATAGCTCAAGCTGAGCGATCAGCCCGCCCAGACAATTAAACTAATGCGTGACTCCACACTTCTCATGGTAGTGCGAATAGCTCCCGCTGAGCGATCTGACAGCACCAGCTGTGAGTGATCACACACAGGAGTGCTCCTCAACACACTCAGTTTTTTTTCCAGTATATTTTTTCTTTTGGGCGTACAGAAATGGCAATACGCCCGTTTTTGCTAAAATTGCATTTTCCCCGTATTTTCCTTAAAATATTTGACAATAACAACACGAACTACATTTAAAACATTTCCCAGAAAAGTGTCCCAAACCACTCTGCCGTCCCCCACAGCCGCGCTTGGCACCAAAATACGGCAAAAACGTCTCACTTGACAGGTATGCGCCTCCATTTTCATATTGATCTGGTCAATTTCTTGACAGCAGCGGCTCTCCTCCACTGTAATAATAATGGCTTCCGAAAAATCAATATTTATGGGGCGCCCTGGACAGACCCCCTTCGGCTTCGCAATTCTGGAGGCGATTAATGTCCAGTTCAATGACATTTTCCACTGGTTCTGCTCTCTGGTCATCGTTGGAACTGTTGTCATCAGACAAAGCATCTGATTCCATCTCGGACGGCTCGAACCTGTAAGGTTCTATGCCTCTGTCACTGTCTGAACCACTGACAAAAAAAAAAGACAAAACTAAACTAATTTGTTCACAATCGCTGTCACTTTCCGTCATGATTGTCCAATGTTGATAAGTGTGAATGTGGATAGGCAGGGCAGCCAGGGTACAACTGGTGATGTCAAAAACATGGGCGTGGTCTGGACTGGCTGTCACAAGCCAGCAAGCAAGGTGGGGCCTTCACCTGGTGTATTTTGTGCAATTATGTAAATACAGGTGGGTGATATGGTCTCCGGTATGAATATTTGGTTTAAGCTATGTGTATTTTATCTAAATTCTTTGTCATTTAGAAAAAAAAATTACGTGACATTTGGCCTTTAAGGACGAGAGTTACTGTTTCACTCTCTCTCTTTTTTCTGCTGTTGAAATGATGGAGATGTGAATAAAGCTGACTCTGAGAAAGAACGCTGCCTCGTCATTTTCACATCTTCCACAGTATACATAAAAGTTAGAAGTCGATTCCGTACACATATTAATATAATAATTAAAACCAAGCCACTGGGGGTGCACAAGTCAGTGTAATCCTATAGTGCCGGTCCCAAGCCCGGGTAAATGGGGAGGGTTGTGCCAGGAAGGGTATCCGACGTAAAACCTTTGCCAAATCAAACATGCGGATCATGACAAATGAGACTTTCATACCGGATCAGTCAAGGCCCGGGTTAACAATGACTGCCACCGGCACTGTTAACCAACCAGGTGCCGGTGGAAATTGGGCTAATGTTGGTCAAACATCAAGGAGGAGAAGAGGGGTAAGGTGTGTTAGGAGGGAGAGAGAGAAAAGGAAAGGTACAAGTGTGGAGGTGAGAGTAGGGACGTTAAATGTAGGGACTGACTGGTAAAGGCAGAGAGTTGACTGATATGGTGGACAGAAGAAAGGTAGATATACTGTGTGTTCAACAAACCAGATGGAAGATAAGCAAGGCAAGGGCATTGGAGGTGGATTTAAACTGTTCTACCATGGTGTAGATAGAAATAGAAATGGAGTAGGAGTAATCTTGAAGGGAGAGTATGTGAAGAGTGTTCAGGAGGTAAAGAGGGAGTCAGACAGAATTATGTGTTTGAAGCTAGAAGTCAAAGGTGTGATGTTAAATGCTGTCAGTGTATATGCCCCACAAGTTAGATGTCTGGTAGAAGAGAAAAAGGAATTCTGGAGTAAGTTGGATGAAGTGGTAGCGGAGAGAGCTGTGATTGGAGCAGACTTTAATGGACATGTACAGTAGGTGAAGGGAATAGAGGTCATGAGGAAGTCCTGGGTAGGTATGGTCTTAAGGAGAGAAATGTGGAAGGACAGATGGTTGTGGATTTTGCTAAAAGGATGAAAATGGCTGTGGTGAACACATACTTCAAGAAGAGAGAGGAACATAGGATAACTTACAAGAGTGGAGGAAGGTGCATACAGGTGGACTACATTTTATGCAGAAGGAGAAATCTGAAAGAGATAGTAGACTGCAAGGTGGTGGCAGGGTAGAATGCAGCTAGACAGCATCGGATGGTAGTCTGTAGTAGTCTGTAAGAGGAAGACAGTGAAGGTAGAGCCAAAGATGAAGTGGGGGAAGTTACAGAAGGAAGAAGGTCGCACAGAGTTCAGGAAGGAGCTGATACAGGCCCTGGGTGGTAGGGAAGAATTACCAGATGACTGAGAAAGTACAACAAAAGTATTGAGGGAAATGGGTAGAAAGGTATGTGGTGTATCCAGAGGACAGAGGAAGAAAGACAAGGAGACTTGGTGATGGAATGAAGAGGTACAGGAAAGTATCCAAAGGAAGAGGTTAGCAAAGAAAAAGTGGGATAGTCAGGGAGATTTAGAAAGTAGACAGGAGTATTTGGAATCTAGGCGCATGACAAAGAGAGAGGTGGCAAAAGCAAAGGAAAAGGCATATAGTGAGTTGTATGAGAGGCTGGGCACTAAGAAAGGAGAAAAGGACTTGTATCGATTTTCTACACAGAGAGATCGCTGGAAAGGATGTACAGCAGGTTAGGTTGATTAAGGACAGAAATGGTAATGTACTAACAAATGACGAGAGTGTGTTGAAAAGATGGAAGGAGTACTCTGAAGAGCTGATGAATAAAGAAAATGAGAGAGAGAGAGAGAGAGGAGGATGGATGAAGGAAAGATAGTGAACAAGGAAGTCCAGGGGATTAGCAAGGCATTGCTAAGTGAGGGCAGCTTTGAAGAGCATGAAGAATGGAAAGGTGGTTGGTCCATATGACATACCTGTGGAGGTATGGAGATGTTTAGGAGAGATGGCAGTGGACGTTTTAACTACATTGTTTAACATAATCTTGGAGAGTGAGAGGATGCCTGAGGAGTGGAGAAGTGTTTTGGCATCAGTTTTCAAGAACAAAGGTGATGCTCAGAGCTGTAGTAAATACATAGACATAAAGTTGATCAGCCGCACTATGAAGATATGGGAAAGAGTTGTTGAAGCCAGGTTAAGAGTAGAGGTGACAATCAGTGAGCAGCAGTATGGTTTCATGCCAAGAAAGAGTACTACAGATGCAATGTTTGCTTTAAGAGTGTTGATGGAGAAGCATAGAGAAGGTCAGAAGGAGTTGCACTGTGTCTTTGTGGATCTAGAGAAAGCATATGATAGGGTCCAAGAGAGGAAGTGTGGTACTATATGAGGAAGTCAGGAGTGACAAAGAAGTATCTGAGGGTGGTGCAGGACATGTATGACGACAGCGAGATGGTGGTGAGGTGTGTTGCAGGAGTGACAGATGGGTTCAAGGTGGGTGTGGGATTACATCAGGGATCAGCTCAGAGCTCCTTCATGTTTGCCATGGTGATGGACAGGCTGACAGACGAGGTCAGGCAGGAGTAGTGATGTTAAAACCGAGGCCTCATGAAACAATGAGCAGCTTTGAGACAATTGCTTCATGAGAGACACAGTATTCTGAAACATCTAATAAAGACTGCCATCTGGTGACTGGCTGTCAGAACTGCATCTGAGTTGAAAACTTGAAAAAGGGCAATACTCTATATCACAGGTTGCACTACGCTTTTTGTTATGTTATTTTCTCTGACAGACTGGTAAAAATTCTGTCAATCAGCTATCATTTTAACTGACTTTAATTAGATCACCCTCCATATAATCTGTCAAATGATAGACAGCTTTCAGAATTTGTAGTCATTGTCATGAACTGCCCCTTGGGGCAGAGAGGAAGACCCAAATGCTGGACTGCTAGCTTGTGATATTTATTAACAGAAAAACAAACACAACAAGACCAAATGGTGTTCAACACAAAAGTCCAAATTGAAAACAAGCGAACTTATGAGTTTGAGATAAAAAGTTCACCAGAACAGGAGACGGGTTCTGGTGAAGAAGAGTAACTTATAAGACTCCGGCAACAAGGAAGCAAAATAACAGTCTTTATATAGAGCAGGAAACAAATGAAACAAATGATGGCAGGTGCGGATACCATGAGTGGGCAGGAGGAAACAATGATTATAAACTCCATACAGCTGGGAGCAATGAGAGGGAGAAGACAGGATTGACAGTTGACAGGAGCACCGCCCATAACAGAGCAAAAACCCAGAAGTGCCACTGACAGCTGCAACCCCGGGAAGAGAGAAAATACAACAGAATAAAAATACAATGACATAACAAATAAAGACAAGAAAACCCAAACATATAAGTAACAACACTACAATGAACGCAAACAGGAAAATAAATCATACTAAGAAACCATACGGGATAGGTGAAAATTAACCAAAGGTAAAATAACAGGAATGAGAACTCAAAAATACAATCCAATACAGTATACAAAAATAAAAATATAGGAAAAAGACAAAGAGACAGAGCACGGCGGAATCCCCCGTGCTCAGATTGTGGCAGAGCCCCACCTCAAGGGGTGGAAACCAGACACCCTGGGCAACATCGAAGAAAAAGACCCCCCCACACAAAAAACCCACCCCAACAAGAAAATGGCCCCACCCCAGGCTGGAGGAGGGGGACTCAGGCACGGAGGGACTGAAACAACCCAGAGAAAATAAGAAAAACCTTCAGAACTCACACCCCAGCAAAACCCAGACTAAGAGAAAACAAAAACAAAGACCACGATCAGGATCCACACTCATGCAAAACCAGCCAACTATCCCCCCTAGGCCAAGGAACTAAACAGTTCAGGCAGCCGGCCAAAGTCCCAGGCCTGACAGATGGTGAGGTGGTAAGAGTCAGGTGGCCTGCTGGAGAATATGAGCCACCCAACCCAACAGTGTAGTCTGTCAGGCGGTTGGCCAGGGTTCTTCAGCCACCTAAACTGAAGGGGTGGCCCATGAGATGGCTGCCCCACGGGGAAGCCCAATGAAGGAGGGGACAGCAGAGTAGGGGGAACCACAATGCTGTTGGAGGGAGGAGAGGGAACTACAGTGGCATCTGGCAGAGGAGAGAGAACCACAATGGTGTCTGGCAGAGGAGAGGGAACCACGACAGCGTATGGCAAAGGAGAGGGAATCACAATGGCGTATGGCAGAGGAGAGGGAACCACAACGCCCTCAGACTGGCCTATAGTGCCCTTAGTGGTCCCGGACTGGGGCAGCACAGTACCCGCGGCAGCTCCGGCCAGGCACAAAGCAGCACCCACGGCGGTTCCGGGCTGGAGCAAAGCTGCACCCGTGGTGGCTCTGGGCTGGAGCAAAGCTGCACCCGTGGTGGCTCCGGGCTGGAGCAAAGCTGCACCCATGGTGGCTCCGGGCTGGAGCAAAGCAGCACCCGCGGTGGCTCCGGGCTGGAGCAAAGCTGCACCCGTGGTGGCTCCGGGCTGGAGCAAAGCAGCACCCATGGTGGCTCCGGGCTGGAGCAAAGCAGCACCCGCGGTGGGTCCAGGCTGGAGCAACGCTGCACCCACAGCGGCTCTGGGCTGGAGCAAAGCTGCACCCGTGGTGGCTCCGGGCTGGAGCAAAGCTGCACCCATGGTGACTCCGGGCTGGAGCAAAGCAGCACCCGCGGTGGCTCCGGGCTGGAGCAAAGCTGCACCCGTGGTGGCTCCGGGCTGGAGCAAAGCAGCACCCATGGTGGCTCCAGGCTGGAGCAAAGCAGCACCCGCGGTGGCTCCGGGCTGGAGCAACGCTGCACCCGCGTTAGACACGAACTGGGTCAGAACTGCACCCTAGGTGGACCTGGACTGGATCAGAGCTGCACCCTCGGTGGGCCCGGGCTGGGCCAGAGCTGCACCCACGGTGGCCCCCGGGCTGGAGCGTAGCTCCCAAGGCAGGCCCACACTGGAGCACAGCACCCATGTTGGTTTCAGGCAGGGGTGCAGCACCCACAACGGTCCCCGACTCTGACACAGCAACCATGGAGATCCGGACTGAGGAGGAACTGCACCCACGAAGCTCCCGGGCTGGGATAGAGCACCTGCAAAGACCTCATCCAGAGGGGGAGCAGCACCCATGGAGGTCCCAGGCTAGGATGGCGCACCCACGAAGACTTCATCTGGAGGGGGAGCAGCACCCACGGAGGTCCCGGGCTGGAACGGAACATCAGCGACAACCTCAGCAAGTGGAGCTGGACCCACGGAGACCTCTGGTGAAGTTGGAACATCCTCGGTGACCCTGGGGAGAGACTCTGACAGGAGAGGCAAAGAAACAGGGTCAGGGTCACCGGCGGCAGTGGAGCCCGGCGAGGTGAGCTCAGGCCCAGCTGCTGACTGCATTGATTCTCCCCACCAACAGCCAGGTAAGATCTCTCCAACATGGAAACAACAAACACAAAGGAGAACATTTGCCTGAGCTCAAGCTCCACCGCCGTCCAGGACTCCGTCGATTCAGACAATGACTTCTCGGGCCCGGCCCTCTGGAGGTCCAGCTCAGACTCTGCTGTGGCGGCCCCACCAGCAGGCATGGTGGTCGATGCAGTCCCAGGACCCCCCAGCGATGTGAACCCGCAGGTGGCTTGCCCAGCGTGGCAACAGGAGGTCAATTCCCTGCTGGTGCTGGATCCGGCTCAGCTGAAGCCTGGGGACGCTCAATCATCTGCGCGGCCGTCAGCTCAGTCTCAGCACTCTCCATCCATCCAGACTGTGGCTGCGGGACTGGAACCAGGCCCTCCAGGGCCACAGGCCTCTCCAACATCCGGTGGCTTAATCCTGGAACTGACAGACACTCAGGGAGCAAAGGAGGAGACACGGAAAGAGCAGGTGAAGAATTAATATGTGCAGCAGGTGGTGAGGATTCAGTGGATTGCAGTGGCTGAGCTTCACCACCGGGAATCAGGCAAAGTAATTCATTTTTAGGGAAAAGAGACACTTGCCTGTATTCCCGGGGCACAACGGTTTCCGCTACAGCTGGCTGGGAATCAGCCCTCTTTGTGACTTCAGCTGGGGAGGAAACAGCTGGACCCTCAGCAGTGGGAGGATACGTCAAGGAGACGGGAGTTGCAGCAGCAAAGGAGGAGGAGTAGGCTGACGGGATAGCCGGCAAAGACACACGTGAGGAAGAAACTGCTGCAGGAGTTGTCTGGCTCGACATGGGAGAAGCTGCTGACTGAGAGGTGGAGGCGTTTCCCTGGCCAGCAGCGTCCTGGAGTAGGTGGAGTAGGAGCAAGAACGGGTGCCGGAGACTGGTGAGGAGCCAATACTACAGAGGCCCGGGAATGCCTCCCCTTCGGGCCCAGATTTCCTCGGGGAATTCCTCACCATCTCACTGTTCTCACGTTGCAGAGCTGCCACCAGAGGAATCCTCTCCACCCCCTCAGCATGCTCCTTGAGCTGAGGGCACCGGCAAGCAGCTGCCTCCGCGAGACCCAGGTACCTCAATGTGTTTTCCGGGGTAGGATTGATGTGAGCAGCGGAGATTAATCCATCCATCTCCATTGGGGTTTTGCAGCACTCCCACCCCAGGCTCATTGGGTACCTGCCCCCACCTGCAGAGTCCATATGGGCTGGGGACATGATATACTCCCGAGAAACAGGTGAATGCAAACAAAAAAAACACAAACAAGCAGCAGCGGGGTCTCAAACTGGCCGGAGTCTTCTGTCATGAATTGCCCCTTGGGGCATAGAGGAAGACCCAGACACTGGACTGCTAGTTTGTGATATTTATTAACAGAAAAACAAACACAACGAGACCAAATGGTGTTCAACACAAAAGTCCAAACTGAAAACAAGCGAACTTACGAGTTTGAGGAAAAGAGTTCACTCGAAAAGGAGACGGGTTCTGGTGAAAAAGAGTAACTTATAAGACTCTGGCAACGAGGAAGAAAAATAACAGTCTTTATATAAAGTGGGAAACAAATGAAGCAAATGATGGCAGGTGCGGATACCAGGAATGACAACTCAAAAATACAATCCAATACAAATATAGGAAAAAGACAAAGAGACAGAACACGGCGGAATCCCCCCATGCTCAGATCGTGACAGTCATTACTGGAAAAATTTTGTGGAAGGAAGATTTTCAGTGAACAAAACCTCTGAGCATATATACACTACTCACACACAGTTAGGGATATTTGGCTTTCAGGTAAAATTTATGGAAAATGTAAAAAGTTCACACTACAGTGATATTAAATCATGAAAGTAGGGCATTTAAGTAGAAGCATGCAATGGTGATTTCCTCATCTCAAACAATTTATTGAAACAAAAGCCAACAACAGTGGTGGGTATACCACAACAAAAAATGTCAGTGTCTCAATAACTTGTCATGTGCCCTTGAGCATCAGCTACAGCTTGACAACAACATCTCATGCTGTTCACAAGTTGACTTAATGTCTGCTGAGGCATGGCATTCCACTTTTCTTAAAGGGTGGCCCTCAGGTCATTGAGGTTGTGGGGTGCAGGGTTACGAGCCTCTACATGGCGACTCAGCTGATCCCATAGGTTTTCTATGGGATTCAGGTCTGGAGAAAGTGCAGGCCACTCCACTGGAGGTACCCCAGTCTCCAGCAGCTGTTCCTTAATGATGCGACCTTGATGAGCTGGAACATTGTTGTCCATGAAGATGAAATTGGGCCTGTGTTGTTCATACAGGGGCAAAATTCATTTCCATCTTGCCTTGAGAGAGAGCAGTCGCATTTTTCTTCCCTCCTCCCCTGCCTTCCTGATCTATTCCCAGCTTTTGCAATGTTGTGTTTTTGTCTGTGTTTAGTCGCGCTTCTTCTGCTGAATCTTAATCTAAACGGAAATTATGGATTTGGAAGCGGCTTAAATGTGCTATTGTCACTATTTTTTTCAACAAGAATTGGGCCAAGGGGGAGCCCAAGAATTGGAACCTACGAGGAGACTCATGGACACTGGAATTCATGCGTCTATGGAAACATTATTGGTTATGATCTCAGGACTTCTATTTTTGGCTGTGGAGTTCCCTGATGCATCAGAAATTGAAGGAAAGTGAGAGAGCTGTTCAAGCGGACCCAGCAAGCTCCTTCATCAAATTCGACCAGTTGGGGAGGGCACGAGTAGCGGCAACGGTGAACTGAATGACAGTGATTCAGTGAAGGAATACATCTGAAGCCCTGTGCTCTCTATGGAAAAACAGTTTAAGCCTGCATATATAATGAAAGCACAGAACTACACGGATGAGGACAAATTCTATTCTCTGAGTGCACTGTGCTGATTTGATTTGATTTGACCTTGTTTGCCCCGTGTTTACATTCCTCCTGACTGAGATAAGTGGAAGGATCGGCTCATGTCTACCCAAACAATCAACAATCAGTTGTTTGTCGTCAGCGGATTGGACCCCCGAGGACAATGCCCATGTGCCTTCTGCAAGCAAGACAGAGAGAGAGAGAGAGAGAGACTCTGGACTCTGGACTTGTTTATAAGTCACATGATTATAACATCTATCCACTGCCAGGAGGCGCCCTCTGCTGCTCACTAACAACTGTTACATTTACACTATACAACGCATACAACACTACATGCAAACGATATACACACACTGCTCTCCTTCTGCGTGTGATTTGTCTACTAAATGTCTGCTAAATATGCATTGAGGGTTTTTTTGCCTGCAATCAAAATTTTGCTTACTCATTAAGCGTCAATTTGATAAAACATGTTTTTTTCTCTCGCCTATTGTGTCATATCCTCTCTTTTCTTTTTTTTCCTTTCTTCTTTATGACTGGCGCCTAGCGGCTGCCCCGGCCTTGAATGCGCTCTGCAGAGCGTGCCCAAATGCCAAGTCACGTTTCGTTACCTTGTATTCATACATGTGTAATGACAATAAAGTTGAATCTCATCTCATCTCATCTCAAAATGACTGGATTAATGATGTTATTCAGGTAGTATCGGCTTGTCACTGTACCATTCACAAGGTGTAGGTAGTTCTGTATTGATTAGACACTATTCTGTATTGTAGTTCTGTATTGATTAGACACACCTGCCCTGACTGTAACATGGTGACAATAGCGGCTGATGCATAGTGCTCTCCTTGACGTCTCCAACATCATTGGCGGCCATCATTTCTGCTCATCGTGAATTGACTTTCATCAGAGAACAGCACTGAGGCCCACTGGTTCCTTGTCCAGCGTAAATGCTCCCTGGCCCATGCAAGATGATGATGCCTGTGCCTGGTGGTGTGGTCAGGGACCCTTGCAGGTCATCTAGCATGCAGACCACGCTGATGTAAACAGTTTTGAATGGTCTGACGTGACACTTGGGTGCCTCTCACCTCCCTTAAATGTGCCTGGAGTTAAATGGTATTCATCATCTGGTTCTGCAGGGCACTGTTCACATTGAAGAGGTCATCAGCGTGGGATGTGGCCAAAGGACGTCCACTTCTATGCCTTTCTGTGACTCTTCCAGTCTCTCTGTTGCAAACTGCTGATGACACTCTGTGACACTCTAAGCTTAGTGGCCACTTCCCTCTGAGAACATCCTGTTTGAAGCCTCGCAATGGCAAGGTACTGTTGATCAATTGTTAGGTGTCGTCTTGGTCTCATGATGTCAAAATGTGAACAGCATGATGAAGAGGACTGTTTAAATACCAATTCTAATTGAACCAGAAAATGTATTGGTCGATTCATGGCTCAAACACCTGTTGTGAATTTTGCTATTAAGCACCTTGTTAGAGAACAGCAAGTTATGCAAAAAGTACTGAAATACTGAACAGTTGGATATGCGCATTCAAAAGATTAGAGAAGGTCAAATTAAGTTCACCTGTAAAGGTTATATTAAGTTATAGTGGTTATAGTGAATTTTAGGTACATCCTGAAATTTCACCCGAACGTCGAATATCCCTAACTTTTTGTCAGTAGTATATATATATATATATATATATATACTATATAGTTCAAATACAAATCATTTCTTGTATACTATATATACTATATAGTACTATATATAGTATATACTGTATGTATGTGTATATATATACTATATATATATATATATATACACATACATACATATACATATGTGTATACGTATATATATATATATATACACAGTGTGTATATATGTATACATACACTCTGTGTGTGTGTGTGTGTGTGTGTGTGTGTGTATATATATATATATATATATATATATATATATATATATACACTACCGTTTAAAAGTTTGGGGTCACCCAGACAATTTTGTGTTTTCCATGAAAAGTCACACTTATTTACCACCATGAGTTGTAAAATGAATAGAAAATATAGTCAAGACATTGACAAGGTTAGAAATAATGATTTGGTATTTGAAATAATAATTTTTTCCTTCAAACTTTGCTTTCGTCAAAGAATCCTCCATTTGCAGCAGTTACAGCATTGCAGACCTTTGGCATTCTAGCTGTTAATTTGTTGAGGTAATCTGGAGAATTCTGACGCAATGAGCAAACACATTGTACCATTAGAACACTAGAGTGATAGTTGCTGGAGATGGGCCTCTATACACCCATGTAGATATTGCACCAAAAACCAGACATTTGCAGCTAGAATAGTCATTTACCACATTAGCAATGTATAGAGGGTATTTCTGATTAGTTTAAAGTTATCTTCATTGAAAAAAACAGTGTTTTTCTTTCAAAAATAAGGAAATTTCTAAGTGACCCCAAACCTTTGAACGGTAGTGTATATATATATATATATATATATATATATACATAGAGAGAGAGAGACAGAGACAGACAGACAGACAGACAGACAGACAGACAGAGAAAGAGAGAGAGAGAGAGAGAGTATGCAGGGCTTAACATTAACACCAGCCAATGGCTGGTGAATTTCAGCAGTGGCCGGTAAGACAGCTACACTCTACAGCCACTCTGGCCATGTGCAGCCATGAAGGGGTGTCCCAATCCATAGGGGTAGGGGTAGTGATGTTACGCTCGAAACCGCCCACTCAACACTGATTCGCGCAATATCAAGTGGAAGTGTCATGAGTTTTTTTTTTTTTTTTAATTTAATAGAACAAAATACAACATACAAACGCTCAATGAGGATAAAGGTTACAACAGAGTTACAAAATCAGAACTTTCACAAAAATTATACAATCAGTCAAAGTTCACATTCCAATTAACAAGAAAAAAGGGGTATATTAAAAGAGAGAGAAAAAGGGAGAGAGTAAAGAGCACAACAATTCTCTGACAGTCTTTTGATATTAAAGTAATAGGAGCTGTCCAATATCTCTTGCAATTTTTTTTGCATCATGAGCAGTGCATCGAGCACTGTTTCAGCACACCCACAGTCACGTGACTGTAGCAAGCGAGGCCTTGTTACGTCAGTCACATCATATGACTTGAGGGCTTGCGGGAAATTTGAGAGGGTTCTATTGGAATTAGTTCTTTTGTTTTCTTTGTATTGTTTGTTCCTGCCATCCAATTTTGAACAGACCTTGGATGGACAAATGCTCAGAAAAAGTATTGAGATTTTTTCAGGTTTTCTACTCAGATGCAGTTCTGACACTCAGTCAGCAGATGGCACTCTTTATGAAATGTTTCTATAACACTGTGCCGATCACGACACTATTGTCTCAAAGTTGTTCATTGTTTTATAAGGCCTCAGTTTCACCATCACTAATGTATCTGTGTAATATTTAGTACATGTAATGTGTTGTTTAATGTTACTAAACCTAAACCTAATTCTAACTTGTGTAATACTGTCCCTGACTTCTACTCAAATAGTGAATGCAATGGTGATAACAAATCTCCTCCTCTCAAAAAACCCTCAATTTGAGTGGTGAATCAGGCCCCTTTTAAATCTTTCACTACTGACGTATGCAACGCCGAGCCCTCTCAAACTTCTTGCCAGGTTTCAAATCATGGGATGTGACAACAAGGCCTCGTTCGCTATGGTCACGTGTCTGTGGCCATGTTGATACAGTGCTCGACACTGCTCACGACACTTCCGTGTTATATTGCTCAAATCAGTGTCGAGTGAGCGGCGTCGAGCATAACATCACTAGGCAGGAGTCTCCGTGGACCATGATGTTTACAGATGGCATTGTGATCTGTAGTGAGAGTGGGGAGCAGGTGGAAGAGAACCTGGAGAAGTGAAGGTATGCTCTGAGAGAAGAGGAATGCAAGACAGTGAGAGGGTGAATGAGAGGGAAGCAGGTGCAATGGTGAAGATGGAAGGAGTAGTGGTAGTGAAAGTAGATGAGTTTAAATACCTGGGGTCAACCATCCAAAGCAATGGAAAATGCACAAGAGAGGTGAAGAAGAGAGTGCAAGCAGGGTGGAATGGGTGGAGACGAGTGTCAGGGGTGATTTGTGAAAGGAGGGTAGCAGCAAGAGCGAAAGGGAAGATTGATAAGACGGTAGTGAGATCTGCTATGATGTATGGTTTGGAGATGGTGGCACTGACAAAAAGACAGGAGGTGTAGCTGGAGATGGCAGAGTTGAAAATGGTAAGATTTTCATTGGGAGTGACTAGGAGGGACAGGAATAGAAATGAGTATATCAGAGGGACAGCTCAGGTTAAGTGGTTTGGAGACAAAGTAAGAGACAAAGCTGAGATGGTTTGTACATGTGCAGAGGAGGGATAGTGGATATACTGGACAAAGAATGTTGAAGATGGAGCTGCCAGGCAGGAGAAAAAGAGGAAGACCACAGGGAAGACTCATGGATGTAGTGAAGGAGGACATGGAGAGGGTTGGTGTTACAGAGGAAGATGCAAGGGATAGGGTGACATGGAGGCAGATGATCCGCTGTGGCGACCCCTAAAGGGAGCAGCCGAAAGAAGAAGAAGAAGAAAATTAATATAATAATTAAAAGGCAGCACTGATGTTATTTACTAGCTAGCAGCAACAGCACTCTACCAAGAGCTGACATGATATTTAGCACTAGTATTTTATTTTCGGTTGAAAGTGATCACATCAACAGCATCAGTAAGCCTCATCAGTTAGAATCAGGAATCAGGGTTTACATATTGATGTATTCTGTTCAGGGCAAAAACTGTATACTGATCAACATTACTAGCTTGAGTTGAATTAGCTTAAGAGAAAAATACAAACATGTCTTTCCTGAAGCAAACTTTTCAGTCACTCTAGACATTCTTTCAATGAAATATCTTACCAAAGGCACAATCTTCAGGACAAGGGTGGACATCATAAATTGTCCAGAGTACTGATGAGAGTACATTTTTAATAATACTCTGAATTTCCCTCTTGGTATAGTGCTGTTTTTTTATCTATGTTTTTTTTTTAATCTGAGTGGTATGAATTCAAACAAGCAACAACTTTTAAGGCCAAAAACCGAAGCCAACACAATGGCACCAAAAAATTCATATTACAATATATACAAATATAACAATTAATTATATCAATTATGCAGCACAGTTGTGTGAACACAGAGAGAGCAACATTAGCGGGGGCTCTGTCGTCCATTGGTTGGCTGTGTGGGTCCACTTCCCCGCCATGGACAGTGGAAGTGGCCGGTGTTATGCTGCTGCTGCTGTAATGACCGTGTTCTCCTGATGCAGCGCTGCATCTGCAAATATGCTGTACAGTCATTCTGAATTTTCCCCTCAACCATCACGGTAGCATTAGATAAAAAAAAAAGGCATTATATTGTATCTTCCCTATGTTCTTTTTCTGGTGACGTTTTTGCAACTTCTTGTTCGCTAGTGTTTTTTACTTTGTGACGGTGAGTTATATCAAATCAGCACAAGTCAATTTCAATCCCCACCCAGTAGAATTTATTGTTGTCGATTATCTTGATGGACAGGGATGTAAAAATTCCATCACAACCTATTATAATCTATCATGAAAAAAAAAAAATAGGGGCATCCCGTGGCCAAGTGGTCTATGGCACGGTATGTATCATCTGGACCATGCTGCTCACACAGCATGGGTTCAAGTCCCGGCCCAGCCAAGCTCTCCTGCACATCTCCCTCCCCTGCTCTCCACCACATTTCCTGTCTATCTTCACTAACCTGACCAATGAAAGCAGTGGCAGGTGAAGTGTGCACCAGCGGCCGAAGATTTCCCCCTCAGTAGGGCAGGTTGGAGCATGGGGGCTGGATCACAAGAACCGAGCCTATGACAGGGACCAGCCAGCAAAGAGGAGAGGAACCGATCCCTGTTGTGCCAGGAAATCCTTAGTAGATCGGGCCAGACTGGCCCTCAGCTTCACAAGCAGTCACCACGATTACCCTTGTGTCTGCGATGCTTCCTCCAGAGAGGTGGGGCTGGAGCTTGGGAGACGTAAGTTGATGTTCCAGATAAGAGCGGAGACAAAGAATCTTGTCTTTCATGGTCAAATTACATGAGTAGTTTGTTTGACAAAAAGAATTAAAGTAAATATCAAATAAAATTTATCGAAATTGCTTGTTGTGTAGGTAGGAAATGTATAGCTGTGCCATGTGACTCCCCTCTTCTCATTGAAAATGGTTTTCTGAAATGCATGGTTGCACTCCTTTAGAAAAAATTACATTTGATCTTAGAAAAAGACATGATACTTTCCTAAAAATCTGGCAACCTTATTTCATATATACTGATTACAATATAGAGATGTGACCTCTTTTAACTTGCCTTGTATCTTTTTGGAAACAATTCTTTGCCATCTCCACAATGTTTGAATTTTGCATTGACCTTTCTTTTCCTTTTTCCTTATGTCTATGTGGACAATTTTACTATGTAAAATGACAGTAACAATAATATGCCATCAGTGCAATCTGCCAAAATGACATACAGCCTTGAAAATTTTCTGTCACTGCTAAAAAAAAAAAAAAAAATCCATCAATGACGGACAATATTTGTTTAACACAACCTCTGAAAGTACCTATCCCTGACCAGGGACTTATTTTAGCCCCTATGATTTTCTGAAAACTCCCCCTTATGGGGAGGTTCCCTCAGTGGTGACACACCACGTGGCAAGTTTCTGTAAAATTGGTTCCTAGTTCCCTTGCTGGAAATGGGACTATAGAGTGAAATGGGAGCTGAATTTATAAAAAAAATAGATATAGTATATCAAAGAAGTTATTCTTCAGATTTAAGATAATATTTTGTGCCGTGCATATTAGCATCTCGTAGAAAAATTCCATAATTTTATTTAGTGATATTTTTTTTTTATTATTGCAAATAGGGAGATTACTGTGATTTTATGTTTTGGTATTTTATTGACTTGAGGAGTGAAAGTCATTCTAAATATACTCACTAAAAGCAATCCAATGAAAAGACCTGAATAATTTCACAATGTTATGTGCTATTACACAAACCTACAAACAACACAGATACTGCCGAGACTGATGTCTGCTTTATGGCTGCATAAAAAAAGCCAATGTCAGGGGTACAAAAGCAGATGAGAAGGCTGCTCCTCCTGCCTAGATAGAGTTGTGTGGTTTGAGCATCTGCCAGCTCACCACCCATAGGGGAGTGTCAGTGAGCTCTTCAAACACCCTGCGTGGATCCTCCTCCTTTTGATGCTCCTGGAGAGGGAGAGGACAGGGGGAACCGGAGACACTCCTCCACACACGCTGCTGAGGTACCAAATGGAGGAGAAAAAAGTGTAGGAAATATACAGAGGCAAAATAAATAAATATAAAGGAAATTCAGAATTTAGGAACAATCTTGAAGATATAAAGAGGAAGACAAGACTGAATATTCTTATTTAAATGAATAACTATTTATTTCATATTAATAGTGTAATATTGTACGCTTAACATGACATTTTTAGATTCATAAACACATTAGAAATATGTTTCAAACTTCAGTCTTCCCCGATATATTTTAGTTGATTCATTTCTTAAATTGTCAAATATATTAACCAGAACCCCCTCTGTGGATCGCCACCTTATCGTGGTGGAGGGATTTGAGTGCCCAACTGATCCCAGGAGCTATGTTGTCAGGGGCAACTTGCCCCTGCTAGGGTCTCCTAAAGCAAACTGGTCCTGGGTGAAGGGCCAGGCTAAGAGCGGTCCAGTGGATCTCCGTAAAAAACGTTACATCGAGGACCCGGGGTACCCAAAGGAGGCACATGGGTCCGACCTCCAGCAGGCTCACCACCTGCAGGAGGGATCATGGGGATCATGGTGCTATGTGAACCAGGTAGAAGTCTGGGCTGCTCTGCCTGGACTGATGCTCCCGGATCCCGGGATAAGCGGTAGAAGATGGATGGATATTAACCAGAGCAGACACAATCGTTGTTCTCAATAACCACTAATTTAAAAACAAAAAAACACTGGAAATGTAGATTCTATCTCCCAAAAGCTCATAGTTAAACATTTTTTAAATAAATAGTGTCATATTGTAAGTGTAACACTTTTTTTGGCCAATCAAACATGAAACATTGAAGAATTTTTATTTTAATTTTTTCAAACATAAAACTGATCAGCATTTGTAATATATACATAGATAAGCAATGTTGTTTTCTCAAGGTTGCAATATTGACGATAGGGGAAAAGGAAGCACACACACACATGAAGCAGGATCAGAGTAAAGTACCACAGGAAGGGAGCAGAATGGGGGAGCGAATGCCTTCCATAGCTTTAAGTTTTCTTCACCGTGTTATTGGCTGCTGAAAACAGACCCAGACTCAGCAGTTTTATATTTTGCAGGTGTCTCCTGGATAGGTTTAAGGCAAAACATGCACTCCCCCTCTTTTCGTGCGTGCGCGTGTGTGTGTGTTCATATATACTGGGTGGATGCTATTCTGCAGTTTTACGCTGAAATCATAGTCGCACCCACACATAAAACCCTCTCTACTACTGATTATTTTGGTTAAATGACAGAAATAACAAAGAGCAGTAAATAAATGAATAGGTGACACTTTTGTGTGGCTTTTGGTGAACATCTGGTATCAAACATACTCACATTTTGCGGATAAAAGCCATGACAGAAAAATTACAGCTACAATCAGTTAAGCCCTGTACTAGAGGAAAGGCTGTTTCTCCGGTCTCCGATGGTTACGGTTTGACTGACAGGCGTAGCTGAGAGGAAAACTATAGAGACCAGCAGTCAAATGGACAAATGGAAGTCTCACTTGTGCTGGCGTACAGGTAAAAAACATCTCACAATGTCTGATCTACAAAGACAGAGGACTGAGAAACAGTCATGTTGAAATGGTTCAACACTAATTCTAAATTATTGAAGAGCTCTGGGTCTTTGGATGATGGGAAACCAGACCAATAGGCTTCCTAATCATCCTTAGAAAATATGTACTGCTTTGAGCATTCAAAATGCAAGCATTTAATTTGAGTAACCACCTACTGTCAATTTGTATGACAGGCTGAAACACCTCCCCACAAGACAGAATGATACAAAAAAAAAATGAGGAACAAGGAGAGAGCTACCTGAACATCTAAATTAAAACGCATCACTGACAAAATAACACCCACAGTAGCAGGAACAGGCACAGCTGAATACAGCTACAGCACCATCTGTGAAAAGGGTATTGTGCGAGGTGGATACTGGGGGGCAGACATGAATCATATGTCTGGGAATTACGTCCACAACATTTAATATAGTGCGAGTATATTTCTGTTCAGAGCTATGTAGTCCCAGCAAGGCCTAGACGGGGGAAAACAAATCTGTAATGGGTGCACAATTGAATCAGGTGTCTGGTCCTCTTAAGGAAATTAAGTTGTCGCCAGAGCGGGGCCACTTAATGAGAGGCAGGCTTGTGGACAGTGACGAATGGAGGGTGACACCGGCAAGAGTGTGAGGCTGCCACAGTATCTGCATCCGGACTGGTGATGATTTTTCATCCATGAACCCCACACCTCACATATACGCACGCAGCGCTACGGTTCCCTTCAACCATCCCATTTTCAGGTCTTCATTGGGGACAAATTTGCTCCCTGTGTGATGCTAGTCATTTATTTGCACATATATTCAATGGAAGGATGACAGCTAATAAAAGAGGAGAATCTTCTTTCCATGTGTCTTGACATCACTGTGCTTTTAGATTATAGTCATTATGCGATTTTGATAAATGCCTTTCCATAGCCACAGTCCCTCAAACAGAACGTACACAGCATGATCTCACATATGAATAGATACACTGATGTAATGTTATTCATCTGCAAAGAAGCCACAGTTTAATAGAGCTAATATGATGTTTATTACATGACTTGATTTGGCCCATTATTATAAATCCACCAGGCCTTTACACATTTAATGCTCATTTACAGTTTGAAAACTGCATTTGATATTCATTCAAAATCAAACTCCAACTCTGGAACTCAATGGCCATATAATTCAATTCAATTCAATTCAATTCAATTCAATTCAATTCAACTTTATTTATATAGCGCCATTTCACAACAACAGTCATCTCATAGCACTATCAACTGTAGGGAGGACCCCCACAGTTGCAGAAAGACCCCAGCAATCAGGCGATCCCCTGTGAGCAAGCACTTGGCGACGGTGGAGAGGAAAAACTCCCTTTTAACAGGAAGAAACCTCCAGCAGAACCAGGCTCAGGGAGGGGCAGTCATCTGCTGCGACTGGCTGGGGGGTGAGGGGACAGAGAAGAAGAAAAGAACAGACATGTAGAGAGCAAACAGCACGATGGGGACTCAATCTATGGGAGAGAACAAACAAAATATTATATAGTATATTGCAATATTATATAGTAATCTGCTCAAATGTATGTGCATGCAATAACTGCTATAGTGCCACAGTCATAAATAATACCTGAAGGCTTTCCTTCTTCTTCTGGCTGCTCCCTTTAGGGGTCGCCACAGTGGATCATCTGCCTCCATCTCACCGTATCCCTTCATCTTCCTCTGTAACACCAACCCTCTCCATGTCCTCCTTCACTACATCCATGAATCTTCTCTGTGGTCTTCCTCTTTTCCTCCTGCCTGGCAGCTCCATCTTCAACATCCTTTGTCCAATATCTCCACGATCCCTCCTCTGCACATGTCCAAACCATCTCAGCCTTGCCTCTCTTACTTTGTCTCCAAACCGCCCAACCTGAGCTGTCCCTCTGATATACTCAGTTCTAATCCTGTCTCTCCTAGTCACGCCCAATGAGAATCTTAGCATCTTCAACTCTTCCATCTCCTGTCTTTTTGTCAGCGCCACTGTCTCCAAATCATATATCATAGCAGGTCTCACTACCATCTTGTAAAGCTTCCCTTTTGTGCCACATGCTATCTTTCTGTCACAACTCACTCCTGACACTCATCTCCACCCACTCCACCCTGCCTGCACGCTCTTCTTCACCTCTCTTGGGCACTGTAGAGGATGCGTTCGAATGATGAGGCTGAGTGTATTTCTCAGGTTCAGCTTTATTGACAGAACACATCGTCTAGCATTCTCAAAGCAGGAAGAAGAGAAAGAATCATATCACATCACCCTTTTATATGTTTCCAGCATCAGAACTCAAGTCACATGGTGCTTCAGTAAACATACAGTCACAAAGCATCTCTTTGAACCTCCACCATTGTCTCTCATTCACTGATGAACCGGAAATCCCTCCGGGGTCTCTTCTTTGAGACAAAAAGGCAAATCTCACACCTCCTCATTATCTTCTGCAGATTCGAGTCTTTTGTCCTTCCAGACGTGAAACCCCCAATACACATGCAGTCATACCTCTGTGGAAATGTGAGCCCAACATGTGTGTCACCCACAGGCACTTTCTATTGCTTTGGATGGTTGACCCCAGGTATTTAAACTCATCTGAATGATTTCCAAGACACTGTTTACTGCAGTATTTTAACCAAACATTGGGCTTATCTTAATATTTGTGGACTGAAGTGGGATTTTATTGTTGAAGGTGATTAGAGAGCGTGCTTTCAAACCTGTCCCATACTTCATCCATGTTTCAGTGTTGCATAAAAAAGGGTATCCCAGTTTATGAATTATGTGTAGTTTTGGGACCTTAGTCTTTCACTGAATAATTGCTGATCATTCTAAATTACAGTGCATCTGGAAAGTATTCACAGCGCTTCACTTGTTCCACATTTTGTTATGTTACAGCCTTATTCCAAAAGAGATTAAATTCATTTTTCCCTCAGAATTCTATGTACAATACCTCATAAAGACAATGTGAAAAAAATTTTTTTTTTGAGATTTTTGCAAATTTATTAAAAATAAAACACTAAGAAATCACGTGTACATAAGTATTCACAGCCTTTGCCATGAAGCTCAAAATTGAGCTCAGGTACATCCTGTTTCCACTGATCATCCTTGAGATGTTTCTAAGCTTGACTGGAGTCCACCTGTGGTAAATTCAGTTGACTGGGCATGATTTGGAAAGGCACACACCTGTCTATCTAAGGTCCCACAGTTGACAGTGCATGTCAGAGCACAAACCAAGCATGAAGTCAAAGGAATTGTCTGCAGACCTCCAAGACAGGATTGTCTTGAGGCCCAAATCTGGGAAAGAGTACAGAAAAATTTCTGCTGCTTCGAAGGTCCCAGTGAGCACAGTGGCCTCCGTCATTCGTAAATGGAAGAAGTTTGGAGCCACCAGGACTCTTCCTAGAGATGGCCGGCTGTCTAAACTGAGCGATTGGGGGAGAAGGGCCTTAGTCAGGGAGGTGACCAAGAACCTGAGGGTCACTCCATCAGAGCTCCAGTATTGCTCTGTGAAGAGAGGAGAATCTTCCAGAAGGACAACCATCTCTGCAGCAATCCACCAATCAGGCCTGTATGGTAGAGTGGCCAGACGGAAGCCACTCCTTAGTAAAAGGCACATGGCAGCCTGCCTGGAGTTTGCCAAAAGGCACCTGAAGGACTCTCAGGGCATGAGAAATAACATTCTCTGATCTGATGAGACAAAGATTGAACTCTTTGGCGTGAATGTCAGGTGTGATGTTCGGAGGAAACCAGGTACCGCTCATAACCCTGCCAAAGGTGGGGCTGCATGGTGGCACAGTGGTTAGCACTGTGGCAGCACAGTTTTACCCTCGGCCGGGGGATCTCGGGGACCGTGAGATCGTGGGTTTGATCCCTGCCCCCGGCCAACAGTGATCTGTGTGGAGTTTGCATGTTCTCCCCGTGTTTGCGTGGGTTTACTCCAGGATTTCTCCGGTTTCCTCCCACATGCCAAAAACATGCAGGTTAGGGAGTTAAAGGGGCGCTTGCGCACGCAGCGACCAGCAGCTGGTGGTTTGTCACCAGACTGCAAAACAAATCTACCTACGGGTACAAAATAAGTAATATAAAAAAAAATAAAAATAAAAAAAGTGGCAGCAGCATCATGCTGTGGGGATGTTTTTCAGCGGCAGGAACTGGGAGACTAGTCAGAATAGAGGGAAAGATGAATGCAGCAATGTATAGAAAGATCCTGGATGAAACCCTGTCCCAGAGTGCTTTTGACCTCAGATTGGGGTGACGGTTCATCTTTCAGCAGAACAACGACCCTAAGCACACAGCCAAGATATCAAAGGAGTGGCTTCAGGACAACTCTGTGAATGTCCTTGAGTGGCCCAGCCAGAGTTCAGACATGAATCCAATTGAACATCTCTGGAGAGATCTGAAAATAGCTGTACACCGATGCTTCCCATCCAACCTGATGGAGCGTGTGAGGTGCTGCAAAGAGGAATGGGCGAAACTGCCCAAAGATAGGTGTGCCAAGCTTGTGGCGTCATATTCAAAAAGATTTGAGACTGTAATTGTTGTCAAAGGTGCATCAGCAAAGTATTGAGAAAAGGCTGTGAATACTTATGTACATGTGATTTCTTAGTTTTTTATTTTTAATAAATTTGCAAAAATTTCAAAAAAAAAATTCACATTGTCATTATGGAGTATTGTGTGTAGAATTTTGAGGAAAAAAATGATTTTAATCCCTTTTGGAATAAGGCTGTAACATAACAAAATGAGGAAAAAGTGAAGCGCTGTGAATACTTTCCAGAAGCACTGTAAGTGAGAATAAACAAAGTAAATGCCTGAGATAGACTGATCCACGGTTCATGGATGGATCCTTGAATTTCATATGAACTCTGACATGCATTACCTCAACATGTGTGACTAACAAAACTTATATTATCAAAAAAAAAATCATTTGACCGCTTACAAATACTACCAAATATCACTGGTATTATTGGTGTCAAGACAAACCTGATGAATTGGATATTTTTTTTTAATTTTAATCTTCTCCAGCTATAAAACAGCTCTCATTAATACAGTTCATTATACAGTTTATCTGCCTTTAAATCTTAACATGTTTTGTATGTCTGTGTTCATATTTTAAGCAGTTGTCTAGATATGGTTTTCAAAAACTCAATTTGCCCTTCCTCTTGTGGTTGTGGACTATTAAAATTCAGACAGATATGCAACTTGTGAGTGAAAAGCTCAGCGATCTGTCACTCTAAATTGATTATTCTGATGTCAGAGATATTGCCACTAAGCATGCGGACATGGAAATTTCTACTATGACAAAAAAAAAAAACATCCTTGAAGGAGACGTCATTCTTATTTATGTGACTGTCTTCCTTTTGGTCTTAAATGGGCATGAAGGAAAACAGCCGAATAGAGTTTTTCTGCAATGCCATTGATCACTCAGGTTTTTGACAAGAACAAAAATGGTTTCTTCAGTCCTTGTTTAGAAATATCTTTATTGAAGTGCTTCTCTATACCTCAACCAGCATCTGCAAAGATATAATCACTGATACTACTACTTTTCACTGAATGTTGAGTAATTCCTTTTGATAAGTGACTCAACGGGATCTAACAACTACAGCACGTTGACAGTCAATGTCTGTCCTTTCAACAGAGTAATTATGAGACTAGAGAATGGCTGAGCAGCCAAGGCTACTGCTGCAGGATGCCCACTGGAGTGAGTGGCAACTCATGTATGCCTTTTAAAGTTACACTCCATCCATCCAGACAAGACTTGGACTTAGGTTTAGTTGTGCGGATGGAGGAGACACTGCAACAAAAATCGTTGCAGAGAGTGGTGATTGTAGGATTCGATGAGGCTTCAACACCCCTCCTTTCCCACTCCACCTCTCCCAGCTGACTGCGTATGAATAATTGACCCCATAGTCTGGGCCCTGCTCATTACTGGGGGAAGTGTCGGCCTGGTTTGTGATGCTACAAGGGAAAGTGCGAGGGCCCGCCGTCCAGCTTGGTTTTCCCCGCTACCTCTGACCACACACCGGTCCTTCATCTTTAATGGCCTGTGCCGCGATCGGACATCCAGCCTCTCCAACCTTCCAGCGTTGCCCACTTCATCAAGAAGGTGAACGGTTGGGCAGCAACATATCTACTGCCAGAGAAGTTTTTCAAGAATTCTTAAGAATTCTCTTGTGAATTTAAGGAGTTTTGGGCAGGATTATCAAAGGGTGCAGGGGAAGATGGGGAGCTAACACTGACATCCAGGAAAGTTCTGTGGGAAAGTTTTCAGGTACACACTCAAACTCGAAGAAAACTAGTCATGGTTTTAAGATGAGTACTCTACTTGCATGGGGTCGTGACCGTTTTGATATAAAAGTTAAAGTCATCCAAAGAAAAGTTGCACAGAGAAAAATAATGCAAAGGCTGAAACACAAATAACCACCATTTGCAAAGCACTCTACAAAAAGCCAAACCTTAACTTTGGGATGGAGGAACATTACTGTTAGCTTCTGCAATTTTTTATGTTGTCAGAATGACCTATTTGTCTCTGAGGTGCATCGAACCTGACAGAGCTGTATTTCTCCATAGCCTTAAAAGAAGGGACTTGAGAGATTTGGAGTGAGCCCACTGTTGGGGAGAACAATAGCTGATGATACGCCCCCCCCCCCCCAACGCATCAATCAGATAGGTCTGTCAGCTCGGCTCCCTGCAGACAGATCCATGGGAAGGAAAGAAGGACCACACAAAACACAGAGGCTGCAAATGAGAAGCCACGGTATGTATCACTGCATGATGAGCAGCTAGATTAGACAGAGGGATAAGGACCTGTACTTATGTATATAGCGCTTTTTCTAGTTACAAAGACCACTCACTGTGCTTAACTAGTAGGTATACTAACCCTCTATTCTAAAGGCCTCTCAGAGACAGATACCTAGGGACAATTTAGAGTCACTTAACCTAGCATGCATGTCTTTGGATTGTGGGAGGAAACCAGAGCCCCCAGGGTAAAGCCACACAGCACAGGGAGAACATGCAAACTCCACACAGAAAGGCTCACACCCCTGCCAGTCTGGGGATTTGAACCTGGAGCCTTCAAACTGTGAGACAATAGTGCTAACCACTGTACCACCATGTTGCTGTGTACCACGAGTTATGACACATGAATGAGGACCATACATAAATCACCTCCACAAAATCAAGAGAATGAAAAAAGTTTGACTACAGAAACTGTATCATTATCAACACAACATATGTTTAAAAACAGACCTTTTTTGTTTGTTTTTAAATAGGTTAAACTTGTATAAAATCCTGCAGGCTGTTCTACTGTCCTGGTTTTAAACACTGCTTGAGGACATCAACTACACACTGTAAAAGTTCAATGCTGGGCACAGTTTTCTCTGTTAATTTTGGGCTTAAGAAAAGCAACAGCACTAGTTAGCTGCTCAAACAATGCCCCATTCCTTCAGAAAGGTTGATGTATTTTATCATATAAAACAGTGGTCCTCAACCTTTTATGGTTAATGGACCAGCAACACAGAATTTTTTTTTCTCTCAACCTGGTGGTGGAGGCGTGATGTTTTAAAAAAAAAAAAAAACACAAAACAAACAAACTTAGGCCTCCAATGCTTCTGTGACGGTCCCGGGATGCTCCTTCCTGGCTTCAGTGCCCCCAGGCATGATTTCAGGTCAGCCAACGCTCGTGTTCCCAGGCTGCGGGTCTTCCTGCATGTGCAGGGTAACCTGCGGACCCACGCTGGCAGAGGGGCTGTGGTCAAAGGGCAATGCTCAAACTTTTGCCAAAAGCAAAGAAAAGTGACCACACATGCCAGCTAAAAAGCCCAATTAGTTCACTGAGTCCCAGAGCACCGCTACCACGAGACAGGTGTGTGTCAACACTGCACAAAGACATATTTTCCAAATATTCAATCCATAATACCCCCTTTACACAGGGGCGGAGATCAGTAAGAGGTCACTGGGTGGTGACAAAATGGCCAGATCTCCAAACAGTATTTCAATGATTTCTCAACGATCGTCAAGATCTCTCAATGATCTTTCAATGATCTTCAGTGATCCCCGTGGTCCTCAATGCTTGAATTCATTCCAAAACAATCTCGCAATGATCTCCAAAGGGAAGTGATCTCTCAACAATCTTTTATGGATCTCTCAACGAGCACTCAACGACCTCACTGATCTCCCAAGGATCTCTCGGCAATCTTTCAATGGACTCTATTGGTCTTTCATCGAACGCTCAGTAATCCTTCACTGGTCTCTCCACCATCTCCACCTTCAGGGAGGAAAAAAATTAGCATTCATTGAAAGATCGCTGAGAAATCATTGAAAGATCCCTGAGAGTTTGCCTTATTTTTATTTATTTATTTATTTGCAGTAGTGATAAAGTCACTGATAACTGTTAAAGTCGGAGGCAGGTAATCTGCTGTGGTGACCCCTAAAGCAAACAGCTGGAGGAGGAGGAGGAGGAAGCGGAAAAGGAAGAGGAAGAAGCTAAAGAGCTCTATTTAATATCCCAAACAAGCATATGCAAGAAAGGTAACTACAGGAAGAGAATGTTGCTGGTGCTGCAGTCCCATGACTTCTATGGTTAGCTTTTCATTTGACTAAAGTTTCAATCTGACGCTAAAGTGCTATTTAGCTTGTAGCTGGTTATGAGGTGGATGAGAAGGATGCCGTTAACTATCAGTTCTTTATATAGTAAGGTGACATTACGACATTTATCCTTGTACCATATCAACTAATCACAAATGAGCATCAACGTACAGTAATGCAAATATGTAATAGATTACTTTTTGTTAAACATAATGGACCAACACCAGTAGATGAAATGGCTTCCCAAATCAGGTGTCAAGTCCTGTCATGTGGAAATTAAGGTCCCAGCATCTGAAGGAAGAGTGAAGAGGGACAGAATCCAAGTTGCTTGAGGTCAAGTGTGAAGTTCACAGTCACTGATGATTTGGGGAGCCATGTCATCTGCTGGTGTTTTATCAAGTCCAAAGTCAGCGCAGCAGTCTACCAGGAGATTTTAGAGCATTTCATGCTTCCCTCTGCTGACAAGCTTTATGGAGATGCTGATTTCATTTTCCAGTAGGATTTGGCACCTGCTCATACTGCCAAAAGTACCAATACCTGCTTTAATAACCATGGTATTACGGTGCTTGATTAGCCAGCAAACTCTCCTGACCTAAACCCCATAGAGAATCTATAGAGTATTGTTAAGAGGAAGATGAGACACACCAGACCCAACGATGCAGAAGAGCTGAAGGATGCTATCAAAGCAACCTAGACATTCATAACACTTCAGCAGTACCACAGGCTGATCACCTCTATGCCACACTGCATCGATGCAGTAATTCATGCAAAAGGAACCCCGACTAAGTATTGAGTATCTACATGGACATATTTTTCAGTAGGCCAACATTTCTATTAAAAAAAAATCATTTTTTTTAATTGATCTTGTATAATATTCTAATTTTCTGAGAAATCGAATTTGGGATTTTCATGAGCTGTAAGCCATATGAGTTTCACTTTTTGAATTTAATTACTTAAGTAAATCAACTTTTTGATAATGTTCTAATTTATTGGGATGCACCTGTAGTAGCAACAGCATTGAAGACTGTGGTAAGTTTAAAGAAATTAAAATTTTGGGTTTAACAGGTACAAAATATTTTGGTTTGAAACTTTGAATGCAAGCATGATTTTCTGGTCAACAGATTTTTATTTAACTTTATTTCATTATATACAGCTCTGGAAAAAATTAAGAGGCCCAAGAGTCCACTGAAAAATCATCACTTTATTGGGTTTTAGTATTTATACGTGTATGTTTGAATAAAATGAACAATTTTGTTCAATTCTCTAACCCACTGAAAACTACTCACCCAAATTCCAAGTCCATTTAGAGCACTTACAGTATTTACAGAAAACGACAACTGGCCAAAAACAACAAAAAGATGCTTTTACATGTGCTTTTAGATCAAATAATGCAAAGAAAACAAATTCATGTTCATTCTTAAACATGACAATAGTTAAATTTTAACCTAGGAAGAACTCAGAAACCTGTATTTGTGGAATAACTCTGACTTTTATTCACAGCTTTCATGAATCTTACCATTCTTAGATGATCAATCAGCACCTCCTTAAGTAGATGGAGGGGTCCTTGCATTGGAATTCAACAAATACTCACAATGAATGGCTGCCATATGTATTGAGATGTTAATTTTGGAACAATTTTGCAGTGCTCTTTTTCCTCCAGATCTGTATGTTTTTAAGTTTTTCAACCAACACTACAAAATACTGTAAGTCATTGTTTGAACTCTCCAGTAAAGTGCTGGGGAATTTTTCCAACATTAGCGCCCAAGCTGTAAATTACACCATTTCAAAACCATGAAATCCAAGTAGAAAGGTGGGTGAACGACAGTGTCCAATGCTGGATATCCGAGTTCACATCTCATTATCCTCTTTTTAACTACTACGTCTGTCCTCAGAGACACTTTCATTATCTCTTTATTTTAGTCATTAAATGCACATTTTTAGGGTTATGGACTAAAACTACTTGGTAAAGGTTAGGGTAATGGTTATGGCCAGGATTAGGAAAAGATGAGGGATTGGTTTAAAGAAATTACAGCTGTAACTGTCGTGATCAAGACATGGGCACCCTCGCTCTCAGTTTTGTTCTACCTCAGTTTTCATTATCATCACGGTTATTAAGTCACCTTCTCAGTTATGTTTGTATGTTTTGTATTTCTCCCTCTTCATCATCGTTTCTGAGTTGGCTGAGTTGGGGGCGACTGCGGCATAGGTGTAGTGTGGCCAACTACTGATTGGAGAATCAAGGGTTTGATTCCTGCTCTGCTTGTTGTCTGCATGTCTAAGTGTCCTTGAGCAAGACACTGAGCCCCCAGTTGCTCCTGGTGGGTCAGGCCAATGCCGGTGCATGGCAGCTCTGCCACCATCAGTGTGTAAATATGTGTGTGAATGGGTGGATAGCAGGATCTGTAAAGCGCTTTGGTCATCTAGAGATGAGAAAAAGCACTATATAAGTGAATACCATTTGACAGTGCCTTTTGTTTATTTCTTTGTGTGTGTGTGTGTGGGGGGGGGGGGGGTTAATTGTGTTTTATTTCAATGTGTAAAGCACTTTAGCTGGATTCATGCTGCACCTCTGCTGTCTGCGTACGTGCAACCAGAAACCTTGTGTGATGAAATTTACATCATCGTCTCCACTCCGCTGGTGTCCACAGTGCTCCACCACAGACAACCACGTGCAGCCCAAATTTTGTGACCATGTCGCCTCTGAACGCGTTGAAAAGTGCATGTGCAAGACTGAACGTCCCATTCATGAGGTGGTGATATCGATACAGCATACCAAGGAAAAGTAGATGAAGAAGACAACGAGGAAGCAGAAGACGAGAATAAACATACATGAATCATACATACATACTTCAGCAGCAGTAGCATCTTCATGGAAAAGGAGTGAAAACCAGGAAGTCAAGCAGCAGAAAGCAAGCAACGTTTCTTCATTGGTGAAAATCCTGGTGTGTCAGCACATTGGCGCTTCCTATAGGGCGGGAGTGAAACTACAAATGATGGTTGTGCGCATGCGTCAACCGTTTGCCCTGGGTTGATGAAAAACGTGAGCATGTACAGTGCCGCATGCTTGCCAGGCTCATCCAAAGCGCAAGCGTACCAAAGCGGACTAGAGGGGAAATGCAGCATGAATAAGGCTTTAGTGCTGCATCTTTTTGTCTGAAAAGTGCTATATAAGTTTGCTGTAACTTCCCAGTTTGGGATCAATAAAGTACATCTATCTCTATAAATAAAGCTTCTAATGACTGATTGGTTGATTGATTGATTGATTGATTGATTGATTTCCCGTAGCTCACCCTAGTTTTGTTCATCCTTCCTTTTTAATTATTGTTCATGGCTGTTCCTTATTTTGTTAATCACCCCCATTCTTATTTACGGATGCTGCCCCTTACCCTCGTTACGGTGTCCTCATCAATTCCTGTCACGTCACTCCACTCCTTGTCAAACGTTTAGTAAGTTGTGTCTGCCGTTACAGCTTCTCCTTTGTTTTCAGCTTATGATCTGCTTTATTTTCTGCCAATAAATCATGTCAAAAGTTCACCCTGCGAATGATTTCTACTTTAACCCTGGAGGGGCGTTCATGACAGTAGGATACCATCAAGAAAGGACTCAGTGGGCGAAGCCGGTGGGGAAGCCAGATGACGGAGCACAGAGCAGCTCCGGGTGGTAATTATGATCCTGAATCTAGCGACTGCCGCCCAAAGCAGCTCTTACCCAGAGGATGCTGAGAGCTGTTGGGAGCCAGCTGTGGCATTAATGTTAGCTAACCTGGGTCTTTGCTCTCATCCCTGGGTGCGGGAGCTCCCTATTCCCGCACACACCACAGCCGCCAGTCATCCTCTCCTTATCAGTGCTGGCTAATCCGCTGTTGGCCATCGATCCCTGGGAGCTGAGGGATTCCGGCAGTGGTGGATGGCCATACGGGGATCCCGGATGGAAGGGTGGATTGGGAAGACAACGACGCCGGCAGTCACGGCATTCCAGCCATCCCTTAATGGAGCTTGAGCCGATGAATCCATGTCCCCTGGCTCTGTCATTCATGTTGCCTCATCCAGCACCTACACCTCCTTGCTGTTCTCCAGCTCTTGTTCCAGCTCCAGTGCCAGCTCCATGCCGATTTTCCACAACCGCTGCTCGTCAAGGGGTTTTTGCAGCCACACACAGGGGACTCCCCCAGATCGCCAGCAGCAGCTCCAGCAGCAGCAGAAGACGGAGCAAGGAAAGTACCTTCATTTTTTTTAACAGCTATTAATGAAGTGTACTGCCTTGCTCTGGGCGAGGGGCTCCAGTCATAGCTGTCCGCTGTTTCTGGGCCCTTGCCACCTGTTTCTGCTGCCACCTAGGGGCGGCAGTGGCTCAGGAGGTAGAGCAGGTCGTCCAATAACCACATGGTTGGCGGTTCAAATCCCACTCTCCCCAGATATCCTACAGTTGTGTCCCTGGGCAAGACACTTCACCCTCAATTGCTCCTGGTGGGTCTGGAAGTGCCATGTTAGGTAGCATGCCACCAGTGTGTGAATGGGTGGATAGCAGGATCTGTAAAGCGCTTTGGTCATCAAGAGATGAGAATAAAAGCGCTATATAAGTGAATGCCATTTACCTCCATCTTCTTGCCACCTCTCATCTTTGCTCTCCTTCTTCATTCTGAGGTTATCTCCACCTCCAGGGTCTCCACATCTGTGAGGGTGATTTCTTCAGCAGCCACTGCTCCTTTTCAGCCCTCCACTGCAGCAGCTGACCTCCAGACTTCCACGCCGTCAGCGCCTGTGGCTGTTTTTGAGAGCTCCTCGCCTACAGTCACACCAGCTACTCAGCTCCAGAGCACCTCCCCGACTGTCACGTTGGCACCTCAGTTCGAGAACTCCTCATCTGCTTCCACGTCAGCACCTCAGCTCCAGAGCTCCTTCCCTGCTGTCTTGTCAGCTCGTCAGCTCCAGAGCTCCTCACCTGCTGTCTCGTGAGTTCCTCGGCTCCAGAGCCTTTTCTTTATTTCCCATAGCTCATCCTAGTTTTGTTCATTCTTCCTTTTTAATTATTGTTCACAGCTGTTCCTTATTTTGTTCATCAATCAGTCATCTTATTTATGGATGCTGCCCCTTACTCTCCTTTCAGTGTGCTTGTTAATTCCTGCAGGGTTTCCTCTGGTAACATGTCCGTGAGGCGTGCTGCCACCCTTGAAGTTGTGCCGCCACACCAAGGAAATTAAGAAAAAATATGAAAGAATGACGCTCCGTAAGTGTGCACATGAACAACGCACGTGACCATCATCCGCGTGGAGTTTGGAAGCTCCCCACCTGCATGTTCCAGTCGGCAGGCAGAGTGTCTTTCTACTAGTGTCGCTGTCCGAAGCTTGAGCTTGTTAAAGTACTTTAAACGTGGAAAAAAAGCAGAAGAGGTATGTAAGCAGTGGAGGCATTTATGGAGGTTTTAACACGCTGGTAACGGGAACAATAATGAAGAGTCACTTAGCAAACAGGAGTGGCTTGGCTTCATATGCAGCCGGCTTCATATGCAGGGAAGGCAAGGGGGACTGATGAACTGCTGAGAATTTATTTCATCAGTCCCTATAATATTAACTTAGTTATGTTCACTATTATGTACCTGGCAAGTTAAGATGACCGAAATTCAAAAAGTCAATGACTTTAATCCATCAACAGCCTTCAGACAAACTAAATGTGCCAACATTTGGATTTCAAAATAAGGCAGGTTTTTCCTGTTGTCTGGTTGGTGAGGAGAGTTCTAAAAAACTATAAATATATAAAAATATTATAACAGAAATAACTGAATCTTTGGTAATTTAAGTTAATTTATTTCATTAAATATAAGTTTACTGATTTTTTTTAGTTTTTTAGTTAATTTTTTTAGTTAAATTATTGTTCTGTTCTTGCTCTGCAAAATTATGGTCAAAAGTGTAAATTCTATAAGGGAAAAAAAAGTCTAAATTTTACCACAATCCATTTCAAATTTATATAAAAAAAGTGAATTTATTTTTAAAAAAATAGACAAAAAATAGCTACAAAATAATCCACAAATTTATAATGAAGTCTCAAATGTACAAGAAAAGTCAATTTTACAAGAGAAATTCCAAATTTGAGGAAAATGATTCAAATTTAGATAAATTTACAGAGAAAAGTAGAAAACTATAAGAAAATCATTATAAATTTGAGAAAAACCTCAAACCTTCAAGACTGAAGTCATTACTCAAGTTTTGAAGTGGGTGCCTTTTGCATCCTTAACTAGAAATTTTTGGTTATCTACTTTTAATCATTAATAATAATATGCTGCATTTATGCCCTTTTTGCATTATTGTTCCTATTGTCATTTTTCTGCTTGTGTTTATGTTATAATTTTATTTTCTGTATTGATATACAGTATAATGGCACCTTGACTGGTTATTGTTATTCTCTATATCCCAGTTTAGTCTTTTTTTACTGTTGACAGCTGTCAGGAGGGTGTAGCTTGGCATGGGCGTGCCCTGTCAGCTGCCAGTGTGGTTTGCCTCCCTCTCATGGCCTCAGCTGATCCCAATCATTTACCCTCGCTCTCTCCTGCCCATTCAGGTACTCACACCTGTTGTCCATTGTGTTTTTGGTTCTGTCTGCTATTTTAGGGGCTGTGCAATGTTGTTCAGCGCAGCACCCTGCTATCAGCATTCACTTCCTTCTCGCCGAAGCACGTAAGTCATCTGTCTTTTCTGTGCTACGTGTTTGCAATTATTTCTTCAGGTTGGTTGGTGACGCTCTCACCTTAGCTGAGTTATCTGTGCTTGTCTGTATTGAGACTGTCTCCAGGTCTAGCCGGCGTATTTCTCACCTTAGCCTCAGCTATTTGTATTGACCTGTGTTTCTTTTTCCTCACAAGTTTTTTGGTTCAGATATGTTCTGTTAAATAAATCTGCTAACTCACAGCCTGCATTTGGTGCCTTTTTTCTACTTTGGGAGGTGGTTATGACAAGCAGTTTAGAATGCGTTTAAAACTTTTTTTAAAAAATTCTGTATCAAATACTACCAGAAAATATTATAAACCACCACATCTTAAGCACATTGAGGGGTGGACTGTGACAAAAATTCAGGCAGGGAATTTGACTTCATCCTGGGCCACCCTGTTGTTGGAAACCAGAAACCACCAACAGTTTTAGTCGGTTAATATTTTAAAATAACAGGTATCAAACTAGTTATAAATGTAATTATATGATATGATTGACATATCACTGTTAAACAACGACACTGCAGCAAAGACATTGAGTTGCTAGCTGTTAGCATGAGGCCTACATATCTCCCGAGAGAACACTCACACGTGATCTGCATTGTTGTTTATGCAAATCCGACGGCGAACGCTGGGACAGCGCGTGACGTCATCCATTCAGTAACCAGCAGGCTGCAGACAGAACACCCAGATGCTCTTCTCCTCATCTCAGGCGATTTCAACCATGTTTCACTATCTCCCATTCTACCCACGTTCACCCAGTATGTCACATGCCACACTAGAGACAATAAAACACTGGATTTATTCTACGCAAACACTAAGGAGGCGTACACCTCATCACAACTCCCCCCACTCGGGAGATCGGATCACAACTTGGTTCATCTCCGGCCGGTGTACAAACCCCTAGTGCACAGACAACCTCCGGCCATGCACACTGTGGAGTTATGGTCTGAGGAGACAATGGACACTCTAAAGGACTGTTTTGAAGCCACCGCCTGGAAGCAGCTCTGCGATCCACATGGTGAGGACATCGATGGCCTCATTCACACCTTCACGGGCTACCTCAGCTTCTGTGTGGACAAATCCGTTCCCACCAAGACCATACGGCATCACTCAAACAACAAACCCTGGATCAACCCTGAGATAAAAACACCTCTGAGAGAGAAGAAGAGGATCTTCAGGTCGGGGAACAGGGAGATGCTGAAGTCCGTACAGAGGGAGCTGAGGAGAAAGATCAGAGAAGGCAAGGACAGCTTCAGGAAGAAGATGGAGGACAAGCTGCAACAGAGCGACATCAGCGGGGTCTGGAGAAACCTCAAAACCATCTCTGGGCTCCAGAATACCTCCCCCCAGGCCACGGGGGGCAGGGAGTGGGCGAACAACCTGAATCTGTTTTTCAATAGATTTGACCAACCGCCCTCCCCCCTGTCTGCACAACAACCACTGCTGCCTCTAAAGAAATCAAGTCCTGCTGCCCACTCCCCACTCCACCAACACCCCCCCACTCCCAACACACAGCCCCCCATCCTGACCCTGACCGAGACCCAGGTGAGGACGGAGCTGAGGAAGATCAAAGCGAGGAAGGCGTCGGGACCGGACGGCATCAGCGCAAAGCTCCTCAAGTCCTGTGCAGACCAGCTGTGTGGGATTGTGACGTATATCTTCAACATGAGCCTGAAACTGGGGAGGGTACCACAGCTGTGGAAAACATCTTGTGTGGTACCTGTACCAAAAACTTCCCACCCCAAAGACCTGAACAGCTACAGACCGGTGGCCTTGACGTCCCACTTGATGAAGACCCTGGAGAGACTGCTCCTTGCTCACCTCCGCCCCCTGGTGGAACCAGCGATGGATCCACTCCAGTTCGCCTACCAGCATAGCACTGGGGTGGAGGATGCGGTGATCTTCCTCCTTCACCGTTCTCTGTCCCACCTGGAGAAGCCCGGGAATATGGTGAGGATCATGTTCTTTGACTTCTCCAGTGCTTTCAACACCATCCAACCAATGATCCTGAAGGACAAGCTGCTGCGAGCAGGGGTGGACCAGCACCTGTCATCATGGATCCTGGACTACCTCACGAACCGGCCTCAGTTTGTGAGAACCCGGGACTGTGTGTCCGACACGATCATCAGTAGCACGGGGGCCCCCCAGGGAACGGTGCTGGCTCCCTTCCTGTTCACTCTTTATACTGCAGACTTCTCACACAACACAACACACTGCCATCTACAGAAGTTCTCTGATGACTCTGCGATCGTTGGCCTCATCTCCAATGGAGATGAAGCTGAGTGCCATCGGAACTGCCTCCAGATCAACGCGAGGAAAACTAAGGAGCTGGTGGTGGACTGCCGCAGGCATGGGCAGCCCCTCACAGCACCAGTAAATATACAGGGAACAGACATCGAGATGGTGACATCCTATAAGTACCTGGGTGTTCATCTGAACAATAAACTAGACTGGTCACACAATACTGACGCACTCTACAAGAAGGGACAGCGCAGGCTGTTCCTGCTGAGGAGACTCAGGTCTTTTGGTGTACAAGGGGCGCTGCTGAAGTCATTCTATGACACGGTGGTGGCATCAGCCATCACTTTTGGAGTGGTCTGCTGGGGCAGTGGCATTACTGCAGCCGATAGGAAGAGACTGAACAAACTGATTAAGAAAGCTAGCTCTGTCCTGGGGCAGCGCCTTGATCCGATGGAGGAGATAGGAGAGAGAAGGACGGTGGCTAAACTGTCATCTCTGCTGGAGTCCGAGTTCCACCCTATGCAGGACATACTGGATGCACTGAGGAGCTCATTTAGCAGCAGACTACATCATCCCAGGTGCACAACCGAGAGGTTTCGTAGGTCCTTCCTACCAACGGCTGTCAGACTGTACAACCTAAGCAGGGCTGCTCACAGAGATAGCAAAAAGACGTAACAAACTAATAGTTTTTTGAATGCAAAAGATGCAATAGACTTACACAATGGTCCCCTCCGGCATACAACTAGGAACATACCGGTCGCTATGGAGGGTGAGAATATGTATGGGCACATAATCATACCATGTAGGATAACTAAGTAGACGGTTATGCTGTTTCATCCCATCTAGCAACAATGCTCTGCACTGTGTGTGTTTATATATTTACATATTTATTCCATCTAGCTACAATGCTCCGCACTGTGTTTTTATATATCTACATATTATTCCATCTAGCTACATTGCTCCGCACTGTGTGTGTTTATATACTTGCATATTTATTCCACCTAGCTGCAATGCTCCGTACTGTGGGTGTTTATATATTTACATATTTATTCCATCTAGCTACAATGCTCTGCACTGTGTGTTCATATACTCATATATTTATTCCATCCAGCTACAATGCTCTGCACTGTGTGTCTGTGTGTGTGTGTGTATATATATTTATTTTATAGTAATATGTACATATGTATATTAGCCGCTCTTGCTTGCTTGTTTTTTTCTTGCCTTCTGATTGTTGCTCTGAGTGTTGCTATCCCTGTGCTGTTGCAATCCTGGAATTTCCCCGTTGTGGGACTAATAAAGGCTTATCTTATCTTATCTTATCTTAATTACAACCTTTGGGTGGGACGAAAATTATAAATTTGGAATGTACTGTAATAGTCAACTGATCTATTGATTATTAAAACAACTGACTAATCTTAATTTAAATCTGGTGCTGCTTCTGATTTCTTCACCTTTTCAGAGTAAAAACACAAGTTAAGAGGCTTTAGGTAAAAAAGTTACAAAAAGTCACAAATCTATCACCAAAAACATTCAAATTAAAAAAAAAAAAAAAAAGCCTCAAAGCAGAATGTTTCCACCTCCATGGTTGACAGTGGGGATGGTGTTCTTTGGGTCATGTTCAGCATTTCTCTGCCTCCAAACACAATGAGTCAAGCTGATGCCAAAGAGCTCAATTTTGGTCTCATCTGACCACACCACATTCTCCCAAGCCTGCTCTGAATCATTCAGGTGTTCATTGACAAACTTCAGATGAGCCTGTACATGTGCCTTCTTGAGCAGGGGGACCTTGCGAGCACTGCAGGATCTCAATCCATTATGGCAAAGTGTGTTACCAATGGTTTTCTTGGTGATTGTGGTCCCAACTCCCTTGAGATCATTAACAAGCTCCTCCCATGTAATTCTGGGCTGATCACTCATCTTCCTCAGACTCATCCTTACACCATGAGGTGTGATTTTTCATGGAGCTCCAGAGTGAGGGCAATTGACTGTTATCTTATATTTCTTCCGTTTTTGAATTATCACACCAACAGTGGTCTCTTTTTCATCAAGCTTCTTGCTGATGGTCTTGTAGCCAATTCCAGCCTTGTACTGGTCTACAATCTTGTCTCCGACGGCCTTTGATAGCTCGTTGGTCTTGCCCATGGTGGTGGAGAAGTTTGAATTCAAGAGACTGATTCTTTGACAGGAATCTTTTATACATATAACGAGTTAAGATTAGGAGTCCTTTCCTAAAGGAACAGGACTAATTTATGTGCCTCATAGATTCGTAACAAGTCTGTGAGCGTCAGAATTCTTGCTGGTTAGTTGGGAATCAAATACTTATTTCCCTCTATTAAATGCAAATTAATTTCTAACCATTATTTGAATTTTTTTTCTAGATGTTTTTGTCGATCTTCTGTCTCTGTTAAAATAAACCTACCATAAAAATTATGGACTGTTCATTTCTTTGTAAGGAGGTAAATTTACAAATTCAGCAGAGGTTCAAATAATTATTTCCCCCACTATATATATTTTCTTTCAATTCCCCTTTTAGTCATTGATCTTGTTAGAATATGGACAGATGTATAAGCATTCAAACAAACAGCAGCAAGCCGTTACTGAAAAGGGACTGAATTTTTTTCCATGCTTCACCACCCAAAATTAGAACACACTGCAGTACAAAAACACATGAGTGGCACAAGTTTCAGTCCATAGAAACAAAGAGGAGAGAGGTGCCTTACCCACAAAGTGTATGAAAGAGATTATCAGAGCTGTTCCTGGTTGTTTCATTGGTCGCAGGCAGCCAAGGATTCTGGGGGAGAAAATCGCAGAGCTGTCACCGCGTTCTCAGTCAGGGAGAGAGGAGGTAGAGATATTGTTTGAACTGGGTGTAAATGCTGTGAAAATGGTGGAGCTGGCATATTTACAGCCATGGTCCATGTGGGGGATACATGCACTGGTTTAATGTCACCCATGTGACAGCACTGTCTAATGGAGGTTTTGAAGGTGTCCTTTTGTTAACTGGGTTGGGGCTGCATTTAACACGGCTTTGAATTTATAAAGACAACAGCCACTAAACCACAAGGCCTTTAAAAAATAAAGTAGAGGGTAGCAAAAAATTATAGATCAAATGATAAGTCAAATAATTAAAAAGAGTTAACAGATTAATCGGTAACAAAAATACTTAGTTTCAGCCCTACTTGCTCATCATAAACTCATTCTGATGTCCTGTGCCTTACCACAGAGCTGCTATAGACAGTGAAGGCAAAAATAACTTATCTGTAAATTGCAGATGTTAAATGCAGTTTTCATGACTGTATACTTTGAAAACAAGCTAAAAAGAAAAAACTTTATACATCTCCATACAAACATAACCAACTGCTGATTTTGCAGAATTAGATAATTAAACGTACAACCCAGCCACAGGGGGTGCACAAGCCACTGTACTCCTGGTGCCGGTCCCAAGCCCAGGTAAGTGGGGAGGATTATGTCAGGAAGGGCATCCGACCTAAAACCTTTGCCAAATCAAACGTGTGGATCATGACGAATGGGAGGCAGATGATCTATTGTGGCAACCCCTAAAGGGAGCAGCCGAAAGAAGAAGAAGCTAATTAAATGTACGCAACACTATCATAACAGTGACTGTGTTTTTTACCTTGAAACATTTTACTCCCTCTAATATAATCTATATTGGCAGGTTCAGCTCAAAAATTTAGAAGATCATGAAAAATTTGGGGCAGCGCGGTGGCAGAGTGGTTAGCACCGTGGCAGCACAGCAACTCACCCTTGGCCGGGGGATTCCGGGTTCAATCCCAGCCCCCGACCAACAGTGATCTGTGTGGAGTTTACATGTTCTCCCCGTATCTGTGTGGGTTTACTCCGGGATTTCTCTGGTTTCCTCCCACATGCCAAAAAACACGCAAGTTAGGCTAACTGGCATCAAACTGGGGATTCTAAATTGTCCTTAGGTATGACTGTGAGAATGAATGGTTGTCTGTCTCTCTGTGTTGGTCCTGCGATGGACTGGCGATCTGTCCAGGGTGTACCCTGCCTCTCGCCCAAAGATGCTGGGATAGGCTCCAGCACCCCCGTGACCCAAAAAGGGAAGAAGTATATTATCTATTCATCACACATGAAGTGTGATGAATAGTGTGGTTCCAAAGTTGTCATAGCCAGGAGCGGCACTGGGGTTAAGCTCCCAGTGCTTATAAAATGCTCCTTATGGTGTGCGTCTCGAAAAGCCTCTGACAACTAAGTCCAACTCCTAGCCTGCCCGTGTGGTTTAGTCTCTAAGCCCGGCGGAACTGCTTTTAATAATAGGAGAAGGGGCGAGGGCGGATCTCTGGCGCCTTAAAACCAGATGCTTCGGGTAGATGGTGGCTCGTCAACCTGGGAAGGTAGCCCATCTAGGGGAAGGTAAACCCTGATTTCAAACCTCTGCTGCCTTGCGGCACACCCAGTCACGGGAAAGGCTTCGGGAGCCAACCCTGAGGAAAAATCCGGAGTCGGAGTCCCTAAGGCAGTTCTCTGTTGTGCTCAACATCGTTCTGGAAGCTCCTGCGACGGCGCTGGTGCCAAACTGTAGCAGCCCTACTGTTCCTTTGGATTCATCAGTGACGTGGAGAGGGGGGACATGCGGCATGGACAACATCTTGTCCTCCATATCTTCCTGCCCAGGCTTGAATCCTACCAACGCCCAACGCTGGAAGGTAGAACACCGGATCACTGGAGAGGACACTCCAGCTTCGCCTTTGGCGTAGACAAAACACGGGGAATGACAGTTACCGGTTATAAGCCACCGCTCAATTGGCGTAGAGCGTGGCACCAGGGGTTGTTCCCGACGGTGGGAGGGATCATCAGATCTCACTGGACAGCTACCGCCTGCCTCAAGCTGGGCAGCCCCCAGCCAATAAGGTGTTGTCCCACCACAGCCTGCTTTCCTCATTGGGTGCATGGGGATGAGGAGAAGTCCGAACGGCAGGCTGAGAACCTTCGCACCAGGCAAGACAAAAAAACAAAAGAGACCAACTCTAAAACTGGGAACTTGGAACGTCCGCACTATGATGACAGGACTCGCTGCTAACCTCAAGGACATCAGCGACACCAGGAAGACTGCCGTCATCAATAATGAGCTGAAGATACTGGAAGTGGATATCGCCACTCTCCAGGAAACACGGATGGCTGACACAGGCACACTGAGAGAGAAGGACTACACGTTCTACTGGCAGGGAAAGGGCAGTGACGAACACAGGGAACACGGAGTGGGCTTCGCAGTGAAGAACACCTTGCTGAAGATGGTGGAACCGGGCAGCAATGGTTCTGCACGACTCCTCACCCTCCGCCTCAACACCACTCAAGGCCCAGTCACCCTTGTCAGTGTGTATGCCCCAACACTGACAGCCACACCAGAGGCAAAAGACGAGTTCTACGAGAATCTCGCAACAACTGTCAGGATCATCCCCAACTCTGAACAACTCATTCTCCTTGGAGACTTCAATGCCAGAGTGGGTGCTGACCACGACTCCTGGCCCTCCTGTCTTGGACCATTTGGCGTGGGCAGAATGAACAACAACGGACAGCGGCTGCTCGAGTTCTGCACATATCACGATCTGTGCATCACAAACTCGTTCTTCAAGACCAAGCCCCAACACAAGGTTTCCTGGCGACATCCGCGCTCAAAGCACTGGCACCAGCTGGACTTGATCCTGACCAGGCGCACCTCACTGAAGAACGTGCTAATCACCCGTTCATTCCAGAGTGCAGATTGCGACACAGACCATTCATTGGTGTGTTGCAAGGTCAAGCTGCAGCTGAAGAAATTCCATCGTGCTAGACAGACTGGAAAAGCACGGATTGACACCAGCAAGATGGCCCAACCAGAACTTGTTGAGCAGTTTGCCTCCACCTTTGAGAAGGAACTTGGTGTACCACAAGAAGGAGAATCTGCAAAGCAGAAGTGGGAAGAGCTGCGAAACACCATCCACCGCACAGCCTTGGCTACCTTTGGGAGGAAGACCTCGAAGTCACAGGACTGGTTTGATGCCAAGTTGACCAAGATGACCCCCGTCATTGAAGCCAAGTGCTCAGCACTTGCTGAGTACAAGAAGTACCCAAACGAGAAGAATCTCCAGATTCTCAGGGCTGCGAGAAGCAAAGTTCAGCAGACTGCTCGGCGCTGTGCCAACGAGTACTGGACTCAGCTCAGCCAAGATATTCAAACCGCTGCCATAACAGGGAACATCCGTGGTATGTACGATGGCATCAAGAAAGCACTTGGTCCGGCTCAGAGCAAGATGGCCCCCCTCAAATCCTCCACTGGGGAGATGATCACAGAAAAGAACAAACAGATGGAGAGATGGGTGGAACACTACTCCGACCTCTACTCCAGACAGAACACCGTGACACCGTCAGCCCTTGATGCCATCGACTGCCTGCCATCCATGGACGAACTTGACGCCGAGCTAACCATCAACAAACTCAGCAAGGCCATTGATAGCTTGGCCGCTGGCAAGGCACCCGGCAACGACGGCATACCCCCCGACCTGATCAAGCACTGCAAGACCGCCCTACTGCTGCCATTGCATGACATCCTCTGCCAGTGCTGGAAGGAAGGTGCCGTACCACAGGACATGAGGGATGCCAAGATCATCACCCTCTACAAAAACAAAGGGGAGAGAAGCGACTGCAACAACTACAGGGGCATCTCCCTCCTCAGCGTTGTTGGCAAAGTCTACGCATGAGTTGTTCTCGTTCGTCTACAGAAGCTTGCCAAACGTGTCTACCCCGAGTCTCAGTGTGGCTTCCGCGCTGAGCGATCGACGGTAGACATGATAATCTCCATCCGCCAACTCCAGGAGAAATGCAGAGAACAGAACATGCCCCTGTACATCGCCTTCATCAACCTCACCAAAGCGTTTGATCTGGTCAGCAGAGAGGGCCTTTTCAAGATCCTGCCAAAGATAGGATGCCCACCAAAGTTGCAAAGCCTCATCGAATCATTTCACACCAACATGCAGGGGATAGTGCAGCACGACGGCAGCGTCTCAGAGCCATTCAACATATGCAGCGGAGTGAAACAGGGCTGTGTACTTGCGCCAACCCTCTTTGGGATTTTCTTTGCTATGCTCCTGAGGCATGCCTTCAGCACAGCAACAGAGGGAATCTACCTGCACACAAGATCTGACGGCAGGCTTTTCAACCTCGCCCGCCTGAAAGCCAGAACCAAAGTATGCGAGGCTCTAATCAGAGACATGCTGTTCGCAGACGACGCTGCAGTCATGACCCACACACAGCAGGAGCTTCAGACCCTGATGGACCGCTTCTCCCAGGCATGCAAGGACTTCGGGCTTACCATCAGCCTGAAGAAGACTAACGTCTTGGCGCAAGGCACGGAAGCACCACCAACCATCACCATCGATGACTACGAGCTGGAGGTCGTGAATCAGTTCACGTATCTGGGGTCCACGATCAGCAGCAACCTCTCCCTTGATACAGAGATTGACAAGAGGATTGGAAAATCAGCCTTCACACTCGCTCGCCTCACCACACGAGTGTGGAAGAATCCCAAACTCTCTGTCAAGACGAAGATGGCAGTGTACAACGCCTGCATCATCAGCACACTGCTCTATGGGAGTGAGACGTGGACAACATACGCCCGGCAGGAAAAGAGACTGAACTTCTTCCACTTGCGCTGCATTCGCTGCATCCTGGACATATCCTGGCAGGACAAAGTGCCCAACACAGAAGTTCTGTCCCACGCCGGCCTTCCCTCGATGTTCACTCTACTCAGGCAGCGCAGGCTCCGCTGGCTAGGCCACATTCACCGTATGGAGGATGGCAGAATCCCCAAAGACGTCCTCTACGGAGAACTGGCGACTGGCAGGAGAGACGTTGGCCGCCCACAGCTTCGCTTTAGAGATGTCTGCAAGAGAGACATGAAGGCCCTGGAGATCAACACAGAGCGCTGGGAGGACCTTGCAACGGACCGCTCCAAATGGAGAGGCACCCTGACCAGACAGCTCAAGGCGGGTGAAGAGAGACTGACTGCTGCAGCAGATGAAAAAAGGACCCGCAGGAAGAACCGCCACAGCTCCAGCAGCACGGAGACCACCCACAAGTGCGACCTGTGTGACAGGGACTGCCATTCGCGCATCGGCCTGTTCAGCCACAGGCGGTGCTGTTCCAGCAGAGTAGACGTTTAGGATTCTCTTCCATGGTCATCATAGGCCGACGGAGGCCGACGACGACACATGAAGTTAAATATTTCAAGCCTTTTTGGTTTGAATTTTAATGATTAAGATTTACAGCTTTTTGATTCTTTTAATTTATTGTTTAATGCAGCTTACTATCATACAAAACATGCCCAACAGTAAACAATTCTTGAGCCACAACTGAAAAACAATGATTTCAAGAAAAGAAAAACTGTGAATCCACAGAATCAAAAACTAGGTAGTCATTTACTGTATATGTGTGTGTGTACTGTATATATACATTCAAGCCCTTGCATTCATAAAATGGTAAAAAGTGTATGGCCATATTCCTCATTGTTATGCTCAAATATCTGGTCTAAAAATGCAAAAAAAAATTGTGTTTTTTTGTGTTTAGTTTTTAATTATCAGCAACACATTCAATAACCTTTTTAAATCTGAAAATGTTAATCCACTTCTCACTTTCAGCAGCGATAACACAAAGCTTTAGTTCATGATGCCTTAACAGAGACTACAGTTTAAATACCAGTTTATTCTTTCTTCTGAAAACTCCTTCTTTATATCCATTGATATAATTGGAAAAAATATTAGCTTGACTGACTAATGGCAATTCATTGTTTATACTAACTCTGAAGCATGATTTTAACTGTAAATAAATTTGGCTGATTAAACATCCCCTCCATTAGACAGTGAAATGTCAACCAAAAAGTTAACTTCTCCATTAGCGGTGTACAGCGCTCACCTTGACATCTGTCAGACAACCAAAATCTTCTCTTCGTTCCTTCCCCTTGTTCAAACTCTGTTTACAAAGCATTCTTTTTCTACAAATTCAGAAAAACCGTTAGCTGTAAATTCGCCATTTTAAAGTACGTATATCTGGTTGAGCTCTTTCATAATAAAAGCACATAAGTAAACCAAGCCATTCTGATCATTACAACGCCAAAGAGCTTTTATTTTTTTATTATATTTAGGAAGTGTTGAGTTGTGACCTCAGAACGTGTAGCTTTTTACGTTTTTTTCTTCTTCCATCCATCCACCCATCTTCTTCTGCTGCTTAATCCTTTTCGGGTCGTGGGGGGGCTGGAGCCTATCCCAGCATCTTTGGGCGAGAGGCAGGGTACACCCTGGACAGATCGCCAGTCCATTGCAGGGCCAACACAGAGAGACAACCATTCACTCTCACAGTCATACCTAAGGACAATTTAGAATCCCCAGTTTGATGCCAGTTAACCTAACTTTCATGTTTTTTGGCATTTGGAAGGAAACCGGAGAAATCCCGGTGCAAACTCATGCAGACACGGGGAGAACATGCAAACTCCACACAGACCACTGTTGGTCGGAGGCTGGGATCGAACCCGGGATCCCCCGGCCAAGGATGAGCTGCTGTGCTGCCGCAGTGCTAACCACTCCGCCACCGCGCTGATGGAGAACTTTCATCCCTGGGCATTTAAAGAGCACAGCTGTCGCTGACACAGCATGAGCAAAACAACCAGTAGAAGCCAGTGGCTAGCAAGACTGCTAACACAGCTGAGAGGAAACTCAGCAAAATCTCAAAAAAATGCAACTATAACAGAAGCACTGCAGAACAAGGAGACATTATGATTATGTTTTCCTGATTCTTTCCCTTATAGTAAGAAGTATATTTTTTTAAATACTGATATCTAATCAGATATTGGAAGACATTTAAAGCCAAGTTATCAACAATCCACCTTATTCCTAGGCTCATGATGCCTTGCGTGAATTATGGGCACAACTTCCAGTACTAGTTTAGAACGTGTGGTTGTCACTGAAATGGGACTCTTTTCCTTGTTAAAAAACAATGACTTCGGCATCAAAAATGCAGAAACATGGCCTTTTGCGCCTCAAAAACAGTAATATAATCATACCACTTCCCACGACTATCTAGGGATAGGAAGGTGACCTTATAAAGTGGCCTGGCAGACAGTAGCACCGTTTGTTAGCGCCGCTGCTAAGATGCTAATGCTGTAAACAAATAAAAGTTCTGAGCTATATCAATGTCTACACCGCAATAAAGTTGGCTGCATTTTGTTAAAATATGTTGGACATAATCAGGTTTACCTCAGAGCAGACGTAGAATCTACTCAGAGCCATAAAGAAGCCTCCATTTATACAGTCTATGGTACAACCACGAACACCAGCAACAAGTACCAGAACTACGCCAAAACATTCAAAAAATACAAAAACTACAAGTGCTGAAATTAGCTGCCACATGAGTGCAAAACACGCATGTGGACTATACATTAAAATGAATTTGAAAAACTTTTAAAAACGCTATTTTAAATGTCCCTGCTACTCCACTCTTGCTGACCGATTTAACACTACCTCAGCCGAAACCAGAAGTCCCACCCATTATTGTTCCTACAGCGGCACCCCCAGGAATGAGGTAGATAGAAAATAAAACTTTTTTTGCTGCCCAGTGTCACAGACTGAATGGTAAAATGTGTTCTCTGAGCAAATGGCATACATAAATTCAGATTTTTTTTCTTTTTTGTCTTCTGTTGTGTTAAATATTTTCAGATTCTGAAGATGGAGTGATAGTAAAGCATTTCCAGTCATGAAAGTCTATTCAACATAATTAAAGTCTATAATAAAATAACAGAGCACTGGCAAGTAAAATGTTATGATTAATAATTTGATTATTACTTTATACTGGGAATATAAATGCAATTAATTATGATTGTCCAATTAATAGATTTTAGGCACTTCCTGTTACAGTGGAACTCTGAAACATGGAACAAAGACTGTCCTGCCCAGACAGTCTTTGGCACGACACACAATAGACTTGTGTGAAGATCTTCATTATATTTAATTCTGGGTGTTCAAATCAGTTTGCTTGAATATTGCTGTCATACTATGTGGACATTTGGACCACAGATTGCATTTATTTAGATGCTGAAATGAGCAGCAGTGGGGAATGAAGCTCCTTGGTGAGCTCGGTCTGCTAACTGGAAGTTAGCACAAGGCTAGCTACAGCAGACCAACTGTTGCCTCTTTTCTGCTGACAAATGTTCACTTTTTGAATAAAGCACTAGAGACAGACAAAGTAGCATCAACTGAGTTCACTCCAATGGACCACTTTTTTGGGGGTCTTTATTTTTTTACAGCAATGGCAGATCATGAAGCATAAAATAGTTCCCAGAAGTTAGCAACACATGCTAGCATCACCATAAGGTCACAGTGGAACGGACTGGTCCGGAGCTGCTTTAAGGTGATAAGACATTTAAAGTTTACAATTTTATATTATCAGCACATCGGAATCAAGTGGGCATGGACAGTTTAGTATGTGTTTTTGTACATTTCCCAATGGATTAGTAAATTTAAGCAACATTAATAAATAAAATATTAGGCTCGGATACTGTGTACAGTTAGCAACACTACATGAACTGCTATCAGTTTATTATTTGCAATTCTGTTAATGCAGAAGAGCTCTCTACTTAGGAACCATTTTTACTCTGTAATTATTATCTTTTTGGCCTTGTAACATTTTACCTCATCTACAGTGGGGCAAAAAAGTATTTAGTCAGCCACCAATTGTGCAAGTTCTCCCACTTAAAAGATGAGAGAGGTCTCCAATTTTCATCATAGGTACACCTCAACTATGAGAGACAAAATGAGAAAAAAAAAATCCAGAAAATCACATTGTCTGATTTTTAAAGAATTTATTTGCAAATTATGGTGGAAAATAAGTATTTGGTCACCTACAAACAAGCAAGATTTCTGGCTCTCACAGACCTGTAACAACTTCTTTAAGAGGATCCTCTGTCCTCCACTTGTTACCTGTATTAATGGCACCTGTTTGAACTCGTTATCAGTATAAAAGACACCTGTCCACAACCTCAAACAGTCAGACTCCAAACTCCACTATGGCCAAGACCAAAGAGCTGTCAAAGGACACCAGAAACAAAATTGTAGACCTGCACCAGGCTGGGAAGACTGAATCTGCAATAGGTAAGCATCTTGGCGTGAAGAAATCAACTGTGGGAGCAATTATTAGAAAATGGAAGACATACAAGACCACTGATAATCTCCCTCCATCTGGGGCTCCATGCAAGATCTCACCCCATGGGGTCAAAATGATCACGAGAACGGTGAGCAAAAATCCCAGAACCACACGGGGGGACCTAGTGAATGACCTGCAGAGAGCTGGGACCAAAGTAAAAAAGGCTACCATCAGTAACACACTACGCCGCCAGGGACTCAGATCCTGCAGTGTCAGACGTGTCCCCCTGCTTAAGCCAGTACATGTCCAGGCCCGTCTGAAGTTTGCTAGAGAGCATTTGGATGATCCAGAAGAGGATTGAGAGAATATCATATGGTCAGATGAAACCAAAATAGAACTTTTTGGTAAAAACTCAACTTATCGTGTTTGGAGGAGAAAGAATGCTGAGTTGCATCCAAAGAACACCATACCTACTGTGAAACATGGGGGTGGAAACATCATGCTTTGGGGCTGTTTTTCTGCAAAGGGACCAGGACGACTGATCTGTGTAAAGGAAAGAATGAATGGGGCCATATATCGTGAGATTTTCAGTGAAAACCTCCTTCCATCAGCAAGGGCATTGAAGATGAAACGTGGCTGGGTCTTTCAGCATGACAAACACACCGCCCGGGCAACGAAGGAGTGGCTTCGTAAGAAGCATTTCAAGGTCCTGGAGTGGCCTAGCCAGTCTCCAGATCTCAACCCCATAGAAAATCTTTGGAGGGAGTTGAAAGTCCGTGTTGCCCAGCGATAGCCCCAAAACATCACTGCTCTAGAAGAAATCTGCATGGAGGAATGGGCCAAAATACCAGCAACAGTGTGTGAAAACCTTGTGAAGACTTACAGAAAACGTTTGACCTCTGTCATTGCCAACAAAGGGTATATAACAAAGTACTGAGATGAACTTTTGTTATTGACCAAATACTTATTTTCCACCATAATTTGCAAATGAATTCTTTAAAAATCAGACAATGTGATTTTCTGGATTTTGTTTTCTCATTTTGTCTCTCATAGTTGAGGTATACCTATGATGAAAATTGGAGACCTCTCTCATCTTTTAAGTGGGAGAACTTGCACAATTGGTGGCTGACTAAATACTTTTTTACCCCACTGTATGTGACAGTTCCGTTAGCTGTTTTTCAGGCTTTAAATTTGCAAATTTGCACAAATCAAACTGCAAATTGTTAAAATAACTGTTAAATGGAACTGTTTGAAGCTGAGTTGATGCTTTGTTAAAAACTAAGCAATGAAAAGTTGCTTAAAATATTTATTTTTCATTGTTTCCCAATGCAATTTTAGCAATTAATGGCAGTTAACCAATTTATTAGTTAATTAAAATGTATCATGATTAATCATGATTATTTACCCACCTTATTCCTGGGGGTGCCGCTGTAGGAACGATTATGGGGAGAACTTCGGGTTTTGGCTTAAGTCGTGTTAAATCAGTCAGCAAGAGTGGAGTAGTGGGGCATTTAATATAGCGTTTTTAAAGTGTATAAATGGAGGTTTCTCACCGGCAATGTATAGCTCATGCACTGAAAGCTACGAAGGACTGTTGGTGTGATCGGTGGGACAGACACAAGAGCACACCAGGTATGTTTTCACTTGTATGAATGTCACAGATCTAACGTTAATACGTCATATATGTCATCAGATGCAAGGCTGCATGAAGTAAAACAATAAATAAAAAATAGTAACAGTTCACTTCCTAAGGCTTAATGATTTACGAAAGATATCAAATAGGGTTTTTTGGGGGGGTGCATTTGTTGCACTGCCTTGGAACAATATGGGCTTGACATTAGCACCTTCAGCATGCATTAATTTTTAAATTATCACAAAATATCAATCAATAAAATTTTGAACAATTGTCAGAAAAGGTCTATACGTGTAAAGTTAAATAACAAGCATTCATGGCATGACAGAAGCATGAGCATTTTAATTTTGGGGTAAAACAAACGGTTGCAGCTGTCTGCATACACCATGAAAGCCAAGCACAGTGTTGTGGCGTACGTCTGCGCTATGGTAAATTTGATTATGTCCAACAGCTTGACATAATTATCAGACCCAGGGAACAAACGCTCAAACTCAAATGAATACAACTATCCTTTTATTGTTCACAGTGAGTGTGTGAGTGCATGTATGCACTGTATGTGTGTTGTGTGTGGAGATGAAGGGTTGTGCAGGAATCGTGACCGGGGGAGAGCAGAATGCCGTTCAGCCTGGCAACCCTATAATGACAGAGCACAGGTGTTAGCACAGTCCCCCGAACACAGAGCTTGATAATAACAGGAGCTTACTTTGCAGATGGACGTGGGATGCTCAGGTTGGCCTAAGGGCTGTGGCCAGGGAGACAGCGTTCTGGGTCCGTGCCGAGAATAGGGCAGGTAGCCCTGTAGCAGAGATGGAGGCTTGAACCGCTGCCAGGAGGAGTTGATTCCACCGCCAGAGGAATCCACCTGTGCACAGGGGAAGACGACTAACAAGGTGAGTAATAATGAGCTTACTTGAAGCGAGGAGGAGATTCTGATCTCAGACAAAGAGGCCAGGGAATTGGTTGTAGAGGAGAGGCGTATTCTGCAGGCAGAATGACAGACGGCTCCGTGCCGAGTCTCAGGCAGGACCGGTTATAAAGCCCACTGGAGATTGAGAGCAGGTGTGCGTGCAGCTGTAGCAGATGATGGCCCAGAGGGAGCCATGACAGTACTCCCCCCCCCCCCCCCCCCCCAGAGAGGTTCCTCCTGGAACCTGACCCAGCCTACCCGGGTGCGTCCGGTGGAAGTCCCTGATGAGATGCTTGTCTAGCACGAATGACAGACGTACCCAGGACCTCCACTCGGGGCCATACCTCTCCCAGTCCACCAGGTACTGCAGACCGCGACCCCAACAGTGGACGTCCAGGATGGTGTTGACTCTCCAAGCCGGGTCGCCATCAATCAACACTGGTGGAGGTGGGGTCTTGGGAGGGGGACAGAGGGGGCTGGAACAAACGGGCTTCACCTGGGAGACATGGAATGTGGGACAGATACAGAGAGGGGGGGGGAGAGCCAGGCGCACAGCCACAGGGTTAATAATACGTACAATAGGGAAGGGGCCAATGAAGCGTTGGGCCAGCTTCTGTTTTTCAGCTTTCAGTGCAATATGCTGAGTAGACAGCCAAACCTGCTGACCCACCTGGTACTGAGGAGCCGGTCTACTGTGGCGATTTGCCGTCCTGGTGTTACACTCAGCCATGGGAAGGAGAGCCCTGCGAGTGGCTGCTCAGAGCCGGCGACAGCGCCTCAAGTGGGCATAGATGGATGGCACCGCCACTTCCCTCTCCTCCTTGGGAAAAAGCGGGGGGTCGTAACCCAAAGAGGCCCTGAAGGGAGACATGCCAATCGCCGAGGAAACAGTTGAGTTATGGGCATACTCAATCCAGGGGAGGTGGCTGCTCCAGGATGAGGGACTGGAGGCGATGACGCAACGTAGAGCGACCTCCAGCTCCTGATTGGCCCGCTCGCACTGCCCGTTGCTCTGTGGATGGTAACCGAAAGACAAGCTCACCGTTGCCCTTAGTGCATTGCAGAATGCCTTCCAGAATCAGAATCAGAATCAGAATAAGTTTATTGCCAAGCACATTTACAAGTAAATAAACAGGTAAATTTAAGATTAAGTACTGATTAAGAAAGCTAGCTCTGTCCTGGGGCAGCGCCTTGATCCGATGGAGGAGATAGGAGAGAGAAGGACGGTGGCTAAACTGTCATCTCTGCTGGAGTCCGAGTTCCACCCTATGCAGGACATACTGGATGCACTGAGGAGCTCATTTAGCAGCAGACTACATCATCCCAGGTGCACAACCGAGAGGTTTCGTAGGTCCTTCCTACCAACGGCTGTCAGACTGTACAACCTAAGCAGGGCTGCTCGCAGAGATAGCAAAAAGACGTAACAAACTAATAGTTTTTTTGAATGCAAAAGATGCAATAGACTTACACAATGGTCCTCTCCGGCATACAACTAGGAACATACCGGTCGCTATGGAGGGTGAGAATATGTATGGGCACATAATCATACCATGTAGGATAACTAAATAGACGGTTATGCTGTTTCATCCCACCTAGCAACAATGCTCTGCACTGTGTGTGTTTATATATTTACATATTTATTCCATCTAGCTACAATGCTCAGCACTGGGTGTGTTTATATTTATATATCTATATATTTATTCCATCTAGCTACAATGCTCCGCACTGTGTTTTTATATATCTACATATTATTCCATCTAGCTACATTGCTCCGCACTGTGTGTGTTTATATACTTGCATATTTATTCCACCTAGCTGCAATGCTCCGTACTGTGGGTGTTTATATATTTACATATTTATTCCATCTAGCTACAATGCTCTGCACTGTGTGTTCATATATTCATATATTTATTCCATCCAGCTACAATGCTCTGCACTGTGTGTCTGTGTGTGTGTGTGTATATATATATTTTATAGTAATATGTACATATGTATATTAGCTGCTCTTGCTTGCTTGTTTTTTTTCTTGCCTTCTGATTGTTGCTCTGAGTGTTGCTATCCCTGTGCTGTTGCAATCCTGGAATTTCCCCTTTGTGGGACTAATAAAGGCTTATCTTATCTTATCTTATCTTATCTTAAATATAAGAGGAATTTGACTTGACAATGGAAACGTCATAGATGACATTCCCAATGACAGGGCAAGCCATGGAGGCGCCTGTCAGCAGGAGGGGAATAGAAGGCGGGGGAGTGGGGGAGGGGACACAATAGGAGAGAGAAAAAAGCATTGTTTATCAAAATAAAGTTCATTTATATGACTGATATTGTGATTACAAGAAAAAAACTCTCAATGCACAATTAGCAGACAATAGAATCCACACAATGACACAGAGAGAGCAGTGAATGAATATGTCTTCATCAGTATAAATGGGTCAGCTGTATGTGTGTTGGTTGCAATCAGTGTAAATCAGTTAGGAGAACAGCAATAGTCTCTCTCTCAGCAGATGTTATGACTAGTGTCTAAGGCAAAGGCACGTGTCCTTGAGCACGGCAGATGGAATAGTCTGAGCCAGACAGCTGTCCATGAGAGTCAGATACTGTCCGCCAATGTTATGAAAACAATTATACTGTTGATCATCAGGAGGACTGAGTGCTGAGGGTGCTGAAAAACAGGTCGAATAGCACTGACTTCAGAGAAAAAACTTTCCATTCTCTTACGGATTCAGTGCTCCAGATCCATCACTGCCAGACTTTGAAATCGAGTCGTGAACAGCTCTCAGCGTAATCATGATGTAATCCATTTTCCTGTTCAGTTCTCAATTTACCGCTGTCAGAGTCCTGCCCAGTTGGTCGAATTGATGAGAGAGCTTCGCCGGGTCCGCTTTTTGATAAGCTCTGTCCATCTTCTTCAATTTGCGGTGCACCAGAACAATCCCAAGGCCGATCAGTAGAATTCCGGTGACCATTGCTCCGAATAGATATAAATCTTCAATATCTTCAATAGAAAGATCACACAGACACAAGAGTTTCCAATTGCTTGTATCCTTAATGCATAATCTAATCTTAATCCAAACCTGGGACACAAACTGGGGACCACGACCGGACACGATGTCGGTGGGGATCCCATGGAGGCATACAACATGCTGCACAAGTAGGTCCACCGTCTCCCGCGCCGTGGGAAGCCCCTGGAGTGGGACAAAGTGAGCAGCCTTGGAAAACCGATCCACGATGGTGAGGATTGCGGTGAAATGGTTGGAGGAAGGGAGACCAGTCACGAAGTCCAGCGCTATGTGGGAACAAGGTCTGCTGGGAACCAGCAACAAATGAAGGAGACCGGCCGGCGGAGAGGAAGATGTCTTCCCGGTGGCGCACTGAGCACAGGCGCGGACATAGGCGATGACGTCCTTCCGAAGCCCCGGCCACCAGAACGATCTCTGCAGGAGTTCCGCCATGCGAGTCACCCCTGGATGGCACGAAAACTTGAAGGTGTGGGCCCAATGGATCACCTCGCCCCGGGTTGGCATGGGAACAAACAGCCGCTCCGTGGGTCCTCCCCCCCGAATCAGGCTCAGCCTCCTGTGCCCTCAAGACTCTCTCCCTGATGCCCCATGAAAGGGCGCCGACGACACAAGATGCTGGGAGAATGGTGTGCTCGTGCCCCTAAGCCACCTCCGAAGCGAACTGCCTGGAGAGGGCATCCGGTTTGGCGTTCTTAGCCCCGGGGCGATAGGTAATTGTAAAGTTGAAGCGCCCGAAGAACAGCGACCAATGGGCCTGACGGGAGTTCAGCCGCTTGGCGGTCCTCAGGTATTCCAAATTTTTATGGTCAGTCCATACCACGAAGGGTTGAGCGGCCCCCTCCAACCAGTGATGCCACTCCTCCAGGGCGAGCTTCACCGCCAGGAGCTCCCTGTCACTGATGTCGTAATTTCTCTCCGCCGGGGACAGACGACGTGAGAAGAATGTGCAGGGACGGATCACCCCGTCCACAGGAGAGTGCTGGGAGAGAACTGCCCCCACCCCGGAGTCAGAAGCGTCCACCTCGATCAGGCACTGAAGGGAAGGATCCACCTGCGTCAAGACACGGGAGGACGAGAACTCCCCCTTGAGGGTGGTGAATGCCGCTGCAGCCTCCTCCGTCCACCAGAAAGTCACCTTGGGGGACGTGAGACGGGTCAAGGAGAGAGAGCAATCACGCTGTAATTAGGCACAAAACGGCGGTAGAAATTGGCAAACCCCAGGAACTGCTGGAGTTGCTTCCTTGACGGGGAAGGGGGGGGAGGGGTCAATCCACCACTGCCTTTACCTTCTCAGGGTCGGGGAGAATCTGGTTGTGGGAGATGATAAATCCGAGAAACCAGGTTGTGTTGGCGTGGACCTCACACTTCTCGGCCTTTACAACTTCTCCAGGAGCTGTTGGAGGACCCGTCTCACGTGGACCTGATGTTCATCCAGTGACTGAGAGAAGATGAGGATATCATCCAGGTACACGAAGACGAAGGATCCGAGAAAGTCCCGGAGAACGTCATTGATGAGGCGCTGGAAGACGGCCGGAGCGTTGGTCAACCCAAACGGCATCACGAGGTACTCGAAGTGGCTGCTTGGGATCCGGAATCCCGTCTTCCACTCGTCCCTCTCCTTGATCCGCACGAGGTGGTATGCGTTGCGGAGGTCGAGCTTGGTGAACCAGGAGGCCCCCTGGAGGGAGTCGAACGCCGTGTCCATAAGAGGGAGGGTGTATTTATCTTTCACGGTGATGTCATTGAGACCCCTGAAGTCGATACATGGCTGCAGGGAGCCATCCTTCTTACCCATGAAGAAGAACCCCACCCCCACCGCCGAAGAAGAAGGTCGAATGATGCCCGAGTTGAGAGACTCCTTGATGTAAGTATCTATCGCCTCCCGCTCCGGAGCCGAAAGGCTGTAGAGGCAGCTCGATGGCAGCGGGGCACCAGCCCGGAGATTGATGGCACAGTCATAAGGGCGGTGGGGGGGGGGGGGACAGCGCCTGCGACTGACTAAATACCGCCCCCAGGTCGTGGTATTCAGACGGCACCTTGGATAAATCAGGAGGAAGAGGAGCGTGAGGGGCCAGGGACACAGACGGAGCGCATGCTGCGGACTGCAAGCACGTACAGAGGCAGAATGAACTTCACGAAATGACACTCCCTGTTCGCCAATCAAAGGAGGGATTGTGGAGCCGGAGCCAGGGGTAGCCCAGAATGACAGGGGATGTAGAACAGGGTAACACCAACAAGCATAGGTCCTCCCGATGGTTGCCGGACATGATGACTGACACCGGGGCAGTTTGTTGGGAGACTGTTGCCAGAGGGGCCTTAGACAGGGCGACGAGCTTTAGGAGAGACTGGAGTGAATGGCAGGGAAGCCCCAGTCAGGTTGCCAGGTCCCCCGATATGAAGCTCTGCTCAGCCCTCGAGTCAATCAGTGCGTGTGTGGCATATTCAGTCTGTTTATAAATAAATCTGATTGGCAAGAGACACTTGGTGAGGGGATTAGACCGAGATGAGTCCGTGAGTCCCCCTACTGCGATGCACGGACCCCCTCTTTTGGCCGAACGGGGCAACTCTCAACCTCGTGCTCATCACTACCGCAGTACATACATAATCCTAACTCCCTGCGGCGGTGCTTCTCAGCTAACGAGATCTTGGACCGCCCAACCACCATAGCTTCCTACCCGTTTAGAGCCTCAGATGAAGGCAGGGCCAACTGAGACGACTGAGACGAGTGGTGAAACTGGACGCCCGAGTGACTGGAAGCTCTTCGCTCGGCTGCCCGCTCCCTCAGCCTGTTATCCAAACTGATAGCTAAGGAAATTACCTCTGTGAGTCTATCCGGCTTATCTAGGTGGGCTAATTCATCCCGCAGGCTAGGGCTTAAGCTCCGAGTGAATATGCTACAGAGCGAGGCATCCTCCCATCCGACCTCCACTGCCACCACCCGGAAATCGACAGCATAGTCCGCGACGGACCTGCCCCCCTGTCAAAGATTTAGCAGCAGAGTGGTGAGCACACTATCTCAGTCGGAATGGTCGAATACCTCGTGGAAATCGGAGATGAACTGCTGGTAGGTTAAATTAGCATAGCTAGGTTTAGCCATTACAGCATATGCCCAAGCTAGCGCCCTGCCCTCTAACAGGTTAGCCACGTAGCCTATCCGACTATGATCTGTGGGAAAATCCCCCAGAACCCGCTGAAAGACCGTCTTACACTGGAGAATGAACCCACGAGCCTCCCCGAGCTTGCCGCTGAAGCGAGCGGGCGTGGGGACCGGTATAAGCCGGGCCAAGGGGACCTGACTAGCCTGGCTGGGGGGGGAGCTAACGGGAGCTGGCATACTCCCAGAGGCCGGAGGAAACGTCCGTTGCCCATCCAGACGATCCAGCCGGTTGTTGATCTGCGCTAGCTGGTTAAGGATTACCTGCTGCTGGTAAGCTAATTGATCCACCCGAGCCTCTAAGTTGTTAACCTGGCGTGCTAGCACGCTGTTCGCTGGGTCGCTCTGACGGAGCCATACTGACATAATTATCAGACCCAGGGAACAAACGCTCAGACTCGAATGAATACAATTGTCCTTTTATTGTTCACAGTGAGTGTGTGAGTGCGTGTATGTGCTGTATGTGTAGTGTGTGTGGAGATGAAGGGTTGTGCAGGAATCATGACCGGGGAAGAACAGAATGCCGTTCAGCCTGGCAACCCTATAATGACAGAGCACAGGTGTTAGCACAGTCCACCGAACACAGAGCTTGATAATAACAGGAGCTTACTTTGCAGATGGACGTGGGATGCTCAGGTTGGCCTAAGGGCTGTGGCCAGGGAGACAGCGTTCTGGGTCCGTGCCGAGAATAGGGCAGGTAGCCCTGTTGCAGAGATGGAGGCTTGAACCGCCGCCAGGAGGAGCTGATTCCGCCGCCGGAGGAATCCACCTGTGCACAGGGGAAGACGACTAACAAGGTGAGTAATAATGAGCTTACTTGAAGCGAGGAGGAGATTCTGATCTCAGACGAAGAGGCCAGGGAATTGGCTGTAGACGAGAGGCATATTCTGCAGGCAGAATGACGGACAGCTCCGTGCTGAGTCTCAGGCAGGACCGGTTATAAAGCCCACTGGAGATTGGGAGCAGGTGTGCGTGCAGCTGTAGCAGATGACGGCCCAGAGGGAGCCATGACGCAGCTTTTAAAAAAATGCATCCAATTTTATTGCAGTGGAAACATTGATATATCTCAGAGCTTTTATTTGTTTACAGCGTTAGCATTTTAGCAGCGGAGCTAACTAACGGAGCTACTGTCTGCCACGCCACTTTTTAAGATCATCTTCTCATCCCTCCATAGTTGTGGGAAGTGGTATGATTATATTACTCTTTTTGAGGTGCAAAAGGCTGCGTTCTTGCATTTGTGGTGCCAAAGTCATTATTTTTTAACAAGAAAAAGTGTCCCATTTCAGTGACAACCACACATTCTAAACCAGTACCGGAAGTTGCGCCCATAATTCACGCAAGGCATCATGGGGGCTAGGAATAAGGTGGACAGAAAATGTTTGTGATTAACTGTTAAAATTTTTAATTGATTCCCAGCATTACTTTTTACCTTTTTATTGATTTTTGCACACAAAAAAACAACATTGTAATACACTGTAAAAATGCTAAATGGCATGAAAATAATCACTAAAGAGAATAATGCCTTGAGCTCAGTTAGTTCCAGTTTTACCAATTATGGAAACGTTTAAATAAATTAACTGTTTATATGAGATTCCAAGTAGATTTAAATGACTAATAATTTGTCATATTTTGACAAATAATGAATACCAACTTCAGTGTAAACGAAAAAAGATGAAAAGTGATATGGAGTAGTCTGAATCAGACACACCTTGCAAAGTAACAGCATTGTCTTACTTTTTCTTAACCAGATTTTTGTGGATAAAAGAAGCCAGAAAAGTAGCAATTCAATATTTGTTTGATGAGCTAAAAAGACTATTACGTTAAAAAAAACCACAAGTTTAAAAGACCTTCCATCATCGCCCTCAAAGCAGCACAACAACCTGCTTGTGTTCCAGCCTCTCTTATTCTGACGTTTAGACACAGCAAAGTATTCAGCCACCAATTACCCACAGAAACCTCTCCTTTCCTCTCAGCTGCAGCCCCATGAAGGGGAACAAACAATAACAACTGTGAAGGCTCCTCAGCAAAAAGAGACACATCATAATCTGGGCAGACATGAGAAATAGTGACGAGGAAAGAGCTTGTACCGATGGAGATGAAATTGAACTTGATTAAAAAGCAAACAAAACAAACCTTCTACAAAATAATAACACTGCGCACACTTTGTGAATGGGTCTGCACAAAGCTAATGTGGAGCTAACCGAATGCTCCTGAGGAGGAAAGATGAAAAGGACAACTATTTAAAAGGAGAGCGCTTCTTCTGTTTGCCTGACATATTTACACAATTATGTGCAGAAGCCAAAGCCGTGCAACCGGCATTTCTCCATCTCGACAAGTCACGAGAAGTTTACTTTCCTCACCTCCTTCTTTACTCTCCTGTCACATCGATTAAATAGGAGTGCCTGACACAAATCTGTGGAAAAATCTCATCTGGCAGAACAGTGTCATCATGTTTACTGATAGAGTTGTGCTGACTTAACTCTCCATTAATTAATATTAAGGCTGTTATAAATAGACACTGCTATTTTTCTCACACAATAAAATATGGGTTGGATTAATTTTTTACTGGTAATACTTGAAATGAGACCTTATTTAAGTGTTTGGTTTAAGTTTACTTACAAACAGCAACAGAAAATTCCCTATATGGTCATTTTTTTGCCAGTAGGTATTATGACCTACTGTATTATGTACATTTTGACATTAAGCGGCCTCTAGTGGCCATGGAAATATGGCATAGTGACATGGTGGAGGATTACAGGTGCAATGTTTGCAAACTAGAACCTCACCTTTTCCTCCTAAAGCCTCAAAAAAGCTTTTTCTGTATAAATGTTTGGGAGATCATCATACGATTTTCTTGGTGATCTACAGAGATCTATGAAAGATCCATGAGCAATCACTGAGAGCCTAGGAGAGATCGCTGAAAGACCAGGAGAGACTGCTGAAGGATCATTGAGAGTATGTTAGGTGACCAAAGAGGTTTCTAGTGCTCTTCTACTCCCTTTACACATGGGCAGAGATTGTTTTGAGATCATTGAAAGACAAAAAAATGGACAGATCTCTCAAAAATCTTTCACTGAACTCTCAGCGATTGCCAAGATCTCTCAATGATCTGTCAATGATCTTCCGGTGATCTCCACAGTCACCACAGTTGAGAGATTGTTTTGACACAGTCCAAAACAATCTCTCAACCATCACCAAAGGAAAGCAATCTCTCAACAAACTCACAATGAACTCTCAAGCAGTGATCAACAATCCCATCGATCTCCCCATGACCTCTTAGCAATCCTTCAATGAACTCTGTTGGTCATTCATTGAATGCTCAGTGATCCCTCACTGATCTTTCAGCCATCTCTACTTTTGGGGTGGAAAAATTTGACATTCACTGAAAGATCACAGAGAGATCATTGGGAGAGCGATAAGACTGTTGAGCAGTCAAGGAGAGTTTAAAGAACGCTCAACAATCTAAAAGTCTTTCCAAAATTTTTACACCCCGAAGGGATGGCTGAGAGGTCAGTGAGGTATCGCTGAGCATTCAATGAAAGACCAATATAGTTCATATGAAGGACTGCTGAGAGATCACTGGGAGATCAGTGGCAGATTGATGAGATCGTTGAGCGCTTGCCGAGAGATCACTGAGAGATCACCTCCCTTTGGTGATCATTGAGAGATTGCTTTGGAATGACTCAAAACTTTGAGGACTTTCTAACACATGATTGGACATCCCTGTCCTAATGTTAGCTATTTAAAAATGCTTGAAGAAAATTAGTTGCAAAACAAAAACTGAGTTGCAAACAAGGAAGTGAAAGTCAGCACAGACGGCAATGATAGGGACACAAACCGGGTCGCTAGCTGAGACGGTGGTGTTTAGCGGCATCATCCACCTACAACCACCTACATTCAGGTGAGGATTTAAGTACTTTTCAAACTGTAAAACACCATCATGTCACCATCTTTGACACGGTGCATTTAATTATGTTCTGAAGTCAGGAACATGCAACATATTTTTATGTATAAGTGGGATTACCTGTTGGGTCTCTTAGTTTTGTATTGACTAGTTGTGGGTGACTGAAAGTGCTGCTTATCTTGTATATTTCATGGACACAGGTAAATGTCTCAATTGCCCATAATAAGAGTCATATCTTTAAAATCAGAAATCATAGACTATATAATGCTATGAGCAATTAAACTGAGCCCGACCAAAACAGACCACACAGCCCTAATGCATATTCCCTCTCCCACTGGAATTCAAAGGAACTGCCAAGTCACCTTCTATGTCTCTGAGGCATTCGCTTACAATGGCACTTTTATCATATGCTTATCAGTGGTGGCCCCTTTCTTATAGCGCTCGATCCTTTGGCCCCTCAATCACGGAGCATATTACTCCTCTGTCAGAGCAAAGCACTTCCTAACGACAGGGAAGCCAGCTGGGACTGAGGGGAGGGCAGCAGGCACATGCATTAACATAATAATCCAACCACACTCCCACAGGCCCCAGGGCCAGACAGCATATTAGGTAGGCCCTCTTGTGAAGGTCTTTTCAGAGGAATAAAGCCGCTCTATAGAGAATGTGTCAACCTGTAGCAAAGGCAAGGGCTTCCCTGTGCTAATTGTTGAGACAAGGAAAAGAAAATAAAACGGCACAAGACTGAAGAAGCGATCCCGTTACGTGCTCAAAACTGGCTAAGTGTTGGGTAATGTGAGGTACAACTTAACCTAGTTCTGAACATCTCATGATGGATTAAAGAGAATAAGTAAAGCAGTTTCTTTCTCTCCCTCTCTGTGTGCACCCGCTTTGTTGCAACGCAACACAACCCAGTAGCGTGACACATATTTCTCACTATAGGAAGCATCTCCTCGCCTCCTCATAGTTACTGAACTGAAACGTGGAGAGACGTTGGCTTTGAGGACAAGCGAGGCCGAGGGAGAAACAAGGGGGTTGGGAGCCGGTTACGCAGCCTTCCCTGTGGCATCAGGCGGCGAGCGCTTGCAGCAGGGACTGAGGCCTATAATCCTTTACACCGCGGTCCCATGGCACCCGGTGTGGCCTCCACGCTCGGAACTGCACGAGACACATAGCTGCCATTACGTCAAAACCGTCATAATAAAGCCACGCAGTCATATTGTGCGGCTCATGCCCCAAGACACGGCAACAAAAAGCCAACACACAGCAACAAGAGACAACTGTAAAAAGAGAGGGGAAAAATGACTCAAGATCAGATATTTGGAGAAACTTCAGCTTCTGCCAGAGTTCGCAATTCAGAAGAGAGCCAACGAGAGAGCTGGAGCAAAGAGCAGTGTGGAGCACAGTCTGACTGTCAGCGTCCCACTGACTACAGTTGGGCTGTCAGTCCCTGCTTGTGCTTCTTGACTGAAGACACTCACTTACAGCTCACATGCTGCAGCACCTCAGTGTCAAGAAGAGAGAGAGAGGGGCGACCAGAAAGAGAGGAATGAATAGAGAAAAGGATCTCCACACATCATTTTGATCAAGAGACAAGGTGAGAGAGGTATCCCCCTTCCCCCAGCCCCCGCCCCGTGAAACGACAACTCTCTAATTGGTGGAAAGGGCAGCCTGTCCGTGGCTGTACGCACGCTTAGATCTCTCCTAGGACAGCCAAAGCAATGTGCCAATTACTGCCAATTGTTGGCCCGTGGTTGAAATGTGGACAGTTGTCCACGTGGAATAAGAGTGAAGGCCTGGCAAGCGCTGTTGCTGCTGGTAATGTTTTAAAACGGTAATGCAACACGAGGCCACAACCACTGAAGAAGCTGTTGCTGTGAAGATTATTTTAATTTGGTATATTAAAAGAAAAAAAAACTGTCAAGGCAATTTGCCTTTTGACACAAGAAGCCGCAAGCAGTTTCTTCAAGCCTCCTTCCACCACCACCAACCTGAGGTCTCGGCCCAGATATAGCCCATGTTTAGCATGGCTGGCAGCCCATTATTGGGGTCTTTTCAGTGGAAGTGGAACATATACTGGCTCATCCATTATCCATTAGCCGCCCATCACGGTGTAGGTCAGTGCTTGAGCATAACCTCTCACAGCAGTCAAACGGACGGAAGGAATAACGGGACCTTAACAACTCCGCTCGTCCACAGCTCATAACAAGGAAGCCAGCGGAGAGAAGGGAAAACAGTCATAACTCTTGTTCAGCTAAAAATCACTATAATGCTCTTTAATTGTGTAGGCAAAAATCTTTTCAGAAGAGCATGGTAATTTTACCCTGTTAAATTATTCACTGCACATTAATAACAGTTGGGGCCGGGGTGGACGAGAGCGGCTGTTTTAGGAGTGATGAGCTGCCGGAGCTGGGAGACACAATCCCACTAAGGCAGTTTTAAGCCTCGTTTTAAAGTTACAATCTCAAGTAAACGACATTTTTTTTTTTAAAAATGACCCCGAGTAACTCTGGAATCTGGGTGCGTACAGTGGGCTTTAAAGAGACTTAAATGAAAAGCATATTTCCGTGGGTCATCTTCACCATGAGACCTTTAATAGGCGTGGAAAATGTTTTCCTTCATGCACTAACTGTCCGCAGCTTCAGAGACTCATTCATGTAACTTTTTTTTGTTGCATGTTTTGCCTGCAATATGTTGTGAGTTACAACATAATCAACACCTTAGGCACCTCTCCATTAAAGCAAACAGTGAAAGGTACACAGCTCAATACAGCAGGGAAATGATAGAAATTCGTCTTTTTCGTTGCTTGGTTTTATGCACACCCGCAAAAAGTGAAAGCAGGATCACATGAATTAAAAAAAGGTCAAAACCAAGATCTGATGAAGGGCAGCGCTCACACTATGCTGTAAGGGATTCAGATACCTCCTTAAACAGAGAGCAATGCAAATGAGAATTTGCATGAACCATGCACCAGCAAAGGTAATATACATAATTGGGGGAAGGGGTATGAGGGTAGAGGGGTGAAGGGATTCTCCATCAAATACGGACATGAAGCAACACTTTTTCTACTTAATAATTAATATATCACAGTGCACACACGTTGCAGAGGGTACGCATTATCCAGCCACTGAACAATGACTTTTAACTGCACAGGAACACAGTGCTCCAGACAAAATATGTGAGTGAGATGAAAATTGCCTCTTTGCCCCTCAAAGAAAAGAAAAAAAAAAAAGAAAGAAAAGAAGAGAAACAAGCACTTTCCTTAAGCAGGGAGAATTGTTCCTCTGACTTCAAAGTCAGAGGTCTACTCTAAATATTTGTGTATTAAACACAACAGCTGTGATGGAATAAATGGAGGAGTCAAAAAGAGGTTCAGGGCCTGCAGGAGAAAACAGCACAGAACTGCAATGCTTCTTAATGTCAGTTGGACTAACACAAACAACCATGAAAAACAAGCCGAGGCGCCAAACCTAGCAGGACATACTGGCATTACTCAGAAGCATGGCCCCTGCTGTTCATAAATCTACTGGAAATGTTGGCGTGAGTGGTCTGCTGTAGTAATAATAATAATCATAATAATAATAAAACAAGCCTTTACAGTATATGAGGCTTTTGCCTTATTTGAATCCATTTTAGATCAATATCTACGGCTTTCGAGGTATGTATGAAGGATGAGTACCGTGCAGAAAGTTAAATTCTCAATAAGCTGACTATTACACAGTTTGTTTATTGCAGCACATCAGGGGCTGTTTTGAGCCTCAGAACTGCATTTAAAGCTGATCCGGCTCCTTCAGACAGCGCTGCATCCCACTTCCTGTTGTCGACTTGCAGATGCACGGAAAAATTACTGCTGCAGCCTTAGACAACCTGCAGTACTTTGTATGCCGAAAGAAAAGAGTTAATTAGAAATACAAATTCTCCCAGATTGTTATTAATGGGAACTGTAGAGTAAGCAACACATATTTTGTGCCCATAAGTAATTCTCAGGTATCTTTGATCTGTGGCCCACAGCGGATGCTGCTGCGTGCCGCTGTCTGGCTTCTGGGATTCTGCCAGCGCCAGACATCTGGCTACTTTGTTATCATTGGCTGATCTGCTCCCGGGAGGCCACTCTTGTGACACCAGGCAGAGAGTGTCCTGGCAAGGAAAATTATCAGCACATTTTCAGTGGATTAGAGTTCCAAAGTGGTCTTCAAATCTCTACAGGGGTCTAGTGAGCCATGCGCTACTGGGGGTTCCTCAGGGCTTGGTTTTGACACTACTGTTGATTTGAAATGTGGTGAGGGTATGGCTCCCACTGTTGCATCACAGGATTCAGTCAACATCTTAGGACGTGGGGGAAAAAGCCCCCAATTATGATCTGTCAGATGCAGAAGGGGGGGAAATGCACCAAAGACTTTTCTTGATTAGCGTGGAAATTCTGCATAGCAGCAAATGTTTGCACTAGGGCAGCATGTGTCGTTTATACTCCAGTGTCATGTCTGGCAAAAATGCATTAAGCCAGCATTCATTTTTACTGATAATGCAGTTTTGTTTTTCTTCAAATTCTGCAGCTCTGAAATTTCCTGTACATAATACCTTTGCCTTGAGCTTTTTTGACTCTAAGGGAGTTAACTACGACTTCATCTCCGAGGTTGTGTCTGACAATCTGTCATAGAAAACACTTAGAGGTCAAAGAAAAGAATGCTACCTAAGCACTGGCTTAGTGGAGGCAAAAAACAATGATGTGACAATCTGAACCTTATTCACAGAATTGATTGAGGTATCGTGTCTTCTCCCTTTTTTCTCTTGGCGTTTCCATTTGTGAATACAAAGCTGCGGTGACCCATAAATATTACATGGTGTAGAGATGCAAAGTAGGAATTAATGACTGGGGTGTGTGTGTGCGCGTGTGTGCGTGTGTGTGTGTGTGTGTGAGAGAGAGTGCGTACAGCAGGTCCCAGTGGGATTCTGCTTAGACAGGCGGGCATGGTGAGGGTGTGGTCTCTATCGTTGTCTCTCCTTCCCACAGCGTAGACGGGGCTTTATTCTCCACATATCCACTAGGATATGAAGGTTGTTGGCGAGTGTCCTAGCCTGCTTGTCAGTGGTTCTGTGATTGTTTTGTTTTCTGTGTTCTCTGTTGCTCACTAAACTCTTTCTACTCTGTTCAATCAGGAACAGGATGACAACTTTGTTGTAGTTCAGTTATCCAACAGAAGCTTTTCCTCTTTAATTTGGTGTTAAGGTAATGAAAAACAGGCAGCTCAGTGGAAGAGTGGTTCGCGCACTGTCACCTCACAACAAGCAGGTCATGGGTTCAAACCAACCCTGGTTAGCGGCGATCTTTCTGTGTGGAGTTTGCATGTTCTCCCCATGTCTGTGTGGGTTTTCCCCCCGGTACTGTGGTTTCCTCCCACAGTCCAAAGACATGCACGTTAGGTTATTTGGCATCAATAAGTTGTCCTTACGTATAAATATGAGAGTGAATGGTCGTCTGTCTCTCTGTCTTCCTATCTGTCCAGGATGCCTCTCACCCAATGACGCTGGGACAGGCTCCAGCACCCCCTGACCCGAAAAGGATTAAGTGGTTGAAGATGGATGGATGGATTCCCTATTAGGAATGATGTCCAAACCTGGCTTTAACCAACCCACACTTTTTTTTAAAAAATAATATATTAACATTTCAGATTAAAAAAGTGCCAACTGAACTTTTACAAAATAAATTTCTAAGGATGGGGAGGGGATTAGAGCTGGAGGCTACCAAATGTATTCTTGTGATGTGGAAAATAAATTTTCACAATATTAGTTTAATGACACTGTCCAAATCTCCCCAACAAAAAAGTGAATTTTAAAATCAGTTTGATACCAGCCTTATGATGAACCCATTAGACCTTGGTCCTGATAGTTATGCAGATTCTGGATGACTTTTCATTTTGTAATAGACTTGGTGGAGGCAGGTACTCGCTGGTTGCTCTCTAAGATTACATTTTCATTTATTCCTCTGAAAATGTTTCATGGGACTTGGTTAAAAAAAAAATGAAGGGTACCTTGGAGGTAGGCATCTATTAGTGTGCAGAATATAATGTAGGCCTAGATATTAATGTTGGTCTGGTGTGGATCCAGACATCATGAGGGCCTGGAAATTGGATAGAGATCAATTAAGATAAATTGGCATTAGGGATGGGGGGGAAATTAATGCATCATAATATCGTGATATTTTGTGGTGGTGATACTGTATCGATTCAGAGACACTAGTATGTTCCACAGCATGTGGGACACCATGTAGTGGCGCCTATTTTCGTTTCACTGACCCTAGGCCACACAGCTACTGTTAAAATAGTGAAAGCTACAGTGGGGGGGGTAGTCCTCTGGTGGCTCTGTGCGTTAACTTTCCTTTCCCCATTCTATTATGCTGAGCATCAAGCTAGAATGCAGAAAGTACCATTTTTATATGGTCTTTGGTATGACCCGGCCGGGATTTGAACCCACAACTTCCTGGTTGTGGGGCAGATGCTCTACCAACTAGGCCACCACTCCAGTAGACACTAGCATGGTCATACTTTATTAACAATTATTAATAAATGTTGCAAACATAAACATACCTATTTAGGTATCAGAGTAATAGAAAACAGTTAAATTTTCAGTCCACTAGATGGTGCTAAATGCTCAGTGTCTGGTTAGGTCAGTTTCGCAAAGGAGAAACTTGTTAGATCCGGGAGTTGAGCAAGACAAAGATTGTTATGGGAAATCACAAAATGTGATAGTGCAATACAGAGTGTATCACAAGATTGTAATAGTATTGCACTACGGCCCAAGTATTGTGATAATATCCACATAACTCCCTGGACACTTTCTCGTTTTGTCTATTCTCCTTTTTAAGTTATTGCAGAATGGAGGGTCACTGGGGTCACTTTGGTAGGTGGAAGCATCATGGGGACATTATTCAGCAAAATAATCAGAAGGTTAATGAGTGTAATTTCATTGCAGAAAGAGCTAATCTATTGGAAGCCATTTTTGCACTGTCTCAGAGATGAACTAGTTGGACAGTTGGGTGTTGGACAAGCTAATTACCAGGTGATCAACTGTCAGGAAATTAGCCAAACATTCAGTGATTTAAACTTCTAAATTTGTCTGAGTATTTGATGTCTCCATTTGACTTATGTAAAATTATTTTTTGCAACTAAGAAACAGGCCATGTACATTCACCGTCATGGCTTTTCTTTTTTTTTTTGTCTGTCGATTTTGATGGCCATTTTTTTTACTCAGAAGAATAAATACTGTAAATAATAAGCTACAGTGAAAAGTGAAATATTATATAAAAACATAAAACAAGGCGTGGAATTACTCCAAAGAGAAAATGCTGCTAACATGTCATCAGGTCAGAAAGAGGTAATGACAAGGTAGCTGTACGAAGACAAGAGAAAAAGACAAGGTGTGTGTGCGTGTGTGTATGTGTGTGTGTGAGCGAGAGAGAGAGAGAGAGAGAGAGAGAGAGAGAGAGATCAGCTTTTCCTTTCTGCTTAGCATGATGAATCAGTTGAGGAGGGGCCACTTGACACCTGTCACCTAACCAGCCAGGCACAATTACCTCCAGGGGGAGGACGGGGGACTTGCTAGGGAGTTGCGCATCGCTCCCAGTGAAATAGACGAGCATTTGAAGATCATTAGTGTTACAGGCCCTGTCTTCGTGGCCCTGTCCAACCTCCTGAATGGCTCGCTTTGATCACGGCGCTGTATTTTTTGTCAATAGTGTGGGGTACACCGCATAAATTATAAAGTTATACACACAAAGTCAGCAGGTAAAGTGCCACACTCGATTACTGTTTTGGCCACAGACGGGATGGCTGATTGCAGCTAATGAGCATCATCATCATCATCATCGGTCCACAGCCAATAACGTGCTGTGGCCGAGCTCTTGTGTTGCCATCATGTTCAGAGCCATAGCTTTGAAGAATGGGTCTTGTGCTTTTAACAGCTAAAAAAGTAATTAGTGAAACCACTGAGGTGACAGTTTTGCATGATGATGTGTGGAATCTAAGTTAGAGCTGTTTAAGAGTAATTATTGGGATAACCAATATATTGTAGACATTTTTTTTGCATGCCTCTCTCATTTGACAGCAAGTAAAACTTTTAAAGAAGCTATCACTAACTAACTAACCTGCACTTATATAGCACTTTTCTAGTCACAAAGACCACTCAAAGCGCTTCACACTGGTTATGTTTTAGAGCTTTAAATAAAATACAATCTACTACAAATCAGTGATGAAATATAAATGCAGCATACATCCCGTAATATATAGGTAAAATTTTAAAATATGCTCTGCTTAAATTCACTTAGAATTTAAAATTTGAAGCACTGACTGTGCAAGAAACAGATTTTTATAAATAATAATTCCAACGTACAGCATGGGTTGAAGGACAGTTCATACATAAACAGTTCATAGATGAACAGTATAGCAAATTTTCACAGGTGACAGACGTTCAGATGTGTCACACAACACACAGCTCCCGACGCGCAGCCCTTAAGTATTGTGTTTTGCAAGTGCACTGCAGCGGTTTCAGCCAAGACGCGATCATTATAGCTGATGAGGCAGGGGCTGCGAATGATGACAGCGTGACAGCAGAGAGCTTTTTAATTTGTCGGATCAGATTGTGACACGCTCCATCACAGGAAGGAGGAAATCTTTTCATTTGTGCAGAAGTGTGTGTGTGCGTGTGTGGGGAGGGGGGGTCAATTAGCATCAACCATTAGACAACCCAGTGACAAGCAATATATTACCGTGTGGGACAGTCAGGCTAATGAGAGGAGCAGCAGAAACGTTGGTGCAGGTTGGACAGAATTCGACAATCATCCTGATACATTAATCTGGCGTCGCAGTCTGACGTATGCGTTCTTTATAATCACAGGTTCTGAGGCACTGAGTTGTCTGTCACATGAGGTCAGCGTTACTCCGACGAAGTGCTGTCATGTTAAATGTTTCTCTACAGAACCAGCAGTATAACATATCAAATACATGTGGCTTACTTTAATTCATGCTTTACAGCAAATTTTGCGCCCCATGTTTTGAAGGTGCATCAGCCAATTCTCGTCTTCACTGTGGGATTTTTACCAGATGTACACATGGCGACACTGTTTCAAAGATCTCAAAGGCTTCCACCAATCTGATCTTTGCCAAAAGCAGTGTGAGAGAGAGGATCTCATTTCATCAGAAGAGACAGTCTTGAGTGCCCCCACCCCACCCTGCCAGTCAGGCTTTATTTGACTGACTGTCAGGTATAACGCGCCTCTCTCGATATTGATCTGAAGTACCTAAAGGTATGTGACATCATTATGAGGGCTGACCTTATCATCTGCTGCCCTGCAGCCTATAGGCAGGGCTGGGCCAGAATCTAATGCCTCTCCCCTAAAGGTTGGCATCTGGTGCGTAATAGGGAAATTGGTGGTGGTTTTATTTGTTTTTCTGACCTCTTGGCCTGAGTTTGACTTCACTACTAGACTGGGTTAGCTGGTTTAGTAGTTGGCTGCAGTGTGGGAGCCAACAATAGAGATAAGATCTGCCATGATGGTAAACTGAAAAATATGTCTGGATCACTAATCCATTCAAAGCACTGTTAAAGATACTCTATTCATTATTTCTCTATTCAAAATGATGTAAAACACAATAAGTTCTACTAGATTTTGTATCCGTCAGTGAATTGTTTTAGTTTTGTAGTTTAGCTACCTTTGCGTTATGTCTTCTTTTCATTTCTCCACCACAGTTCAGATTAGGCTCATTTTCTATTGCATGAAGCAGCAGCTTGGCCTGTTACTTTGTATGATTAATACAGTGCTGTGAAAAAGTATTTTCCCACTTTCTGATTTCTTATATTTTTGCAGATTTGTCACACTTAAATGTTTCAGATCATCAAACAAATTTTAATACCAGACAAAGATAACCCAAGTAAACAGAAAATGCAGTTTTTAAATGATGATTTCAATTATTAAGGGGAAAAAGCTATCCAAACCTACCTGCCTCTATGTCAAAAGGTACCCCCCCCCCACACACACACACACCTACAATATGAAGTAACTGTGATTAGCCACATTTTCTGAAAAGCTGAGTTCGATTTGACTAGCCACACCCAGGCCTGATTACTGCAGACCTGTTGAATCTTGAAATCACTTAAATAGAACTTGTCTGACAAAGTGAAGAAGGCTTAAAGATCTCAGAAAGCAACACATCATGCCGCATTCTAAAGAAAGTCAAGAACAGATGAGAAACAAAAACCCAGAACAACATCTAAAGAGCTGCATCCCTTACTTGCCTCAGTTTGGATACTGGTGTCCATGATTCAACAATAAGAAAGAGACTGGGAAAAAAATGGCATTCATGGGAGAGTCTCACGACCAAAACCACTGCTGACCACAAGGAACACAAAGCCCCCCCCCCCAAAAAAAAAATTAAAAAATCTTGATGATCCCCAAGACTTTTGGAAAATATTCTGTGGACCCATCCATCCATCCATCTTCTTCCGCTTAATCCTTTTTGTGATGAGACAAAAATTGAACTTTCTGGAAGGCGTGCATTCCATTACATTTGCTGTAAAACTAATACAGCATTTAATAAAAAGATCATACCAACAGTCAAACATGGTGGTGGTAGTGTGATGGTCTGGGGCTGCCTTGCTGCTTCAGGACCTGGATGACTTGCTGTAATTGATGGAACCATGAATTTTGCTCTCTACTAGAAAATCCTGAGAAAATGTCTGGTCATCAGTCTGTGAGCTCAAGCTCAAGCCCTCCAATGTGGCTGAATTAAAACAATTCTGCAAAGAAGAGTGGGCCAAAATTTCTCAACAGCGATGTAAAAGACTTACTGCCAGTTATTGCAAAGCCTTGATTGCAGTTGTTACCACCAAGGGTGACACAACCAGTTATTAGGTTTAGAGGGCAATTACTTTTTCACATAGGGCCAGGTAGGTTTGGATAGATTTTTTTTTCCTTTAATAAATGAAATCATCATTTAAAAACTGCATTTTATATTTACTCGAGTTACCTTTGTCTAATATTAAAATTTGGTTGATGATCTGAAACACTGAAGTGACAAATATGCAAAAATATAAGAAATCAGGAAGGGGCAAATACTTTTTCACAGCACTGTATACTATTTGCCTACTATCAAGAATCAGACAGCAGTCAATGCTACCATTTTGATTATTGGGTTGTAACACAGTGGAAGACATTTATTCACTGACATTGATGATAATCATAAAGTTTAATAAAAAAGATTGTGTCAATAATGCATGTATCATAATATTGACACGGTTGTATTTTTCAAGTTCATCGAATGAATATTGTGATTATATGATGACCTCTAAAAAACTGGACATCTGGGGACTTTGAGCATCACTCTGAAAGCAGTGTTACAACAATTTACTGACATTTTGGTGACACAACTGCATGTATGATATAGCGTGGTCCACAGATTAGTGGCTATGTTTACAGGCCTGCTAATTATAATAATATTTCTTGATCCACCAGATTTGGAGCAAGGAGGAAACTCACACAATGCGAAGGATGTGAATATTCTTCACCTTCTGGACAGAATATAGAAATGTTTTAAAGAGCGTGTCTATGAAAATGGTGGCAGCAGGGTTTAGCAGAAGTATAACCCTGACCATCTAAGCAACGTTGAAAAGTTGAGAGGAAGTCTTCAACACAACAGGAAGTTTAAGATTTCTGTTATATAGTTGTGGGAAGAAGTCAAACTGTTGACTGAATCATTAGTGACGTGCACGTAAACATGTCAAATCTAATTAGGTTCTCTGGTTTGGGCTAAAGTGACCTGACGGTTCCACGCAGAGCTTTAGGTTCAGCAACCTGTGGATCATCTCATGGCAAGTGTAAGGTGCTTCTATCCAAGTCATCAATGTGTGGACTTCCTTACCCACATAATTCAAAACGGATCCTGATTATGATCATTTCAAATATGAACTGAAAAGATTTTTAAAGAGCATTTAGTCATGTAGTCACAAATGATCTGGTGCTTCCATTTTATGACGCATGAGTGCACTGTAGTATTTACTGTATGCCGAGTTATCCTATCTACTGCATGTTTGCAAATCCAGATGTATGTGTTTTAAGCATACTTTGGCTTTAGCTGTTTTTAAAATAATGGTTGCGCCTATGTTGTTTAGTCTTATTTGTTTAAAGGCCCATGTAGGGAGGGGTGTAAATGTTGAGGTGTGTAACAGGGCTCACCAAAAATATCCGTCCCTGTACAAAAAAATACATTAAATAAAGACTGAAGTTAAGCTTGATAATGAACCATTAACTTTTCGACTGTGAATTCAAACAAATTGTGCTCCTCTGCATGAACATGGGGTGACTACCACAACAATCCGCTATGTCTTTATTCTCCACATCTCTGCCACACAGCTGTCCTGCAGCCGTCACACATGGGTGCAAAGATCAGAGTTTCATGAGGTGCCGTATGAAACATTAAAATGTGAGTTGCATTTATTGCTATTTTATTGGACATTCTAAACTCTTTCTGGTGTTAAATCTGACATTCACCCAACAGCAGCAGAAGAGATAAAAAAAACTACAATATTAGAAGACTTTTCCTATTCTTTCTTATCAGACATTTCACACATTACTTTAGAAAAAAATGAAATGTTACAAATTAAGAGTTGTGCATCCTCCCATACTAAGCAATTTGAATATCCTCTCAACAGTCGATGCTCACATTTGGCCCCATGAGGAGATCAAATAGAAAGCTATAGCACGCGCCGCAGATATAGTTGCGCTGCAATTGCAGTACAGTTTTTTGAAACCTCTTTCATTATCTCAAGCGGTGGGCCACTTGTTCCGCCTGAGAGCTACAGTGCAGTGTGTGACATTTAGTAAATCCTGAAGGCTTCTACCTTTTGTTGTATGCATTTAAACAACACATTAAAGCCCCAGTGTTCCTCGTGGAGCCTGTCACATTTCCCAGGTAAAGCAGATGAATAAATAAAGTGCTGCTGTTAGTGGATGGAAGTCCCCCCCTTCCTTTCTTTGTGTGATTTGCTGTTGCCTTGAGTTAGATCCTGATCTCTTTGTAGACCCTCTCCCAACAAGCATTGACCTTCTGCTCCAGCATGTAAAGAGCTCCGCGAGATCAGAAAGGGGAGGTGTGTGTGGGGGGGGGGGAGCTGTGAATAAAGGCATCACCACTGCAAGCAGCCAAGAGACTTCATCCACTCCACTCCACACTTCTCTCCCTCTCCTCTCCTCTCCGCCTCTCGGTGCAGCTCCGTCTCTCTGTTCAGTGGAGGAGCGGAGGTACCTTGTTGGCGGCACAAAGGAGCAGTTCTGTAATAAAAACAGCTGTCTCTGGTGGTCTGGGTGTAATTGGGATTGTTAACGTGGAGAGCTCCTGAGGGAGGCTGAGGAGAGGATGTCTTTGTGTAAAGCCCACAGACACCTCTGCAGCTCTGCTTGATTCAGATGGAAGTGAGAGAGAGGAGAGGGCTGGAGCAAGGCAGTCACCTGAGTCAGATCAAGCTGCTTCTGCAAGCACTTCATGCTTAACTTTTATTTTTAGACTGACTGGATGAATTTACTTGTATGAAGTGAAGGTCCTCAATGTGCTTGAAAGCCCCCCCCCCCCCCCAGTTACTGAGGAAGTGCATACCTTTCTAAAGACGAGGTGTGAGTGGTGGAATTCAGACCAGCTCTTCTGTGAGGTCAGTGTGATGCCACAACTGCAGACCAAGCATTTAAATTAAATGGGAACTAAAAATGGAAGATTTATATCAACAGCATAACCAAACCTGCCCAATCCATGCAATAAAATAAGCTTCCTATTTAGGGGGAATTCTATAGTATATTACACTACAAGTACATTGTAGGAACTCATCTAAAATTCACACCCATTAATTATTCCCCTGCTGAAACTTACAGGAGCTATATTTAATACTTTGTAGTCCTACTAATTTGCAGATCAAAATAACAAAATTCAAAAACTATGATGAGATATTTAAAGAGAATTACTCATGAATTATTCTAACCTCTTGAACACACACACACGCACGCACGCACGGACACACACACACACACACACACACACACAAAACAACAACAACAACGTGCTAAAAGTAGACTTCAAAGTCGATTGCTTTGGAAGAACCTCACGCTCATTTATTTGACTTAAACTTTCGTGTGTGTGTGTGTGTGTGTGTGTGTGTGCGCGCGCGCGCGCGCGTTTCATTGTGGATGAAAATTTCATTCACCGATTTAGAGGTGGTGAAATATAAATGATTCCTTTAAAGTTTCATCATAAATCAGTCTGCGGGTCTATGTGAGCAGACACTGATTGCTCGTTGACGCCTCGCGAGCCTGGTCTCGGGCTGCCGCGTGCCTGAAGGTGGCTCCGGCAGCGCCCGCCCTCCCGCTGGGGGAGACGCGCGTGTGTCCTCTGCAGCTGCGCAGCAACGCCACCGCTGGCTTCCGGTGACGGCCGCGGGCACGCGCTAAGCGTATATGTGCATTTTTTGGGAGGGAGAAATAAATAAATAAATAAATAAGTAAATAAAGGGAACAAAAATGGAACACGGCACCTCGTCGCTCCCAGAAACTCCCCTTATCCAGAAGAGTGACGCCTGCTTTTTCTTCTTCTTTCACATTTTTTTTTTCTTTCTGTTAGAATCTGAAAGTGTAAATGGCGCTGTGATCAGTTCACCACATGTAGGCTATATAATAAGGATACTTAGCCTTTGGTGAAAGGAATAGAATTTAATGCGCAGTGATTAATGTTTTACAACGGTAAGATTATGGGATAATACTATAATATGGATTGATCACTACTTGACATTAAAATTCCGTGAGTACGCTAGTGTGAAGACCCCCCCCCCCCCAAAAAAAAAGTCTTAGATAAAACATTTATAATCTTACATAACAATTATCTGGTCGTATAGACGCGGCCATATTAAATTAATTAGAACCCCCCTCCTTAATTACAGCATGATTAAATGTTTTAATTATGTTACCAATAATATGGCTTAATGTGGCCGGGAGATAAGATAATGACCTGCAATGACAAGTGTGTAGATTTGCGATTAAACATAGTTCATTATTTAAAAAAAAAAGAAAGAAAAAAGCACTTTTATTGTCATTAGTTAGTAAGCACTCCCGCACGCAAAAAAAGGAGGATATTACAAAGTTTACCAAACATTTTAAAATATATTTTTCAGATTTATTTCTGTTTCTACATATGAAGATTTGAGAACTTGTCGATGCAGTTTCTTTTCTTTTCTTTCTTTTTTTTTCTTTTTAAATTACTTACAACTGTTCTGTTGTGGTTTTGTTTAATCCAGGTGTCATTTCCAGGCTCTGGCCTGTAGGTGAGGTGGAGCTGTCCGCGGTGCTAATTTACGCCGCCGCTCCCACTGGGACCAATTTGTCCCTTTCAATATTGCCTTAGATGTTCAACGGAAAATCCCCCCCCCCCTTTCTTTTATTCCAGGTACAGTAAAACGGAATTCGCGAGAGTTGCATTGGTAACGAGATGTTGGCGGTGTTCATGATGAAGTGGAGTCATTTGAAATAAATGCCTTGTTGCAGACTGCCCATGCGCAGAGTCCCCAGCGGCGGCGGCGGCTGTGGTGGTGGTGGTGGTGGTGGTGTGGCTAATGAAGAATAATAAATCATGAAAGGGTTTTTTCAGGTGCAGCTGGAAAAGTGTGTGTGAGTGAGTGAGGGAGGGAGGGAGGGAGGGAGGGAGGGTGAAAGAGAAAGGAAAAAGGGGTGTGTGTGCGCGCGCGTGAGAGAGAGAGAGAGAGAGAGAGAGAGAGAGAGAGAGACTCAGTCTGCCCTTAGCCTCAGAGCAGAAGCAGTCCGGGTCCCCGCAGCATTCACCATCGAAGAGGTACGGTACCGAGACTGTCACCGCTCACTCACAGCTATTTCAAGAGGGAAACTTTTTGCACAACAAAACCAAACAAAAAAATCCCGAGCGGTCAACGAAAGTGGCAACTGTTAAATTTGAAGTGGACATCCTAAGAGACGGACAGAAACTTTTTTCCTTTTTTTTTTCCTTCTTTTTTTGGTGTTGGCGTTGATGAGGAGCTCAAAAGTTATTAATAGGGTAAAAATCCGAACAAAAACTATATTTGTAGGCATAAGACAAGGTGGGGACAGTTTTGAAGAAGGATTTTTTTTTTTTGGGGGGGGGGGGCGCCACAGAGTCCATAGGGGAAGACAAACTGCGCCGATGGTGTCTGTCATTTGCCAAAAGCAGACACCTCCACACCTCCGCCGGTAATAATAAATAGACGTGATTCAGTGTTGGACCGCCGTCTTCAGCCCGCACTTTTATTCGACAGTGACTCGAGATTCCCACGAAGCAAAACTGGGCTTCAACTCCCCGACCGAGGAGGCGGAGTCTTAACTTCTTAAAAGGAACTTGCCGAGGCTCGGGCGCCCGCAAATATGATGATGATGTCTCTGAACAGCAAGCACCCGTTCGCCATGGACCACAGCAGCTTGCCCGAATCCAAGTACTCGTCGCTGCATTCCTCGTCGTCGTCCTCCACCCTGACTTCCAACGCGCCCTCGTCTTCCTGCTCGTCCTCCCGACACAGCAGCACCATCATCAGCAGCAGCGGCGGCAGCGGCAGCAGAGCCTGTCTCCCAACCCCACCGGTATGTATTCTGCATAATCACTGCTTAAAGGCACATTTTGACAGCCCACTTTTTTTTTTTTTTTTTTTGCTTGATGTTTTTTTCATGTCTGCACAGCAAATCACCCAACACCTCCATATTTTTTTTCCCCCTCTACTCAACTTATGCATTCAGCCGGCTTTGCCTTTCGTATTAATTTTTATGACCTGGGATGTTGCATGTGTCTTGTTTTGTGTGCCCCCCCCTTTTTTTAAGATTTCTTTTTTTTTTTCTCCACATTCTGGAAATGTTTTAAACCGATGAGTGGAGGGAGAATTCCCTGCTGACAGTTATGTGTGCATTCTATTTGCAATTGCAGAGCAATATATTCGGAGGCTTGGATGAGAGTTTATTGGCCCGGGCTGAAGCTCTAGCGGCGGTGGATATAGTCTCACAGACCAAGAGCCACCACCACCCTCCACACCACAGCCCCTTCAAGCCGGACGCCACCTACCACACCATGAACACTCTCCCCTGCACGTCGTCGTCGTCCTCCTCCTCCTCGGTGCCTATTTCCCATCCGTCCGCCCTGGCCGGCCACCATCACCACCACCACCATCACCACCACCACCACCAGCCCCACCAGGCGCTGGAAGGGGACCTGCTGGACCACATCACCCCGGGACTGGCGCTGGGCACCATGGCAGGGCCGGACGGCTCGGTGGTTTCCACGCCTGCGCACCCTGCCCACATGGCGGGCATGAATCATATGCACCAGGCGGCCATCAACATGGCCCACGCCCACGGGCTACCGCCGCACATGGGCATGAACGACGTGGATGCCGATCCGAGGGACTTGGAAGCGTTCGCGGAGAGATTTAAGCAGAGACGGATCAAACTCGGGGTTACCCAGGCGGATGTAGGGGCAGCTTTAGCCAGCCTGAAGATTCCCGGGGTGGGTTCCCTCAGCCAGAGCACCATCTGCCGATTCGAGTCGCTCACGCTCTCCCACAACAACATGATCGCGTTGAAGCCCATCCTGCAAGCGTGGCTGGAGGAAGCCGAGAAATCGCACAGGGAGAAACTTAACAAGCCCGAGTTGTTCAACGGCGCGGAGAAGAAGCGGAAGCGCACGTCGATAGCCGCGCCGGAAAAGAGGTCGCTGGAGGCCTATTTCGCCATCCAGCCTCGTCCTTCCTCGGAAAAAATCGCAGCGATCGCAGAAAAGCTGGACCTGAAAAAGAACGTGGTGCGGGTTTGGTTTTGCAACCAGCGACAGAAACAGAAACGAATGAAATACTCTGCATGCGTCTGAGACCCCCCCCCCCCCCACCCCCGAAAGACTTGGAACTGTTTAGAGGTGATTTGTACATATTTCCTATCTCACACCCTTTTTTCAATCATCGACGACTTTGTGCTTTGAACTTCGAGCAATTCCTAAAATGAACAATGACTGAAAATCTCGAGAAAAAAAACAAACAAACAGAAACGAACAAAAAACTGTCACACGTCTATAAAGTGGCTGAGAGGGACATGTGGAGTCAAAGAGAACAAGTAAGACCACTGTTTCCACACTTGTTTCACCCTTTTAAACCGCAATACTGACTTACAGGACGCTCCCATTTTTATTTAGAAGTCATTCCAAATGGTGACTGTAGTTTGCGTTAAGCCCCCGGTGAAAATATAACTTTTGCTTAAGCACAGCTGGGCCGTTTTATTCAAAGCACTTGGTTGGTGAACATTGGTGTTTATATATATTTTTGGCTTATAGAATAAGCTACATTGCAGTGTGATTTTTTTTTTCAGAGTCCATGAGGAGATTAAGGAGGACGACACACCACTTGGTCTTGAAAGCTAATACTAGATTACTGCCAAATAATCTGTAAATTAATAATTTACTTCTCACGCACTTCATGTTTGTGTCTAAATGTGTAATTAATTCCAGTTATTTTGTTACCATGTGTGATCAAAGTATCTATTTTTAAGATACCCATGGTTTGGACTAAGTTTGGATTTTTATTATTAGCTACTATTGGGCCTCGGTGTGTAAAATGATGAAAATAGCGACTCACTTTGCTTGATTTTGCAGATTTTCCGCTATTTAAAAATATGATTTCTCACCGGCTATAGTAAGTTTACACTCCAGCGTGGGCCGGTGTCTTATGAACTATTTATTGAGTGAGGTCATGTTTACTTCATTATATATTTATTGGGATTCCCACCCCTCCCCGTTTTGCTTGAGAAAATCAAATTCTGACAGCGAGTTAAGCGTGTTGTTCTGGTTTAAAGGGGAACGAACACATCTGAACCATTTCTAACGTTTGACATGGTACAATCGAGATATATACGAGACAGCAGTTTTGGTTTTGTTTGTTAAAACATTGCTTTATGTATGTTTTTTGCTGTTTATTTGTATAAATATACGCGCATCGTTATGAAGTCGTTGCTTGTTATAATCACCTTGTTTAAGTAAAGTTTTTTTTTTTTCTTGAAGAGAAAAAGAAAACAGCTTCATGGAAGTTCTACGTGTAACAATGTAAATATTTCATTGGAACCAGTCGATGCACATAAATATATCCGTACAGGTTTTTGCTGTATTGCTGTTTAGCTGAGGTAACTTATTTCTGTAATGTATGTTGCTTTATTTATCTATTTTTGTTTGCTTCCCTGGTTAAATAATTCTATTAATTTATTACATCCATGTAATTTTAATTTACTTATTTATTGAACTGCAATATGTATTTCATTAAAGAACAAACTTTAACATTTAATGGGAAGTCCTCTCAGTGACTGCACTTGTGCACGTCTCACGCAGACATGTTAATATTCTTTTATTTATTCATCTGTTTATTTATTGATGACGAGGAGGGGAACGGTTTAGCTGTGGGCTATGCGGCTTTTAGTTGAGCTGGTGGATTCTTTGGTCGTATTTGGATGCAAATATTTCACTGGGTGATGTGACCTTGTCGGTGCCAAAAAAAAAAGAAAAAGTGTCGGGCTTGTCACAGTGCCCACGAGCAAGGCACAACCAAGGGGGAAAAACAGCCTTTACTCACTGTGAGACTACTGTAGGATCATTAGATGAATGGTAACAAAAAAAAAAAAAAAGAAAGCTGCCCCCTTTTTTGTGCCTTTCCGATTTCCTCCTCCAGGCCTCGTCACATAAAGCAGGCCTTATTTTCTCTCTATTCCATCACCGTTAAAGACGCACGTGGCTCCTCCACTGACGCGCGCTGCCAGCTTATGTGGCTCACTGTTGCCTTACCTGAGAGCAAATGCTAATATTCTATTAGAGTCTAATCAGGGGGTCTGTGGAGAGCTGGATGGGTCCCTGGAGCGCACACTTGCCAGATGTCAGCCCGCCAGAAAAACAGCTCGCCTGCCAACGTGCCCGACTCTATTTAAATACACAGTCAAACATGCTTGGTTCGCGCAGCCTTTGAAGCAAAAAACAAAAAAAACAAAAAAAAAAAAAAACCCTTCAGTTCATAGTTCTGGTTAGATGTGAGGAGGAGGAGGGTGTTTTCAGTGCTGTGTCCAAAGCAGAGATGGTGGTGGGTTTTTTTTTTTTTTTTTGGTTCAGGGCTGATTGGCTCGAGTGTTGAGCGCTGAACGAGCGTTTCAGCACCACGGACAGAGACACCTGAGCATCAGCATCTCTGCAATCTGGCCTCCACCTGTCACCCATCACAGCGCCTGCAATACATCTGCATGGGATTACTTTGAGCATAATTGCTGAAAAGTGTAAAAATGTACAGGATTATCAGGGGTTTTTTTTGTTTTTTTTGCAAGACTTAAATGTTATTTTTTTTTTAAAAAACTATCTAGTGCACATGCAACTGTATTACTACCACAGTAGGTTTTCAAAGACGCCAAATTGCACCAAATTCTCTAAGAAAAAAAAGCCTTACCGATTAATTAATTCGTCAGATCACGGCACGTGCCCCCCCCCCCCCCATACCTAGAGCATAAAAACAACGCCCTGATAACCCCCACCCGATCAGGCCAAAGATGCTGAACCACCATCTTCATGACAAATTAAGAGCATCAAAACGCCCCCTATTAATGAGACAGCGGTGATGGTTCATCAATTAAAAGATGCTCCCGGTGAGTGCTACTAATTCCCCCCCCCCCCCACTCCTAAACGAGCCATTCACTTAATACGTTAATAAGAGCGAATTATTAAATTACACATCGAATTATGAAAAGCAGATAATTATGAAGAGCGAGTTAAGCAGTCATTAGCTATCCCTGTTAATTACCGCTGGTCAGGGAGGGCTGCCGACTGAGGGTCTCGTCGGGAATTGAAATTAACTTGACGCACCGAGCCGCCGCCGCCGCCGCCGCCGCCGCACAGACCGACAGACGGACCGATAACCAGGCGGGCAGACGCCACACAACTATGGCCTCTTTTCACTTTAACACACTGGGCGAAAATCAATCTGGATTCTTTGATAGTGGATCAATGTGACCCCAGCACCAAGGAAGAAACATAAAATAGCTTCTGCACAGTGAAGGTGGTGGTGGTGGTGGTGGTGGTGGTGGGATAAATCATAAATATACGAGCCAAACAATTTTACCTTAAAGTCACAGAGCCGTCAGCTCAGATCGTGCAGTGAAACACGCACACGAGAGAGAGGGAGACGCACTGTGGGAGCTTTCTACAAAACGAAAGGGGCAGCCACTGTTTCCTTTTGTTATAATTACGCCCTCTGCTTTATTTTTCTCCTTCCCCAGAACACCACCCCCCCCCCCCCCCCACACACACACACACACACACTCTTTCACAGGGATACTGATGAAATTTTAATGAAGCCAGGGACTGTCGGAGCTCCGCCCGGGGACCCCGCAGTAGAATATTTTAACTGTACATTTACGCCAAGTGTCTGCCTTCAAACGCGCGGCTGCTCTCGAATCAGACGCACTGTGCGCCACAAACTAAAGGCGGCTGCGCACGCCGCGCACGCACGGATTTATCCGCTCCCTTAGCGCCGCCAAAACATTGTGCGCAAAAAAAAAAAAAAGAAAAAAAAAAGCCGTCAGATGGCTGCTTGATACTGTCGCCAATCAGTTGTTGTTGCTGCAATATTAATCAGCCATCAATAGTCATTAGTTTGTTAAGTGTTTCCCAGAATGTAATCGATGGAGGGATGTAAAGGAGGGGACACGCGCGCACGGTCGCACGCGCGCCCGTTGACAAGCCTCGGGCACGCGCCTGAATAAGAGCCCGTGCCAGTGTAGGGTTTTCACGTCACGGCTTTGCTGCGGACTCAAATCTGAACGAGGACACGGTGAAACGTTTTAGAGCCGCACCTCGTAGACGGGCGCCCACACGGGTTCGGGCCTTCGGTCCACTCCCTTAAAAAGTTGGACTGGGGGCTGATTTTAAACACGGGGGAAAAAACACTTATTTTGAAATGTAGTCAGAAATTGGGGTCTGGTGGCCAGGCGCTGGTTGGAGGGCTGTTCTCCATGAAACATTAATGACACTGAAGCATTTAGACTGAAGCTGTTATTTTAAACAATTCGTATTTTACAGTTAAATACACAATTTTTAGTCATTCATGACACAAAATGGAGACTGAACACATTGGCTTTATTTTACAAAAAAAAAAAAAAAAGGAGAAGAAGAAGAAGAAAAACAAAATGTAATGTGTGTTGCTTTTTCAAAAGGGAGACCCGGTTAATTTAATTCCGCTGGAAACATTCTCGGAGTTCAGCTGGAAGAGCTCAGGGGCGTGATTAGCGGGTGGGCACGGGCACCCCTGACTTCCGGCTCACGCCAAAATAAGGATGGGACGCTAAATCAAGTTCCTCCCTTTCCCCACAGCTCCTCCAGCTAGTTCACACACCAGTTATTCATAGAAACATTAACTTTTATTTAATTTTCTGTCAGACAAATCATTTCTTTTTTTCTTTTTTTCCTCTTTTTGTGCTGTGGCTCTTTATTGTACATTTGATGTCCTTATATGAATTTAACTTGACACCATGAATGAAAAAAAATATTTGAATTGATTCTTTTGAGGATAATATGTACGTTATGTTTTGACTGCAGCAGTTATATGAAAAATTGCAATTTGGGTGCTAGAGAGTTTAAAATATACATACATGAAGACTACTGGATGAAACTAATTGTGCTTCAATGTAGTATTTAATGAAGATTATCACTGTAATGTGACAAAATGGTATCGACTTTTCTTTTTAATTGTATAAATCGGCCTAACATCGATATCAGCAGATATTTGCCAATATCGACAGACACTGGCGAATAAGTGCCGATATTTTTCTGGTGTGTCCCAGTTGTGTGGCATTGATTTTGCCCTGAAGCGGACAACAGTAGACCACAGATGCAAATTCAGAAAACATCTGGGACTGAACCATTTTAAAATATTTTGGCTTTTTAAAATAATGGGATATTTCTTAGTTGATACCAAAAACAATCAACCAAAAATAATAAGTGAGCCATTAGCAAACTTATTATTTTTTGACATCAGTCAATACAGGGACAGTATCCTGCAGGCTTCCAAGGAGGAAGTTTATAGTTCTGTTGGACATGTTGCTAAAAAAAAAACCCCTGTATTTTCACATTAAGTTAAGGTAGTTGTCTTATTTTCCTGCTGGAATGTGTCTTTATATGCCAGCATCAGCAACTGGCAAAACTATTTTCAAAATATCGACATATCAGTTATCAAAAAAAAAATCCAATATGGTGCATTAAACCTCTTGTAATGCACTGTTCTACAGCTAGGGGAGTATAATGGCAAAAACAAAAAAATGCAAAGTAGACAAGAGAAGTTCATGTGGTGGCATGACTGTACTTGTGTATCGTCATGACATGATTCCAGTCAAATTCTCCAGTGATGCGGGGAATTACAAAAAAAAAAGAAGAAGACACAAATCGCTTGTCTTTTTTAGATTTGCTAAAAAATGATTTCTGTAACTTTTGCTGTTTTACCCTGCACCAAAAATATTTTAAGGCATTTAAAGTTAAAAAAAACCTTGTTTATTATTTTAAAACAGCAGACGCATGTCTTTTTTAAAACGAACTTGCATATGGTATTTGTTAGAATTTAATCACTTTCAAACTTTCCACAAATTGCAACTTTATGTCACAGAATCACACCATGAGTTATTTCTCTTTTTTTTGGGGGGGGGGGCAAAAAAGAACATGTAGAGCTGTATATAATGCAATATAATAACACATACACAGTATACAGCAGTGCATCTGACCTGTGACAGAACTCAATCTGCGGCTTCACTATAATGTGCATAAACATATAAGCTATTAACTAAATGCGTTCATCATTTCATTTCCAGCACATGGCGTTATCATGTAGTGGCACCACTAAACTGCTCCCAGCCATCAAACATTTCACCACACCGAGGATGGCTCTTTAAGCACCAGGCCTCCTCCTTGCATCCCCTTTCTTTCTTTTCCTTGCACCCATTTAGTGTTGACCTGCTCATTCTCACAGGCGGTTCTGCTGCTCCCAGAGAGTCGGTGGCAGAGCGAGACTGGACCTCAGTGAGGAGGTGGCAGAGCTGTCTGGTGGATGTGTGTTCATTGGGCTTTGACAGCCCTGCTCTGTTGCAGATCTATTAATCATACCCACAAGGAGTGTTAGTCTCTCCCCCCCCCCCCCCCACACTCATTCTCTCCCTCACTCATTCACTCACCCTCAGTTTTCAGTTTATACAGAACAGAATCATTTACATAAAGTCCTTAAGGCAAATAACTGTTGGGGGCTCTAATTTATATCTGATCGAAAATTAGCCGTCATTATGCGCACCATTAGCTGCGTCTTTAATGTGCTTCTAAGCACCATTTGTCAAGCAGCTTGTTAATATCCTTCAAGTCTTTAAAGTTGAGAGCTCATTAAAGACTGCTGTGCCTGCTCTTGATGCTATTTCATAAAATTCGATGGGCAGGGACAGAACATTTATAAGTGTTCTTTTTATTTTGGCATTTACATTGTCCAAAGAAGGAAAGAAAGAGAGAAAGAAAAGAAGTGGCCACTGCACAGGGTCTTTGTCTTCCTTGCTTTACTTTGACTAGAATTTAAAATACAAAACACAACATTTTGCTGTAGGATAACGTTTTGAAAATATAAATCCTGACGGATTTTAGTAAAATGATGAAATTACACTTATGCCAGCTCACTTGAAACATCTTCTTAACTGATTAATTTTGTGAGTTTTCAATACTTTGAAATGAAAAAAAAAAACCTGTTTGGAAGTGACACATCAGAAAAGCAAACTGACCCTTGCATCTACAGCACACCCACCCCTGAGAAGACTGTTATCTCACCCACAGCCCATAAAACAGGAGCCTCACCAGCCCAATCTTTGGCTACGGGTAATGGGAGTTATGCTGCTTTATTATTGGTTAAAGCTTGAGTGTCCTTAGCTCGTCCCCCCCCACCCCCCACCCATCCTCTCCCCACCATAACAGATTCCTCCGGGCTAAAGCAATAAAGAGAGTAATTAGAATGCTAAAGACAGATGTAAATAAAAGGAATGAGACAGTGGTGAGGGATGAGGCGTCTAGGTCACACACTCTCATCAAAAACCCAGTTGGTAGCAAATGACACAACGTTCAGTGCCAGAGGCCTCGGGCTATGACTGCAAACCAGAGGACATAATGGACTAAATTATGGCCTCAATGGCTATGCATCTCAAAGCACCAATAAGGGTACACACACACACACACACACACACACACACACACACACACACAGACACACACACACAGACACACACACACTGAACACGCAGTCATATTGTATGTTTGGACGGAATGTGTCCAAGGCATTACATAATGCCAAAACATTGTCCGGCATACGGTAATCAAAACGAGATGCTATTATTAAGCACAGAGACACTTTGCAGTGGCATATTCTGACTTTCCGTTGCCGTCACGGTCCCTTGAAGGTTATGGGCATCATGCGTCCAATCATACAGAAATATTCTCTCCAAGAAATTGCCAACTGTTCAGTGGAGGAGTAAGACTACAGCTTAACCCTCAGCACACTGGGTGAAAATCGGGCGTCTAATTCATGCCTCTCGTGCCGACGACTTTAAGTTAATGTGATTTGGCTTAATTTGCAGCTACTGATATTAGTTTGACGATTTGAGGCTAAAATATATAGGAAACATTATATGGAGAAATCTCGACTTAATAAGGCATTAAAGTTTCGTAATTGGTGCAAGCTCCCCTGAGAGCGTTACAGTGCTGAAGCTGAGGCTTTACGCGACAAAGATCACATACTAGTGCATTCTGTCCTATTATGAGGGCTCTCTACACCTGACATCCCACTGTTGTAATGGAGTACTTTTATTTTGGTGTCCTAACAACACAAAGGCCTTCGGGTCTTTTCACCTTTCCTTTATTTTCTCCGTGTTTGTTGGACCCAATAAAATCAGCAAATATGCACATTACTCACTGACATCAACTTGCTTTAATTACTTTAAAAAATTAAAACATGACAAACGTGCTGACAACCAGCACAAGGTTCACGTCAGGCATTCCAGGCACATCAGACATGGACAGGAAGTGCGTCTCGAACGGAATTCTTCTCACCACAAAACAATTAAACAATCCCCAAAATGACGGCATACAGGAGCCTCTGTCAGAAAAGCTCAGCCTATTTTTGGTGACCGTCAAGTTCACGTTTCCAACAGTGTGTCGACTGCTGTAATGGAAACGGGAGGTTATATAGCATTTTTATTGCTTAATAGTTACATCATCTTGCCATGCAAATGCTTTATTGAAAGTAATGCTTCAGCAAAGCAAGTTGATGCCATCCACTGTATTAGATTACACTGTGCTGCTGAAAAGTGTGCTTCTGGGGTGCCATTGCAAAAGGTTGATTACTTTGAATATATTTCACCTGCCGCTCAGGGCTATTATTGCTTGAGATACAGACTATAGTCAGAACCCTGATGGAGCGTTGTGAAATGGGCGATGTCCCTGGTAAAACCATATAAAGTGATTCAATGCCAGCATAAAGAAATGTTAACGATCGTCAAAGACCTTTGTGTTGGATGGCTTTTTGTGCAGTTGCTCTCTTTCTCGCACTCTGTTGTCCTTTTTATTTCCTTTCCACTTTCTGCTTGCATCAAAGGTGTAAGCATGTTTCAGATGAGATTTTTCTGGAGGAGCTGAAAAAAAAAATACATATGCATTCACATAGAATGTTTTGCTAATTTTCTAATAACTGTCAGTGAGATTTCCTTAGTGATGCCAGTGCATCTCAGTGGTAGTGTTGTGAAATGTGGCAGACATAGTTTCTGACCTCTATATAGCAGCGTGGAAGGTCCTCAACAGCTGTAAACAACACTGCAATCAGTGTCCCATCTGCTCCCATGTCCCACTTGTGTGGATGCCTTTTTGCCATTTCTTTCACCCTCTGCCAAGTGGCTGCCTCAGGACATCTAACCCAGAGAAAAGAGCTCATTTACCCAAGGAGGAAAGAAGCAAACTAGATTTCTGAGTGTGCCTGCTGACTGGGAAACTTGGTTGTGGCAGCATTCAACAGTGTAAGGTGGGTTATAATGTGCAAAATATCTCACTGAAAATGCAGAAATGTGCCCAGATAGAATATCAGTGGCAAACAATAACACAGAAAAAAGAGGGCTGATTAACTATGATCCTGCAGCCATATACTGTAGGTATCCAAGTGTCCATTACACATGAATTTAACCTCAATTAACTCCTCTCTATGCTAATGATGCTTTGCAGGGATTATCTGAAGTGGATGCTTAAGTGATGTACACACAAAAGGTAAATGTGGCAACTTTCATTTTTTTCTACAATTTATACAAGAGATTAAAAATAGCTCTATATGCACATTTTTTAAAAAAAGAAAAAAGAATAGCAGCATTTTACATGGGTATACATACATGCATCTTTAAACTTAGCCTCTAATTGATAAATGAATATCTTAAAACCTTGAATTTATGATCTTTAGTAGCATGTGAAACTACATTTTTATGATGTCTTGTTAATGAGCTCAGAATGGGTATTTAGGTATTGTGAAATCACGGTTTCACGTTATTCCAAATGTGATCTACAGGTGGTGGCACTAAAGCACAAAAAAAATAGCGATGAGGTAATGCAGTGATTTTCAACCGGGGTACTGTGAGAGATCATGCAGGATGCCACAGGAAATTGTCTTATTTCATTTACATGGTGCAAAAAAATTGCAAATAATTTACCGCTGCTGTGCATCGGTCCCTGTAGGGGCTCTTCCGTGTCAGTGGGTGGCAGTATGAGCGCAATCTCCCTTCTTCTTCTTCTTCTTGATGGAAAATTCACCCTGCGGAGAGGCGGAGTTACCTTCGTAGCTTCTGTAGCCATTTGTACCTGCCATGAAAATAAAAAAAAAAAAAAAGCTGTCATGTTTGCATTCACAGCATTATCTGGAGAGTCACACTGCTGGGAAAATGTGACTGCCTCCTCAGAAACTGCATTTTGATGTCGACTGTTTTCAGCACTAAACAAGCGGTGGGTACAAAATGTTACGGAGCTCTGCCAGTCCTTCTGTCCGGTAAGTGGTGGTCTCATTTTCACACTACTTTACTCTCCCGGTAAGAGCGGAATATCAACGTCGATTGGCTATCGCGACCACCAAGCATCAAGCAAATTTTTGGCTCAAGTTAAACAGAATCCAATTCACTCAGATGTGAATTCACGTGTATTCTTATCGTCTGGAGCAAATGCATGCGTGTTTGCGTCTTTCCATGGACTTTGTAAGTAATCGTGCCGTGTTTCACACTGAGTATAAACAAATCACAAGACTAAATTGTTATTAGATATGCCATAATAGGGCACAGTGTGTCTTTTTATGACATTTTTGGTTTGTGGTCTGCGGTGGGATTTTTTTTTCAATGTAGAAAGGGTGCCGTGGCTCAAAAATGGTTGAAAAACACCAAGGTAATGCAACTAAGGCAGCGAAGAAGATAATACGCACAGAGAATACAGCATTTCACATAAAAATGCAGGCGATCTTCATATTTTGGGGCTTTAAACAATACATTAACATTCTGTGAAAAATCCACCTTTTTTTCGCAAAGTTCCAGTGGTTCAGTTTACCATGCCTTTCAGCTCCGACGAAACCATGGCACATCAGTTCAAACATCAAAATGTGCCACTTTGCCTTAACGTCTGTCTCACACTGATACAAACTGTTTCAAGGAATGCAAGGAAACAAGCCGCTCAATCAGCCATGCAGCAAAAGAGCTGCAGTTTTCACACTAGCATCCTTGCAGATTGCCATTGCAGATGCCATTTCATTTTTTCTGTTACTATCATAGTATCCTCATTGATTATTTTGATTAATCTTGTTGGGCTTAGATGTAAAAATATATATATTTTTTTAGATTTAGGATGTTTTTTGTTTTTTTTTCTTGAGTGTCAACTGTTGCTGTAAGAGAAGCACTTGCCTTATGTTCTTACTCACCTTAATTTAGTCACTTGGTTGAATCCTTTGACAAAATTAAAATCTAGTGAATGTGTAAAACCTTAAATAGGCACTTTTATCTATCACTGTGCTCAAAACACTGACATATTTGATGTATTGTTATGCTAACTGCCACACTGTGCCCTGAATGCCTAAACAGACCACTAACTTTTTGTTCTTTAAACAGTTGTTCTTTTTTTTAAAAAATCTGTAATGATGTAGACAATCAAAAATACATGATGCCCCTGTGAGCTCGATGCAGAAAGGTCATCATGCCTCAATCACGGCACGCTTCCCCTCTCTCCTAATAATTGCCTTATGTTTCCGCAATCACAGCAACACATCGTTGCGAGCCCTTTATTCACAGGTGGGCACGAGCAAACTCACTATTCCACGTGCATAATCCATGTACAAATATGCCCAACACCGGAGCCCTGTGTGGTATGTGATTCGAGCGGGGGTCAGAGCCACTTGTACTCCTCTGGGTGGGATTGTGGAATTGCAGGAGGTTTGAGTGGAGCATTATCCCTACACGAGGGCCCTCCAGAACTCCTATCTGTTGTTCCCTCTACTCATTTACTTTATCAGTGCGCTGCTGTAATATACATAATTCAGACAACTGGGGAATGTCTTTGGGCTCTGAACCACCTGCTGGCTTTTATTAGCTAATTAATGGTGATTTATCAGAGCTGCTAATTTGAGTGGGGCTGCTTGCCTTCAGGAGTCTCCTAACACTGTATGAATTCTGATGGTAATTATGCTTATTTGATGGGCAGTTTGCTAAAACAAAAAGTTCTGTCTTTTCTGCCCCAAAGGGATGAAATTTCTGTTCTTACCAACAGTGACCTTGTGTAATTTTTTTTTCTGTCTCATTAAGGTCTCCCCACATACTTCATTTTAATGTTTAAATTCAAAACCGCTTATTTTTTAAAAAAAAAAAACCTTTTCACCTGTAGATGTGCGTCCTTGAAGGTCTTTTTGATGTCCTCATGTTTTAGTTCTATTTATTTCTTTTCAAGGTCCACACATTCAGCTGAGGTCACTTGAGATTCCTGGCTGCATGCATGAGCTGCAGTAAAGGAGAATATCAATATCAAGACACATAATTATGACTCACATGTTCAAAAAATTACCTGCTAATTTAAAGGTGTTTACAATTCCCCGAGTGTTCATATATTTTAATGTGGCTTCTTTGTTGTTATTGCAAACTTGCAAAAATTTAAATGATCAATTATCTGTTGTTTGCTAAACAGTTCAATGCACCATACAGGACATGAAAATGATTATTTAAATTATTGACGGAAAGTGAATTCCATGGATTTTTCTTGCTGAAGCCTGGTTTCTTCTTGAATGACAGATGAGTAAAAGCAAATTATTCCTGTGTTGCTAATAATGCACAAGCAAACAGCAAACTATCTAAAGTGTGGCAATGACCTGTCACGCAGGTAATTAAGTTAGGTGAATTAATTTTTATCTCAAGAGGTCGATTAAAAAAAAAACAAAACATGTTTCTATGAACACATGAAAAGTCCAAATCCTTCGCCTTGGCTACAACACTGAGGTTGTAGTAGTAGTTTCAATTTTCAAACCTTGTCTCTGGTTCATCACAGGTTTAACTTTTTTGAAATGTCTTTTACTAAAAAAACAATCCTTATTGAAGACCTCTTCAAAGATTTCAAAGTAAAGAACCTTTAATATAAGAAATATGCTTCCTTTATATTAGTGTGTGAGTTGACCAGCACGATTAGAATCTGCAATTATACTTTAAACGTGGAGTTTACAGTGCTGTGAAAAAGTATTCGCCCCCTTCCTGATTTCTTATATTTTTGCAAATTTGTCACACTTAGATGCTTTAGATCATCAAACAAATTTTAATATTTGACAAAGATAACTCGAGTAAATACAAAATGCATTTTTAAATGATGATTTCATTTATTAAGGGGAAAAAACTAACTACCTGGCCCTATGCGAGAAAATAATCCCCCCTTGTTACATCATGAATTAACTGTCATTAACCACATTTTTTGGAAAGCTAAGTTCATTCTCACTAGCCACACCCAGGCCTGATTACTGCCAGACTTGTTGAATCAAGAAATCATTTAAATAGAACCTGTCTGACAATGTGAAGCAGGCTAAAAGATCTTAAAAAGCAACACATCATGCCACGATCTCAAGAAATTCAAGAACAGATGAGAAACAAAAACCCAACACAACATCTAAAGAACTGCAGGCCTCACTTGTCTCAGTTTGGACACTGGCCCATTATTCAATGTTAAAAAAGGAGACTGGGCAAAAATTGCATCCATGGGAGAGTTTCACAGCGAAAACCACTGCTGATCTAAAAGAACACAAAGGCTCATCTCACATTTGTTGAAAAACATCTTGATCCCCAAGACTTTTGGGAAAATATTCTGTGGACTGACGAGACAGAAACTGAACTTTTTGGAAGGCGTGCGTCCCATTACATCTGGCGTAAAACTAACACAGCATTTCATAAAAGGAACATCGCACCAACAGTCAAACATGGTGGTGGTACAGTGATGGTCTGGAGCTGCTTCGCTGCTTCAGGACCTGGACGACTTGATGGAGCCATGAATTCCGCTCTCTACCACAAAATCCTGAAGGAGAATGTCCAGCCATCAGTTCATGACCTCAAACTCAAGCCTTCCGATGTAGCTGAATTAAAACAATTCTGCAGAGAAGAATGGGCCAAAATTCCTCAACGGTGATGTAAAAGACTCATTGCCAGTTATCACAAATGTGTAATAGCAGTTTTTGCTACCAAGGGTGGTGCAACCAGTTTAGGGGACAATTACTTTTTCACATAGGGCCAAGGTAGGTTTGGATAGCTTTTTCCTGTTTAATAAATGAAATTATCATTTAAAATTGTATTTTGTATTTACTTGGGGTACCTGTGGCTAATATTAATATTTGTTTGATGATCTGGAACACTGACAAATAAGCAGAAATATAAGAAATCAGGAAGGGGCAAATACTTTTTCACAGCACTGCATTGCCCTGGTATTCTGTAATTTTGGACTAAAGATATAAAAACAGTCAAACCTGCATAAAAGTGAAGGTTGAAACTGCAGCAACTACAGCCTTAAAAATACAACCACTTATTGCTGCACACTGATAAATCTTAAATCAACCAACAAAGGGCTCAAGTCTTTTTCTTCATAAATGATTCGTGCACATACAGTAAGACTGGTACATTTGATTTGAAATGAGATATTTAATACATCGCAGATGCAAAACATTTGACAAGGTGTCATATCAACAAAGATCCATTGTGTGAGGCATCAGATGGCTCATTGATGTTTTCTGCCCTCTGCATGCATGTCCTTTGGGAAACACCGAAGACTCTCCTTCTCCCTCAAAGCAGGTAAAATCCCAAAAGGCAGACACAAGTATAGAAGTATAAAACATGATGTCAACTCGTTTGGCATAAATGTGGGGGAGGAGGGGGGTTCAGATATGTCAGCAGGCGTATATTTCTTCTGTTCTTTTCATCACAATTCAAATAAAATTCAAAACAGCAGGTAAATGGTAATATCACACAAGCAACCAACGGAGCCTCCAGCAACAAGCTCCATTAAAAGAGTTTGAACTGCAAGTTGTTGCAGCTCTCTTTGCTCAAACTGAACTGTTTGCTCAGAGGGAATTGAACAGGGATTCCAAACACATGCTTTAATGTACAACATCATTTGCAACAAAGTTGGAATTTGGAGTGACAGTACTTAGTGAAATTGAATAACATTTCATTAAATGATTTTGGGACAGATATTGGTTAGTACTCTGGCCTCATGGCAAGAGGGCTCTGTGCACTAACTGTAAAATAAAGATGGAGGATATGAGAGCTCTCCAAAGTGAGGTCAACACATCTGGATTGCCCTCGGGTAGCTGGCTGCAGTAAGACATTAGGCCCCACCTCCCCCATTTATTTTAAATGACACTCTGGTAAAACTGGGAAAAGTTTAGTTTTTCACGATTATTTCTGTCTTTGTAAATAACTCGAATTACGCTGATTTGTCTTCAAGTATGAAGGTGGAATTTATAAAAAACAGTGTGAACACAATCAAGGAGACTTGGTGGTGGAATGAGGAGGTACAGGAAAGTACTCAAAGGAGAGGTTAGCAAAGAAAAATGGCATAGTGAGCGAGATGAAGAAAGTAGATGGGAGTATTTGGAAACTAGGTGCATGGCAAAGAGAGAGGAGGCAAAAGCAAAGGATAAGGCATATGGCATATAATGAGTTGTATGAGAGGCTGGACACTAAGAAAGGAGAAAAGTCAAGTCAAAATCAACTTTATTGTCAATTCTGCCATACAGCACATACAGAGAATTCAAATTACGTTACCCTGAGACCCACGGTGCACCAAGGTAAACACTAAATAGGAAATATGAATATAAACTATAACATTTAACACCGAACATTAAACATCAAACATCAGTGCAAAGAAAACCAACTCCCAACCAGAAGCGAACTAAAAATACTAAGGGTGTGCAAAATAACTAAATACAATAAAAATTAAGATAGCATGTAGTGACTATATCATATCAGGGTACATAGGCTCATATCAGGGTACATAGAGGGTTAAAGTGGCATGTAGTGCAAAGAGAGCAGTCCATTGCTGCATAAAGTGACTGATGCAGCCCTGAGATCAGTCTAAGTGCACGTGTTGGAGTGAACAGTTCCTGGGTGACAGAGTTCAGTTTTTGAAACTCCTAAAATCAGTGTGTGTGTGTGTGTGTGTGTGTGTGGGAGTGAACAGTACCTGGGGATGGTAGAGTTCAGTTGTTGAAGGGGTGTGTGTGTGTCAGAGTCCAGAATTTTTTGCGGGGGGCGCAGAAGGGGAAGGGGGGCAGAGCATAGAGAGAGTTGAGCTTCCTGACAGCCTGGTGGATGAAGCTGTCCTTGAGCCTGCTGGTTCTGGTCTGGAGACTCCGCAGTCTCCTCCCTGATGGCAGCAGACTGAAGAAGCTGTGTGATGGGTGGGTGGGATCATCTGCAATGCAGAGGGCTTTGCAGGTGAGCCAGGTGCTGCAGATTGCTTCAACGGAGGGGAGAGAGGCACCAACAATCTTTCCAGCTGTTCTCACTATGCACTGGAGGGTCTTGCGGCAGGATGCGGTGCAGGCGCCGTACCACACGGTGATGCAGCTGGTCAGGATGCTCTCGATGGTGCCTCTGTAGAAGGTACACATGATGGGGGCTGGGGCTTTGGCCCTTCTTAGTTTGCGGAGGAAGTAGAGACGCAGCTGAGCTTTCTTGGCCAGTGATACAGTGTTGGTGGTCCAGGAGAGGTCTTCTGTAATATGCACACCTAGGAACTTGGTGCTGCTCACCCGCTCCACAGCAGCACTATTGATGGTCAGGGGAGAATGCTGGGTGTGCGCTCTTCTGAAGTCCACAACAATCTCCTTCATCTTCTTCACATTCAGGGAGAGATTGTTGTCTCCGCACCACATGGCCAGGCAGCTCATCTCGCTCCTGTAGTTTGTCTCGCCTCCATTGTTGATGATGTCCACCACAGTTGTGTCGTTCACAAACTTGAAGAGGTTGGAGCTGTGTGTCAGTCTACAGTCATGGGTCAGCAGAGTGAAGAGGAGGGGGCTCAGCACACATCACAGGGTGCCCGTGTTCAGAGTGATGGTGCTGGATGTGTTACTGCCAACCTGTATTGCCTGCGGTCTCCCCACCAAGAAATCCAGCAACCAGTTACACAATGAAGTGTTGAGCCCCAGCTGGTCCAGTTTGTGAATGAGCTGTTGGGGGATGATTGTGTTGAATGCTGAACTAAAGTCTATGAACAGCATTCTGACGTAGGAGTGCTTTGTGGCCAGCTCTGTGAGGGCTGAGTGGAGGGCAGTAGAGATGGCATCATCGGTTGAGCAATTGGATCAGTACTCAAAATGGAACAGGTGCAGGGAGGGGGGCAGGGCAGACCTGATGTGCTGCATGATCACCCACTCGAAGCACTTCATGATGTTGGAAGTGAGTGCAACCGGACTGTAGTCATTGTATCAGGAGGGAGAGAATTTCTTGGGGACTGGAATGATGGTGGTGGCTTTGAAGCACGTGGGGACAACGGCCTGTTTCAGTGAGATGTTGAAGACGTCTATGAAGACACCTGTGAGTTCCTCCGCACGGGGTCTCAGTACGCCACAAGGTATGTTGTCAGGACCTGGAGCTTTGCGTGCATACAAGGACCTGTATCGATTGGGTAAACAGAGAGATTGAGCTGGAAAGGAAGTGCAGCAGGTTAGGTTGATTAAGGACAGAAATGGTAATGTACTAACAAGTGATGAGAGTGTGTTGAGAAGATGGAAGGAGTACTTTGAAGAGTTGATGAATGAAGAAAATGAGAGAGAGAGGAGGATGGATGAAAGAAAGATGGTGAACAAGAAGTCCCAAGGATTAGCAAGGTGGAAGTGAGGGTAGCTTTGAAGAGGATGAAGAATGGAAAGGCGGTTGGTCCAGATAACATACCAGTGGAGGTATGGAGATGTTTAGGAGAGATGGCGGTGGATTTTTTTAAACCAGATTGTTTAACACAATCTTGGAGAGTGAGAGGATGCCTCAATAGTGGAGAAGAAGTGTTTTGGTACCAATTTTAAAGAACGAGGGTAATGTGTCATGCGGTGACCCTCGCGCATCACCATAAGACGCCAAGAGTCCACCAGTGAGTTTTGCGAAGATGGTGATTTATTAACAAGACGAGACAGGACAAGACTGTGAGCCGCTCTCAGCAAAAACACACATAAATCAATACATGGGCTCGCAAGGCTGACCCCAGCCACTGCGAGCTAAACTGTGACAAAGCATGAGATAACGAACCTGACATGAAGGTCAAAACGACGCTCTGACAACAACTGACCAGGCTTAGACAAGGTGTTGACAATACTCCTGCAATCTTACTGCCGCTAGTGCCCGCTTTATGAAGGCGAACACTAACGAGCAGTAATGACACACAGCTGACCAGCCTTGGCAGGCGGAAGCCCCACCGAGCACCTTCACAATAAGAGCCCGGTGAGGCCAGAATACAACCCACAGCTGTCAAGGCCGGCAGCGAGTTGAACTTAGCCCGAGCACGATCAGAACCCAGCGCCCGGGTCACAACATAATGATCAGAGCTGGAGTAACTATAGAGGCATAAAGTTGGTCAGCCACATTATGAACATATTGGAAAGAATTGTTGAAGCCAGGTTAAGAAAAGACAGGTGACAATCAGTGAGCAGCAGTACGGTTTCATGCCAAAAAAAAAAGAGTACTACAGAAGCAATGTTTGCTCTAAGTGTTGATGGAGAAGTATAGAGAGTATGCACTGGAACAGAACTCTTGGCAGCTACAGGGTAGTTACCATAGTTACACAAGTTGCCACATGTGTTTGAGTGGCAAACACATGTGGCAGCTTTAGTTTTTATACAGCAAACATAAAAATCACAAAATATTTAGTCACAGCAGCACACAGTAGGGCTGTGTGATATGACAAAAAATTCATATCACGATATGTCATCTTATGTCACAATAAGTGTATATCATGCTATACATTTTTTGTAAATTCTACAGTTTAATCACACAAAAAGGACCATCTCTTTTTTTTTACTTTTTTATATATACAGTGGTGTGAAAAAGTGTTTGCCCCCTTCCTGATTTCTCATTTTTTGTATGTTTGTCACACTTAAATGTTTCAGATCATCAAACAAATTTAAATATTAGACAAAGATACAGTATCTCACAAAAGTGAGTACACCCCTCACATTTTTGTAAATATTGTATTATATCTCATGGGAGAACACTAACGATATGAAACTTTGATACAATGTAAAGTAGTCAGTGTACAGCTTGTATAGCAGTGTAAATTTGCTGTCCCCGCAAAATAACTCAACACACAACCATTAATGTCTAAACCTCTGGCAACAAAAGTGAGTACACTCCTAGTGAAAATGTCCAAATTGTGCCCAAAGTGTCAATATTTTGTGTGGCCACCATTATTTTAAAGCACTGCCTTAACTCTCTTGGGCATGGAGTTCACTAGAGCTTCACAGGTTGCCACTGGAATCCTCAACCACTCCTCCATGACGACATCATGGTGTTAGAGACCTTGCACTCCTCCACCTTCCATTTGAGGATGCCTCACAGATGCTCAATAGGGTTGAGGTGTGGAGACATGCTTGGCCAATCCATCATCTTTACCCTCAGTTTCTTTAGCAAGGCAGTGGTCGTCTTGGAGGTGTGTTTGGGGTCGTTATCATGTTGGAATACTGCCCTGTGGCCCTGCGGCCCAGTTTCTGATCATGCTCTGCTTCAGTATGTCACAGTACATGTTGGCATTCATGGTTCCCTCAATGAACTGTAGCTCCCCAGTGCTGGCAGCACTCATGCAGCTCCAAACCATGACACTCCCACCACCATGCTTGACTGTAGGCAAGACACACTTGTCTCTGTACTCCTCACCTGGTTGCCGCCACACATGCTTGACACCATCTGAACCAAATAAGTTTATCTTGGTCTCATCACACCACAGGACATGGCTCCAGTAATCCATGTCCTTAGTCTGCTTGTCTTCAGCAAACTATTTGCGGGCTTTCTTGTGCATCATCTTTAAAAGGGGCTTCCTTCTGGGATGACAGCCATGCAGACCAATTTGATGCAGTGTGCGGCTTATGGTTTGAGCACTGACAGACTAACACCCCATCCCTTTGACCTCTGCAGCAATCCTGGCAGCACTCATACATCTATTTTCAAAAGGCAACCTCTGAATATGAGGCAGAGCATGTGCACTCAACTTCTTTGGTCGACCATACAAGGCCTGTTCTGAGTGGAACCTTTCCTGTTAAACCGCTGTATGTTCTTGGCCACTGTGCTGCAGCTCAGTTTCAGGGTTTTACCAATCTTTTTATAGCCTTGGTCATCTTTATGTAGAGCAACAACAACTTTTTTTCAGATCCTCAGAGAGTTCTTTGCCATGAGGTGCCATGTTGAACTTCCAGTGACCAGTATGAGAGAGTGTGAGCGCGATAACACCAAATTTAACACACCTGCTCCCCATTCACACCTGAGACCTTGTAACACTAATGAGTCACATGACACCGGGGAGGGAAAATGGCTAACTGGGTACAATTTGGACATTTTCACTAAGGGTGTATTCACTTTTGTTGCCAGCAGTTTAGACATTAATGGCTGTGTGTTGAGTTATTTTGAGGGGAAAGCAAATTTACACTGATATACAAGCTGTACACTGACTACTTTACATTGTATCAAAGTGTCATATCCTCAGTGTTGTTCCATGAAAAGATATAATAAAATATTTACAAAAATGTGAGGGGTGAACTCACTTTTGTGAGATACTGTAACACAAGTAAACACAAAATACAATTTTTAAATGAAAGTGTTTATTATTAAGGACAAAAAAAAATCTAAACCTACAGTGGGGCAAAAAAGTATTTAGTCAGCCACCAATTGTGCAAGTTCTCCCACTTAAAAGATGAGAGAGGTCTCCAATTTTCATCATAGGTATACCTCAACTATGAGAGACAAAAAGAGGAAAAAAAAATCCAGAAAATCACATTGAAGGATTTTTAATGAATTAATTGGTAAATTCCTCGGTAAAGTAAGTATTTGATCAATAACAGAAGTTCATCTCAGTACTTTGTTATATACCCTTTGTTGGCAATGACAGAGGTCAAACGTTTTCTGTAAAGCCTGTTTTCCACAAGCCCAGCACACCTCGGTACGGCTCGATTCACTTCAGTACGGCTCGGAATGCTTCTGTCTCCATTAACACGGTGTTGTGCTTGTGCTGTGTTTTTTTTTTTTTTTAGGAGGTTTTAGAAGCGGGGCAGCAGCAGATTCTCAGCGAGGCGGGGCCACACTCCCGTGACGTTACGCACCCGACTGAGTCCTTATTTACACGAGACAAAAAAGGATCCAAGGATTATTGCCTTGCTCGCTCTGTGGATTTATCTCACAATTAATTTTATCTCATAATTAAGCTGCAACAACACAAGTCACTTTTGTTTTGAATTAACTGCCAAATGACCTAGAAATAATGAGCTGAAACTTGTTTTTATTCGTATTAAATAATGAGACGGTGGCACACTGGCCTACACCAAATTATTATTTTTTACATCCTAGGGCATTTTGGATGTACTGAATTAAAAAAATTCATGTTTTTCACCTTCAGGTCAACGTTTGGAACAACAGTATTATTATTTTCCGTTTAGATGATGCTACACTCCTTCTAAAGTATTGTAAATCTCTGAATTTGGAATGCCGATAGAACATTCAATTTACATATACTTACTTTTTTACATACTTTGACTTGTAAGCTTGATCAGTCTCTCCTGCTGCATTTTAAAGTCCAACTGTGCAACTTCTTATAAGTTAACATAAAAAATTTACCCAAAGTTTAGAACTGGATCATGTGGGACTAATTTTTTATATTTCAATAAAAAGAACAGAAAGCTTACAAAAAGATTTCTTTTTTGGTCTAGTTAAAAATTACATTACCTTTACAATGGTTGACCCTGACAGGAAGATCAGTATCATTTTGATCAGACTAGGCAATGGAATTTCTATGTAATTATACTGTTTTATAATTCAGTGTTATAACAGACAAACCACACTTTCCAAAACAATTCCATTTTATTATATACAAAATATTAAAAGAAAAAAAAAACTTTGCAACACAACATGAAGGTTAATCGACATTTTATACACGCCGACCACTGAGTGTCTACACCAGCTTCCCAAACTGGGTCACGACTCGGTTGAATGAAGCCGTCTCTGCCTGCTGTGTCAGGATGGCTCGGATGAATAATCCGGACGGGCTGTCGCGGCGGACGCGTGGGATGATTCTACAAGGAAAATGCACACAATAAAATACAGCACGTAAGTGCAAGATATACAGAAAAGACAATAGTTTTTAACAAGAATACATAAGCTTATTTCAGCGTATTGTTCACATGAATAATTAAAATAAAAGCTTTAGTCCGCATTGTGCTGCAATAAAGCAGCGATCCATCCACAAATGAACAGCTTTTTTATTGCATAAATAAACTGAGCGTCTTACCGAATATATTTGCGAAAAAACGCACAATAAAAAAAAATTAAAACTCACTGTTAAAGGACTCCGATGTCCAGACCTCCCGGTATATTTTTTCATTCCGGGTGGCTCCGTCTAACTCGCGCTGCATACGTTCGTCTGACAATGCAGTGAACAGACACTGCAGCTCCTTATTGGTCCATGGAACACCCTTATTACACGAAGCCATTTTTGATAGAGAATAAATGAAAATAGCACAGCAATACACTGAAAAGGAACCGCCAACAGTGGTTGCGTGCTGAGTAAAGGCGGTCGTGAAGATTATTTTTTTTTTTTTTTTTCAAAAACTTTATTGAGAAGGTCGTGAAGATTTGGTAGATGAGGAGGAGGAGAGGGGCGGTTACAACCTGACCAATCAGCGCCGGTTACGACCTGACCAATCAGCGGCGACCAGTCTGTTAACGTCACAACACGGCACAGCTCAGCACTGCTGTACCCTGCCCTTCAGCGGGGCTGAGAATTGCGGCTGTTAAACCGTGTTGGGGCTTGTGGAAAAGCGTACAAAGCGTGCTGAGCCGTCCCGTGTCGCGCTAAAGCGTGCTAGTGGAAAAGGCCCTTAAGTCTTCACAAGGTTTTCATACACTGTTGCTGGTATTTTGGCCCATTCCTTCAAGCACATCTCCTCTAGAGCAGTGATGTTTTGGGGCTGTCGCTGGGCAACACAGACTTTCAACTCCCTCCAAAAATTTTCTATGCGGTTGAGATCTGGAGACTGGCTAGGCCACTTCAGGACCTTGAAGTGCTTCTTATGAAACCACTGCTTCGTTGACCGGGCGGTGTGTTTGGGATCATTGTCATGCTGAAGACCCAGCCACGTTTCATCTTCAATGCCCTTGCTGATGGAAGGAGGTTTTCACTCAAAATCTCACGATACATGGCCCCATTCATTCTTTTCTTTACACGGATCAGTCGTCCTGGTCCCTTTGCAGAAAAACAGCCCCAAAGCATGATGTTTCCACCCCCATGCTTCACAATAGGTATGGTGTTCTTTCTCCTCCACACACGACAAGTTGGGTTTTTACAATAAAGTTCTATTTTGGTTTCATCTGACCATATGACATTCTCCCAATCCTCTTCTGGATCATCCAAATGCTCTCTAGCAAACTTCAGATGGGCCTGGACATGTACTGGCTTAAGCAGGGGGACACGTCTGGCACTGCAGGATTTGAGTCCCTAGCAGCGTAGTGTGTTACTGATGGTAGCCTTTGTTACTTTGGTCCCAGCTCTCTGCAGGTCATTCACTAGGTCCCCCCGTGTGGCTCTGGGATTTTGGCTCACCGTTCTCGTGATCATTTTGACCCCACGGGGTGAGATCTTGCGTGGAGCACCAAATCGATGGAGATTATCAGTAGTCTTGAATGTCTTCCATTTTCTAATAATTGCTCCCACAGTTGATTTCTTCACACCAAGCTGCTTACCTATTGCAGATTCAGTCTTCCCAACCTGGTGCAGGTCTACAGTTTTGTTTCTGGTGTCCTTTGACAGCTCTTTGGTCTTGGCCATAGTGGAGTTTGGAGTCTGACTGTTTGAGGTTGTGGACAGGTGTCTTTTATACTGATAAAGAGTTCAAACAGGTGCCATTAATACAGGTAACGAGTGGAGGACAGAGGAGCCTCTTAAGGAAGAAGTTACAGGTCTGTGAGAGCCAGAAATCTTGCTTGTTTGTAGGTGACCAAATACTTATTTTACCGAGGAATTTACCAATTAATTCATTAAAAATCCTTCAATGTGATTTTCTGGATTTTTTTTTCTCATTTTGTCTCTCATAGTTGAGGTATACCTATGATGAAAATTGGAGACCTCTCTCATCTTTTAAGTGGGAGAACTTGCACAATTGGTGGCTGACTAAATACTTTTTTGCCCCACTGTACATGACCCTGTGTGAAAAAGTGATTGCCCCCTAAACCTAATAACTGGTTGGGCCACCCTTAGCAGCCACAACTGCAATCAAGCATTTGCAATAACTGGCACTGAGCCTTTTACAGCGCTGTGGAGGAATTTTGGCCCACTCATCTTTGCAGAATTGTTGTAATTCAGCCACACTGGAGGGTTTTCGAGCATGAACCGCCTTTTTAAGGTCATGCCACAGCATCTCAATCGGATTCAGGTCAGGACTTTGACTAGGCCACTCCAAAGTCTTCATTTTGTTTTTCTTAAGCCATTCAGAGGTGGACTTGCTGGTGCGTTTTGGATCATTGTCCTGCTGCAGAACCCAAGTGCACTTCAGCTTGAGGTTACAAACAGATGGCCGGACATTCTCCTTCAGGATTTTTTGGTAAACAGCAGAATTCATAGTTCCATTTACCACAGCAAGTCTTCCAGGTCCGGAAGCAGCAAAACAGCCCCAGACCATCACACTACCACCACCATATTTTACTGTTGGTATGATGTTCCTTTTCTGAAATGATGTGTTACTTTTATGCCAGATTAATGGGACACACACCATCCAAAAAGTTCAACTTTTGTCTCGTCAGTCCACAGAGTATTTTCTCAAAAGTCTTGGGGATCATCAAGATGTTTTCTGGCAAAACTGAGACAAGTCTTTATGTTCTTTTTGCTCAGCAGTGGTTTTCGTCTTGGAACTCTGCCATGCAGGCCATTTTTGCCCAGTCTCTTTCTTATGGTGGAGTCATGAATACTGACCTTAACTGAGGCAAGTGAGGCCTGCAGGTCTTTGGATGTTGTTGTGGGGTCTTTTGTGACCTCTTGCATGAGTCGTGGCTGTGCTCTTGGAGTCATTTTGGTCAGCCGGCTACTCCTGGGAAGGTTCACCACTGTTCCATGTTTTTGCCATTTGTGGATAATGGCTCTCACTGAGGTTCGCTGGAGTTCCAAAGCTTTAGAAATGGTTTTATAACCTTTTCCAGACTGATAGATCTCAATTACTTTGTTTCTTATTTGTTCCTGAATTTCTTTGGATCGCAGCATGACGTCTAGCTTTTGAAGATCTTTTGGTCTACTTCATTTTGTCAGGCAGGTCCTATTTAAGTGATTTCTTGATTGAGAACAGGTGTGGCAGTAATCAGGCCTGGGTGTGGCTGGAGAAATTGAACTCAGCTTTCCAAAGGTGTGATAAACCACAGTTAATTTCTGTTTTAACGGGGGGGGGGGGGTCACTTTTTCACACAAAGCCATGTAGGTTTGGATTTTTTTTCCCCCTTAAGAATAAACACCATTTAAAAACTGTGTTTTGTGTTTACTTGTGTTATCTTTGTCTAATATTTAAATTTGTTTGATGATCTGAAACATTTAAGTGTGAAAAACATACAAAAAAAAAAGAAATCAGGAAGGGGGCAAACACTTTTTCACACCACTGTACCTTTTCCTCTCATAATTTTGCAGTGTTGTTATAAAATAGTTTAATGTGCATTTGAGACCTGATTGTCATAAATTTCAGGTTTTTCTTTGAAATCATATAGGAATAAAAAGTAAACATCAATAAGTTAAATATTTCTTGAGCCAGAGGAGATCAGCAAAAAAAAAAAAAATAAAATAAAAATATATGTATATATATATATATATATATATATATATATATATATATATATATATATATATATATATATATATATATATATATATATATATAAATGTCTGAAAATGAGAAAATTACCCATCACTGCCATCTACAAATATAAATTAGCCGTTAGTTTAAATCAGTGAAAATTTAAGTGTTGATCCACAGCCTGATGACTGCCATTCTGGCCTGATTTAACCTGTCTGCTTCTTAGTCAAAATATTTCAGATTGGTCATGATCTGAAAATCAAAGACACATAAGGTACTGTAATAAAATACATGTGATGACTTTAACTTTATTCATTATCGCTACTTGACTAATTAAAATCATTAGAAATCAAATAAATTACATTAAGAGCCAACTTGCTCCTCCTACCCATTTTAATTTATTTATTATTTATTTTGCGTGTATGTGCCACCATCCTGCACTTTTGCAGCTTTAATAAATTTTTTCAGACAAAGCTAAGAAACTCAGCAGTAATTTAAACCCAAGAAACGATGGTCTGATACATGTTTCCAGTTAGCACAACTTAGCATCATCATTTAGCATTTTATAATTAGACATGGTGTTCACGTTACTTACCTCCTATTAAAACGAGGTTAGCAAACTATCCTCTCTGATGCAGCACAATGGAAAACAATCCCACATCCCTGACAAACAGGAGTAGCAGCTATCTGAACTAGTTGTTTGGAGTTAGCATGAGCAACCACCGGACTGAAGATTAACCACCCACCATACACCTGTTCTGCTGTGTGTACTGCGGAGGAGAGGTGGGGCGCTGACAAGTAGTGGTGAGGAGCTTTACTGAATAAATGGAGTATGTGCATTTTAAATCACGATATAAATGATAGAGTATTCTATGAAATGATAGACATTTTATATCATCATCTGATATACAGTATATCATCATATCGCACGGCTCAAGTACACAGAGTGATTTTTTTTTTAATTTAGGTGTTAATAGCACACTGTTTCCTTGATTGTAATGGTGTATTGGTAAGAGCACACATAAGTGAAGAACTGGTTCTGAGCCTTTATTTATTTATTTATCTATCTATTTTCTGTCAATTAATACAAGGTGGAATGGTAAAATGACCTTTCCTCAATGCAAACAGGTACTCTGTATACTACTGTGACTGAATACTGTGGGTGATTTTGTGTTCATTTTTGCCACTCAATGTTTTCTAATTGTCATGAGTTCTGTTTTGTGACATCATGAGCATCCCCTCTATAGAGAAGGTTAGAAGGAGTTGTATTGTGTCTTTGTGGATCTAGAGAAGGCATACGATAGGGTGCCAAGAGAGGAAGTGTGGTACTGTATGAGAAAGTCAAGAGTGGCAGAGAAGTATGTGAGGGTGGTGCAGGACATGTATGAGGACAGCGAGACAGTGGTGAGGAGTGCTGTAGGAGTGACAGATGAATTCAAGGTGGGGTTACATCAGGGATCAGCTCTGAGCCCCTTCTTTTTTGCCATGGTGATGGACAGGCTCACAGACGAGGTTAAGCAGGATTCTCCGTGGATCATGATGTTTGCAGGCGTCATTGAGATCTGTAGTGAAAGTAGGGAGCAGATGGAAGAGAACCTTGAGAGCTGGAGGAATGCTCTGGAGAGAAGAGGAATGAAAGTCAGTAGAAGCAAGACAGAATACATAAGTGTGAATGAGAGGGAGGCAGGTGTAATGGTGAAGATGCAAGGAGTAGAGGTAGGGAAGGTAGACGAGTTTAAATACCTGGGGTCAACCATCCAAAGCAATGGAAAATGCTCAAGAGAGGTAAAGAAAACAGTGCAGGCAGGGTGGAGTGGGTGGAGACAAGTGTCAGGGGTGATTTGTAACAGAAAGATAGCAGCTAGAGTGAAATGAAAGATTTACAAGACAGTAGTGAATCAGAATCAGAATCAGATGTATTGCCATTGTTCATGTAGTACACAAACTAGGAATTTGTCTCGGTGCCATGCTGCAACATTAAAAACATGATGAGATAAAGAGATAAACTAAAAAACTAAAGGACTAAAAACGTGCAATAAGTGTAGAAAAATAAGTAATAATAATAATAATAAAAGTAATAATGCGTAGTACTAGTCAAGGCAGTTTTAAAAAAATTAGCAAGTAAGATAATATGGGGTACCACAGTGCAGTTGATAATGCAACAGAAAAAACAGTGATGAATGACATGAGTCTGGTTGAGCTGCTGTACATAGTGCACGAGAGTCAATAAGTCACTTAATGTTCAGCAGTCTGATGGCAGAGGGGAAAAAGCTGTTCATGTGCCGGGAGGTTTTAGTCCGAATGGACCGAAGTCTTCTACCTGAGGGGAGGGGGGCAAACACTATGTGACCAGGGTGTGAAGGATCGGCTATGATCCGGCCAGCACGCCTCTGGGTCCTGGAGATGTACAGGTCCTGGAGAGATGGGAGCTTGCAGCCTATCACCTTCTCAGCAGTGTGCACGACGCGCTGCAGCCTTAGTCTGTCCCTGGCAGTGGCTCCTGCATACCACACAGTTATGGAGGAGGTGAGGATGGACTCGATGATGGCCGTGTAGAACTGCACTAACATCTTGGTGGGTAGCTTGAGCTTCCTCAGCTGCCGCAGAAAGAACATCCTCTGCTGGGCCTTTTTGATGAGGGAGTTGATGGTTGGCTCCCATTTGAGGTCCCGGGTGATGGTGGTGCCCAAGAAGCGGAAGGAATCTGCAATGGTGATGAGAGAGTCTGTGATGGTGAGGGGGTGCAGGGGGTTGTGACTTTCCTGAAGTCCACAATCATCTCCGCTGTCTTCAGAGCGTTCAGCTGCAGGTTGTTATGGCTGCACCAGGACACCAGCTGGGCCACCTCTTTCCTGTAGACGGACTCATCACCGTTGGAGATGAGCCCGATGAGGGTGGTGTCGTCCGCAAACTTAATCAGCTTAACAGACTGGTGGGAGGAGGACCTGGCTGTAAAATTACAGGCTGTAAAACCATGCACATAGCAGTGAGACCTGCTATGTGCATGGTTTGGAGACAGTGGCACTGACAAAAAGACAGGAGGCGGAGCTGGAGGTAGCAGAGGTGAAGATGCTAAGATTCTCACTGGAAGTGACTAGGAGGGACAGGATTAGAAATGAGTATATCAGAGGGACAGTTCAGGTCAAGCCATTTGGAGACAAAGTAAGAGAGGCAAGGCTGAGATGGTTTGGACATGTGCAGAGGAAGGATAGTGAATACATTGGACAAAGGATGTTGAAGATGGAGCTGCAAGGCAGGAGGAAAAGAGGAACACCACAGAGAAGATTCATGGATGTACTGAAGGACATGGAGAGGGTTGGTGTTACAGAGAAAGATGCAAGGGATAGTGTGAGATGGAGGCAGATGATCCACTGTGGCGACCCCTGAAGGGAGAAGCCAGAAGAAGAAGAAGACTGAACACAATCGAGTGAAATTGCGATGGAGTGGGGCTGCCTTAGGCCTGCTCTGTAGGCTGAAATGGGTGTGTGCCATATTTGCAGAAAGTTTAGACTGTGGCACCACTTCCGGCCTGTTACTCCTGCACAGAGCAAGAGAGCAGCACCTAAATGCAGGAAAATCTTTTTTTTTTTAACAATGGATGAAGTGACACCAAACTGTTCATTAGGCTTCCAAATAGCACAGCTCAGGAAAAGCTGTTGTTTTTGTTTTGTCATTATTATTAATATTATTATTTAAAAGTGTATTGGCAGCAAAAACATAAGGCGCAGAAACATTAAATTTTACAGCCAGGTCTGAAATTCCCCCCAATCTCTCTTACATTTCACAAATATCTCAAGAACAGTTCACTCAAATCTACAACTTGCTGTCATTGGTCTTATATTCTAAAACTGAGACTTGAGCATATTTCCAAAAATGTGAAAGTAAAATTAAAAGCAACTCCTTTCTCCTGATTTAAACTGTGGTTGCATTCATCTACTGTTTGACCTGTATCTGATGTGGTTATTTAAACTGAAAACTTCACATGCAGTAACTACATTTGTTGGAAGTGCACCATATTCTATACAATTCCATCCATAGTATGCGCCACAAACCATATTTTGTTAACTGTCTATTAGCCTTTGTGTTCCTCAATTTTTGTTGAGGAAGTAAGACTGTGAACTGAAAGAGTCCTGTAGTGTTAAAATGGTGCTGTAGTATGCTGGAGGTCCCTGGTTTGAATCCCAGGGAAGTCTTTTCTTCTATAAACAGCAGCTGAAGAGCAACATGCCTCTCCTGTGCATTTTAAAACCTGAGGTGCTAATGAAGACATCAGTTGATAAAAAAATAATAATTTAATCAGCAATCACCTGTTGCATGCACTCAATCTCAAATTCTAATGTCCTCAGGCATGGAGAACGTTTCTTTGGTCTCTCCATCCCGTAGCTGCAGGTTCAAACCCTTTTCAGCCATTCTATACTGTATCTCACCATGACTGTCATGTTAGTAAGAGCTGACATGATTAGCCCTGCAGTTCTGAATGCCACAATTCACAAATTTCTTTGGTAAACAGTATAAAAGCTTGTACTGTGTTGCACTGTGTCTTTGTGGATTTAGAGAACACATATGATAGGGTGCCAAGAGAGGAAGTGTGGTACTGTATGAGGTAGTCGGGAGTGGCAGAGAAGTATGTGAGGGTGGTGCAGGACATGTATGAGGACAGCGAGACGTGGTGAGATATGCCGTTGGAGTGACAGATGGATTCAAGGTTGTGGTGGAATTACATCAGAGATCAGCTCTGAGCCCCTTCTTGCTTGTCATAGTGATGGGCAGGCTGACAGACGAGGTCAGGCAGGAGTCTCCGTGGTGATTGCAGATGCCATTGTGATGGCATTGTGATCTGTAGTGAGAATAGGGAGCAGGTGGAAGAGAACCTGGAGAGGTGGAGGTATGTGCTGGAGAGATGAAGAGAGGAGAATGAAAGTCAGTAGAAACAAGACAGAATACATGCATTTGAATGAGAGGGATACAGGTGTAACTGAAGATGCAAGGAGTAGAGGTAGTGAAAGTAGATAAGTTTTAAATACCTGGGGTCAACCATCCAATGCAATGGAAATGCACAAGACAGGTGCAGAAGAGGGTGCAGGCAGGGTGGAGTGGGTGGCAACAAGTGTCAGGGGTGATTTGTGACAGGAAGATAGCAGCTAGAGTGAAATGAAGATTTACAAGACTGTAGTGAGACCTGCAATAATGTATGTTTGGAGACAGTGGCACTGACAGACAGGAGGTGGAGTTCAAGGTGGCAGAGTTGACGATGCTAAGATTCTCAATGGGAGTGACTAGGAGGCACAGGATTAGAAATGAGTATATCAGAGGGACAGTTCAAGTTGAGCAGTTTGGAGACAAAGTAAGAGAGGCAAGGCTGAAATGGTTTGGACATGTGCAGAGGAGGGATACTGGAGATACTGGACAAAGGATGTTGAAGATGGAGCTGCCAGGCAGGAGGAAAACAGGAAGACCACAGAGAAGATTCATGGATGTAGTGAAGGAGGAGATGGAGAGGTTTGGTGTTTTAGAGCAGTGTTTATCAACTGGGGTTCCCTGGAGTGTTCAGGTTTCCATGGGAAATTTTCTAAGTTTGCTTTATAATTGGTCCAAAACATTGGAAATAATTTGCCATTGTTGTCCATGGGTGCAGGAGTGCCAAACGAACCCATGCACAACAGCAAATTATTTGCAATGTTTTGGACCAATTAAGGAATGAAATTTGAAAATTTCCCACAGAAACCTGGTGGTTCTGGGGAACCCCAGTTGGAAAACACTGTTATAGAGGAAGATGGAAAAAAAAATAAAATAAAGATGCAAGAGATACAGTGAGATGGAGGTAGATGATCCTCTGTGGCGATTCCTAAAGGGAACACCGAATAGAAGGAGAAAAAGAAGCATGTTGTTACTCTCTGCTTGGGTTTTCTCCAGGTTCTCTGGGTTTTCCACACAGTCCAGCGGTGAGATACTTGCTAGGTTAGCTGGTAATTCTAAATTGGCTGCAGGTGTTTACGTGAGAGTGAGTCATTCTTTCTCTGTGGACTGAGAACTGCCCGCAATGTACTACTTGCTCATTGATAGTACGGATATGTTCCAGCTGTCCAATAGCATGGAAAGATTCACTAAATATAACTAAATAATTATTCTGAGTAAGAAAAATGTTGCAAAAAATAATATTTGAAAAGGCCATGTTTAACATTTTGTTAAAAACATTTTTCAACAACACCATGTACACAATTACAGAGGAGGCCTACATATGCTATCCATCCATTTTCTATCCCTTGTCCGGCGGTCCGGGTCATGGAGACAGCAGCTCAAGCAGAGAAGCCCAGACTTCCTTCTCCCTGGTCACCTGCTCCAGCTCTTCAGAGAGGGTACCAAGGCGTTCCCAGGCCAGCTGGGAGACATAGTTTCTCCAGCGTGTCCTGGGTCTGCCCCAGGGTCTTCTCCAAGTGGGACATGCTTGAAACACATTAACTGGGAGGAAGCATGAAGCATCCTGATCAGATGTCCAAACCACTTCAACTGGTTCCTTTTGATGTGGAGGAGCAGCGGTTCTACTCTGAGCCTCTCCCGGATGACTGAGCCCCTCACCCTATCTCTCAGGGTGAGTCCAGCAATTCTATGGAGAAAGCTCATTTCAGCCACTTGTAACTGCAATCTCATTCTTTCGGTCATTACCCAAAGCTCATGACCATAGGTGTTATGAGCCGAACCTGTGTTCTCCTGCGGGCTCGGTTCTGATCGTTCTTGGTCGTGTGTTGTGTTTTGATTTTTGTCCTGTGTGTCGTTGTTTCTATGCTTGTGGCCACTGCTCTGGCCGGCGATTGTTAGGCAGCTGTTTGACCTACTATCTGGTAGGTGCTGTCTAACATTTGCCAGTCCGACCATGCCCCCTCTCTCTGACAGTCAGCTGTGTGCCCTGGTAATTATCTTTCCCGCGCCTCGCCCAGGTGTTCCCTATTTGTTAGGCCAGCGATGTTTGTACTTAAGCAGCTCTTTGCTAGTCAAACACCGCTGGACCATTGCACGAGTTACACGGTCGTTCTCCGTCGTATGACCATCTTGTCACTGAAGGTTTGCGCTCGCTGTGAGACTGGGAGGATTTGGACTGCTCTGGCACTGTGAGTAACTTTGGCGTTTCTGTTTGCGGTTGTGCCGCTACGCTGATAGCGTTTCCTTTTGCGGCACTACTGCTACACTTTCTCCCCGTTCTGCCGAGCGTCTTGGAGGACTCTCAGTAACCCGAGCTGCCTAGCCTTTTTGTACAGTTAGTTAATCTGTGTTCAATAAATGTGTGTTTGGTGAACCCTGCATTTACAGTAAATCCTCCTTCTTCCTTCTCTTCCTCCGTGCGCTGTGAGAAGCACACGGGGAAGGTTATGACAGAATGGTCCAGCCAGTTAAAAGGATTTAGCGGGTTACATCCACACATCACTTTTTCATAGTAAAACTGTTTTTTCTGGACTAACCTGTTTTTGGAGAGCGTCATGCCCCGGTCTCACTGAGGAAGAGGAACGGCAGCAGGGTTTCCCACGGTGGAGGAGGAATGGGCCGCTGAGTTCATCCAGGACTTCGTGAGTGAAGCCCTCGCCACCCGGGGACCTAAGGAGACGCTGGAAAGCCTGGACGGAGCAGTAGGGATCTTGGAGGTGAATCCCAGGTTATGGAGCTACCCACAGTTCACGACCTGCTCTCCACAGTCTGTTTGCTCCAGCATTCTTTCCCTGGTCTGCCATTCCCCACGCCGTCAAGACGGAGGTCCGATAATCTGCAAGCCGGCAGCCTCCCTGACGCTTCGCCCGACCCTCCTCTTGCTCCAGCACGGTCTGTACCAGAGAACAAAAAACAGCATCATCCCACTAGGAAATGCTGGGAGAAGCCCTCCTCTTCGGCAGCGGCCATCGTTGTTTCGGCTGCCATGGGGTCCGCTGAATTCACCCCGGCCACGCCTACCTCCGTCGTCAGGGAGACGGCTCCTCCACTAGTCTGCGGAGGGGTCCACGTCACCGCTGGCACGGGGAGGGATGAGTGTCTGCCGCCTGCAGCTGTGGAAATCATCGACCAGGATGACAGGCAAGTATTTTTTCATTTTAAACCATTCTTTAACATAGAATCTTGCCGGTCTCCCGAGGGAGAGGCCCAGTATCAGCAGTCCACTGGGTCCTCTCCTCCAGCTGCTAATAATGATAGTTTCCTTCCCCTCTCCGTGTCTCCTCCCTTAATTCCTGAGGGCCTGCCGGTCCAAGAACTGAGCCACCAGATGATGGAGGAGGCTGAGGCCCTGGATGATCCTGCCCAGGGGCCTGCACGGAGGCGTTTCTGTGCAGCCACGCCGGCGGAATCCCCAGTGTTGGAGCTGCTGCAGGAGGACAACGGGACTGCTAGCACCACCTTGCCAGCCGCGGAGGAGCCAGCACCAAGGTGCTTCAGGGCGACCACGCCTGTGGAGTCCCTGCCTTCTTCTTCTGGGTCGGCGCCTGATCCATCCCTCGGCGCACCAACGGACGAGGAGTGGTCAGCTCTGCTTGCCACGATCAACCGCCGGATCGAAGAGGAGCGCTGTGAGAGGGAGGTCCGAGGACGCGCCTCCCCGGCGCAAATCTACCAACGGGTACAAATAAAGTAACCTGAACCGGCTGCGAGGGTTCCACCCCCTACGCCTGCTCAACCCCCAGACTCACCATCGGACGAGGAGTGGGCAAACCTGCTCGCCATGGTCAACAGCCGGCTCGAGGAGGAACGCCAGGGGAGAGGAGAAGATGTCCCGAAGGCCGCTGGGGAGGCCCAATGCCAGGTGAACAGGAAAGTGTTTTCTCATTTGACTCTCTCTGTTGATGAATGATTTTGCCTGCCTCCTGGCGAGGAGACTCGGGGTATGCAGACCCCTGAGTGCTCTGCCCCAGCGGCACATAGTGTTCCCTCACCCGACCTCATCCAGCCTCTTTTGTGTGCCCCACAAGCTTGCCTACGGGGGAACCAGGTCGCTCGAGGGGGGAGGAATCAGAGATTCTGGAGGATCCTGCCCATGGGTCAGCAGAGAGGTCACCCTCGGTCGCCATGCCAGAGGAGCCGGGGGCGTGGAGGACAGAACACCAGAGCACCAGGACTGCAACCACCATCACGCCTGTTGCAGGGACTGCTACAGCAGAGTCATCCCCTGGACCAGACCTCCAGCCGACAGGACCTGGAATGTCATTGTCGGCAGCGTCAGAGTCCTGGACGGTGGTAGAGCTTGAGCACAGGCAAATTATCTCTCCTGTAATTCATTTGCCTATGATTGAGAGATCTTTTCTGGCTCCTGGGGAGGAGAGTTGGGTGTGGCTGGAAGCCGCGCCTGAGCTCCTCTCACCGGCCTCTGCCGCTGCCGGCGACCCTAACCTTTCCTCCTCTCCTATGCCTGTCGAGCCCCTCCCTAGTGTCGCCGGAGAGGAGCTGCCACCACCAGGGTTGCCTACGGATGACGACGTGAGGCTGGTGGTCCCAGAGGAGGTTGATGGGGGCACAGCACTGGGCGAAACAACGGAGTCTATGCACCCCAAATTGCCGGAGTTCTGGATGGTGGCGGAGCCTGAGTTCAGGCAAGTGTCAGGCAAGTGTCATTATTGACACAATGGAGTCCATTGTGTCAATAATGCATATGTCAATGTCACACTGCCCGACTCATGGCGAGGAGGGCTCGTGGCAGCTCGTAGTAGCCCTTGGGGCTGCCTCACTGGGCTCTGCCGCTGCCGGCGACCCTGACTCGGTCTCTTTTTCTCTCCCTCTGGGTTCAGAGCCCCCCTGCCAGGGTTGCTGGAGAGCAGCTGACCTCGCCGGAAGCCGCCGAGGAGAGGGGTCCAGCGCCTGAGGGTGTGAGGAGCATCACCTTCCTCACTGTGGAGGCCACTGCGGGAGCAATGAGGACCCCGATGGGGGTCACCGCAGGTGCTACGGTGCTCCAACCGGAGCCCATCGCAGGTGCAGCCACATCGCAGACCGGGACCATTGTGGGTGCAGCCACGTCCCAGATGGGGTTACTGCAGGTGCTGCAGAGCCTCAGGCGGAGGTCACCGCGGGTGCTGCAAGGCTCCTGCTGGAGTCCATTGTGGGTGCAGTGGAGCCGGCCCGGTCGGGGTCCATCGCGGGTGCAGCTGGGCCCCAAGCTGGGGTCACCAAGGGCACTGCAGATTGCCTTCAGGATGCCGTGGCTCCCTTCTGCTCCCGGTCCTATGCCATAGAGGTTCCATCCCTTCGGTCCGGTCACCCACCAGTGAATTTCCCGGTAGGCAGGCCACCTCCCGCCTCATCCCGCCAGCCCAGGTGGATTAACAATGCTGGCCGGCCGCTGGCCGGATTAACTCCCCGGGTCTGGTGGTCCACGTTTTCCGGCAGACCACCGGATTCCATCCACCGGACCTTCTGCCAGGCCTGGGTCTCTGGGCGGCCTCCTGAGCCCCAACACCCGTGGACCTGGGGGGGTTAATTGTGGGCCCTGGGCAGGGCATTGTGTTCCCTCCTTTCCTGTTCACCCTACCTCCCACCCGGGTTCGTGTTGTTGGCTGTTGTTGCGCCTGTTGGGGGGGGGGGTGTCTTCATGATGTTACCGTGGGTGTCTGGTATCCACCCCTAGAGGGGGGGCCCTCTGTCATGAGCCGAGCCTGTGTTCTCCTGCGGGCTCGGTTCTGATCGTTCTTGGTCGTGTGTTGTGTTTTGATTTCTGTCCTGTGTGTCGTTGTTTCTATGCTTGTGGCCGTTGCTCTGGCCGGCGATCGTTAGGCAGCTGTTTGACCCACTTTCTGGTGGGCACTGTCTAACATTCGTCGGTCCGACCACATACCCCTCTCTCTGACAGTCAGCTGTGTGCCCCGGTAATTATCTTTCCCGTGCCTCTCCCAGGTATTCCCTATTTGTTAGGCCAGCAGTGTTTGTACTTAAGCAGCTCTTTGCTAGTCAAACACCGCTGGACCATTGCACGAGTCACACGGTCGTTCTCCGTCGTGTGACTATCTTGTCACTGAAGGTTTGTGCTCGCTGTGAGACTGGGAGGATTTGGACTGCTCCGGCACTGTGAGTAACTTTAGCATTTCTGTTTGTGGTTGTGCTGCTACGCTGATAGCGTTTCCTTTTGCGGTACTACTGCTACGCTTTCTCCCCGTTCTGCCGAGCGTCTTGGAGGAATCTCAGTAACCTGAGCTGCCTAGCCTTTTTGTAGTTAGTTAATCTGTGTTCAATAAATGTGTGTTTGGTGAACCCTGCATTTAAATCCTCCTTCTTCCTTCTCTTCCTCTGTGTGGGAAGGTTATGACAATAGGTGAGGGTAGGAACGTAGATTGACTGGTAACTCAACAGCTTTGCCATAAAGCTCAGATCCCTCTTCACCACAACACACCGGTACAATATCTACATCACTGTAGATGCTGCTTGGATCCCCCTGTCAATCTCCCACTCCATTCTCCCCTCACTCGTGAATAAGACCCCGAGATACTTGAACTCCTCAACTTGGGGCAGGAGCTTGTCCCCGACCCGGAGAGGACAATCCACCTTTTTCTGGCAGAGGACCATGGACTCTGACTTGGAGGTGTTGAATCTTGGCCCAGTCACTTCACACTCAGTAGCAAACCTGCAGGTCATTGTTTGATGAAGCCAACAGGACAACATCATCTGGAAACAGCAGAGATGAGATCCTGTGATCACCAAACAAGACATTCTCCGTTCCTTGGCTGCACCTAGAAACCCTGTTCATAAAAATTATGAACAGGATCAGTGACAAAGGGCAGCCCTAGTGGAGTCCAACTCTCACTAGAAATGAGTTTGACTGAATGTTAGCAATACGAATCCCACTTTTCCAATGGTAGTATAGAGACTGGATAGCTCGTAGCAACAAGCCCGATACCCCATACTCCTGAAGGACTCCCACAAGAGACCACGAGGGACATGATCGAATGCTTTCTCCAAATCCACAAAGCACATGTAGACTGGATGACCAAACTCCCACGAACCCTCAAGGAGATGGTCCAATGTGCCAAAGCCGGGACAAAAATCACATTGTTCCTCCTGTAGCCGAGGTTTGACCACCTACATCTTCCTGTAGCATCAAATGACAAAAATTTACTTATTTTAGAGTCAAGGCCACCACTGTTTGATTTTGTGTTTCACAGTGTGGCAAATGTTTTCAAAGGATATCAAGCTTCCAACTACAGGCACAACATTTTAGCAGTTCAACCCTTTCATTATAGAGACATGGCTGCAGTATATATTTGCTGTTGTCTTACTGAATAAAGCAAATATGATAAAGCTCTGATCAAAACATGTATCTACACTGTTGTATCTACAAGAATGGTGCCATATAAAATTATATTAGCACAGATTAAGTTTTTTTGTTAAATATGAACAGATATATAAACATTTATCTGTCATGGTGATAAGATCATCAATTGTAAATACGTGTTATATTACATCAAAGTACAATGACACTGTGACAGCTTCAATTTGTGAGCCAAAGTGAGTGTTTTCATGCAAAACTTTGACACCACTTAGAGGTTTAATTAAGATGCCAGTGACAGTCTCTATATCAGAGACATTTCCATGGATGTCCAACAGTTGTGCGTATGTTTCGGTTTATGCTTACACACAATACGCATGTGGTAAAGACGGGACACATCAGTCCCTCCAGGGAGGTAACCTTCAGTGTAAAACTGCACTATTCACAGGGACCTCAGCAATTGTACCATAATGAGAAAGGATCAATCCTTTTCTCTCACCACAACACACACTCCTGAAACTCGGACTAGGTTTGATGGGGAAAATGGAAATAAGCGCCTCTGTGCCCATGAAAGCTATCATTTCATTCCTCTACTCTGAATGCTCCAGGGATGTTAGAGACGGAGTAGGAGCAATAAGTTCACTTTGCTGAATTAATGCTGTAATTCTTTATCAGGAGAGCCTTGGCATTACCTTGAACCGGGCTGCTTTTATGCAAAATGGTTATAAGCTCAGTTTTTTTTTAATGATGGTCCTAATTTGTTGGCTCACTTTAAATTATTAATCTCTTTTATATTCAAGTAGTTATTACGTGTCATAACTGTGTATCTATGGGGTGAGATTTAATAGCATCTGCTGGACCTTAGGAAAGAAGCCAGTGCAGAAAAACTATTAAATATTGATAATTAGCTAAATATTTGCCTTGGCATCTGCTTTGAGCCACTGTGCTAATTGGCATGGGAACCACTGCGGTGGTCACTGAAGGCAACCAATGAGATGTTCATAGTGAAACCTAATGGCACAGGTGGACAAATCAATTAGATACGAAAAATGAAAATGTGTTATCCAGAGAACTGAAGTGGTGCCTGCTAACATCTAGATTTTGTCTCATTTTGTCATCCAAACATTTATCACTGCAAAAGAATGTGCAGCAGTGATTTGCAAAAGCCTGGTATCTAATGACAGCTAAGATTTATACTCTTTAAAATAAATGACAGAAAGTAGGAAACCGGAGTGGTGGCCTGGTGGTAGAGCATCTGCCCCACAGCCATGAGGCTGTGGGTTCAAGCCCTAGATGAGTCATACCAAAGACCAGATAAAAATGGTATTTCCGCCTTCTAGCTTCAGCATAATAGAATGGAGAAAGGAAAGTTGGTTGCCCAGCCACGACAGCAGAACAAGCCAGTACAGTATACTCAGTGTCAGTGCCAAGCCTGGGTAAATGCGGAGGGTTGCGTCAGTCAGGAAGCCGTAAAATCCTTGCCAAATCAAACATGTGGACCATGGTATGCTGTGGCAACCCCTGATAAGGGAGAAGACAAAAGAAGAAAAAGAAGAAAGCAAATGACAAAAAGTGAAAAAATAATAACTTTGATGAAAGTAAAGGGCATTTTGCTTAGCTAAAAGTTTTTGCACATGCGCTTGTGTTAGTACACAGTACTGACTTGTGCTACACTTGGAATTTTGTAAAGCAAAAAAAAAAAAAAATAAGAAAAAGAAAATCAGATGCAGAGTGGCACATATACACAAATATCTACAGTTCCTCGTCTTCTGTCATATCTGAATTCAACCAACAATGACTTTAGATTGTTTTCTTTCTGGCTGCATGGCTCAGTAAACAATAATCACATATTTGATCAAGAATTTATCATTCATATCTTCTTGATGTCTGTTTAGTTTGAGCCACTAAAGGGTCTATGTTTTCCTGATCTGGTATTTCAAGTGCTACTCTACGTAGTAGACATTTTTTTTTTTTTTGCTCCTTGCCAAGCATTAATGACTAACTCCAAACATCAGGGCCAATATGCTCAAAGTGTCTTAGTGCTAAGAATTATTCCGAGTGATGTAATTCATAGAAAATTCTCAGAATTTTGATGTTTTCTAAGATTTTGATCCTAAATTTTGGACAAACTCCTAGTACAAACAGAAGTTATTTAGAAAGCATCTCAGCCCTTAAAAGTGCTCCTAAGACAAAAGCATGTTAGGAGGAGTGAGGAGGACTTTTAAGGGGCTTAGGAGTTTCTTAAGAGAGGAGAAAATGGAGGAAAGGCGGAGACAAAGGAGAAATGTTGTTGAAACAATGAATGATGACGAGCTCATTAAACGTTACAGCTTTGATCATGCTGGGATAATGTGTAACACTTACAGCCTGAAGTTACCGGATACTCTGTGTACTTTTCATGTACTCTGAGTGAAAATACACGGAGAGCACCACGCAATTATTTAAAAAAAAATTGGCTTGTTACTCCAATATTCAATATTTCACCAATTTAACAGAAAGTATGCATAAAGTACCAGAAGCTTGGGCTGTATTATAAATAGTATAAAGTACAATGTTTTTAATTGATCTCATTAGAGATGTGCTAACGTCTCCCACCCAGTACAATGGTGGTTGTTCCTCACATCTGCCAGTCTGCATCCACATTGTCTTCAGTGGAGTATATCTATTTAATTATAGACTATACCTTCATATAATGGAAGTGTTCCTGTCATTAGAAGAGAGATGCTCAGATGGGCTCCAGCCCACCCCCCCCATCCCCGTGCCATATGAAAAAAAAATTAAGTTTTTAAAGATGAAAGAATGAACTAGAAAAGCACTCAGAGAGCACATACCTCCACCAAGGCTCCTTCCGTCCCTCATGGATCACCTTCAAAATGTAATGGTTCATATGTAGGCCACGAGCCAGTTCTGGTGAAAACTACATCTAAATCTGTCCACTAGTTTTGGAGGATTCTTGCTGACACACTGTGACAATATAAGAGCCTTGGTGAAGGTATGCATTCTTGGATCATCACCAAAATGCTATGGATTCCTCTCTTGCCCAAGGACCACCTCTGTAAAATTTTTCATCCAAATCCATCCAGTAGTTTTGGAGTATTCTTGCTAACACGCTGTGAAAAGATATGCATTATCGGATCATCACCAAAATGTAATGGGTCCCTGTCTAGATCAAGAACCACCTCTGGTGAAAATTTCATCCAAATCCATCCAGTAGTTTTGGAGTATTCTTGCTAACACGCTGTGAGAAGATATGCATTATCGGATCATCACCAAAATGTAATGGGTCCCTGTCTAGATCAAGAACCACCTCTGGTGAAAATTTCATCCAAATCCATCCAGTAGTTTTTGTGTAATCCTGCTGCACAAACTCATACAAGGTCCTTGGTGGAGGTATGCACTCTCAGGTCATCACCAAAATTTAATGGGTTCATCCTTGGCCCAAGTACTGCCTCTGGTGAAATTTTCATCAAAATCTATCTAGTAGTTTTTGCGTAGGAGCATCTTGTCTCAGAGTGATGCTGAGAAGCTGATCCACGCTTTTGTTAGCTCGAGATTAGATTATTGTAATTCTTTATTATCAGGCTGTCCTAAAACATCTTTAAAAAGTCTTCAGCTGATCCAAAATGCTGCAGCAAGAGTTTTAACAGGTACTAGAAAGAGAGATCATATCTCTCCGGTTCTGGCCTCCCTTCATTGGCTTCCCATAGAGTTTAGAATTAAGTTTAAAATCCTTCTTCTTCCTTACAAAGCTCTAAACAATCAGGCTCCTTTTTATTTAAAAGATCTGATACTACCGTATCATCCTAACAGAGCACTACGCTCCCAAAATGCAGGATTACTTGTAATACCTAGAATCTCCAAAAGTACAATGGGAGGCAGAGCCTTCAGTTATCAAGCTCCTCTCCTGTGGAATCAGCTGCCAATCTGGATTCGGGAGTCAGACTCGATCTCTGTTTTTAAGAATAGGGCTAAAACCTACCTTTTTGATATAGCCTACAATTAGGGAGGGATCATGTGTTTCTGAACCCTCCCTTAGTTATGCTGCTAATAGGTTTAGTCAGCCGGGGGACCTCCAGTAATGCACTGGGCTTCACTCCTTTCCTCACTCTCTATGAAATATTTATTTATTTTTTTTTTGCTGGTCATTAACATTTGTTTGTTCTCTCCCATAGATTGAGTCCCCATCGTGCTGTTTGCTCTCTACATGTCTGTTCTTTTCTTCTTCTCTATCCCCTCACCCCCCAGCCAGTCGCAGCAGATGACTGCCCCTCCCTGAGCCTGGTTCTGCTGGAGGTTTCTTCCTGTTAAAAGGGAGTTTTTCCTCTCCACCGTCGCCAAGTGCTTGCTCACAGGGGATCGCCTGATTGCTGGGGTCTTTCTGCAACTGTGGGGGTCCCCCCTACAGTTGATAGTGCTATGAGATGACTGTTGTTGTGAAATGGCGCTATATAAATAAAGTTGAATTGAATTGAATTGAATTGAATTAATCCTGCTAACAGATGGACGGATGGATGGACAGATGACAAACAGACACACCACTCCGATTACATTACCTCTTTGGCAGAGGTAAAGATTGGATCGACTACATTAAAATCGCACACGTGCACAAACACACCACCTTTCGGTTCATGTGTGGCAATTCACACCATTTATGACAAAGGTTTTGAAAAGTAACAACCACCATATAAGGTGTAAACTGTTGCTGAGAACGATAAATGGCAGGGCCATTTTGGCTTCTCACTCCCCAGCAGCCTTTGCAGCTGATGGGACATGTTAAATATTGGAAAATAAGCATTAACCCCCTAGTTAGACGGCAAATTTATTGTGTTACTGTGCACTGCTGGTTGCTGTGATGTTTGAATTTTAGTTTGTGGTGGTTTTGTGTGAATGAACAGGACCAATCAATAAGGCAAATGAATATGTCCATTATTACCTCTGCCAAGGGGAGGAGGTAATGTTTTTAGTGGCATTTGTTGGTTTGTCAGTTGGTTTGTCTGTCTGTTAGCAACATTACTCCAAAAGTTATCAATGGACTTTGATGAAATTTTCAGGAAAGGTGTGTAATGGCGCGGGGAACAGATGATTAGATTTTGGTGGTTATCCGTATCACAATCTGGATTCAGACATTTTTTTGGGGGAAAAAAAATAATAATATTGAGCTTCCCCTTTAAGACATGTCCAACCCTTTAAGACATGTCCACAGATGCTGTGTCTCAATTTAGGTTCTGCGTCCTCCAAGTGCGCATTTCTAGGCAAAATACATCACTGTGCTGCGTCGAAGGCTTGCCCATTCCATGGGCTCCTTGATATGCGGTGGACATGCAGCCTTCAAAACCCCAAAGACAAAGGATACATGAGGACTAGCCTTGTGGCCCTAACATGTTGACTTTCTACTCATCAGAAAATTCAAAACAGAAACTACATTCCTGGAAAGAAAATCTCCAGCCTCACATCTCAGAAGATGAATGGAAAATGATTTGTAGAGCTAAGTTTATCAATACTAGTCTTAAATTAACCCAGTACAAACAGATAATGTGGATGTTGCACCAGCTGACTTAAATAAATATAAAAAAAACATACCAGATATGCAGCGGTGTGAAAAAATGTTTTCCCCCTTCCTGATTTCTCATTTTTTTGTATGTTTGTCACACTTAAATGTTTCAGATCATCAAACAAATTTAAATATTAGACAAAGATAACACAAGTAAATACAAAATGCAGTTTTTAAATGAAGGTGTTTATTATTAAGGGTAAAAAAAAAAAAATCCAAACCTACATGGCCCTGTGTGAAAAAGTGATTGCTGCCCCTGTTAAAACATACTGTAAACTAGAAAAGCACTCGGAGAGCGCAGACCTCCGCCAAGCGCCACAGTTCCCCCCATACAGTGTTTGTGTGTACGTTTTCAGATTCCTTGACCATGAAAACATATGACTAGCAATTGGATTGACAATGATAGGATTAGTGGTTCAGTAGTTATTCACGAAAATGGCATTTTCCATAATGGCGGCCACAGTTCCCCCCATACAGTGTTTGTGTGTACGTTTTGAGATTCCTTGACCATGAAAACATATGACTAGCAATTGGATTGACAATGATAGGATTAGTGGTTCAGTGGTTATTCACGAAAATGGCATTTTCCGTAATGGCGGCCACAGTTCCCCCCATACAGTGTTTGTGTGTACGTTTTGAGATTCCTTGACCATGAAAACATATGACTAGCAATTGGATTGACAATGATAGGATTAGTGGTTCAGTGGTTATTCACGAAAATGGCATTTTCCGTAATGGCGGCCACAGTTCCCCCCATACAGTGTTTGTGTGTACGTTTTCAGATTCCTTGACCATGAAAATATATGACTAGCAATTGGATTGACAATGATAGGATTAGTGATTCAGTAGTTATTCACGAAAATGGCATTTTCCGTAATGGCGGCCACAGTTCCCCCCATACAGTGTTTGTGTGTACGTTTTGAGATTCCTTGACCATGAAAACATATGACTAGCAATTGGATTGACAATGATAGGATTAGTGGTTCAGTAGTTATTCAGGAAAATGGCATTTTCCGTAATGGCGGTTTTCTTCTGGACGGTGATCCGGATCATCCCCAAAATTTAATCATTTCTTTCTTGTACCATTTCCAACAACGCCTGAAAGTTTCATTGAAATCTGTCCAAAACTTTTTGAGTTATCTTGCTAACCAACAGACAGACAAACAAACAAACAGACAGACAAAACCCGGCAAAAACATAATCTCCTGGCGGAGGTAATTAACTGTGGTTTATCACATCTTTGGAAAGCTGAATTCAATTTCTCTAGCCACACCCAGGCCTGATTACTGCCACACCTGTTCTCAATCAAGAAATCACTTAAATAGGACCTGCCTGACAAAGTGAAGTAGACCAGAAGATCCTCAAAAGCTAGATATCATATTGGAATCCAAAGAAATTTAGGAACAAATGAGAAACAAAGTAATTGAGATCTATCTGTCTGGAAAAGGCTATGAAGCCGTTTCTAAAGCTTTGGGACTCCAGCAAACCACAGTGAGAGCCATTATCCACAAATGGCGAAAACATGGAACAGTGGTGAACCTTTCCAGCAGTGGCTGGCTGACCAAAATTACCCCAAAAGCGCAGCGATGACTCATCCAAGAGGATGATTCATGCAAGAGGTCACAAAGACCCCACAACAACATCCAAAGAACTGCAGGCCTCACTTGCCTCAGTTAAGGTCAGTGTTCATGACTCCACTACAAGAAAAAGACTGGGCAAAAATGGCCTGCATGGCAGAGTTCCAAAACGAAAACCACTGCTGAGCAAAAAGAACATAAAGGCTCGTCTCAGTTTTGCCAGAAAACATCTTGATGATCCCCAAGACTTTTGGGAAAATACTGTGTGGACTGACGAGACAAAAGTTGAACTTTTTGGAAGGTGCGTGTCCCATTACTACTCGTAAAAGTAACATCATTTCAGAAAAGGATCATACCAGCAGTAAAATATGGTGGTGGTAGTGTGATGGTCTGGGGCTGTTTTGCTGCTTCAGGACCTGGAAGACTTGCCGTTGTCAATGGAACCATTGTGGGCACATATGTGGGTTCCATATGCTTCACATGCTTATTACTGTATGCCTATTGTTTACTGCACATCTCAGAGGAACAAAAGGTCTGGACCTCCTAGGGGTAGCAGGAGGATGCGAAGTCTGGCCTTTTGTATGCAGAGAGATGGCCGTGAGGGATTTCCTGACCACCAGGACTTCAGGTGGAGACAGAAGACCTGAAGGGGGGTGCATTGTGATTTGGGATGTAAAGACAATGTGACTGTACTGCCTCTGCTGATTGGACAGTCAGATAAACTCCTTCCTGACATCAAGACTCTGAAGACACAGCTCTCAGTCCACAGGTTTAATGACACAAGGAAAGTGTGAAACTGTAACACATAATACAAGGCACAATCACTCCTTGACCTTCATACAGACATTACAATGAAAATACATAAATTGCTTACTTTTAACTTAAATACGATATAAAACTATATTTACAACAACTCCCGCCGCCATAGTAAATTGTTTCCCTCCAAATTACCTACCAACGTCCTCCGACCAATACAACGGCCGTTGCTAGCGTAAATCGCGGGAAAACCACTTTAGCGTCTAAAGTTATTAAACCCAACATAACCTTAATAAACCATCTAGGAATGCACACAAACAACAACAGTAAATACATACCCACGATGCTACCAAAGGCAGAGGATGTATGTGACTGCTGCTGGAGTTGACTGAGGCGGTAAAACACACACAACGGACTTTCCTCAATACTCTGACTGACTTCCTGTTTACAGTTAGTCGGAGCCGAAGGTGACGTCACCTTCGGCTACGAACTATGCCGATTCCAAGGTGAACCCAACACAACATTACAACGGGTCATTCTAAATTAATTAAGAATATAAATAATATTCCACTTTAACTTTAACATTAAATAGTTAACAGAACACTCCCCGCCTGGCATGATTCTACGCCACCTCACTTAGTCCGTCTAGCCCATCTAGTCCCTTTAGGCATCTGGGGGAAGAAGAAGTACTATTTCTGTAACAGGTCTCACAAACAAAGTTTCTTTTCCTGGCTTGATGACCTTTACTTCCACCTGACGGACTTTCCCATCTTCGCTATGGAAGGCCTGTGTTACCAGACCAAGTGGCCATTCATTCCTTGGTACTTGGCTGTCCTTGAGGAGAACAACGCTCTTTGGTTCAATGTTTGGATGAGGTGACTGCCACTTCCTACGTGCTTGAAGTGTTGGAAGGAATTGCTTACGCCATCTATCCCAGAAGGTGTTGGACAGGTGCTGAACCTGTCTCCACTGGCGTTTGTAGAGGTCTGAAGGCCCAAACTCTCCTGCAGGAGCGGGAACAGAGTTCACCTTTTGTGTTAGAAGAGCAGCTGGTGAGAGTATGAACGACTCGTCGGGGTCGGTTGCCACAGGAACAAGAGGCCGAGCATTAATGATGGCTGCTACTTCTGCCATGAAGGTTACCAAAACTTCATGGGTAAGTTTGTCCTTCAGCTGGAGGAACATGGAGTCCAGAATCTTCCTAGCGAGACCAATCATTCTTTCCCACGCTCCACCGAAATGGGAGGCATGTGGAGGATTGAAAGTCCAAGAACATCCTTGGTCCGACAGGTAAGATTTCACACTTTTGTAGTTGATGTTAGAAGGTATCTTCAAAGCCTTACATGCACCCACAAGGTTTGTGCCTCTGTCTGAACGAATGCTTTTGGCCGGTCCTCTCACAGCTAGAAACCGTCTTAATGCATTGATGAAGCTGGATGTGTCGAGGGATTCTATGACTTCAATATGAACGGCTCTTACGCTCATACATGTAAAAATCACAGCCCACTGTTTGCTTTGTGAGAGGCTTCCTCTAGTCCGGCGTGAAGAAACGCTCCAAGGGCCAAATATGTCGAGCCCGACGTTTGTGAAGGGAGGATCTGATGAAAGGCGGTCTGGTGGGAAGCTGGCCATTTTTTGGCTACTAGTTGGGGCTCTGAGTCGTCTGCATGTTACACATCGGTGAATGATGCTGCTCACCTTCCTCTTGCCGCCGACTATCCAAAAGCCAGCTGAACGGACAGCTCCTTCCGTAAAGAAACGCCCTTGATGGTGGACCTGTTCATGATACTGCCGAATGAGTAAGGTTACAATATGATGGTTGCCTGGAATGATCAAAGAAGTCTTCTCACTCTGATCAAGACCTGAATGGTGAACACGACCTCCAACTCTTAGCAGGCCGTGTGTGTCGACAAACGGATCCAGATTTTTGAGGGGACTGTTTTTAGGGATCTTTTTGTGCATTCTGATACATTTGATTTCCTCATTGTAAACCTCTTCCTGCACCGTTTGAATGATGATAGCTGAGGCTTGGTTGAGTTCCTCAACGTTAAATTCTGCCTTGCAGAGATGCCAGCCTTTGCAAGAGTTGTTCATCATGGTTGTGTTGAAACAACGAGCTATGTGTTTCAGGTGTGCGATGGCACGAGTCAGTGACTTCCATGAAGAGAACTTGGCAAATCTTTGGGAACCAAGCCGCTTGGATGCAGTTGCAGTGCTTAAAGTGGACACTAGAGGACGGATGTCTGGATCTGAACTTGAGTCCACAAGGTCATAGGTACTTTCGGGAACATCTTGCTCTGGCTTGTACAAAAAACTAGGTCCACTAAACCAGTTAGTGTTGCTTAACAGGCCTGCAGCGACAGAACGCGTTGCATGATCTGCAGGGTTCTGGTTTGTGGCTACATAGCGCCACTGATGTGGACTGGAGGATCTTCGAATACGCTGGACCCGGTTATTTACATACACATAAAAGCATCTGGTTTCATTGCAGATGTAACCCAGAACCACTTTGCTGTCTGTGTAATATGTCACTGCATCGAGATGGAGATCAAGTTCTGATGAGATCAGGTCAGCTAACTCAACAGCAAGTACTGCTGCGCAAAGCTCTAGTCTCGGGATTGTGTGCTCTGGACGGGGGGCCAGCTTGGCCTTTCCCATAACAAACCCGACATGATTATTTCCAGCAGTGTCCGTGACTTTGAGATATGCTGCTGCTGCGATTGCTTTCGTTGAGGCATCAGAGAAGACACATAATTCCCTGCTGACAGCTGCTGATGGTGAAGTTTCAGTGTAGGGCCTGGAGATTGACAGGTTTGACAACTCTTTTAGAGAAGCTCTCCAGGAAGTCCAGACTTCCTCCATTTCTCGAGGTAATGGCGCATCCCAGTCACCATTCTCAACAGCGAGTTCCCTAAGAATAGCCTTGCCTTGGATAGTAACTGGTGCTACAAACCCAAGAGGGTCGTAGAGACTGTTGATGGTGGATAAGACACCTCGGCGAGTGTAAGGTTTTATCTCATCAGAGACGACGAAGACAAAGCAATCTGTTTGGAGGTTCCAATTGAGTCCAAGACTGCGTTGCGTTGGCACTTTGTCTGCACTGAGGTCAAGGTCTTTAAGGTCACTCGCATGGTCCTTAGATGGAAAGGCTTCCATGACCTCTTTATTGTTTGCTGCAATCTTATGTAGCCTCAGGTTCGACTTGGAGAGGACTTCCTGTGTCTTTTTTAGTAAGTCGACAGCAGCTTTGACTGTGGGCAGAGACTTCAGTCCATCATCTACGTAAAAGTCTCGCATTACAAAGTGCTTTACGTCAGGGTCAATGTGAAACTCGCTGACCTGAACGGACTGGTGCAAGCCGTGAATAGCCACTGCAGGGGAAGGGCTATTTCCGAAGACATGGACAGTCATGCGATAGTCAACAACAGCTTTGGAGAGATCGTTATCACGGAACCAGAGAAACCTCAAGAAGTTCCTATCTTCTTCTCTAACCAAAAAGGAATAGAACATTTGTTCAATGTCCGCTGTGAATGCAACAGCTTCTTTTCTGAAGAGGATCAGTACACCTAGTAACGTGTTGTTCAGGTCAGGTCCAGTCAACAGCACATCGTTGAGTGACACACCATTGAATCGGGCACTGGAATCAAAAACCACTCTAATCTTTTTTGGTTTCTTAGGATGGTACACACCAAATGTTGGCAAATACCATCGTTCTTCTTCCTCATTGAGGGGAGGGGCTAACTCAGCATGACCATTTTTAAACATCTGTCCCATGAAGCTAAGGAAGTGTTCCTTCATTTCTGGCTTCCTCTCGAAATTTCGCGTGAGGGACACGAGGCGGCTCAGTGCCTGAGGCCTGTTGTTGGGAAGCTGCCGATGTGGATTCTTAAAGGGCAATGGAGCTACCCAGCTGTTGTTTGAGTCTCTCTGTAGTCCATTATTCATTATTTTCATGAATGAAGCATCTTGAATTGAAAGCGCAACTTGATTATCCTCTCTAGTCCTCTTGAACACACTGCACCCAAGATGATCAATGTCACAGGTAGCTTCCTCCACAGAATATGCTGGTGGGTGGTTTGTGACCTGGTCGGTGCTGTATTTTTCCTTAACACAGAACACATTAGGGCATGGTTCGAAGAGAGATGGCCGTCGTAGCTCTGTGGTGTTTGTGTAGAAGGCGTTGATTACTGATGGTCTATGGACGCTGCCGAGACACACATTGCCTACAACAACCCACCCTAGATCTAATTTCTGTGCATAGGGCTGGTTGTGTGAGCCGTTCACCTGTTTGCGAACTTTATGCACTCTGATAATGTCCCGACCGAGGAGAAGCATGATCTGGGCATTTGGGTCCATATCTGGGATGAAGTGCGCCATTGTCTTTAGATGTGTATGATGAAGAGCAACCTCAGGGGTTGGAATCTCGTCTCTGTTGTCGGGAATGTCGTTGCACTCTATGAGGCTGGGTAATGGAATGCGGACTGTCCCATCCAGAGATTCCACTTCATAGCCGCTTGCCCTCCTTCCTGATGATTCCTTCCTTCCTGCGCATGTTCTCAGTGTGTAAGGAGCTCTTGGACTTCTGTCACCAAACACGTCGAAGAACTGTGAACGAACCAGTGACCTGTTGCTCTGCTCGTCCAGAATTGCATAGAGCTTCACTGCTTTGTCTCTGTGACCGGCTGGATATACTTTCACGAGGCATATTTTGGAACAGGATCTGTCTGTCAGATCTCCACCGCAGACCTTTGTGCATTTGTTCGTAATATCAGATTGAGGTTGAGGCACAGTTTCGACCTCCTCCCCGCCATTCTCTGGATCGGGATCCTTCACTTCTGTCCAGGGTGCGGATCCTGGATGTAGGGCTGAGTTATGTTTTTCGCTCTTGCACTCAGAACACTGAACTTTGGCTTTGCAGTTTTTAGCGATGTGTGATGAAGATGAACAACATTTAAAACACAGATTGTTCTCTTTCAAAAACATCTTACGATCTTCAATGGATTTTTCTCTGAAAGCACGACATTTACTTAAAGGGTGTGGTTTCCCATGAATAGGACACATTTTATCACAGCCATCAGATTTTAATGAGGAGTCAATAGAATCAGAACTACCTCTGTTGGATATCTCGGTTTTGCAGACTGAGACTCTTTGATGTTTGTTTGGCTGCCATGCTAACTTTTCAGCCCTGGGAACAGTGTCTGTCTGAGTGATGAAGTTGAAGCTTGGGTCATTGGCAATGCTAGCTTCCTGGCTAATGAATTTTACAAAAAAGGCAAAGGGAGGATAAGGCACGTGCTTTTGTCACTTATAAGATGCACCAGCTGAAGCCCACTTTTCCTGCAGACGAAAGGGGAGTTTCTGCACAATTGGGTTGACACCTCTTGCCGTGTCGAGGAAGGAGAGACCAGGTAAGTCTCCTTCATCCTTTGCTGATAGAAGTTCCATCAGAAGATCACTCAACTTAATCAGTTTGGCGTAATCTTGGTTTCCTATCTTTGGAAAAGTGTCGATGCGTTTGAAAAGAGCGTCCTCTACTGCCTCTGGCGAGCCGTAAGTTTGCTCGAGTCTATCCCAAATCATATTCAGGCCTGCTTCTGGATGATTGATGTGAATTACTCTGAGTTGCTCAACATGTTCTTTTGACTCCTTGCCGAGCCACTTTAAAAGAAGGTCCATCTCCTCACTTGCTGTTAGCTCTAAGCCGCTGATTGCAGACAGAAATGAACGTTTCCAAGCTCTGTAATTCTCAGGCTTATCACTAAATTGAAGTAAGTCTGTAGACACAAGCTCACGGCGTGCAAGGTACCTCACAAAGTCATTTGGAGGGGAGCTGTTATGGTTGGAATTAGGAGGTACAGGATAAGATGGGGGAAATGTACCACAATGGTCATTTTGAAATCTAGAGTGCTGTGTTGGAGTAATATTGCTGCTTTCAAATTTCACTTGTCGTGGGTCACAAACATTTTCATCCTTATATATCTGAACCCGCTGTGGGCTGGGGTGTGAGTCTGATTTTATTGAGGCATCATCTACACATAGCTGGTGTTCTGCCTCCAACACTTTGGCTTGGTCAGCAACATACTGTTGAGTGCGTTGTGTGGCTGTCAAGGAAGCAGAATCTAATAATACAAACTCTCGACTTCGTCTTTCACCACTGACAACTGCAGCTTCCAGCACTTCTGCTTCAGCAACAGCTGCAGCAGTCTCTTTCTTATATTGTAGAATTTGCATTGATGCTTCCAACTTAGTTTTTTCTAGTTTTAGGCTTATTTCTTCTTCAGCGTAGGAAAGGCGAGCTTTTGCTGCTTCCGCTCGTGCTCTTGCTTTGGCTGCAGCAGACTCTGTAGATGACACACTGGAGTGCGCAGAAGGAGCGTGTGAGTGTGTCTTTGACATGGCTCTTTTTTCTGACTAGCACAGTTGCAAGCGTACTTCTGAATAGACACTTATGTGTTGACCGTTTACTGGTCGAGTGTGACGATGATCTACTCACTGTCTGCCAGCACGTTCACGTTATCATGCCCGCTAGGAAGCCGTGGTTTCATTGTACTGCCTCTGCTGATTGGACAGTCAGATAAACTCCTTCCTGACATCAAGACTCTGAAGACACAGCTCTCAGTCCACAGGTTTAATGACACAAGGAAAGTATGAAACTGTAACACATAATACAAGGCACAATCACTCCTTGACTTTCATACAGACATTACAATGAAAATACATAAATTGCTTACTTTTAACTTAAATACGATATAAAACTATATTTACAACAACTCCCGCCGCCATAGTAAATTGTTTCCCTCCAAATTACCTACCAACGTCCTCTGACCAATACAACGGCCGTTGCTAGCGTAAATCGCGGGAAAACCACTTTAGCGTCTAAAGTTATTAAACCCAACGTAACCTTAATAAACCGTCTAGGAATGCACACAAACAACAACAGTAAATACATACCCACGATGCTACCAAAGGCAGAGGATGTATGTGACTGCTGCTGGAGTTGACTGAGGCGGTAAAACACACACAACGGACTTTCCTCAATACTCTGACTGACTTCCTGTTTACAGTTAGTCGGAGCCGAAGGTGACGTCACCTTCGGCTACGAACTATGCCGATTCCAAGGTGAACCCAACACAACATTACAACGGGTCATTCTAAATTAATTAAGAATATAAATAATATTCCACTTTAACTTTAACATTAAATAGTTAACAGAACAGTGACTGTGTGCTTTGATGTCCTGGGGTATAAAAGGGACAGAGGTGGGGGCATGCCTTCCTCTTTTCTGTTTTTGGATGTTGGAGAATGTGGTGGTGAATAAAACTGATCTTGAGAAATAAACTCAGCCTCGTCTTTCCACACATCTCCACACCATGAATTCTGCTGTCTTCCAAAAAATCCTGAAGGAGAATGTCGGGCCATCTGTTCGTGACCTCAAGCTGAAGAATACTTGGGTTCTGCAGCAGGACAATGATCGAAAACACACCAGCAAGTCCACCTCTGAATGGCTAAAGAAAACCAAAATGAAGACTTTGAAGTGGCCTAGTCAAAATTCCCACCTGAATTCAACTGAGATGCTGTGGTATGACCTTAAAAAGGCGGTTCAAGTTCGAAAACCCTCCAATGTGGCTGAATTACAACAATTCTGCAAAGATGAGTGGGTCAAAATTCCTCCACAGCGCTGTAAAAGACTCAGTACCAGTTATCACAAACACTTGATTGCAGTTTTTGCGGCTAAGGGTGGCCCAACCAGTTATTAAGTTTAGAGGGCAATCACCTTTTCACACAGGGCCATGTAGGTTTGGATTTTTTTCCCCCTTAATAATAAAATCCTTCATTTAAAAACAGCATTTTGTGTTTACTTGTGTTATCTTTGTCTAATATTTAAATTTGTTTGATGATCTGAAACATTTAAGTGTGACAAACATACAAAAAAATGAGAAATCAGGAAGGGGGCAAACACTTTCTCACACCACTGTGTTGGATAGTAATATTGTGTATATACTGAAGTTAGGGTGTACCAATATGGCGGTGCCTTGGGTGTAGTGGGAGGTGACGCCCCATCTTTCCGGTGGTGGCATCACAGGTAGTATAAGAGGACACAGTGGAAGGGGCTCTGTCTCTTTGCTGTGGACTCTCATGCTGTACGGAGTGACTCCTGTTAGTTCCTGTTCCTTCATAATAAAACTAGTAAACTGTCACCTCAACTCCTTCTCATTTCCGGATGTAACACACTGTATGTACAAACTGTATGTATTCTAAAGGTACACTGTTTCATTGTATGTGGCAGTGCAGGGAAATCAAAAAAAGTTTTGGGAAGAGATAAGGTTGACAACTGAAAAAATTATGTCAAAGCAAATTTTACTGTACCCTACACGTTTTCTTTTGGGTTCATATCCAGAAAAAAAAATATTGTAAAAGTGAGCAAACATTTATAGATCTCAGCTTGGATATTGTTAAAAAAATGTATAGCATTCTTATAGAAAGTAGTTCATAGGCCTTCTATTGTATAAAGCAATGGTTAAAACAAATATTGTCAACCTTGCCTATAGAAAGGATAACTTGCATATTAAAAACTAAATGGCAGAAATTTGAGAACATATGGGGACCCTTTATAGATTATGTTAAGGGTTTAGTCATAAATGAACAAGGGAATGAATACCCCCCTTCCCAAAAAAACTACTCCCTCTTTTACTTTTCCCTTCATATCTCTCTTTGGATACTACAGTTTCAAACCACCCTTTCTTTTACTTTTTCTTTTTAAAAAACAAAAAAAACTGTACTTATTTTCAGTTTTGTCTTCTTGTGAAAATTTTTATTACAAGTTGCTTTTATGCTTGGTCTGGATTACTGTTTGTTAAAATTAGGAGCATCTTGTGTTTGTGTTGTTCAGTGTTTTTTGTACAATATTTTGTTAGAAAGACCTAAAGCTCTATTGTATATAAAACTAATAAAAACATTGTGGGAAAAAAAGAAAAAAAAAACACCACCAAATGACCTTGGTTTTCCAGATTGTTTTAGAACATGGTTGACTTGGAGGTGATGCAAATTGTGTTACTCAAGTCAGATTGCTCAAAAAAGAAAAAAAGAAAAAAAAAGGAACCCGCCATGGCTCCTGCTTCCTCTATTTTAGTGATCAATAAGTGGTGCTCTACTCACATATGCACTGAAAATCAGATTACATCCCAAGACAGTTTTTGCAAGAAAAATCTGAAAAGTGTGAACAAAAAGAAAATTAAAAGGTAAAAACAAAGTGAACTTTAAAAAAAACAAAAACATTTGAATGCCAATTTTATCATTATGCACCTGTAAAATGTTTTTTTCCAAAACATTGTTATCTTCAGAATTTATAATTTAACAGATTAAGAAAGGTTTTCTGTGGCCCCTTTAACCAAGAGGAGGAGACGCCACCGAGAAGACGTAGTCCAGGGATGGATAATTTTTTTGCACGTGGGGAGTTGTTCGGAGCTCCTTGTGGGAGTTCCTTGTGCGGAGGTGTAGAGTGATGATAGTCAAGTCAGTGGCAGTAATGCACCTGAAAGCTGGTTACCAACCACCAATCAAATCTAAAAGAAGAAGAAAAAGAAGAAGAACCAAGAGAGCAACAATAGACTTGCTAACAAGAAGATAAGTAGAGGACACTGTGAGGCATAGACTTCATCCAGAAGGATTCCTCATCAAAGCAGGAGACGTCAACCATCCAGATTTAAAGGCCCTCCAACCAAGACTACACCAACATGTGGACTTTCCAACAAGAGGAGACAACTTGCTGGACCTGATGTACACAATTCACAAGAGCACATACAGAGCCTCCACCATTTCCCACCTGGGTATCTCTGATCACATCACCATCTTGCTAAGGCCTGCAAACAGAACCAGAGAGAAAGCCATCAGACCAACAAAAAAGCAGGTACGTGTGTGGCCAGAGGAGGCTCTGAAAGACTGCTTCAGCACTACAGACTGGAACACTTTCAAGCATGCAGCCACTCACAATGGACACACAAACATAGAGGAGTACACCTCTAGAGGGTAAAAACCTTCCTTTTCGATATAGCCTACGATTAGGGAGGGATCATGTGTCTCTAAACCCTCCCTTAGTTCTGCTGCTAATAGATTTAGACTGCCGGGGGACCTCCAATAATGTACTTGACTTCACTCCTTTAATGTTTGCTCTCTATATGTCTGTTCTTTTCATCTTCTCTATCCCCTCACCCCCCAGCCAGTTGCAGCAGATGACTGCCCCTCCCTGAGCCTGGTTCTGCTAGAGGTTTCTTCCTGTTAAAAAGGAGTTTTTCCTCTCCGCCATCGCCAAGCGCTTGCTCACAGGGGATCGCCTGATTGCTGGGGTTTTTCTGCAATTGTGGGGGTTTCCCCTACATTTGAAAGTGCTATGAGATGACTAATGTTGTGAAATGGTGCTATATAAATAAAGTTGAATTGAATTGAATTGAATAACTGAGGTTGTTGTAGCGTACATAGCTAAATGCATTGATGATGTCACTCACTGCAAAACCATCACTATTTGTGCTTACCAGAATCCATGGATGACAGCAGAGGTCCACAGGCTCCTGAGGGCTTGGGATGCAGCCTTCAGGGCCAGGGACACTGCAGGACTAACAACAGCCAGGGCCAACCTGTCCCATGGTATCAAGGAGACAAAATGACAATACAGCAAGAAAATATCCCGACACTTCAGCAACACCAGAGATGCACGTTCTCTCTGGCGTGGCATACAGACCCTCACCAACTACAAACCTCCACCTCAGACCTGTACAAGGGTCATCACACTGCTTAACAAATCAAATGACTTCTTTGGCAACTTTGAAGCACAAAACCGCACATCAGCACAGAAGACTACTCCTCCCCCAGACGAGCAGGCTATAAGTCTGGATCTGGCTATTGTGACGAGAACCATCTGCAGGATCAACCCATGCAAGGCAGCTGGACCAGACAACATACCAAGTCACGTTCTGAAGAACTGCGCAGAGGAGCTCAAAAATGTCCTGGCCGACATCTTCACCATCTCTCTGAGTCAAGCTGTTGTCCCCACGTTTCAAAATTGCTACCATAATACCAGTCCCAAAGAAGTCAGTCCCATCCAGCTACAATGATTATTGGGCCATAGCACTAATGAAGTGCTTCGAATGGCTGGTCATGCAGAACATCAAGTCTATCCTCCCTCCCTCCCATGACCCATCTCAGTTTGCATACAGGTCAGACAGATCCACAGAAGATGCCATCGCTGCTGCTCTCCATCCAGCCCTCACCCACCTGGACTCAAAGAACTCGTAGGCGCAAATGCTGTTCTTGGACTTCAGTTCAGCATTCAACACAATTATCCCCCAGCACCAAATACAAAAACTCAGACACTTTGGACTCAAAACCTCTCTCTGTAACTGGGTGCTGGACTTTCTCACAGGAAAGCCACAAAATGTGCAGGTTAGCTGCAACACTTCCAAGATCATCACACTGAGCACAGGGGCCCCACAAGGGTGCGTGCTTAGCCCACTGCTCTTCACCCCGCTGACCCATGACTGTATACCAGCCTACAGCACCAACCACATCATCAAGTTTGTGGACAACACGACAGTGGTGGGCCTCATCACCAACAATGAAGAAGCCAGCTACAGAAATGAGGTGAGCCAACTGGTCCAGTGGTATAAAGACAATAATCTCTTCCTGAATGTGGGAAAAACCAAGGAGATTGTGGTCGACTTCAGGAGAGAACAGACACAGCATCCCCCTCTGATCATCGATGGAGCAGCTGTGGAGAGGGAGAGCAGCACCAAGTTCCTGGGGGTGAACATCTCTGAGGACCTCTTTTGGTCCAACAACACCACATCACTGGCCAAGAAGGCTCAAATTCACCTCTATTTCCTCCGCAAACTGAGAAGAGCACGAGTCCCACCTCCCATTATGTGCTCATTCCACCGGAGTATCATTGAGAGCATCCTCACCAGCTGCATCACGGTGTGGTATGGAAGCTGCACTGTCTCCTGCTTGAAGACACTACAATGCACAGTGAAAGCAGCCAGCAAGATCTTTGGTGCCTCTCTGCCCCCTCCTCCCCCTTCTTCTCGGACACCTACCACACCTGCCTCATCCGCAGAGCCATCAACATTGCAAGCAACACCTCCCACCCCTCATACTCCCTCTTCAGCCGCTTGCCGTCGGGGAAAAGGTACCGGAGCCTCTGGGCCCGCTCCACAAGACTGCTAAACAGCTTTGTTCACCAGGCCATTAGGACCATGAACTCTGCCCACTCCCCCCCCACCCCCACCACCACCACCACCCCTGGACCATAACACACTCACCCACACAATAACTACCTCTGCTGTTTGCTCAGAAAGACTGGCATACCAACAGTAATTACATCTGCTGCTGTATGTCTCTGCACCTTACTGCAACCATTTGCACAAATGCCATACCTGCCGCTGTCTCTCTGAATTGCAATCTTGATCATGTGCAGTCCTATCTGTTATTGTCTGCACCTACTGTACACTGCCGCACTGAACTTGCAGTTACTGGTATTACAGCTCTACCTTTTCTGTTTATAGGATTGCTGGGTTTCTTCTTCTTTTTCTTGTTCATCAGATGGATACACCCACCTCTTCAATGAAGGTGACAGTACGCTGCAGGTTCCCCAACTTGCCATACAGCTTCCAGGCCACTGGGATTGGGATGGGCCAGGCCCTCTCTCTGAGTACTTCATGCAGTGGGCAGGACTGTAGCAAATGTTCTACCATCTGGCTGCCTGACCTACAGGGACACTGCTCTGCGTTGCTGATATGGAATTTTGTGTATAGATGATAGTTCAGGTGGTTGTGGCCTGTCCTGAGCCTGACTATGGCTCCTTGCTCACGCCGGGTCAGCAAGAAGAATGGATCTTCTCTGTTTTGACTTGGATACTGCTGCCTCCATTAAGTCTGCTACTTGGCCCTGATGATACTTTTAACTTCGGCGTACTAGTAGACCTGTCCACCTGTTCCTGTGTTGATCCCTCCTTTGCTAAGGCGTCAGCTGTCTCATTACCAAACACACCACAATTTGAAGGAATCCACTGCAAGGTCACTGTGTGGCTCACACAGAGGGAGACGAGAGGAGGACAGGTCATTCAGGTCAGTGTCTCGATTGTACTGCAAAGCCTGCAGGATAGACAGGGCATCAGTCAGGAAAAAGACATTCTGACTGGCGTGGGGGTTGATTTCGATGTGAGTTGTGGCTATTTTCAGGGCTTCTGCTTCGGCTTTGTAATTGGTGGAGTACAGGTTTATAGCAAGGCAGATTCTATCTTCACTGCCTCCCAGATATTGTATGTAGACTCCTGTCCCTCCTTTCCAAACTGCATCTTCTGCAGAGCCATCTGTATATACATGAGTCCAAGAATCTTTGGGGTAGTGGGTGTGTAGGTATTCAAGTGTGAAGGACTTTCTTACAGGTTCACTTTGGGAGTCTTTGGGGCCAACTCCAGGGATGCTGCATTGGATGAGGGGGACGGTTCCCTCACTCCAGGAAGGGACCACCAGACAACGGGATATTTCTTTGGGATCATGATCATGGAGATCACGATTATGTCACTCAAGTATTCTGCTCTGGTGCATGAAACTCCCTCTCTTCTGTCGCCCCTTTGTGCGCTGGGACAGTCCATCTTTCATGACGTGACCTTGCATCCTCCTGAGTTTGGCAGCCTGGGTGAGAAGTTTAGCTGGGTTTTAGCTTTTATCTTTATTCACACTATGGGTAGCATTACTGTACATACACCGCATTCCAAATTATTATGCAAATGATATTAGTCTCTGATTTTCCTAAATAGTCGATGCAAATGACAGTCAGTATAATTTTCAAGTCATCAACCGTTAGAGCATAATTCAAATTTTATTGAACAAACCTCCCAATGATAACTTTTTTTTCAAAAATAAAAAAACTCAAAATGCACTGTTCCAAATTATTATGCATAACAGAGTTTCAAAACATTTTATTGGTTGTAAAGAACTGAAAATGGTCATTTGTTGAATTTGCAGCATTAGTAGGTCATATTTACTGAAATCAAAAGGTATTTCAATCAATGAACAGGTTCATGACAAAAAACATCTTAACAGGCTAAGTTACATGTTAACATAGGACCCCTTATTTGATATAACCTTCACAATTCTTGCATCCATCAAACTTGTGAGTTTTTGGAGAGTTCCTGCTTGAATTTCTTTGCAAGATGTCAGAATAGCCTCTCAAAGATGCAGTTTTGATGTGAACTGCCTCCCATCCTCATAGATCTTTTGCTTGAGGATGTTCCAAAGGTTCTCAATAGAGTTGAGGCCAGGGGAGTATGGGGGCCACACCATGAGTTGCTCTCCTTTTATGCCCATAGCAACCAATTTATTTTTTTTTGTACTTATTTTGTACCCGTAGGTAAGATAAGATAAGATAAGCCTTTATTAGTCCCACAATGGGGAAATTCCAGGATTGCAACAGCATAGGGATAGCAACACTCAGAGCAACAATCAGAAGGCAAGAAAAAACAACATCTAGTAAACATATGTCCATATTACTATAAATGTATATATATAGACACACAGTGCAGAGCATTATGGCTGGTGAATGTGCAGCAGAAAGTCTAAGCTCTCTCTCCGCGGATGCAGCGGGCCAGCTGGAAGTCTTTGGGCATGATGGTGACCCCCTTAGCGAAGAAGAGACCCACCAGGTGGGCCTCGCTGGTCTCCTGCAGAGCCATGACGGCGAAGCTCAGGAAACACAGGACGGTCTTGAAGTCCTGAGCGATCTCCCTCACCAGGCGCTGGACGGGCAGCTTACGGATGAGCAGCTCCGTGGATTTCTGGTAGCGACGGATCTCTCTCAGAGCCACGGGCCTGTGACGGCGAGGCCTCTTCACTCTGCCGGTGGCCAGAGCGCCTCTCCGAGCAGCCCTGGTGGCTAGCTGTCTCCTGGGGGGCTTCTTCCTCCAGTAGATTTTACGGGCGGTCTGCTTGGTTCTTGCCATCGCTCTTTATTATTCTGTCTTATATTTCTTTCACGCCGCCTAAACTCCAGCCCGGCACCCGCGTCCTTTTCGCTACAGCTCCCGGTATGTCGAGTTTCCCATTAAGGTAGATTTGTTTTGCAGTCTGGTGACAAGCCACCAGCTGCCGGTCACTGCGTGCGCAAGCGCCCCGTTTCCCTAACCTGCATGTTCTTAGCATGTGGGAGGAAACCGGAGAAATCCCGCAGTAAACCCACGCAACACGGGGAGAACATGCAAACTCCACACAGATCACTGTTGGCCGGGGGCAGGGATCGAACCCATGATCTCATGATCCCCGCGATCCCCCGGCCGAGGGTAAAACTGTGCTGCCGCAGTGCTAACCACTGCGCCACCGTGCAGCCCTGTCATTGCACTGTGCAATGACACAGAAGTATTCTTTACAGCATGAGATGGTGTATTGTCATGCATGAAGATAATTTTACTACGGAAGGCAAAGTTATTCTTTTTGTACCATGGAAGAAAGTGGTCAGTCAGAAACTCTATATACTTTGACGAGGTCATTTTCACACCTTCAGGGACCCTAAAGGGGCCTACCAGCTCTCTCCCCATGATTCCGGCCCAAAACATGACTCTGCCACCTCCTTGCTGATGTTGCAGCCTTGTTGGGACATGGTGGTCATCCACCAACTATCCACTACTCCATCCATCTGGACCATCCAGGGTTGTATGGCACTTGTCAGTAAACAAGACTGTTTGAAAATTAGTCTTCATGTATTTCTGGGCCCACTGCAACCGTTTCTGCTTGTGAGCATTGCATACCTGTCAAGTGATACGGTTTCGCCGTATTTTATATACGGGGAAAATGCAATTTTAGCAAATACGGGCGTATTGCCATTTCTGTACGCCAAAAAGAAAAATATACGGGAAAAAAAATTATTGAGAGTGTGGAGGAACACCTCGTGTGTGACCCCCATAGCGTACAGGACTGGCAGTGCGCTCAGCGTCCGCCTGCACTTATTTCGATCCTCCACAAGCGCACCTAAGCAGTGTTTTTGTGAGTTTCAAAATGGCTTCTTGCAGCGCGCCACCGGCGAAGTAAACAAAGCTTGAAGAAAAGGGATATCGAGGGACTGGACGTCACCGTTCTCCTTCACCGTCACCATTTATTTATTTATTTTAGATTGCACAATATTCCATGGCAGAATGTTGTGGGCTTTGGTTCGGACAATTGCAACATGATGGTGGGTCGAGACCTTTCCAGACTGAAGGAGAAATCTCCAAATGTTTTCAGGTATGGGCAGTATTATTCACCTTCAAATATTACCTAAATATAACAAAAAAATGCTTTAAAATCTTAACAAACATGCTTAGAGGTAGCCCAAATCCCCTATAGTGTACTGTTATTTTGTATCTTGGAACTTTGCTTTACATTCAATTCAATTCAACTTTATTTATATAGCGCCATTTCACAACAACAGTCATCTCATAGCACTATCAACTGTAGGGGGAACCCCCACAGTTGCAGAAAGACCCCAGCAATCAGGCGATCCCCTGTGACCAAGCACCTGGTGACGGTGGAGAGGAAAAACTCCCTTTTAACAGGAAGAAACCCCCAGCAGAATGTACATCTGAATGTATAGCATTATATTGAAAGGGCTGAATAAGATTGATATTTTCATTGTTATTATTATTAACACAATTTCAAAGAGAATTATTTCTGATACTTAACTTATGAAACAAAAATCCATTCTGCTTTTGTTTCAGCATTGGCAGCATAAATGAATGAATTTGAAATAGTTCATGTTGCAGTTGCTGTTTGTTTTGTTTTTGTTTTTGTTTTTTGTTTTTTTGTTTTTTTTGCTTCAGTTTTCTTTCATCCGCCGATAAATACAGTTTTTAAGTACTCAGTACAGGCGTGAAAGCCCCCCCAATAAGGGAGGCATGAGGTCAGTACAGGTGTGAAGGCCCCCCCAATAAGGGAGGCATGAGGTATGCCTTGACAGGTATGGCAGTGGTTAGGGGTGGCTGAATAGTAGGTTTATGCACAACTGCGAGCCTCTGGAGGAGCCGACACCTTGAGGTTTGTGGGACTCCAGAGGCACCAGCAACTTCAAATACCTGTTTGCTGCTTTGTAATGGCGTTTTAGCAGCTGCTCTCTTAATCCGATGAATTTGTCTGGCAGAAACCTTCCTCATTATGCCTTTATCTGCACAAATCGTCTGTGCTCTGAATCAGCCACAAATTTCTTCACAGTACGATGATTACGCTTAGGTTTTTTTGAAATATCTAATGTTTTTATACCTTGTCCAAGGCATTGCACTATTTGATGCTTTTCTGCAGCAGAGAGATCCTTTTCCTTTCTCTTATTGCTTGAAATCTGTGGCATGCTTAATAATGTGGAACATCCTTCTTAAGTAGTTTTCCTTTAATTGGGCTCACCTGGCAAACTAATTATGTCAGGTGTCTGAGATTGATATCAGTGATCCAAAGAGCCCTGAGACACAATACCATTCATGAGTTAAACTGAAAAAAAAAATTGAATGCACTAAAATCCTATTTACATAATAATTTGGAACATGGTGTAGACTGCTGTTGTTGTTTTCATCCTTACTTTAGAGATGGGCGATGGAGCTAAAAAAAAATGTATCTTGATACATTTTTCTCTATATTGCGATACTCTATACATATCACAATACGTTTTTTGTGGACTGAATGTCCTTTAAAATTTTGTTTTACTTACATTTTTATTAGAAATTTATACATATATTCATTTCACTTATGAAAAAGCTGAATAATAAAATATATTCATTTCACTTATGAAAAAGCTGAATAATAAAATAAAACGAAAACTTATGTCAGAGAAAATTCTTCACAACAATATGTAACTGAGCAAAGTGTCTTTTTTCCTTTGCTTACCAGAACTCACATTATCAAGTGATCAAGTTTATCCACATGGGCAGAAATGTTTCAGTTTACCACACATAGTTAATATTTGGCAGTCTAATAAGTGACAGAAGTATAATTTATCACTTAATTTAAATTTTTTTTTTTTTTACGTGTCTACATCAGTTGTTTGTTTGGCGAGCCACTCGCTCTTATTTTGAAGGGTTGCAAGACCGGATAGGAGCTCTTATTTTGAAAGTTTGTTCACTTCGTGAATGAACGTGCAGAGTTCAGACTCAAAATGTTTATCTTCTCCTGGGTCCCCCCATTTTCTGTGTTTAAGGTGAGCCTATGCTTATTCTGTTATCTTTGTTTTCATCTCTGCTCACTGCAGTTTAGATTTCTCTGTGCACATGCGGGGGGGTGGGGCAACCACATTGAGCTAGAGAGCTTCCGCTTTCAGACTTCAGCAGCTAAGCTACAGATGAACTTGTTTTGCAGCGGTAACTCATATTAATGTGATAAATATTTGAGTATGGGCGATATAATGAAATATGCATTGCGGGCGACCAAATGTACCAATAGAACGAATATATTCGGTATATCGCCCAGCCCTACCTTATTTCTACTTCTCTTATATATTGCGCACAGCACTAAGAGAGAGAGAAATGGCATTTCATTTCTCCTGTATGTCCTGTACGTATAGTAGTATTGACAAATAAAAATCTTTGAATCTTGAATCTTTTACACATGAGCTACAGAGAAAGATTCAAAGACTTTATTATCACTAGTGCATACTCGTGCATGCCAGTAGAAACCAAGGATAAGTAAGCATTTCTACATGCCCGTAGAAAGCAAGTGTAAACAAGCATTTCTGCATACCCATAGAAAGTTACTGTTACCATGGCAACAGTCACCATGGTGATCCCTGCCTTTGATCTTTGACATGGTTACCACGGCAACAATAACCATTGTGAAACCTGCCTTTGATCTTTGACGTCACCACTGTTCAGTGATGCCTGTCTTTGATCTTTGATGTCATAGCGAGTCCTATGATCGTGACACATGCATGTGACACACATAACACACAGACCGAGATTTCTTGAATTACAGATAGATGTGCACAGTTAAGAAATGCAACATTTGCTGAGCAATGAAATTCTTACTCTGCTTTCCGAATGAATGCCAAGGTCATCATCATCATCATCATCATCATCATAGCAGTCTGTCGGGGGCAACAATGACTGTTTCATTTAGGTCTGATCAGATTCCTCCAGATACACATCAATACTAATAAAGTAATAACACACCTAATACTAATGAATACTAATAACACGCACTAATAACACACATTAGGCAATTAGGACAGTTAAAGCAGTTAAACTAGAGGAAACAAGAAGAATGAAAATTGAAAATTCACTGGATGACTATAATGGACAATGGTATATTAATATCAGAGATGATATGAACCTGAGATGGCATAAGCCTATGTACAATGTGCAAATGAGCAATGTACAAATTAGCACCCAGTGTGAGAATTTCTCTGTAATGAAAATACCCAGTAGACTGTACAATGAAAATTTAGCAGTGGAGATGATATGAATATGAGACAGGATGAGACTATGTACACTGTGCAAGTGAGCAATGTGCAAATTTAGCAACCAGTGTGTGAATTCCTATTTGCAAAGCTGTATCCGAAGCTGTTATTTATTCAGGAGTCTGATGGCAGTGGGAAAGAAGGAGTTTTTTAGTCTGGATGTCCTGCATTTCACACTTCTGTACCTCCAGCCTGAGGGTAGAAGTGTGAACATTCTGTGCTGGGGGTGGCTGGGGTCCTGGAGGATGGCAGCAGCTCTCCTTTGGACTCTGCAGTGGTAGATGCGCTGCAGAGAGGGGAGTGGAATCCTGATGATCTTCTCTGCTATCTTCACCACTGTCTGCAGGCATTTCCGGTCCAGGGCAGTAGTGCTGCTGTACCATGCAGCGATGCAGTTGGTCAAGATGCTCTTGATGATGCAGCTATAGAAATTGTTGAGGATCTTGGGGGACATGCCAAACTTCTTTAGCCTCCTCAGAAAGTACAGCTGCTGTTGAGCTCTTTTAACCAGCTCTGTGGTGTTAAGTGCTCACGTAAGGTCCTCGCTGATGTGGATGCCCAGGTATTTGAAGCTGCTCATCCTCTCCACCTCAAGCTCCCGGATGAACAGTGGCCGATGGGGTCTTCTCCTCCCCTTCCTCATGTCCACTATCATCTCCTTCGTCTTGTCCGTGTTGAGGGGAAGGTTGTTGTCCTCATACCATGACACCAGGTTCGCCACCTCCCTCCTGTAAGATGCTTCATCACCATCAGTGATGCGTCCTATCACTGCTGTGTCATCCGCAAACTGTAAGATAATATTGTCCTTGTGGGAGGCAACACAGTCATGGGTGAATAGGCTGTAGAGGATGGGGCTGAGAACACAACCCTGTGGGACACCTGTGTTCGTGATGATGTTGGCTGAGGTCCTGTTACCCATCCTGACAGACTGGGGCCTGCCAGTTAGAAAGTCCAGTAGCCAGTCACAGAGGGTGGGGTGCAGCCCAAGTGAAGACAGTTTGTCGGTGAGTTTGTGGGTGATGACCATGTTGTAGTCGACAAAGAGCATCCTGATGTAGGAGTTTATCTTCCAGGTGGGAGAGAGAATAATGGAGTGCTGCAGCAATGGCATCTGAAGTGGACCTCTTGGGCTGGTAGGCGTACTGCAGGGGGTCTAGGATATTAGGTATGCTGTCCTGAATGAGGGGCAGCACCACTCTCTTGAAGCACTTCATGATGACTGGAGTGAGTGCTACCGGCATGTAATCATTCAGACAGGTCGGTGGGCTCTTTTTGGGGAGGGGGATGATGGTTGTGGTTTTGAAGCAGGAGGGGACTATGTTCTGGTGGAGGGAGAGGTTGAAGATGGATGTGAGAACGTCAGTCAGCTCAGCAGCGCATGCTCTGAGTGCCCGCCCAGGGATGTTGTCTGGTCCTGCTGCCTTGTGGGGGTTGATATTCCTCAGTGTTTTGTTTACCTGGCCTGAAGAGACTTTTAGTGGAGAAGGGGGTGCATGTGTGTGTGTCTCCTCTCTGCACTGTAGCTGGAGGTGTAAAAGATGTTGAGATCATCCGGCAGGCTGTCTGTGGAGCTAGTGGTGTTGCTGTTGGTCCTCTTGTAGTCTGTGATGTGCTGCAGGCCTTGCCACATGCGCCCTGGGTCAGGAGTGGAGTAGAAGCTATTCAGCTTTTCTCTGTACTGCCTCTTGTCTGTTGTTATAGCCTTCCTCAGTCCATACTTTGCAGCTTTGTACTCGACCTTATTGCCCAATTTAAATGCAAGAGAGCGAGCACGCAGCATCTGACGTATCTGACCGCTGATTCAGGGCTTCTGGTTGGGGAACTGGAAAGTGGGTGATAACCAGCATTTCCTCCAACTAATGCATAAAAATATGCTGTGTATTAACAACCTCAGAATATCACCATGTACAGTATGAATGTTGCTTAAATCCTTATATGGATGTTGGAGGGTAATGGTGGATGGGACAAAAATAGCGCTGCCACCCTGGAGTGCCGTGATCATGTCTCCTCTCACCTTTTTTCTCCCACTGCTCTCTGTTGCCTTTCTTTCACTTCCTTATTAGTGAGTTAGTTCCAGCTTCCAGATTAAATTCCTTTACACATTTTTAGGTGTCTAAGGCTGGGCTAGAAAAAGGAGGTCTAGTTTACCTCCATTGCAACTGTCACTTATCGTCATTAATTAATTATGACACGACCAGTAGAGGCTGCTTAATGTCAAAACGTACATAAAGGTTTTAATATCTACTGGTTAAAACCACCATATAGGGTTTTTTTTATTTAAAGTTTTTTTTAATAAACCAATAACTGTTTTTTTGTTTGTTTCTCTGCTTATTTACATATTTAATACAAGATACAGACTGATGTCAGTAGGCTCCTTTGAAATATTGCCTTCATTTTTATTATTGTTTCAATGAGAATAAGAGTGTGCCAGCAGAGAGATGGCAGCTCATGCAAATGTCACACAAAGGGAATCCATAGCAAGGGTGACAGCACAGAAGAATAGTAGAGTCAGGGCTATCCATCCAACCATCCATCCATCAGTCAGACCATCCATCACACATACCACTGAACCATCTGTCAGCCTCCCCCCACTGCAGGTTGAACCCCCACAGCCACCAGTCAGGAAGAGGCTCTCTCCCGGGGCCTGATGTGCTAATGTGAACCTGTGTGCTGCTGACCTAAGTGGGGAGCCAGTTTGTGGAGCTGCATCTCCAGTATACTACTGAGAAAAAGCTCAAATAAGGTACATTTTAGCTTCAATAATATTCCTGTAATAAAAAATCTAAATATTTTCAGCTGCTCTTAAAAATAACACATTAAGAAATTTGCTCATTAGATTTTTCTTTAATCATTTCTTTCAACATTAACAAGAAATCGTGAACCCTCCAACTGCGCCCTCAAAGGCGTTCTCTGTGAAATTCAATTAGACGTAATGTTGCACTGCAATCTATTCATTGGAGGCACCCAGCAAGGCTGCCAGTGGGAGTGTATTGATTGGAGAGTGTCATGTGTGGAAGCGGGAGAGGGGTGGCCACGTTTTTTTGCTTAATGGACTGAAATAAAAAAGGTGGGAATGGGCTTTAATTAGGGAACAGTGGCAGGGGCAGATAGTCCCCCCCCCCCCCCACTGGTTACCCCAAACCCCCTTCCCAAACACACTGATCAGCACATGCACATGCCCACTCAGACATAAAAGCAAATAATGCACTCAAATATGCCACAAGTACATGCTCGCCTTGTGCCATGGCTGCACACACAGCCAAACACACACATATTGAGACACAGAGGAAAATAGAGGGAGAGAGCGAGAGAGAGAGAGAGAGAGAGAGAGAGAGAGAGAGAGAGAGAGAGAGAGAGAGAGCTGGGCTCCCGAGGTCTCAGCTGCTACTAGGTTGCTGCCTGCTCCTCGCAATGAGTTGCAACTGTCAGTTTGTTTTATCTTAGGCTTTTCATCATTGCACAGAGCCTGGTTGGAGAAAGTCACCTGAGAGTCTTAGGAATTTGTTGGCTACAAGTCATTAGCAAAGACTGCTGGGATGCGCCAGGGCCAAAGATGTGAGCCGGGTACTGCTGCAGACAAGTGCGTCCTCTTAACCCTTGATAAGCTGACTGGAACAACAGCGTGGCTTTGATGGCTTAGTAATTACATGCAGCCTGGATGTTACAGAGCAGGTCATGGAAGTTTAGCAGCGCACGTGAGGAAACAAGGGAGAAGAATATGATCTCACGACATGCATGCTCTTTTTTTGGGAGGGGGTGGGTGGGATTTGACTAATCTTTCTTCTGACTTTGTCAGCAAACTTTTCTCTCCTTTCTTATCAGGCCCACCCACTTCCATCTATAGGCTGGACTTACTGGCCTGTTTTGTTTAAGCCACCGGGGTCAACAGCACTGAGCAAACAGGGATTTGACCCTTTACCTGCCTGTCTTGCTTTTGACTCTTGCTTCCTGTGGTCCCAGGTGTTTTAGAAGAAGAAAGAAAATACATCTGTTAAAATTAAAGGTAACTTTGACAAGATAAACAATAAATAGAGTGCACTATTACAACTGCATAATGGTAAACCTGAGAGTGCTCTCCAACAGAAAATTACCATCTAAAATGTTTTTACCATCAGCAGGAATTACACCTTATATTTCTTTGAGGAAAGCAGCATCTAGTGGTTACGGAAATAACCACATGAAGTGAAATTGTGGAGGGTAAAATGTGCAGTGTGGGTGAGAGGTTTAACATATGTGGGATTTAGCCTTTCACCCTAACCCATTTAGTTAAAATGCCCCATTATGCATTTTTTTTAACATGTGGGCACAGTTCCTAGAGGTGTTACTGGAATGTCTGTGAAAAAAAAATCAACAACAAAAAAAACTCAGGGTTTATGGCTGTACAGTTTTTTTCAAAGTTACACACATTACACAAGATGTATCAAGACAATGGGCCATATTACAACGACGGGGTTGGATGATCAGGTGTCACCGACGCAGAATGCGTTTATAGGCGTGTCCAAGTTCATTTCCTGATCACAACGGCGTAAAAACGAACCTTCCGCAGGAGCATGACGCAAAGACGCACAGGAGGAGGAGTCTGCTTTTACATCAACAGCAGCTGGTGCGCCGATGTAACTGTGATCTCCCAACACTGTTCTCCCGCTCTGGAATATCTATTCATCAACTGCAAGCCATTTTATTCCCCGCGTGAGTTCGCTTCATTCATCCTGGCCGCTGTTTACGTCCCGCCCGACGCGGACGTGCACGAGGCTCAGCGTGCGCTCGTTGATCACATTGAACAAGCGGAGCGGACTTTTCCGGACTCTCTGGTTATTGTGGTTGGCGACTTTAACCAGAACAACCTGAGCCACGATCTCCCCCGATACAAACAGTTTATTAAATGCCCCACCAGAGGAAAGAACACGCTGGATCACTGTTACACTATAGTGAAGGACGTGTATCGCGCTGTTCCCCGCGCTGCACTCGGACTATCTGATCACGTGATGGTCCACCTGATTTCCACATACAGACAGAGACTGAAGCTCACAAAACTTGTTGTGAGCACTACGAGGAAATTGACCAGTGAAGCTGGGGAGAAGCTGCGCACGTGCATGGAAATAACTGACTGGGGCATGTTTAAAGGGGCCACGCATGATCTGGATGAGTACACGGACACTGTGAACTCATATATCCACTTTTTTGAGGAGAGCATTCTTCCATCGCGCACCAGGGTGAGTTACTCTAATGATAAGCCCTGGTTCACTGCTAAGCTCAGACAGATCAGGAAGGAGAAGGAAGCAGCGTTGAAAAGTGGAGACCGGGACTGCTACAGGGAGGTCAAATACAGGTTTAGCAGAGAGTTGAGAGAGCTAAATCTGTGTATTCTGAGAGACTCCAGCAACAGTTCACTGCTAACGACTCTGCTTCTGTGTGGAGAGGACTGAGGCAAATCACCAACTATCGGCCTCAGGCTTCTAAAGGTCAGGATGACAAAGCCCTTTGTCAAAGACTGTCCCAACATTATGCCCGTTTTGACACCTCATCAGCTATGTCCAACTCCCCCTCTCCCCCCAGCGCCACTGCCTCCACGGTCCCCACTTCATCAAAGGCACCCCCCCTTCTCCCCCCCTGCCCTTGCCATCAGTGAGCAGGATGTGCACAGACAGTTCTCCAGACTGAACCCGCGCAAGGCCCCCGGTCCAGACAGCGTGTCTCCCTCCACCCTGAGACACTGTGCAGAAGAGCTGACTCCTGTCTTCACAGACATTTTTAACACCTCCCTGAAGTTATGCCACGTGCCGACCTGCCTCAAAACCTCTACCATCATCCCTGTCCCCAAGAAGCCACGGATCACTGGACTTAATGACTACAGACCTGTAGCGCTCACCTCTGTAGTCATGAAGTCCTTTGAGCGCCTGGTCCTGCCCCACCTCAAGACCATCACCACTCCCCTCCTGGACCCGCTGCAGTTTGTCTACAGAGCCAACAGGTCTGTGGACGACGCAGTCAACCTGGCCCTTCACTCCATCCTGCAGCACCTGGACTCCCTGGGAACCTACGCCAGGATCCTGTTTGTGGACTTCAGCTCTGCATTCAACACCATCCACCCCGCTCTGCTCCAGGACAAGCTGTTCTTGCTCAACGTGCCTGACTCCCTCTGCAGGTGGATCACCGACTTCCTGACGGACCGGAGGCAGCATGTGCAGCTGGGAAAGACTGTCTCAGACTCTGTTAGCATCAGCACCGGATCACCCCAGGGCTGTGTACTTTCCCCCCTACTCTTCTCCCTATACACCAACTCCTGCACCTCCAGCCACCAGTCTGTCAAGCTGATCAAGTTTGTGGATGACACCACCCTCATCGGGCTCATCTCCAACGGCGACGAGTCCGTCTACAGGACAGAGGTGGCCCAGCTGGCGTCCTGGTGCAGCCACAACAACCTGCAGCTGAACGCTCTGAAGACAGTGGAGATGATCGTGGACCCTTCGCACCCTGGACACGTACTGTTTGCCCCCCTCCCCTCAGGTAGAAGACTTCGGTCCATTCAGACTAAAACCTCCCGCTACATGAACAATTTCTTCCCCTCTGCCATCAGACTGCTGAACACTAAGTGACTTATTAGACTCTCGTGCACTATGTACAGCAGCTCAACCGGTCTCATGACAATTATCACTGTTTTCTTTTTGCACTACCGACTGCACTATGTGGAACTCCACAATATCTGCAGCTTGTTAATATATTTAAAATTGCATAGATTAGGATTACTCATATTCTACATTTTATTGCATGCATAGTTTTTTATTTTTATCTTTAGTGCTACTCCATGTTTAATGTTGCAGCATTGCACCGAGACAAATTCCTAGTTTGTGTACTACATGAACAATGGCAATAAATCTGATTCTGATTCTGATTCTGATTCTGAGCACATGGCGGGCGCACTGTCCACTGGTAATTTGATGGTGTGACACAAGGTGTAAAAAACAAATAATGCGTTGACAGAAAATAACAGAAACACTGGCACACGGCAGAAAGTCAATCTGAAAAGTGCGTGGATGACTGTCAAAATATGGCCTAGTGTGTTTTACAGCATTTTGCCTTAAATTAGGGATGAGCCAATTAGGTGGCAGGCCAAGTGGGTTTTTCGTGTCATTGATTGACCTGCATTGGAAGAGGACGCCATTTTTTAAATATAGTCTTCTCTACTTTTGGTAAATCTGAGAAAACTTGTTGGCAGCCTCGGTCTGCTGGCATTTTTTTAGTAAACTTACATTTTTATTGTCAGTTCTCTCCGGCATCTCTCAGAACAGCTTTAGCTGACGAACCAATCAGGTTGCGGTAGGTGACCGCATACACGAATCACGTTCAACTTAATCAGGATTATTATTATTGTCATAAGTATTCTCCTGACCCCTGGTTTATTTAGTAGTGTTTCTGATATTCTCTGTCCATTCTTCAATTTTAGATTTGCTCTTATTTTGAAGTCATTCCTATTCCATTTCATGTAGCCCTGTTGTTCTAGTCCTGCTTCCAGTTCACTGTTATAATTTGCTATTAATTTTTCTGTCACCTACCTCTCATCAACAGTAATTCTCTGTCAAAAGGTAAGCCCATGTTATATCTTCGTTTCCATGCTCCAGTCTGGTTTTTACTTTCAGTTTCGTTGTTTTGCTTAGGTTTCACATTTGGTATCCAGCCTCCGAGCTGGAAAAGCACATCCTTCTGCTCGGTTCTTGACAGAATTCAGCATACTCCTTTACCGTGATACTTTTGCAAGTGTTTTATCAAGTTGCTGGTGTTGACGTTCCGATGAAGAAGAAAATTGTAAATGCTGGTACCACACAACAATATAGCGAGGTGAGTCCCACAGACAGGCTCCAGTGAGGTGACACTCGTTGCCACTGAGCATAGAAGCCACGCATAGCGCAGCTGAGAGCATGATCGCACCTTCACTTTATTTTAATACTATTAATGTATCAGATTGGTAAATTACTTTCATTCTTTTCCGATACTGATCCAGCCATTTTGCTTGGATCGAACCCGATACCGATATATATTGTCATGATCCTGGGGCACGGGTGGGCACCATGCCCATTTTACTGTCTAGTTTAGTGTTTTTCTGTCTGTTTGTTTCCTTGTTTTCATGTCTGTTGTAATTGGTTCCTGTCTTATTCTTGTCACTTTGTATCTGTAGGATTATTATGTACATTTTGGGGTTCTGCTGTGCTTGTATCACTATGGTTTCTGGGTTGTGTTTCATTTTGACAGCGCTGTGCAGCTTCCGGCTGTCAAACTGTTTGGAGCTCCACAGCTGTTATTCATTCTGTTATTTTCTCCATTCATGTATCCACACCTTTGAACCATCTAGGGATGGTATTTAAGGGGCACGGCAACCTTCCTCGCCCTACTGAGACATCCTCAGATGTTTGTCCATGATCTGAGTGTGTTGTCTGCCGCCATAGCTGTTGAGGAGATCGCGTTGAGCTCCAACCAGGTAATCATCCTTTTCCTAATCCCCTCAGCCGTTGAGCCCCACTGTTTTCCGGGTGGGCTTTGGCTGTATTTGTCTCTGGTTCCCCGGTGTCCCTGAGCGCCTCAGCCGCTATTCTCTGTCTGTTCTGTTCTCCCTGGTCACAAGCTCCGCTCTCCTCCGGTACGTGCATTTTCCCTTTGTTTGTTTGTGTGTTTAGGATGTCATGGTCACATTTTACTTTAAAAATGTTGCAACTCACAGATGGCACTTGGTGTCTTTATATAGCACTTTTCACAGACAAAAGTCACAAAGTACTTTACGTGAAATACAACAAAAAATTTACAGTGATAAAGTAAAACAAGTTAAGAATAGATTACAACAAATAAATAAAATAAAACAAATGAAACCAATAAGTAACCCCCCTTACTGGTCTGTCTAAACAACAGTGTTTTAATTTGCTTCCTAAAAATAATCACAGAGTCAGTCAAATGGACTGAAGGGGATAGAGAATTCCATAACTTTGGTGCTACAGCTTGAAAAGCTCGATTACCACGCGCTTTAAAATAAGTCCAAGGTACTGTCATGATGCTGAGCATGGGGTGGGGGAGCACTATGCTCATGCTTTGAAGAAGTGTCTGATTATTTTCTGTAAATTCCCACTTTAATTACCTCCGCCAGGCCGAAAGGCCAGGAGGAGGTAATGTTTTTGCCGGGGTTTGTCTGTGTGTTTGTCTGTGTGTTTGTCTGTTGGTTAGCAAGATAACTCAAAAACTTTTGGACGGATTTCAATGAAACTTTCAGGCGTTGTTGGAAATGGTACAAGGAAGAACTGATTAAATTTTGGGGATGATCCGCATCACCGTCTGCATACAGGAATTTTTTAAAGCATTTTTCCACACTGTGACATACAGCCATTTTCAACATGTGCGCAGGCGCAATGAAGGGCGCTGGGCGTCGTGTCTGACCAACACAAACTCCGCCTTCTTCAACGTTTTAGCCACAAAAGCATGCGGAAAACACTGGTGGCCTGGGCCCGCCAGCGTGCCTGTGCCAGCCATAGGCGCTGCGCACATTGCGCTGGTCGTCGTATATGACCAACACAAACTCCGCGTTCTTCAACGTTTTAGGCACAAAAGCACGCGGAAAACACTGCTGGCCTGGGCCCGCCAGCGTGCCTGTTTTTGCGCCACGCTGCAAAACCTGACACGGCCACCTGTCCGCCGCCCGATTATTTGCCACAAATTCCCCGCCCAGCTATAGGCGCTGCGTAAAAACGACCTCTCTGCCGGGGAAGATTCTAAATTCTGTTTTGCCGCGGAGCGCAACCCCAATATAATATAAAACCCACGGCAACCTGTCTAACTAATCTGCATCCGTCAGTGGAGGAGATGGACACACCAACACTTCAGTTTATTACCTCCGCCAAGGAGGCAATGCTTTTACAACCGTAAAGCGGGGCTATAAGGGACGGCGGGGTAATATGGGACACTTTTCTAAATGTAATTCTGCTTTTTTAATTTTGCTTCCGCCTAGATTTGATGAAGGATTCATGGATATTTGACAATAACAACACAACTCAGCGTCCTGCTCAAAATAAAAAAAGCAAAATTACATTTAAAACATTTCCCAGAAAAGTGTCCCTTATTAACCCGCCGTCCCTTATAGCCCCGTTTTACACTACTGAACCACTAATCCTATCACTATCACATTGATTGTCATTCATTAATTGTCTGTTTATTGCACTGTCCATGTCAAATAAACAAATAATCATTGTGAATCCAATTGCTAGTCATATCTTTTCATTCTCAGGGAATCTGAAAACGTACACACAAACACTGTATGGGGGGAACTGTGCCGCTTGGCGGAGGTCTGCGCTCTCCGAGTGCTTTTCTAGTTAAGTATTCTTTCTGGGTGGTTGTATGTATTTTGTTGTTTGAGTTTGCCATTTTGTTTCTGTTTATCTAAGTCTCTGTTCCTAGTTAGTTATTATTTTGTCTTTGATATCTTATGTCCATGACCATCCAGTTTAGCATTGTAATCATTATTCGCCTGTCTAGACTTGAGCCTACCCTCACTTTTACCTTCAGTTCTCTTTTTGTATATTGATATTAGTATTCCAGTTTTTGCATCTCTTCGTTTTGTATTTGTCCTGCTCTCGCCTTATGTGTCATTTCCCTTGTCCGTATTATTCTGGATTACATCACGTTCATAGTCAGTTATCTTTTTGCCATTTCGTTCTGTGCTTTCATTTTGACAGCATGTCTTGTTTACTTCCTCCTTTAGCTCAGTTCACGGTTTTGCACAGCTGTTTGTATTTTGGATTAATTACTCCTCACTCATGCTACTCACACCTGTTCATCATTATTATCATTTTCCTTTTACCTATTTACGGCAAAGGCTCTGCTTCTTGGCGCAGCGTCCTTCTCTGTGTCAGACGGGAGTTCCCCGTCTTAGCATTAAGCTATTTTTCCGCTTCCGGCGTTTCCATATGCCTCAGACTGGTTCTGTTCAGGTTGTTCTCTTCGTTTCTCCTGGCGTTCCCGCATGCCTAATCTAAACCTAATCCTGCTAATTTATGTAAGTATTTGTCCTTTTTATGTTTTTTGCTTTTTAGTTATTAAATGTCCTTGTAACTCGTAGTCCACCATTTGGGTCTTCGTCCTGCCCTGAGGGGTGAGTTTATGATAAAAGGACGCTGCAGTGTGGACCCAGCTGCTGTGAGTTGCTTTTTTGTTTTTTTTCCCCTCCCAACATTTTTTCAAAAGTCAATTTTTTCTGCTGGAATGTAAGCCTACACGGACTATGGCAGTGTTTGTGGACTGAGTGAGGTGGAATGTTGGACTGTGGGAGTGCTAATGAACATCATATCAGAGGCTTGTACTGTCCGCACTCCCGAAGCGGTCCGGGGATGTCTGGATGGAACGGCACAGGTACTCGAGGCATACCCCAGCCTGTGGAGCCATCCGAAGCTCATGGACCTACTCCTCTACATTACAGACCCACAACACATGCTCCGCGAGCTGGGGAAATCCTCTCCTCCACCCGTACCTGTGCTGATGAAGAAGCGACCCCGGGTACGGAAGTCTCGCTCACCTCGCCATGAGCCTGTGTCCTCACTCGCTCGCCAGATGGCCTTCACTTTTCCCGGAGGAGCTTCGTCTGGGTCTATATCTCTGTGTTCCCTGAATGTCTGTCGGTCCTGGGAGGGAGCCGCCGGACAACGGAGGGGCTTGCGGCCCTGGAGAATCTTGTTTCAGCCCAGCAGGCACATCTTCGATGGAAGGAGAGTACCCCCTGTGCCCTGAAGCTTGAGCCAACAGGACAGTGTCTCCTGGTTTCAGCATCACAGGACTCAGTGCCATCAGTGAGACGATCTCCAGCGTCAGCCGCCACGCCGGGAGTTCCATCAGTGTCAGCCGCCACGCCTGGGGGTTCACCAGCTGCACCCCCTATCATGCCTGCTGCTAGGGCCGCCACAGCAGAGTCGCCAGAGTGCTAGACAGCAGTGGAGCTCAAGTCTAGGCAAATACTCTGTTCTGTTTTTACACCTTCAGATCAAGAGAAATCTTGTCTTGCTCAAGGTGGGGAGAATCAGGTGCAGATGCCCTCTGCTGAGCTCTCCTCGTCGGGCTCCACTGCTGCCGGTAATAAGTTTCTGGTGCTTTTTCTTCCTTCCCATCTGAGGTGGTCGCGTTGGGGTTGGAGCCCCGGGCAAGTGGATTTGAGATGCCCCAGCCTGGATCATCGGAGTCCTAGACGGCAGTGGAGCTCAAGCTAAGACAAGTCCTCTTTTTTGTCTTCACTATGTCGGTATTGGAGAGGTCTTGTTTTGCTCTTGGTGGGGAGAGCCAGTTGCAGCTGCCATCTACTTCTGAGCTTTCCTCGCCAGGCTCCACTGTTGCTGATGATACTGACACGGTGTCTGTCTCAATTCTCTTCTACTTCTTCTTTTAGATTTGATTGGCGGTTGGCAACCAGTCCACAGGTGCATTACCGCCACTGACCTGACTACCATCACTCTATATCTTTGCATAAGGAGTTCTGAACAACTCCTCGGCTGTGGTTGACGACAGCGGAACCACTTCCGGCCAGCGCGTGGTGCGGTCAACCATTGTCAGAAGATGTGTGCACCCTTGTGAGGGCGGGAGGGGGCCTACGAGGTCCACGTGGACATGATCAAACCTTTTAGCTGGGATGTGAAACGGCTCCAAGGGAGCTCTCGTGTGTCTATGAACCTTGGCCCGCTGACAAGCCATGCAGGCTGCCGCCCACTCTCTAACTTGTTTGCGCAGGCTTGGCCATACAAATTTCTCTCCTACCATTTTGACCGACGCGCGCACTCCCGGGTGCGCCAGAGAATGGATCGAGTCAAAAACACGGCGGCGCCACGCGGCTGGAACCACAGGACGCGGCCGCCCAGTGGAGACATCGCAGATTAGGGCGGGCATACCGTCTTGCAGCACCCTGTTCTCCAGCCTTAACCCTGTTGGTCCAGACTGGAGCGCGTGCACATCCGCATCACTAACCTGCTCTGTGGCCATGGCTGCATAATCTATCCCCACGCGGACCGGGGCCATGCACACTTCCGCGTCGCTAACCTGCTCCGCGGCCATGGCTGGAGAATCTACCTCTACGCGGGCTGGAGCCGCCACGGCGCGCGAGAGGCAGTCCGCCACTACATTAAGTTTACCCGCCACATGCTGGATATCGGTAGTAAACGCCGATATCGCAGCCAGCTGTCTCTGCTGCCGGCCCGACCAAGGTTCTGAAATCTTGGCCATCTGTGGTCAACGAACGCGGTGAAACGGCGTCCTTCCAGCCAGAACTGGAAGTGGCGAATGGCCAAGTGGAGAGCTAACAACTCCCTGTCGAATGCGCTGTATTTTCGTTTGCTGTCGCGCAGGGTCTTGCTGAAAAAGGCGAGCGGTTGCCAGGCTCCGGCTACATACTGTTCCATGACCGCCCCTATGGCCACATCTGACGCGTCAGTAGTGAGCGCTATGCGGGCCTCTGGGACTGGATGTGCCAACAATGCAGCGTTTGCCAGGGCTGTTTTGACTTCAGAGAATGCGCGCTCTCGCTCCGGAGACCATTCGACTTTATTTGTGGGTTTTTGTTTTTTTAGTGCAGCATACAATGGTTGCATGAGCTGCGCTGCGCGGGGGAGGAAGCGATTATAAAAATTCACCATTCCCAAAAACTCCTGTAACACTATGACCGTTTGTGGTTGAGGAAAATTTGTTACTGCGTGCACTTTGTCAGGCAGAGGAACCGCTCCTTCTGGGGAGACGCGGTGTCCCAAAAAATCAATCTGCGTCACCCCGAACTGACACTTCGCTGGGTTGATTATTAACCCGTGCTCTGCCAACCTCCGGAAAACTGCCGTGAGGTGGTTTTCGTGTTCGTCTTCGGACGCGCTGGCTACCAATATGTCATCCAGGTAGACGAACACGAAAGGGAGATCGCGCAAAACCGCGTCCATCATGCGTTGGAATGTCTGTGCTGCGCCTTTAAGCCCAAACGGCATGCGCAAAAACTCGAAAAGCCCGAAAGGAGTTATTACCGCTGTTTTGGGTATGTCCTCAGCGCGCACTTGGACCTGGTGGTAACCGCGTACCAAGTCTATTTTAGAAAAAACGCACGCCCCCACCAAATGAACTGAAAAATCTTGGATGTGCGGGATCGGGTAGCGGTCGTGCGCTGTAGCGTTGTTCAGCCTGCGGAAATCACCGTAAGGTCGCCACGAGCCATCAGCTTTCGGGACCATGTGAAGCGGTGAAGCCCATGGGCTCTTCGAACGCCTGATGATGCCCAACCTTTCCAGGTTGGCGAACTCCTCGCGCGCTATGGTCAGTTTAGCTGAACCCAAGCGCCGAGCTTTTGCAAAAACGGGCGGTCCGGTGGTAGTAACAAAATGTTCCACCCCGTGTTTAGCCACGGTCGCTGAAAATGTTGGGACCGTGAGTGCTGGGAACTGAGTGAGGAGTGTGTGGAACTTACCACCTGCAGCTGTGACGTTGGCTTGTGCTGTTGGCGGGGCCACTCGAGCTGTACAGGGAATAGAATAAAAAGAGAGTGCATTAACCAGGCGTCTGTTAGCAAGATCGACCAACAAACCATGTGAGCACAAAAAATCAGCCCCTAACATGTTGAAATTGACTGCCGCTATGACGAAAGTCCACTCGAATGTACGGCCGTGTAAAGACAGAAGCAGAGTCCTCTCACCGAAGGTCTTAATCGCCGAGCCATTCGCTGCTGACACCCCGGGACCACTGGAAGGCGCCAGCCGGTCAGCGTAGGAAGGTGTGATGAAACTCAGCTGGGAGCCTGTGTCCACGAGGAAATGCCTTCCCCGAGCGCGCATCCCTCAAGTAGAGCAGCTTGTTCTCCTCTCCGAGGGCCGCAGCTGCTACCGACTCCCGGTCTTGGCGTTTCCCGAGCGCTTGAAATGGCACAGTGGAATGCACTTGCGTGCCCTCTCTGCGAAGCGGCGATGGTAGAAGCAAAGGACGTCGTCTGCTCCGTGTTTCCTGGCCCCTGCCGCCACCGTCGTCGGTGAGTCTGGTGCTGCAGCCTCTGGCCCCCTGCCATCTCTGGACGTTGCGCCTAGCTCCGCTGCCGCAGCCGTAGCCGCGCGCCGTTTATTGGCGTCGACGAGTCATTGCGCCTCCTGGCCCAGCTCGTGGTAGTCTCGTCGGGCCAACAGTGGTGAACTGGCCAGGGTCACTCTCACCGCTGACGGTAGGGTCCTGAGTAAAAGGTGGGTGAAGATGAAGTTATCATCTTCGGAGTCTCTCAAACTCAACATCTTCCCCATCAGGTCTGCAGGTCTGTCGCTCTCAAATTCAGTCAGCGCCAGGAGCCTCTCTGCTCGCTCCTCCACCGAGGGGGTGAAGTAACGGATGAGTGCAGCCTTCAACGTGCTGTACTTGTCGCTGTCCGGTGGGTGGTTGATCAGGCTCTCCACTCGCTGGGCTGTGTGGTTGTCCAGCTTTGCAACCACATGGTAGAACTTTGTGGCGTCTACCGAAATCCTCCAGAGGTGGAACTGTGCCTCGACTGCATTAAACCAGGAGCCCGGATTGTTCTGCCAGAAGTCCGGTAGCTGAACTGTGGCTGCATTCGTTTGGCTGGCTCCTGACGAGTCTGGCTCGGGAGAATCACTTCCGCTCATGATACGTCTTAGGGTCACCAGTGTGGAGAAGTGTGGAAGGACGAGGCTGAGTTTATTTCTCAAGTCCAGTTTTATTCACATTCACATTCTCCAACATCCAAAAACAGAAAAGAGAGTGAATCCCCCAACATCTGTCCCTTTTATACCCCAGGACATCAAAGCACACAGTCACATTGTCTTTTAATCCCAAATCACAATGCATCCCCCTCCAGGTCTTCTCACCTCCACCTAAAGTCCTGGTGCTCAGGAAATCCCTCAAGGCCATCTCTTTGCATACAAAAGGCCAGATTTCACATCCTCCTGTTACCCCTAGGAGGTTCAGTCCTTTTGTTCCTCTGAGACGTGAAGCATACAATAAGCATACAGTAATATACATGTGAAGCATATGAAACCCACATATGTGCACCACATGACTAGAATTTATGCAGAAAAGCTCTACAGCCTCCCATGCTCTGAAAGACTGCTTCAGCATTACAGACTGGGACATTTTCAAGCATGCAACCACTTACAGTGGATATAAAAAGTCTACACACACCCGGTCAAATGCCAGGTTTTTGTGATGTAAAAAAATGAAACCAAGACAAATCATTTCAAAACTTTTTCCACCATTAATGTGACCTATAACCTGTACAACCCAATTGAAAAACAAATTGAAATTTTTTAAAGGGAAAAATAAAAGTAAACTTACAATAACCTGGTTGGATAAATATGCACACATTGAAGCTAATATTTCATTGCAACACCTTTGGCTTTTATTACAGCACTCAGTCTTTTTGGGTAGGAGTCGATCAGCGTGGCACCTCTTGATGTGGTGGTATTTGCCCACTCTTCATTGCAAAAATGCTCCAAATCTGTCAGATTGCGAGGGCATCTGCTGTACACAGCCCTCTTCAGATCACCCCGCAGATGTTCGATTGGATTTAGGTCTGGACTCTGGCTGGGCCATTTCAAAACCTTAATCTTCTTCTGGTGAAGCCCTTCTTTTGTTGATTTGGATGTGTGTTTTGGGTCACTGTCGTGCTGAAAGATGAAGTTCCTCTTCATCTTCAGCTTTCTAGCAGACGCCTGAAGGTGTTGTGCCAACACTGACTGGTATTTGGAACTGTTCATAATTCCCTCCACCTTGACTAAGGCCCCAGTTCCAGCTGAAGAAAAATAGCTCCAAAGCATGATGCTGCCACCATCATGCTTCACCGTAGGTATGGTGTTCTTTTTGTGATGAGCAGTGTTGTGTTTGGGCCAAATATACCTTTAGGAATTATGGCCAAAAAGTTCAACCTTGGTTTCATCGGAGCATAACACATTTTCCCACATGCATTTGGGAGATTTCATATGTGTTTTTGCAAAATGTAGCCGGGCATGGATGTCTTTCTTCTTAAGATGAGGCTTCCATCTTGCCACCTTACCCCATAACCCAGACATATGAAGAAGACGGTAAATTGTTGTCACATGTACTAAACAGCCAGTACTTGCCAGAAATTTCTGCAGCTCCTTCAATGTTGCTGTCGGCCTCTTGGCAGCCTCCTGACCAGTTTTCTTCTCGTCTTTTCATCAATTTTGGAGGGACGTCCAGTTCTTGGTAATGTTACTATTGTGCCATATTTTCACCACTTGATGATGACTGTCTTCACTGTGTTCCATGATATATTTAATGCCTTGGAAATTCTTTTGTACTCTTCTCCTAACTGATACCTTTGAACAATGAGATGCCTCTGACACTTTGGAAGCTCTCTGCAGATCATGGCTTGTGCTGTGCTACCTGGAGAACCCAAGGAGTTACATGAGGATGAACGTCACTTGTGGTAACGTATTGTCACTTCCTGTATTGCAGTCTGTCCGAGTGGTTTGCTTTCCTCACTCTCTTGAGGATTTTGCTTTTAATTGTATTTCAACCACTTTTTTTTTTCCATCTACCGTTAGTTCTCATTTCTGTTTATCAAGCCTCTTGCACCTGTGTGCGCACTCAGTGTCACCTACTCACCCTCTTCAGCCTTCTGTTCACCTTTCATCGGTGTTTTTGTTAGCTTCGGGTTAGCCACTAGCTATGGCTACTAGCTCTCCTTCCTCTCCTCCTCTGGTGTGCTCTCTCTGTCAGATGTTTAGCTACACCTCTGCCTCTTTTAGTGATAACGGTAAATGTAATAAATGTTGTCTTTTTGAGGTGCTCGAGGCGAGGTTGTCTAATTTGGAATCCCGGCTCCGCTGCATTGAAACACCGTCTGCACCAGTTAATCTTGACGGACGTACCCTAGCTGCAGCGGAGCTCGCTAGCATAGGCCCTGTTAGCGGTCCTCCAGTCCTCCTCAGCAGCGAGGAGACTGGGTGGGTGACAGTGAGAAGGAAGTCTAGCCACAAAGCCCCGGTTAACCACCAACCTGTTCACGTTTCTAATCGTTTTTCCCCGCTCAGTGACACACCCGCTGAGGAAAAAAACTCTGATCATTGGCGACTCTGTAGTCAGAAACGTGAACCTAGAGACTCCAGCGGCCATAGTCAAATGCATTCCTGGGGCCAGAGCAGGCGACATCGAGTCAAATTTGAAAATGCAGGCTAAAAGTAACTGTAAATACTCCACAATTGTTATCCACGCTGGCATTAACCCCTTGCACTCTGGTCAATTTCCCTAAAAACGCCTAAAAATAACGTACCCAAAGTAAATCAAAAGCTGTTCTTCAACCCTTTGCAGCATCTTCAGGGGGTTGGTCTCATTTAAAAGAAAACACTTTGAATTTTTTGGCAAAACAGTCATAATCTCTCTAAGTGCTCCTGCCACTGAGTAACAGTCATCTAAACATACTGAACTTGAAGAAAATAAAGTTTGCCTGGGTGTTTTTTTGGATACAAATGCTTGCAAATAACACACAGCTGTCAGATCCGGGCTGGAAAATGCAACAGAAATGTAGAACCAAGTGTTATCCAGCTGAGGTCAAAATTTTGTAATAGTACCACAAAAAATGAATATATTACACAGCTTTTTTGTCAGGTTGTTCCCAGGCATTTTTGAACTGTACCAAATTGTGCCAAATGGCACAGTTTCGAAAAACGTCTGTAACTTTTGAATGATTCAATATAGAAGCTTGATCTTGGGCTCTAATGAAAGGTGACACTCAGGGCTGTGTGTGTGTGTGTGTGGGGGGGTTGTTTATTCATTCATGAATGAATGAATGAACAAACAAGCCCCCAAACACAAAGAAGCATGCCACGTAAAAAATGTGTGGCTTTTTTTTTTACAAGAAAAAATAACCTACAGTGCAATAAAAATTATACTAAAATATCTGTAATGTAGAGGATAACAACTCCCCCCCCCCCGCTACAGAGGACGAACATCGTCCATCGCCACATGACGGACCGCGGCGCATGCCGCGGTCTACTACGCACAGTTGTACTAAAATATCTGCAATCCGCTACAGAGGAGTAGCGGGGGGGGGGGGCGTTCGTCATGTGGCGATGACGCACAGTTGTAATTTACCGATCGGTCAAAAGTCATTTTGATTACAATTTTCAGGGATAAAGAATAATTTAGCTTATAACACTTACCTGTCCACAACAGCAGTGTCGTTAGCGAACATCTCTTCCTCATTGTCAGACTAACATGACGCTGGTCTGCTTGTTACGACTCGTGGTTCTGGTCACGCGACCCAGTCAAACCATGATTCCATTATTGCGGTTTTGCGCTTCCATGATTGCGGTTTTGGCGAACGATTTTTCGAAACAAATAAGCACAGTAGTAAGAAAAAAAGACTGGCGGACGCGTGTGTCACCCAGCGGCTTACACAAAACAGATTTTACGCATGGGACGCACGCTTTCAATCGTCGAACTTCTCTGCTTCAGTTGGCTCGCTGTATTCGCAGCCGTTGGTAGGCGGCTCCTTCTTGCTAGGTTTTCAGTCATTGGTTCTTCAAGGTTTCAGAAACCCAATTCAAGGCTCTTATTAGTCGAATGAGAGGTCAATCAAATCTAAACCAATCAAAGCACTCCTTTGGCTTTCTGTTCGCGGCTGTGTCTGTAGTGGAAGAAGGGAAATGCAGCTTTTTTTTTAGCGCGCTCTGAGACGCACAGTGTGTGTCCTAGTGTGCACAAGGGCGCGCTAGGACGCAGAGACGTGACCGCCCGCGGTATCCCGGAGTGTAAGAGGTTAATGACGTCCGACTCCGGCAGTCGGAAGTCACGAAAATTAATGTAGAATCGGTGTGTGACTTTGCCAAAACAATGTCTGCCTCTGTAGTATTCTCTGGGCCCCTCCCCAATCTGACCAGTGATGACATGTTTAGCTGCTTGTCATCCTTCAACCGCTGGCTGTCTGTGTGGTGTCCTGCAAACAACGTGGGCTACATTGACAATATGAGCTCATTTTGGGGAAAACCTGGTCTTATGAGACGAGACAGCGTCCATCCCACTTTGGATGGTGCGTCTCATTTATCTAACAATCTGGCATCATTCTTATCCAAATTTCCAAAACCTTAACAACTCAGAGTTGGAACCAGAAAGCAGAGTCGCAGTCTTACATGCCTCTCTGCAGCTCCTCTTCATCCGCCACCCCTCAACTTATCCCCTGTCTTCCCCATCAGAGAATCATTGTCTGCTCCCTCCAAAGTAAATAAAAATATAATGTATAAGAATCCCAAAGTGATTAAACAAAAAGTTGGTAAAACTCAAATTAAACATGAAGCCTCTAAATTGAATGGTTTGGCCTCTCTTCCTCCTCATAATTTAAAAATTAAATGTGGTTTATTAAATATTAGGTCTCTAACTCCCAAGTCTCTGTTAGTCCATGACCTGTTAATTGATCATCAGATTGATTTAATATCCCTTACAGAGACTTGATTAGGACAAAAGGATTATGTTGGTTTATGGTAGATTCTGGTATCATCTGCCGTTACTCCCCGGAGGGCGAACTGGGCCTCGGTGAGGTGGAACCAAGAGCGCGGGTTGTGCTGCCAGAAATCCGGTAGCTTGACTGAAACCGCACATGCGTGGCTGTAGGTTCCAGTCCGAGCTGTCTGTGGGATGGCTGCCGCCTCGCTGTAGCTTCCTGACCGGGCCGGCTCCGGGGATCTTGCCTCGTGTTCCATAATACGTCTTGGGTCACCAGTGTGGTCGCAACGCTCGACGCCCACACAGCTCAGCAGGTAGCGAGCCTGCTTGATCAGCCACCAGCCAGCAGCAAATACGAGATGCTCAAGGCTGCGCTCATCCAGCGCTACACGCTCTCGGAATGTGAGAGAGCGGAGAGGCTCCTGACGCGGACCGAGTTAGGAGATGGTTTGGCTGTAGACCTGATGGAAAAGATGCTGGCGTTAATGGGCACGGACGACGGGCACTTTCTGTTTGCCCACCTCTTCCTCCGGAACCTTCCTACAGTGGTGAGAGCGGTTCTGGCCAATTCACCGTGGCTGGCCGCACGCGACTACCGTGCGCTAGCCCAGGAGGCAGACCAGATCATCATCACCACCAGGTCGATCACAGTCAATGCGGCAGCGGCGGAGCCCAGTGAGACGACCAGAGGAGGCGAGGAGCCACCGACGGTAGCAGCAGCGGGGGCCAAGGAGCGCCAGAGAGACATGCTCTGTTTCTACCACCGCCGCTTCGGAGAGAAGGCACGCAGGTGTGCGCCACCGTGCCAATTCAAGCGCTCGGGAAAACGCCAAGGCTGGGGGTCGGTAGCAGCCGTGACCCTCGGTGAAGAGAACAAGCTGCTCTACTTGATGGATGCACGCTCGGGAAGGCGTTTCCTCGTGGACACCGGAGCTGAGAAGAGCTTCATCCGGCCGACCTACGCCGACCGGCTGGCAGGATCTAGCGGCCCCGGGATGTTGGCAGCAAACGGCTTGGATATTAAGACCTTTGGTGAGAGGACTCTGCTCTTATCTCTACACGGCCGTACATATGAGTGGACTTTTGTCGTAGCAGCACTGAATTACCATATACTGGGGGCTGATTTTCTGTGCTTGAGAGATGTGAGTGTGTAATACATCGTCTGAAATGAATCTGCCTTGGATTTCACACACTCCACAGTTTAAATGAATCAACTCCCTCTGGTTATTTAAACTGTCAAAATCCCAGAAGTTCTGGTCATGGAGGAGGAGTAGCAACAATTTGCCATTCCAAATTACTAGTTAATGTAAAGCAAAAAACATGTTATAATTCATTTGAGGGCCTGGTCCTCAGTATTGGGCACTTTAGCAATTTTAGGCTAAACCCAATTTTATTTGCCATAGTTTATCGTCCTCCATCAACCTACTCAGAATTTTTATCCAAATTTGCTGATTTCTTAGCTGATTTAGTGCTGAAATCAGATAGAATAATTATAGGAGGGGACTTTAATATACATGTAGATGTAGATAGTGACTGCCTTAATGTGGCATTTAATTAAATATTAGACTCGATGGGGTTTTCTCAGAAAGTAGGAAATTCTACTCATTATCTCCACCATATGTTGGACCTTGTTCTGACATATGGCATAGAAATAGAAAATCTGGTAGTGTCTCCTCATAACCCTGTACTGTCAGACCATTGTCTATTAACCTTTGATTTTACTTTTTCTGACTATTTGGCTCCTAAAGAAAAATATTACTACAGTAGGTGCCTTTCAGATGATGTTGTTACCAAATTTATGCAGATTGTTTCTTCTATGCCATGTGTCAACACAACGGAAATAAGCTATAGACAGCTTGCTCCTTCTGTAATTGATAACATGGTGGATAGTGTTACAGCTTCTCTGCATAGACTCTAGATTTGGTGGCCCCCTTAAAAAAGAAAAAGTCTAATCAGCGATTTCTAACTCCTTGGGTCAACACAGAAGCTCGTAGCTTAAAACAGAAGACTCGTCAATTAGAAAGAAATTGGCGCTCCACTAATTTAGATGAAATCTATTTAGCTTGGAAAAATCATCTTTTAATTTGTAAAAAATCTCTTAGAAAAGCTAGAACGAGTTTTATTCTGCATTAATAGAAGAGAACAAGAATAATCCCAGGTTTCTTTTTAGTACTATAGCCAGGTTGACTGTCAGGAATCTCTGAAAACACTTAGAATATGATCGTATATTAGTTCATTACCTCAATAAAGATTCGAGACACAAGAATATTCTTTTCAAAGGCTTTACTTGTACAAGGAGCACGAACCTGAGTACAGAAAGTCAGTGCTGAAGACTGGCTTCAGCGAGCAGGCTTATATGTGAGAGACAGTTGCAATACACAAACGGTTTCAGCTGAATACATCACAGACAGAAAGGGGTGAAACAGGTCTGTCACATTATTAGCAGAGTTCACAGAGTTTGTTAATCCGGAATCAGGTGTATTGACCTTCTTAAAAGAACAAAGGGGGCCCTGCTCCCTTTCTCACTCCGCAGGTGGCTCTTTGTGTCCTCTTGCTCCACAGGGGGCTTCCTGTACCTTTCCGGCAGAACTGGCTTCCTGCATTCAGTCTTAGTGTTAATCCAGAGGAACACGCTTCTCCGGTACTTTTCCACACTTCTACACTTGTGTAAGGCTTAGACATTTAAAATGATAACATGTGTGTACATTTTTCTGACAATTCCCTCCTGTTTTATCATTTTATCATTGTTGTATTCACGTGCAAACATCAGTACAATGTATCTTCTCATGATTTTCTACATTGTCATCATTGAGCATCACTTCCAAATCTAAACAGTAGTTCTGTCATCACAATCACCATCACTTCGTTGTCTCAAGGCAGTATATTGTACAGGAACTTCCTTTTTGAGCATAATATACTATTTTGTAACATGAAAGTGTGTTGAGCAAGAGCTCTACTTATCATGGACCTAATGCAGGGAATGACACACATGAATAGTACACAAGATAGAATCAATGCAACTGTTACTGGGGTTAACTACTTCAACAGAACTTGCCACCATTGACCAGAAAGGAACCAAGAGGACAGGTCCCAATTTTGTGGCACATCCTTCAAGCCATTCAAGTGTTGTTGCAGTCCTCTCAGCCAATCAATTACTCCTCCTTTCTCTCAGTGAGGTCCTCCAAAGCCCAAAATACATCATTCATTCTGCAACTCAAATAGGCCACTCCAAATGAGGGGAATGCTGTCATAGGCTGTCATCTCCCTCTTGGTTATCAAGTTGGCGTCGGGGGAAGTGATTCATATTATTCCTGCAAACACACCTGTCACACCAGCAGCAAGTAGCAGTGCCTTCATTTTTACTTCCACCTGAGAGAGTACCCCTTCGGGCCTCTGTCTTCACCAGGTTTGAGACGGCCGTGTCCTTAAAAGGACACGCCCCCTTTGTAACTGGACTTACTCAGGGAAGCAGGTTAGTTCACTTACAGGCACCTTTAAGGCACTTTTCCATTAGCCCCGCTTAGCCCCGATTTGAAAACACGACTCGTCTCACAACGACTCATTTTGGCCTCGATTGCGTTTTGACATTACTGCTGACATGCCTGCGGTGGGTGGGATTTCTTGAACAGCAAGGCGGCACCACACTCTCGTGACGTGAAGCATGCGACCCAAGCAAACATAACATGGCTGCTCTACAAGGCGACTCCTCGGTCTGTTGCTTTTTTCGCCGTAAATACCAAAAAGGACCACCAGATAAGGGTACAGGCAGCAAGACGAAACACTCTGGAATAGTTCTGCAGCTTCTGGGAGAGCCGAAGACATGAGGATACAAACTAGGTCATAAATGACGGTAAGCTAATGGTTGCTAATGCTAGTTTGCTGTAAGTACGTCGTGCTACACTGTAATGTCTGCAAGTTAGGTACTAAAATATGTATGCTGTGTGTGTGTGTTTCAGATGGCTCTGTTGTTGGGAAATTACCTCTTCAAACAGTCGGTCTGGCGTTCAGCACAGCCTCTCACTGATGTCAATAGCCTGTCACTGATGTCATCAGCCTGTCACTGATGTCAGCACAGCTTCACCAACGATCAGTGGTTATAGAGCTTAAGAATGTCTGTAGAAACATTTACTTCCTGTACAACAAATTGCTCTGCCCTGCGTGAAAATCATGGAGAGATTGTTGAGACATCATGGACATACCTGCTTCTGCAGCAGAGTCTGAGGTGGTGTCATAGAAAAAAATGATCAGCTGACACAACTTGATCGCCATGTTAATAACTATATTAGCCACAAAATATATATTCAAAAAGTAAACAGTACTGAGCTACGAATAATAAGATATATTTGATAGTTATGATGTATTTTAGGCCAAAACAAACTTGATCTAGGATTAAAGGCAATTAAAATAATGCAGTCACAAGGTTACATGGAAAATAATTGATTTATTAGATACATGTACTGTAGAAATATATATTCTCTGCATCAACAACGTACTATACATGCATTCATGTAGTATTGCACTGGGAATTGCACTGACAATAAACCTGTGAAGTTTTTGCAGATGTCTCTTTTTTTATATGTGAAGGTTACCACCATGTGGCACAAATTAAATACTGAAAGATTGGAAAAGCTGTCTAAGAACAATCCAGCAGTTTGAGAAATCACTTTTGGTTTTGTGTAAATCTGTCAACAGAATTATGAACCATAAAGCAGTTTGTGTGAAAAATTTTAAATCCCATTAAACCTAATCTGGGGGCTTCCAATCATGTGTCATGGGGGGCCAAGACCCTGCAGGTTCTCTCTTGTACCCAGTCTCTTCAGCAGGTGTTTTCACTGATCAGCAGTCAGTGGAAGAAGTTCAGTGGAATCTGCTGTTGAAGACACTGGTTGGAGGTAAAGCCTGCAGGGTCTTGGTCCTCCATGGCACATGATTGGTCACCCCTGCCCAAACCCATTATGATGAAGAGCAGATGCTAATATGAATTCCTCCATATACATCCAACAATACAGTCTTCAGTTAATAAAATAATTGTTTTGGTTACTTTTTTCTTAAAAATGAGTCATTATTTTCAAGGTCACCAATAAATCCTTTGTACAGTTGACTCTTTTCTCACCGGTGTCTTAACAGACAAAATGGAAAATCATGATGCAAACACTTAAGTCACTAAATTGTTTATTACAATCAGCAGCAAATTCCAGATTATTCAGAATGTGCAAAATTCAAACTGTAAAAAAGAATAAAACTGGAATGGGTCACACACGGCTGCCACACTCCCTCACTGAGAAGCAACTGGATCGGCCCCTCGTACTGGTCCAGCAGATCTTCAGCCTGCATCTCTGTAAATAGTGAGGCAAGGTCCAGTTGGGGTGGACATTTTCCCTCTTGCCTAGACAAAAGACAAATGGGTGGTGGTTAATTAAAGAAAGTGTAAAACATATTTGGGAAATACACTTGTTGCTTAAAGCCAGCGGTGGAATGTGAATTAATGAATGAATCTTTATTTCGGATTGATTAAAGGTAAAGATTAAAAGAAAATAGAATAATATAACAAAGGGGAAAAAATCTAACAAGGTCAAATTAAACAATAACTCCTCTGATTATACAGTTCAACATAGGTTATCTGAAATGGGTGATGGCTAAAGCCGCAGCTTATATTGCCCACCATATTCCATCCAAGAATTCAAAAGAAAAACAAAACAGGAGGGATTACAATTTGAATGTAAGATAAGATAAGCCTTTATTAGTCCCACAACGGGGAAATTCCAGGATTGCAACAGCACAGGGATAGCAACACTCAGAGCAACAATCAGAAGGCAAGAAAAAAAAACAAAAAAAAAAAAAAAAACAAGCAAGCAAGAGCAGCTAATATACATATGTACATATTACTATAAAATATATATATACACACACACACACACAGACACACAGTGCAGAGCATTGTAGCTGGATGGAATAAATATATGAATATATGAACACACAGTGCAGAGCATTGTAGCTAGATGGAATAAATATGTAAATATATAAACACCCACAGTACGGAGCATTGCAGCTAGGTGGAATAAATATGCAAGTATATAAACACACACAGTGCGGAGCAATGTAGCTAGATGGAATAATATGTAGATATATAAAAACACAGTGCGGAGCATTGTAGCTAGATGGAATAAATATATAGATATATAAATATAAACACACCCAGTGCAGAGCATTGTAGCTAGATGGAATAAATATGTAAATATATAAACACACACAGTGCAGAGCATTGTTGCTAGGTGGGATGAAACAGCATAACCGTCTATTTAGTTATCCTACATGGTATGATTATGTGCCCATACATATTCTCACCCTCCATAGCGACCGGTATGTTCCTAGTTGTATGCCGGAGAGGACCATTGTGTAAGTCTATTGCATCTTTTGCATTCAAAAAAAACCTATTAGTTTGTTACGTCTTTTTGCTATCTCTGCGAGCAGCCCTGCTTAGGTTGTACAGTCTGACAGCCGTTGGTAGGAAGGACCTACGAAACCTCTCGGTTGTGCACCTGGGATGATGTAGTCTGCTGCTAAATGAGCTCCTCAGTGCATCCAGTATGTCCTGCATAGGGTGGAACTCGGACTCCAGCAGAGATGACAGTTTAGCCACCGTCCTTCTCTCTCCTATCTCCTCCATCGGATCAAGGCGTTGCCCCAGGACAGAGCTAGCTTTCTTAATCAGTTTGTTCAGTCTCTTCCTATCGGCTGCAGTAATGCCACTGCCCCAGCAGACCACTCCAAAAGTGATGGCTGATGCCACCACCGTGTCATAGAATGACTTCAGCAGCGCCCCTTGTACACCAAAAGACCTGAGTCTCCTCAGCAGGAACAGCCTGCGCTGTCCCTTCTTGTAGAGTGCGTCAGTATTGTGTGACGAGTCTAGTTTATTGTTCAGATGAATACCCAGGGACAATAAAGTACTTCGTTGTTGTATTTAACCACAATTTTCATGTAGCTGCGCTTCACTAGATTTTATAAGGGCTGGGTTACATTTAAAATCATCTGCTTTTACTGTGGCTTCAGCAATCAGAATGAATTAATACATTCACTTGAATGGAATCTAATACTTTAACTGATGGTGTGAATCACCGAGTGTGGAGTCACTCAGTCAAAATATGAAGTTTTTATCAGTAAAAGTTTGTCTTGTCTGTAAAAGTGTCTCTTCTTGCCCTGGCTTCAAGTGTGGGCGGTGTTTTGTACTAGCATTGCTAAAATATAAAAGGAAGCACTACAATGGGTCTCAAATATTTGTAATGTGTCCTGTTACTGCATGAGTTTGTTGATGATAGACTATAAACTACACATATAAAGTAAATTATATTGACGACTGAACATCTCACATTCGCCAAAACATACAGTTATGAACATAACTCACAAAGGATCACACAAGTGATCTGACAAAAAAATAAATACATTAACAAGCGGTTTATTTTACAGTTGATGTGCCATATTCACACAATCAAATAAATCTCAGTTCAGTCCCTTTTATATTAAGTGGAAATTGTGCTACTTTGGTTTTGACACTTTACCTATAAAAGCAAAGGATTTCAGTACTTTCCACAGTGGCGAGGTAGGTTGTGGGGAGGCTGATGACATAACGCACGGCTCAGGAGACGCACACACACAGGCTTAGAGTAGTTCAAAGAGTTTATTAACAGCAGGAGTGAATGAGTGCGTGTCTGCGGGATGTAAATGTGTTGGTGATGGTGTCTGCTCCAGGCACAGAGGCAGGTGACCGTACAGCCGAGCAACCCTATGGAGAGAGCACAGGGAGAGGGTGACGGGCATACACCAACACAGGAGGGATTTATGGCGAGAGAAGGACTTACTTGGTGGGTCAGGACAGCTGGCACAACAAGGGGGCGAAGCCCGGAAGACAGCCACCTGGAGAGCTCCGTACAGCAGCGAGGATTGGGCGATGGAGAGGAGATGTCCGCCGCTGGGGAATCCACCTGTGCACAGGGGAGAAGACTGAAGAAAAGAGGTAAGCGATCTTCTTACCAAAATGGTGACGCTGAAGGGAAGTATGCTCACAACGGTGAGGGACGAAGTCTGACGGCTTCAGGCCGAGCCTCCGGGCGAGACGGCCTTTATCCCTCGCCGCTGATGATTGTCAGGTGCGTGAGCAGGTGGCGCCGCTGATGAATGGTGCGGCGTGACAGCTGATTTCATCTTGCCTAGATGAACGACAGAAATGGATGGTGGTTAGTTTCAAGCAAGTTCAATACATATACACTGTATATGTATTGAACTTGCTAATTTGCTTGCTCTAATTTTTGAGATGTGCCTGTATATTATACAGGCACATCTCAAAAATTAGAATACCATGAAAAATTCAATATTTTTGTCACTCATTTCAGAAAGTGAAACCCATATATAGATTCATTACAGGGACAGTGATACATTGAAAGTGTTTATTTTAATATTGATGATTACGGCTACAGCCCATATTAACCAACACCTCAGCGGCCAACATTTATATTTAAAAACTATTTTTTAAAGTTAATTTTATGTAATATTCTAATTTTTTGCCAAATTGAATTTGGGGTTTTCAAGGGCTGTAAGCCGTAATCATCAAAATTAAAATAAATAAACGCTTGAAATATATCACTGTCTGTGTAATGTGTAAAGTGGTGGGATGTGACAAAAATGCTTCTTTTCCCTGACAAGTGCTGCAGGATCCACAGAATAGGTGTGTGGGTCTATTCTGATGCTTTAGAAAATTATATGAATGACTTTATAAATCACTGGTTTGAAAAAGCAATTTTAATATGACGAGATTTCGGCTCCTGTAGTCCATTTTACCAGTATCACAGTATAAACAGGGAAGCTAACCCCTGGCATGTGGAAACACATTCTAGCATTAAATTGCACACAATTTAATGCGCAGCACCAAAGTGCAATACAAAACAAAAACCAGGACTTTAACCATGATTAACATATTTCATCGTTTTGCTCTCACAAGCGAATATTTAGGAGAAAACAAGCACGAATCAGCAGTTGGTACTAGCTAGCTACTAGCCAAAACTCGTTAGCTAAAACTCGTTAGCCAGCACAAAACGGCGCTGTATGGCTCAAAAAAAGTGAGCTTACCACCAACAGGATAAATAAGTGAACAGATGCACATTATTACAAATCACTCACCATCGATGGTTCTCTCACGTTCGTCTTCAGCTTGCCTATAGTCCGGTTCTATGCTGGCCAGCCATCTGTATGGGTCCAGGTCACTCCTCACTGTGTATCTGCCACCAAGCAGAGAAAACTCCGCACCTCTTCGTTGGACCACGGTGTAGAGTTCCGCAAAACCTACAACGCTGTTTGTATTAATATCGTATTTACTCCGTGACCGAGTTAGTCCGTGAAATTTGCAAATGGCGGTCATGTATCAGAAGACGGCGAAGACGGTCGCTTTCGTGATGTTACGACCTGACCAATCAGCGGCAACCAGTCTTTTGACGTCACATCACGGCCCGACTCAGCTCGGTTGTACCCTGCCCTCAATCCGGTACGAAAATAGCGTCCGTTAAATCGTGCTGGGGCTTATGGAAAATGCTCAAACGCGGGCTGAGCGTTGCCGTGTTGGGCTAACTGGGGCTAGTGGAAAAGGCCCTTTAGTCTCTTCACGTGTGACAGGTGGATCCAGGATGGTCGTTCAGCGACCCTTACTGAGTCCCAATGCTGCTGGTGATGATTTTTCATGAAGATAAAGTCACCAGGCTGCAGTGGGTTGATCACTTCCTCCTGTGGAGTGGAGAGAGCTCTAACAGAATCAATGTATTTGTGTGGTATTAGTAATGACAGACCCGGCAGTCCATAAGGGCAATGAAAAGCACAGTCCTGTTTTCTTATCTGGGATGGTATTAATTGTTTAGTTTCACTATCTTAAGAGCTTCAGGCCACGTAATGGCCTTACCATGCGTGGTTTTTGCCAGCATTTGTCTGATTGTCTGCATAAATGATCTCTGGTATTCCAAAAGTTGGGAATATACTATTTTGCAAAAACCTTACAGAAAAAACTTTTGCATCTGCCTTAGCAGTAGGATGTATTTCTGTCCATTTTGTGAATGTGTCAATGAGAACAAGGCAGTATTGGAGTTGGCCCACTTTTGATAATTCTATAAAATCCATGTGTAGAAGATGCCTTACAAACGAGACTGAGTGTATTTTCTCAGGAAAGCTTTATTGAAGGTCACATCTTCTAACATGAAAGTTCTCAGCAGAAAAAGAGACAGATCCCACTTTCCTCACAGCTTTTATATCCCAGAGATACAAAACCCCCACATCACGTATCTCACACCTTTACCCCACCTAAGTTTGGTAAACACATGAACCACAGTCCCAGAGACTTGCTGGTGCTTCTGTTCTCCTCTCCACCTCGGGGCTCCTGCTGGGACATTGTCTTCCACCTCCGTCTTCCTCCAGCACCCACCTCCTAGCCGAGGTCCCTGCTGGGGCATTGTTCTTATGGACGTTTGATCTGCAGGGTCTGCACCGACATGCCTACTGGAAGCATGTGGGGGGAGAGAGCGTACCATACAAGCATGCCATATATGTGCCTTAAATATGCACCATACATGCACCATTGAGAAAAGGGTGCTTTTGGTAGTGGAAAACTCCTCTGTCTAGTTCTCATTGCACCTTGGGCATTATTTTGACTGCAAACTTTTTCATTTCTTTTAGAATTCCTGGACAGAAGAAGTGTTTTTCAGCTATCTTAATCATATACTTCTTCAGCTATCTTAATCATATCCCTCCTGTTGGCACACCGTGCCATCCAGCGGTGCAGTGAGGGAGGGAGAACAATTTTGTCATTGGCAGTGCAGTAAAGTTTGTTGGCATTTAAGTATGTGTGAATATTTGGTAGCATGGCCGTTGAAATTATTAGTGTTTTATTAGTTAGAAAATTATTTCTGTGTACCGTGTAATTGCATTTTTTAAAATAATTTATTATTTCTCTTATATGTAAAGTGTTTTTTATATTATTTGCAGGATCTGCGTTCCATAAGTGAACAACATAGTCGCTTTCTTTCATATAATTGCGACTCTAAGGTAAACTTTTTTTTTCTTCTTTTTGAACTGCTGTTATGACCTTTACACTAATTTGTTTGTTTTTCTTGCAGAAGGAAAATATATCTTGAACTGTTTCAATAAGTTTGCTTAACAATTAAATATACCAGAAAGACGCTTAATCACATGAACACTGTTGGGGTGGCATATTCATGTTTTTCTGCTCATACTTAACATGCAAATTTCCTTGTGGGCCCTGAAGTAGTGCGTACAGTGGAGCCGTGTATGAGAGGTTTGGCAACCACTGGCGGCAGTAGTTCAGGGTACCTAATAGTGCCTTTTTTGTTGTAAAGTTGCCACTTTTTCACATGAATTTGCTACTTATTTTCATAAATCTGCAACTTTTTTCTCATAAATTTTATTTTGTCTTGCAAACATGTAACTTTTCTCCTCATAAATTCACACATTTTTTCCATCATAAATCTACAACTTTTTGTTGTAAATTTATGACTTTTTTCTTTTAAATTTGCTGATTAAGTTTTGAATGGTCTTTATTCTATCTGGTTCCAATGTTTTCCCGTCGGCAATAAGCATATGGCCAAGGAATTTAACCTCAGGTTGAAAAAACTGTAGTTTTTTCTTGCTACATTTTAGTCCATGTTCACACAGGAAGTGCAGCAGGGCCAAAGAGTCCTGTCGACATTGTTCCTTAGTGGGGGAGGCAACCAAAATGTCATCCACATATAATTTTTGAACCGGCTGGTGGACTAAATCTGGCAATTAGAGCATTCATTTCCTGTGAGAAAATGGTCGGACTTTCACAATAACCTTGAGGTAATCTGGTGTATGCATATCTTTTTCCCTCAAACGTAAATGCAAACTTAAACTGGCTTTCTTCATGCACAGGTATAATAAAAAATGCATTACTCAAATCTACCACAGAGAAAATGGATGAATCGTGACCCAAAGGGTCATGACCACTTGTAAAGGTGCCATAAATAGTCCTGTGGATTGTGAGTATTGCACATTTTTCTTAGGAGTTTTCACCCAATCGGTTACATGATTTGCCTTCTCAACCATTTGTCCACAAGCAGCCCAAAAGTAATTGTCTGGTCCCCATAGGGAGTGTTAACATCATGCAAGGAGGTAACATCTTCGGGCAATTTCACTGACAGTGCAGCTGCTCCTTGCTCATTGAAAATCAAATTGTCCATCTGCACTGTCATACAATTTGTCAGCCAAGGCACAATCAAAAAGTTCAAAACATCTGATATATTTCATAGTAACGTGCAGTGGCTGTGGACTTCCTAGTCCTTCAAGGATATGACCTGGCAGTACAGCAGCCATGAGGGCGGTGCATTTTTACACGATGTCGTGACTGCTGCACTGTCTTCTTTTAAGTCATAGCCAAACAATGTGCCTCACCCTTGATCACTGGGTTTGTCGTTGTCTGCCAGAAATGTCTGCTCTGTTCTTAAAACAGTATAATCATCTTTTAATTTATATAGAAAATCTTTTAGAAAGGATAAAACAAGTCATTATCAGTTATTGATAATTTTTATGTATCACCTATTTTTCTGAGTATTGCTAATTATTTGCTAATTAATTCCCCTGATACCCCCTGTTTTGATACATGGAGACACACATGCAGCAAAGTTACAGGGTATTTGCTTGATTCTTCTGCTGAAAGAAAGTGTGCTACCATTTTTAATTTTAGATAAAATTTGCCGGTAGCCCAGTTCCCTCAAAAATAAGATTTCAATAGTCACAGCTTCTTTTGTGACAAATTTCATTTAAGAAAAACAAAATAACCCCCTGTGCATTTTTGATATGCTTCAGCATTGATAAATAAGATCAGTTTGTCCAGTTGAACACAGACGGGTTGAATTTGAATAAATGAATAAAAGTTGCGTCACACTCTTTCAGTCAACAGAAAGGTGGACGTTTTGCCTAATTAGAATTTGATTCAAAGTTTTCCTTGAATGCCTCATTTTATATATTCCTTGGTAAATTGTGGAGTGAATGTAGTTTACCCTGACCCAGCTTGGCCACCGCCGAATCAGGAAAAACACATTCCTCATTACTGTCATATTCCTGAAATATGACGTTGTCACACCATTATGTGGTGAGTAACATCAAATGCATACCCTCTGTTGGGGAGGAACATAACTGGGGTGTTAGATTGACTTTAAATAACCGAGTATATAGTAAGGCTATAATCTTCACTGTGAGTGTTTGCTCATTACTAAATAAATGTTAATATTCACAATTAAGGAAATGCACTGAAAGAATGGACACCTAATGCCTCATTGCTGCTTTAAGTACTTGGAAACATTTAAGACGGCTGCCTGCATTTGTGTCTTCTTCCTGGCACTCTTAGCCAAAAATTTAACTTATTTATTGTTGGTTTTCTGTTTGTTTGGTTTTTAAAGCTACAGCTTCAAATCTTACGTGGATCCTTATTTTTCTTTGGTTACACATGCTCTGCTTTCATTTCTTTTTCCATTTCCATCTCAACATCAGAAATATTTTCTACACTTGCTAAACCCACCTTTCTTCTTCTCTTCCCCTACGTACTTTTTCCATCAGAAACACTCACTCACTTTGTTTCCATCCACTATCCATCTGTGTACAAGACTTCACCTTTCCCTGGACTAGCTGATGAAACATCTCACATCTATAATCTCTTTCAGTATTAAAACTTCCTTCATCCATCTGGTCTCCGTTCTCTTCAGCCTTCATCAACATTCTGTTACCACCTGCTTGTCTTATTCATGATTCACTGTCCCGTCGTTCTTACTACTGACTACTGTCCACAGCAAATGCTCCATGCAAGATCCTGAACATAAAAGTGATCGGTTTCATTCTGGAAAGTCAGCTTTATACCAAACCAACATGGCTCAATTCAAAATTCTGTTTTGTGACAAAACTCATCTCTTGATTTCTACCCTGGCATTGGGTGCCTGACTTTTTGAATTTGTTTTGGAATTAAATAATGCCTCTGGGTCTGAACATCTGCCTTTCAAGGAATGTATTAAAATAAGACATCTGCTGGTTGCTCTGAAAATTAAAGTTAACAGAGTCATCTGTATTTTGGTGTGGTGGAGTCTTGTCTTTTTCTCCTGAACAGATAACTCCATATGAGCTAACACCATGCCTACAAGACTATAACCTGGTGAGAAGAGTACAGTAGCACTTTCTAGAAATTCCTTAATTTTCTCACTACCTTCAGGCTCCCCCTTAGCTGTTTGTGACGGCCCGTTTTTAATCACCATCAGGGGGGCCAGTTTTCACATCCTGCAAACATTCCTCTGTCCTGCATTTGTTTGACCCATCTGGCAAATCTCTTCCTTCCTTTCTTTTGATCTATGACTGGGATCTTTGTCTGATAATCGATAGCCTCTGGCAGATCATATGCACAGACACATTAATTATCAATCTCTTTTGAACCTCTGTGCTCTAAATCTCACATTGTCACACGTCAGTCCTTTCTATAAAGTGCACTGTCATGCTTCAGTCAAAGAAAAAGGTCAGTTACAGCACTTCAAAACCTGCTCCTTCTGCCTCTGAGGCAAAAGGGGACACAGAGAGAGAGAGAGAGAGAGAGAGAGAGAGAGAGAGAGAGAGAGGGAGAGAGAGAGCTGCTTCTTCAGCAGCCCCTCCTTTCACATTTACTGTTCAGGCTTCTATTTTTTACAGAGCAAGCCTGTCGCTCGCTTCTCTGATCATTCTGAAATCTTCTTCTACCTCTACTTGGTACCCTGCCACCGAGCAAGCCTGTCGCAGGCCTCTCTGATCATTCTGAAATCTTCTTCTACCTCTACTTGGTATCCTGCTTCCAAATCCACCTCTTTGGCCAAACCTGCAATCACCGGCCCAGTGACCAGGTTTGCCACAGTTAAAACAAACATCCCAATTTCCATCATTCACTTGCACTGAACTGCCTGTCTTGGGTCTAACCCTACAGAGTTATTGAAAAAATAAAAACCCAAAACCTTGTAAAAGTACCCATATTTAGACCACTTTTTTCCACACAGATCAACCATACGCACACAAACAGAGAGCAGAGGAGTTTTGTTCTCTGTGGACTGCCGCTGCCTCTTTCTAAGGCTCACACACAAAGAATAGATAAAATAACTGTTTCTCATTGTCCATTTTAACGTTATTTGGTTCTGTTGCCATTTAATCCGTCCGTTTTTAAATATTATGGTCTAATTATTATGATTTTATTTGCTTCCTCCTTTTCCCAACCTCTTGGGCTTCTTTAAATAATTTGCCGTATGGACCCTCCTTAGGATCGGGGCATTGATAAGTTGGGGGAGGATTATCTTTTTCATTTAATAATGGTTCAATGCTCGGTTGGTTTTGATATTTATCTCTTTTTGTTGTAAGTTTTTCCGTCGATGTCAGACTGTGCATTCATCCACATCCAGTGTGGGTTTAAGGGAATAATCTTTTTTCCCATTTGTTTAAATATTTTTCAAGATCCTTTATCTGATCTTTTTCTTTTAACCGGTTATTGTAATTTTTTACTGTTCGGCGCGCAGTTTCCTCTTTTTTCTTTTGCTTATTTTTCGCTTTATTTGTTTTTCCTGTACAGTTACCCATTTTTTTTTGTTTATATAGTCAGGAACGTTGTCAGTCCGCCCACTGCAACACTATTACTGCCCAATAGGTGCGCTCACCTTTCGATGGAACTAGATGCTCACGCAGCTTTTAAAATGCGCTCACCTTTCGCTGGAACTAGATGCTCACGCTTTTTTTTTTCTTTTTTTAGAATGCGCTCACCTTTCGATGGACCTAGATGCTCACGCTTCTAGGATGCTCTCACCTTTCGATGGAACTAGATGCTCACGCAACCTGTATTAGGACTCCTGTAATTTCTTACAGGATTATTACCTGGTATGATCAGATAGGAAAAATATATAGGACGCCGCCTTATATTACCATTACTTAGCTAAAGCTTGACCTATCAGTCAATACACAGCACCTTTTACTTTTCTTTTACTTTTTGAAACCTGACTCTTCGGCCGGAAAACAACACAATGGGGAATTTAACCCGGACAAAACCTTTTTTCTTTTTTTTTAGAATGCGCTCACCTTTCGATGGAACTAGATGCTCACGCTTTTTTTTTTCTCGTTGCAACTACTCGTCCGCGTGCTTCACTCTCTTATCACGTTAGTCACTCGTGGTTGGATTTAGGAGGATCTTGTAACGTATTTAGGAGCGCATCCTATTTTACATTAGTAATATGTTGGAGTGGCCTATTTCACATTAGTAATATTTTTAGGAGCGCATCCAATTTTTCATATTGGAGCGGCCTATTTTTCATTAGTAATATATTTAGGAGCGCATCCCATTTTACATTAGTAACATATTGGAGCGGCCTATTTTACGTTACTCACTCAAGGCTGGATTTGGGAGGATCTTCTAAAGCATATAGTGTATACTATATCCTTTTTCTTTAATAATAAAAAGACATCACTTACTTTATGACCCTACTAGTGAGGATGACCGTCACTAGACAGAGTCAGGAGCCAGTCTCCTCCCCGGCGTTCCCTGAAGGCGGGTTGTCAAAACTGACCATTGGTCAGACCATGCATGGGTTTTGCAAACCGGGGAAGGCTTGGTTGTCCTGGCTCGTAAAGGGTATTGGTCATCCGGGTCACAGCACCACGTATGTCAGGAATCTCTGAAAACACTTAGAATATGATCGTATATTATGAAAGGGTTAATGTATAGTTAGTGCCAGAATAATAATTCTGTAGGTGATCTCCCATTATGCTCTACACATATTCCATACAAATTCTGTTTGCATGCTTATGAACAAGTATGTTATGGTATATTGATAACAGGAATGAGACAAAGGTATAGAGCCCTCTCTGTCTTTTCTCTCTCTCTTTTAAGTCAGGTCTTTAACATTAGATACACACCCAAACCCAACACCCACGCACACTGTTGATAGCACATTCTAGAATGAAGAGGCGTGTTCAGTGGATGGCCTGTTCCCGCCATAGGTAGATTAGCCAATCAGATAGTCGCGTACAAGCCCATCCCATTGTACTGGCTCGCCCAACCCGAGGGGATAATTGTAACCTGCACCCGGAAGTCGGGGTTCAGTCTGACCAGCTCCAGAGGGAGCTGCGTCACGCTGCACCCAGCGCTGCTTGCTTTACATGTGACTTCTAAATAAATGTACCATCCTTTAAATTGAAGAAATCTCCGGTTTGTTCTTGGACCTTTCAATCAAAGAATCGGGTATTTTTCTAACAATTGGTGCCGTGACCCGGATTGAAGTGTTTCGAGACGAGCCGAAAAAACTACATAGAAAGGACCCAAAAACTACATCGGAAGGACCCTTTTTAGTCGACTGTGGCGACGCCTGAATGAAACAAAAAGGTAAGCAGAAAGCCTTTTTACGCAAATTTCTGCAGTTTGGCCATTCTAAATTTACAGTCGTCTGATTAAGGGGTATATCCGATTTCTAAATTTTAACCTGTTTGCGGGATGGAAGTCTGCGGTCACATGTAAAGCATGAACCACGTGGTCTTGCACGAGGGAGAGTGGTAATGTCCTAGGATCAAGTAGCCGCTTTTTTACGAATAAGGAAGATTTGCAATGCAAGAATCTTTTTTAGATCAATAGTGAGCATATATAAAGGTACTCTTAATACGTTATAAGAACCTCAGACTACATCATGAGTGAGTAACGTAGCAAGCAGCCGCAAGAATCTTTTTCCCACCTTTAGTGAGGGTCTGCTCATAAGTATAAAAAATAACTAAGGTACTCTTAATACGTTATAAGAACCTCAGACTACATCATGAGTGAGTAACGTAGCAAGCAGCTGCAAGAATCTTTTTTCCACCTTTAGTGAGGGTCTGCTCATAAAAATAACTTGCAGAATGGTACAAGAACCTTTTCTCCATCCTTAGTGAGTGACCATTCATAAGTATAAAAATAATAACTTACAGAATTGCATAAGAATCTTTTATTCCAACAATAGTGAGTGCATTCATAAGTATAAAACAATAAAATAGCTTGTTAAAATCAGTATAAGACTGATCTTTATGATAAGATACCTCTTGTATCGATTACCTGACGAGGTTCCGATGAAAGTATCCTCTACATATAAGTTAAGCTATAGGTAATGAGTAAATGAGTACATGCAAATCTGCGGCAAACTCTCCACATCGTGCAAGCTGATCTCTGTAAAATTTTGTGTCTTTAAGGGATAAAAATGTGATTTGAGAAATACCAGGGGTTGGAAATATTAACTAATGGCGGCCTCCGGACCGCATGGTCAGAACAAAGGGAAGTAACCCCCACCACCGAGTGGAGGTGCAATTGGTAAAACAGGTTACTGAGGATTATTTGAGGTAACAGCATTAAAATGAAGCGCTAAATTAAAGTTGTAAAGCTGTGGTAGTGTGTATAGCTGGGATTAAGGAGGCAGTGCTCCATTTTTCTTACACTAAAAAAAAAAAAAACAAAAAAAAACAACACATGGTTTGTGAACAATAGGCTCAGGGGCCATTTTGCACGTGTCCCATTTACTGCGCATGCGAGGGCGCCATTTTGAATTACCTTCAAGCTGTGGCACAGTGCCTCCATCATGTGGCCAAATATAGGAAGTGCACTATTTCACAAAATTACTGCCAACAAAAACTTAAAATCTTAAGAATAAATCTGGAACTTTATCTCTCTGGTTGAAAGGAAGGCTTTAAAAATTCCATGCATGGTGAAAAAACAATAAAGACCTCAGGGGCCTGCTAGAATGCAGGTTTGCCTATAGTGAGGCAAAGCATGCCATTCAGCTTGGAGAAGAGAGATAAAAAGTTCAACTTTAAAATTAGGCAGAGGGAACTGGAGAATAAGGAGATTTATTCCTCAACAAAACTGTAGGAATCCTAGGTGGACACTATATAAAGGTGAGAGAATTTAAATGAAAAATTGCAGGTTGGTACAGATAAGTAAATATATAAATGAATTAAATTATAAATGCAAAATAAACGAATAAATACAATAAACTAAAATGAATGAATAAAATAAATAGGAGTTATTGTTGTGGAGATGAGAGTGGGCAGAATATGGAAACGGAAATTTGTTTTTGAAGAAAATTGAAAACTGATGAAATGTTAAAGTTTTGTGCAGGACGCAAGACAAAAAATATGGAGAAACGATTGGAGGAAGAAAAAACGTAAGAATAAGAGACTTATGCTGCAACGACGGTGTTGGCTGTGGACGACCCCTCCCCCAGCAGCTGCCTCCTCCTTCACGCCATCAGTGACCCCCTCCTCCCTCCACTTCGCTGTCCCACTCCAGCAATCAAAGAAAGCAACACAATGGGTCAAAAGAGGAACAATTGAGCACACCAGCAGAGTGAGTCCTCACACATCTGATATTGTATAGTATTCCTGTGTAACCAGTTGACACTGATTAACACCTATATGAAATGTCTCTAGCCTGTAAGCCCGGCTCCCTGGGTTCGGCGCTATCCTAGACAAGGGCTAGATGGTTGACAAAGGTCCCAATCACAGATCAAAAGAAAGGAAGGGAGAAATTTGCCAGATGGGTCAAACAAATGCAGGACAGAGGAATGTTCGCAGGATGTGAAAACAGCCCCCCCACCAGGGAGACCTAGCTATACAGTATTGTTGCCTTCCATATCAGAGATGTGCCAAGACCACATACTGAGCAGACACAATACATGACCAATCTTCAAAAAAGCCATACCCATGCCCCATCTAAGTTGACCTGTCAGTATCGGCTGCATGACCACAGGAGGTCAGAATAGTCAGAGGCCCCCGTGGGACTAATACTTCCTATGTTAAGCAATTTGGCCACTGAGCTCAAACACCCACAAGGGCCCCCAAGGGGTCCCCCAAAATTAGCGACACAACAGGTATCCTTCCCTACAGGATGTTGAAAAAGAACCGGCTTTGATATTAAGCCGTTCTGTTTCAAGGGGGGAGAGGTCAAGATGAGAGGTCAAGACAGGAACAGATAGAAAAGTTACTAGTCCACTAAGGTTTGAAGGCTCCATTAAAGGAATAGAACAATGTATCAAGGAAGAGGAATCCAACGGGGTCAAATTAAACAATGGCTCCTCTGATTGCACAATTCAACATAAGTTATCCCAAAAGCGTGATGGCTGAAGCTGCAGCTTATATTGCTCACCCATTCTCCATCTAAGAAACATCTAATAAAAAAAGGCTAGCAACTAAGACCAAAATCTGAAAATTTCTTGACGCTTGAAAGGTCATTATTCCACAGAATATCAGGCAGTGGGAACTTTTGCTACAAGAAAACTAGCCACCTAGTGACCAAGAGAAATGAGGCAGGTTTAGGGCTCCTTAATATTTAAGGGCCAATACATATTTGGAGGTTCCCAGACCCTCCTAACTGTATTTTTTGCACATCTCTACAAATCTGGTGAAATCTAATAACATTGTTAAAGACTTGCAATAGACATTTTAACTTAACATAAGGTATGAGCATGGAGGTGCAAAATATGATAAAAAATGCTGATTTGCAATCACAAGTTAAGACAAGGGTTGAAAATTTATGCAAAAAGGTATAAGGGTAAAGCTGCAAGGTTTGGGGGAAATTGCACAATTGAGGAAGTTTGCCAAATATTACAAAATGTCACAAATTCCTGAAAAGGAACTTGCAAATTTACAAGGAAAAGATCTAAAATTTGTTAGGAGAAAATAACTATTAAGAGAAAAGGTTGCAAAGTTAGAAGGGAAGTGTTTAAATTTGAGAAAAGCTGTAAGCTTACATGAAAGCCACATTAAAATAAGATGAGCCTTTATTGGTCCCACAATGGGGGAGATTCTAGGATTGCAATGGCACAGGGATAACAACACTTAGAGCAATAATTTAAAAGATAAGAAAATAAGAGGAGTGAATATACATATGTACACATAAATATAAATACACGGTGCGGAGCATTACAGATTTCCTTACACTTTGTATGGAGATGGGGGATGGCAGCGTAACAAGGGTTATGGTTTGGGATCATCCAGAGATGAGTAAAAAGCATTATAGAAGACGATGAATTAAAACAAACACAACCAGAGTAGACTAGAGAAACAAGATAATTTGGGGTAAAAACAGCAAACACTCGGCCGAATAGACTCAAGAATGAAGCATATACATACATATAGCTGTGTGCACACCAGCCTTATCCAAGGGATCATCATAGAGCACGCACAGAGCGGAGGTGGAGCATGAACAAGGCTTTAATGTCCTGTGCACATAGATCTGCAGCTCTGGCACACACAAGACAACCAGTGTAGCTTGACAAACAAACCAGCGGTTCACACCCGCATGGTCTGTGTGTCACATGTTTAAGTCCTGATTTAAATGTTATTTAGAATTGTTTTTGGAGGCTAATGAAAGCTCTATATTTTTGTATCTAAAATTGTTATAGTTTTGTAGGCATAGTGTTAGTTCATCTGGAGGTTATCTGTTCAGAAGAAAAAGACAGAAGACTCCACCACACCAAGATACAGATGACTCTGTTAAACTTAAGTTATCATAATAATAAGCAGACGTCTTAGTGTAATACATTCCTTGAAAGGCAGATGTTCAGACCCAGCGGCATTATTTAATTCCAAAACAAATTCAAAAGGTCAGTAATTAAAAGGCATCCAAGGCCAGGGTATAAATCAAGAGATGTGTGTTGTCACAAAACAGAATTTTGAATTGAGCCATGTTGGTTTATTTATAAAGCTGACTTTTCAGAATGAAACCGATCACTTTTATGTGCAGGATCTTGCATGGAGCATTAGCTGTGGACAGTAGTCAGGAGTATGAACGACGGGACAGTGAACAGAAGGAAGTTCCAATACTGAAAGAGATTATAGATGTGAGATGTTTCATCAGCTAGTCCAGGGAAAGGTGAAGTCTTGTACACAGATGGATAGTGGTTGGAAAAGAATTGAGTGAGTGTTTCTGATGGGAAAAAGTACTTGGGGGAAGAGAAGAAGAACGGTGGATTTAGCAAGTGTAGAAAATATTTCTGATGTTGAGATGGAAATGGAAAAAGAAATTAAAGCAGAGCATGTCTAACCAAAGAAAATAAAGATCCACGTAAGATTTGCAGCTGTAGCTTTAAAAACCAAACAACCAGAAAACCAACAATAAATAAATTAAATTTTTGGCTAAGAGTGTCAGGAAGAAGGCACAAATGCAGGCAACCATCTTAGATGTTTCCAAGTACTTAAAGCAGCAATGAGACATTAGGTGTCCATTCTTTCAGTGCATTTCCTTAATTGTGAATATTAACATTAGTTATGTTCCTCCCCAACAGAGGGTATGCATTTGATGTTACTCACCACATAATGGTGTGATATGTGATATATGATACATCATATTTCAGGAATATGACAGTAATGAGGAATGTGATTTTTCCTGATTCGGCGGTGGCCAAGCTGGGTCAGGGTAAACTACATTCACTCCACACTTTACCAAGGAATATATAAAATGAGGCATTCAAGAAAATTTAAATCAAATTCTAATTAGGCAAAACGTCCACCTTTCGCTTGACTGAAAGTGTGACACAACTTTTAATCATTTATTTAAATTCAACTGGACAAACTGATCTTATTTATCAATGCTGAAGCATATCAAAATGCACAGGGGGTTATTTTGTTTTTCTTAAATGAAATTTGTAAACTAGTTAAGCTGTGACTATTGAAACCTTATTGAACAGAACTCTTGGAAGACAAAGGTCCACAAGGTTCAATTACAGTAGTGCAGACAATATCTGTTGGCATGGTGGAGAGTTAATCTTATCCCATCTTGTATTAATTAGGAAAATTAAATGTAGACTTTGAAGCAGTTCCTTTCTTGACTCAATGTTGGAAATCTAGATAAGAAGGGAAAAGAAAATTTGGAGAAAAACTGAACTTATTTATGGAATGGCTGACACAAAGGGAGCCTGAGGCTCCCCATGAATCTGTTTCTCTTATAAAAGGAAGCCAAGAGGACGAGGGGAGGACAGCGGGGAGAAGGAGGAGGAGAGAGCACGCCCCACAATGGCCGCTGCTGGCAGGAGAGGGGTCCACCTCCACCACTGAAAACTGGACTGCATACTTAAAGACTAGAACAGATAAGTGGACTCACTTCTACACGTATGCAGAAAATTAGCAAAAATTAAATTATTGCATGTAAAGTAAGAATTCTGGGTAATGACGTACAGGACTCTGAGTCAGAAAAATAACGATCAAATTCTGCAAATGACAAGCTACCAGTAGAACACCTATCAACATCTGTAAAATTAGCATTGTACCCAATGTACTATAGGCAATTGAATGGATCTGATCCAAATTGTGAACTACCATCATTTGTAAATCCATCCTCTAGATTGGTCATAAAATTAGACTGATAAACAAGGAAATGTGTGGAAGCATCCATTGTCCTAACTGAAGAGGATAAGAGACATTTCAACCAATGGGGGGTTCCACACATCCCGCTGGTTAGACCCAAACACATGGATTGGAAAATGTTGGACATATTGTCATCTCTAGTGCAGAATAGAGCCATCCATGGAAAACCAATACCTGACCTTAACATAGAATATTCTCCCAAAATAAAACCATAAGCATCAGCACAAAAGGCGGCACAAAGATGCCCAGAAATCTCCTATATGACCAATCTTAACATTAACAAATGAGGGGATGAGGAAAATTTGAATCAAATTCCAAATTGGTTTTGGTAAAGGGATAACCAAATGCAGAGTACGACACTATAGGCCATATATTCAGAAGCCCAGAAGGGCGTTAACAAATGCAATTTTCCACAGTGGGAGTCGTCAGCAAGTCTTAGACCAACTGCTGGGTCGAGAGGAAGAGCTGAGGACCCCAAGACGAAAGATGATGATGAGGAAGACCATTCTGCCATCACAGATTATTTGTAAACACAGTGTGCTAATGATAATACATAAATCATACATAGCTCACCACACGGATGTAGGGGTGTGAGACTTATAGGGTTCTTGCGTTATTTATCTCCATCATGCTAATTACGGTTAGGTAATCTGAATAAGCGAGAAGGTTAGAAGCTCTGAATACAACAATGCATGGATATGGATGTCTCCTAATGTTGAACAATATTGTTTACTACCTACCCACTGAACATATAGGTCCCATCACCCAACACACATCACAACACAAACACCACATGCAGATTTCATATAGTCAGCAATCACACACTCAAGGCTACTGGGAGATAACATACAACAACACATAGATAACTACAGATGTAGTGAATAAGGATAAAACTTTACAAGCTCCATGCATTGTGATGGCAACCCCTCAGACCATTATTGGCCCTGCCCCAGCTGAGCCCTTTGTATCGGCACTTGATCAAAGGTGTAGGGTACAGGGAAGATGCATGCTGGAGAGCACCAGACCATCATGACGTGTGCCTGCGACATAGAAAAGGTCGTAGGGCGAGTGACTGTATGACTTCAGTCCCCAGCAGAAGAATGGACTGGTACCCGAACGTGTCCACCGCACCTCCAGCATCCAGGGTGGAGCCAGGAGCTCGAGACTTACCAACACCAGCATGTTCACCTCTTTCCAGCGACAGGGGGGTGGCATCCCTGGGACAGCATCACTGAGCTGTTCACTGGCTGGACTGGATGTTACATACCCTCTGCTGCACCCACCAGACTGTCCTGTAGACCTCATGGGATGAGGTGTGCCTCTGAGAGCGGGGACACAGTTGTTTCGTTCCTGTGTCACCAAGATGGAACTGTGCTCCACAGCTGCAGATACGGGAAGCAGACACAGAGGAAGGTCGAACCTCTGTCGCAACCGTGTGATGAGTGCAGCTGAATGATGTGAGCCCTGGCAAGGGTTAACCGGTGGACAAAGGTTTTGTGGACCGATTCTATTCGACCCTATGACCCCTACATGGTCCACTCCACTGGACAAAGAACAATGATCATGAGGAGACCTCGAGGAGGGTACAGGACCTGGTGACAGTTCACCTCTTAGACATCGCTGCACCGTGCTAAGGTGTCCACAAGGGGGGAGGCACGGGTAGCAGAACCAATGGTGCAAGCCTCTTGGGTTGACACACAATGCAGGGACCTGCCTTATTCACCATCTGTTAATTGCTAGAGTCTCTCACACCATAAATGGTTGACATGATAAAATCATGTCAAAGGGGGGATTGAAAGGGTTAATGTATAGTTAGTGCCAGAATAATAATTCTGTAGGTGATCTCCCATTATGCTCTACACATATTCCATACAAATTCTGTTTGCATGCTTATGAACAAGTATGTTATGGTATATTGATAACAGGAATGAGACAAAGGTATAGCGCCCTCTCTGTCTTTTCTCTCTCTCTTTTAAGTCAGGTCTTTAACATTAGATACACACCCAAACCCAACACCCACGCACACTGTTGATAGCACATTCTAGAATGAAGAGGCGTGTTCAGTGGATGGCCTGTTCCCGCCATAGGTAGATTAGCCAATCAGATAGTCGCGTACAAGCCCATCCCATTGTACTGGCTCGCCCAACCCGAGGGGATAATTGTAACCTGCACCCGGAAGTCGGGGTTCAGTCTGACCAGCTCCAGAGGGAGCTGCGTCACGCTGCACCCAGCGCTGCTTGCTTTACATGTGACTTCTAAATAAATGTACCATCCTTTAAATTGAAGAAATCTCCGGTTTGTTCTTGGACCTTTCAATCAAAGAATCGGGTATTTTTCTAACAATTAGTTCATTACCTCAATAAAGATTCGAGACACAAGAATATTCTTTTTAAAGGCTTTACTTGTACAAGGAGCACAAACCTGAGTACAGGAAGTCAGTGCTGAAGACTGGCTTCAGCGAGCAGGCTTATATGTGAGAGACAGTTGCAATACACAAACGGTTTCAGCTGAATACATCACAGACAGAAAGGGGTGAAACAGGTCTGTCACATTATTAGCAGAGTTCACAGAGTTTGTTAATCCGGAATCAGGTGTATTGACCTTCTTAAAAGAACAAAGGGGGCCCTGCTCCCTTTCTCGCTCCACAGGTGGCTCTTTGTGTCCTCTTGCTCCACAGGGGGCTTCCTGTACCTTTCCGGCAGAACTGGCTTCCTGCATTCAGTCTTAGTGTTAATCCAGAGGAACACGTTTCTCCGGTACTTTTCCACACTTCTACACTTGTATAAGGCTTAGACATTTAAAATGATAACGTGTGTACATTTTTCTGACATTGACAAAGAGTCAGGACTCTGTCAGTCCTAGCATTCCCTTAGAGCTTACTAGTCAGGACTTTATGAACTTTTTCAATAATAAAATTTCATCTATCAGAGATAAAATCAATCAGATTCTTCCCACCGTTAACTTAAATACAGTAACTGCTACAACTCCTTCAACTGATATCTGTCTTGATGAGTTTACTCTAGTTGACCTTTTAGAGTTAGACAAAATAGTTTCCTCATCCAAACCTTCAACTTGTCTTTTAGACCCTATTCCTACCAGGTTATTTAAAGAAGTCTTCCCACTTATTGGTAGCTTTATTCTTCATATAATCAATTCTTCATTAACTTTAGGCCATGTACTGCAGGCTTTTAAAACGGCTGTAATTAAACCCTTACTCAAAAAGCCAACGCTAGATCCAGGAGCTTTAGCTAACTATAGACCAATCTCTAATCTCCCTTTCATTTCAAAAATCTTAGAAAGAGTTGTTGCTACACAATTATTTGACCACCTGCAGGGAAATGGTTTACTTGAAGAGTTTCAATCTGGGTTTAGAATCCATCATAGTACTGAAACAGCCTTAGCGAAGGTCACTAATGACCTCCTCATCGCATCTGATAATGGACTTGTTTCTGTACTTGTACTTCTAGACCTTAGTGCAGCTTTTGATACTATTGATCATAACATTCTACTTGATAGATTAGAACACTATGTTGGACTTAATGGAACTTCGTTGTAGTGGTTTAGATCTTATTTATCTGATAGGTTCCAGTTTGTTCATGTCAATAATGAGTTTTCTTTCAACTCAAAGCTCAGTCATGGAGTTCCACAGGGATCAGTGCTAGGCCCTACTCTTTTTAGTTTATATATGCTTCTGTTAGGCAACATTATTAGAAAGCACTGTATACATTTTCATTGTTATGTAGATGACACACAATTATACCTGTCAATGAAGCCAGATGATAGTAATCAATTAGCCAAGTTAGAAGCCTGTCTTAAGGAAATCAAAGCTTGGATGACTTATAATTTCCTGCTATTAAATTCAGATAAGACTGAAGTTATTCTTGTTGGTCCAAAAAACCTTAGAAATACCTTTCCAGATCAAACTTTTAGTTTGGATGCAGTTACTCTTTCTCTTAATAGCTCTGTGAGGAACCTTGGAGTTATTTTTGATCAAGATCTGTTTTTTAATTCACATATTAAATTTGTTTCTAAGACTGCCTTCTATCATTTGCATAATATTGCCAAGATTAGGAGCATCTCGTTTCAGAGTGATGCTGAGAAACTGATCCACGCTTTTGGTAGCTCTAGATTAGATTATTGTAACTCTATTATCAGGTTGTCCTAAAACATCTCTAAAAAGTCTTCAGTTGATCCAAAATGCTGCAGCAAGAGTTTTAACAGGTACTAGAAAGAGAGATCATATCTCTCGGGTTCTGGCCTCCCTTCATTGGCTTCCCATACAGTTTAGAACTAAGTTTAAAATCCTTCTTCTTACTTTCAAAGCTCTAAACAATCAGGCCCCTTTTTATTTAAAAGATCTGATCTTACCCTATTATCCTAACAGAGCACTACGCTCCCAAAATGCAGGATTACTTGTAATACCTAGAATCTCCAAAAGTACAATGGAAGGCAGAGCCTTCAGTTATCAAGCTCCTCTCCTGTGGAACCAGCTGCCAATCTGGATTTGGGAGTCAGACTCAATCTCTGTTTTTAAGAAGAGGGTTAAAATGTTCCTTTTTGATATAGCCTACAATTAGGGAGGGATCATGTGTTTCTGAACCCTCCCTTAGTTATGCTGCTATTAGGTTTAGAGAGCCGGAGGACCTCCAGTAATTGCTCTGGGCTTCACTCCTTTCTTCACTCTCAATGATTTTTTTTTTTTTTCTGGTCATTAACATCTGTTTGTTCTCTCCCATAGACTGAGTCCCCATCGTGCTGTTTGCTCTCTACATGTACAGTATGTTCTTTTCATCTTCTCTATCCCCTCACCCCCCATCCAGTCGCAGCAGATGAGTGACCCTCCCTGAGCCTGGTTCTGCTGGAAGTTTCTTCCTGTTAAAAGGGAGTTTTTCCTCTCCACCGTTGCCAAGCGCTTGCTCACAGGGGATCATCTGATTGTTGGGGTCTTTCTGCAATTGTGGGGGTTTCCCCTACAGTTGAAAGTGCTATGAGATGACTGTTGCTGTGAAATGGTGCTATATAAATAAAGTTGAATTGAATTGAATTGAATTGAAAGCACGCGGACAACACCACTTTGGTTGGGCTCATCACCGATGATGATGAGAAGGCATACAGAGTGGAGGTAGAGATCCTGCTGCTGTGGTGATAAGCAAACAACCTGATACTGAACGTCCAAAAAACCAAAGAACTCATACCGGACTTCAGGAAGAACAGACAGGACACCCCCCCCCCCCCCCCAATATATGGCGATCGCGTGGAAAACGTCCCCGCCTTCAGGTTCCTGGGCACCCACGTCTCCTCTGACCTCTCCTGGACTATCAACACCAAGGCCCTGGTGAAGAAAGCCCAGCAGCGGCTGCACTTCCTCCATGTCCTGAGGAAGAAGAACCTGGACCAGAAGCTGCTGCTGGCCTTCTTTCGCTGCTCAGTGGAGAGTGTGCTTAGCTATTGTCTGGGTGTGTGGTACGCCGGCGCCATGGCCGAGAACAGGAAGGCTGTGCAGAGGGTCATCAACACTGCCCAAAAAATTATCAGCAGCCCTCTGCCCTCCCTGGAAGACATCTCCAGATCCTCCTGTCTCAGAAAGATCAAGGCCATCACAGGAGACTCCTGACATCCCACCCACCACCTGTTTGACCTGCTTCCCTCTGGACAACGGTTCGGCTCAATCAGGCCCCACACCTCCAGACTGACAAACAGTTTCTTCCCCTGGGCCATCTGAACTGCAAACAGTCAGAAGCCCCACTCCCTCCCTCCGAAAGCTCGCATGCACAGAACTGAGGACCTTTTTAATTATCACAATAACACTTCTGTCTTTGTACTATGCACTTTCATGTATATTGACCCATTTGTGAAACCACGACTATATATGTTTTTTTATAAACCTTGAGCCATTTTACTCAATTGTTTGTTCAACTGTGTGTTCTGCACTCTGCACTCTTATGCACATAGTTCCACCGGCATAGCCACTACCATATCTGTGTAAATTTCCATAATCCTGGGCAATTTTTATTTTCATTTCAGTCGTGTGTTTAATCGTGTGTTCTGGAACCATGTTTTATCTAATCCTTCTCTCATACTTAATTGCACAGTTGCCACCAGGCTACTGTGCAATTAAGTTCATTAAGCTTCAGAGCAGCACAAAACAGCACATCGTCACAGAGGCCACTCCTCCCCCAGACGAGCAGGCTGTAAGTCTGGCTCCAGCCAGCGTGAAGAGGACCCTCTCCAGGATCAACCTACATCAGGCAGCTGGAGCAGATCGTGTACTGAAGGACTGTGTGGAGGAGCTCAATAATGTCCTGGCCAACATTTCCAACATCTCCCTGAGTCAAACTGTTGTCTCCACATGTTTCAAAACATGCTACCATAATACCACTCCCAAAGAAGCCCGTCCCATCCAGCTACAATGATTACCGCCCCTTAGCACTGACCTCCATCATAATGAAGTGCTTCGAGCGGCTGGTCATGCAGAACATCAGTTCCATCCTCCTTCCCTCCCACGACCCATTTTAGTTTGCATACAGGTCAGACAGATCCATAGAAGATGCCATCTCTGCTGCTCTCCATCCAGTCCTCACCCACCTGGACTCAAAGAACTCCTATATGCAAATGCTGTTGTTGGACTTCAGTTCAACATTCAACACAATCATCCCCCAGCACCTAATACAAAAACTCAGACACTTGGAACTCAAAACCTCTCTCTGTAACTGGGTGCTGGATTTTCTCACAAGGAGGCCACAGAATGTGCGGGTAAGCAGTAACACCTCCAAGACCATCACGCTTAGCACAGGGGCCCCACAAGGGTGCATGCTCAGCCCACTGTTCTTCACCCTGCTGACCCATGACTGTGTACCAGCCTACAGCACCAACCATATCATTAAGTTTGCGGACAACACAACAGTGGTGGGCCTCATCATCAACAATGAAGAGGCCAACTACAGAAATGAGGTGAGCCAACTCATCCAGTGGTGTAAAGATAACAATCTCTTCCTGAACGTGGGAAAAACCAAGGAGATTATGGTTGACTTCAGGAGAGGACACACACAGCATCCCCCTCTGATCATCGATGGAGCAGCTGTGGAGAGGGTGAGCAGCACCAAGTTCCTTGGGGTGCACATCTCTGAGGACCTCTCCTGGTCCAACAACACCACATCACTGGCCAAGAAGGCTCAAACTCACCTCAGTTTCCTCTGCAAACTGAGGAGAGCACGAGTCCCACCCCCCATCATGTGCTCATTCTACCAGGGCACCACTGAGAGTATCCTCACTAGCTGCATCACTGTGTGGTACGGAAGCTGCACCGCCTCCTGCTGAAAGACTCTACGATGCACAGTGAACACAGCCAGTAAGATCATCAGTGCCCCTCTGCCCTCCCTCACTGACATCTACCACACCCGCCTCACCCGCAGAGCCATTAACATTGCAGGTGACACCTCCCAGCCTTCACACTCCCTCTTCAGCCTCCTGCCCTCACCCAGGATTTACACCGACTCCGGATGCAGTGCGGATGGAGCCCTGCATTTGTCCCTACCAAATCTATTTGTGTTTTGAAGCAGCATGGATGAGACCAGAGTTTGAAATACAAGATCACGTGAGAATTATACAAAATAACGTGAGATCTCGAGAAAGACCCAAGAGTGATTAAGATGAACCGACTGCGATCACGTGAAAACAACAAGGAAGTGTCATGTAGCGGCAGCTCCCCACCTACATTTTTGGGCTCTCAATAAAATGTAAGTAGCCAATTAATTTTAATTCTATGAAGCATTTGTATGTTTTGTCAAGTTTTTACCTTCTCTGACACAGTGGTGGAGGAGGAGACCTCAGAAAATAACGGATGATCCTTAAATAATTTTTAATGATCAAATGGCTACCAAAAATGGACTTGTTTCATTAGTGAACCAAATCTGACAAGCCAGATTCGTTCCGCAGTGGTCCGGACCAGGTGGGAATTAGAAAATTGACGAGAATGGGAACTATTTGTTGCAGAGGTCAGATCGTAGCTGTAGCATATTGCATCCGGAGTCAATGTAAATCTCGGGTTAGGGAGAAGGTACCAGAACCTCTGGGCCCGCTCCACAAGACTGCTAAGCAGCTTTGTTCACCAGGCCATCAGGACTCTGAACTCTGTCCACCACCCCCCACCCCACCCCTGGACTGTAATGCACTCATTTACACAAAAACTCTACCTCAGCCGTTTGCACAGAAAGACTCAGTACACTAACAGTATTGCATCTGCTGCTGTATGTCTTCACTTTACTACAACCATTTGCACTAATGTTATATTAGCTGCTGTTTGATACTGCACTACTGCCCATGCACATTCCAAACTGTCACTGTTTGCACCTTCTCTACCGCACTGAATTTGTACTACTCAGTCCCTCCAGGATTTTGTGATGTTGCAATCGCGCCAATTCACGCACTATCATCATTTTTTTTTTTTACTTCCGGCGCCACACGAGTTGGCTGCCTTTTGCAACAGCGGCTCAATTCTGAGTCTTTTTTCCCCCTTCCTCTCTCTTTTTGATCCGGTTTTCACTCCAGTTAATATCACGGACACACAGATCGTCCCAAATGTCTCCTGAGCCGGTGGACGGAGCCACTGTTTATAGCAGGAGACGGTACAGCAGAGAAGAGCTGCTAGCACTCAACCGCCACCCGGTGCTAACGGAAAAACTCGACATACCGGGGGAGCTGAGGCGTAAACGCCGTGGTTGCCGGGCTGGAGTAAGGCGGAAGACAAAGAATATAAGGTACAGACCCTCTCTGCCATCCATTGTCATAGGGAATGTACGGTCGTTACTGGGAAAGGTAGATGAGCTAGCGGCTATCTCCCGCTACGATAGCATATACCGGGAATGCTCTCTCCTTTTGTTTACCGAGACGTGGCTATCCGAACTAGCAGCAGATGCTAACATTGAACTGGAGGGTTTCCACGGGATACAAGCAGGCCGAACACCAGACAGTGGCAAAGCAAGGGGTGGTGGAGTGATAATGTATGTTAACAACAACTGGTGCAGACCGGGACATATCACTGTTAAACAACGGCACTGCAGCAAAGACATTGAGTTGCTAGCTGTTAGCATGCGGCCTACATATCTCCTGAGGGAATACTCACACGTGATCTGCATTGTTGTTTATGCAAATCCGACGGCGAACGCTGGGACAGCTCGTGATGTCATCCATTCAGTAACCAGCAGGCTGCAGACAGAACACCCAGATGCTCTTCTCTTCATCTCAGGCGATTTCAACCATGTTTCACTGTCTCCCATTCTACCCACGTTTACCCAGTATGTCACATGCCACACTAGAGGCAATAAAACACTGGACTTATTCTATGCAAACACTAAGGAGGCGTACACCTCATTACAGCTCCCCCCACTCGGGAGATGGGATCACAACTTGGTTCATCTCCGGCCGGCGTACAAACCCCTTGTGCACAGACAACCTCCGGCCATGCGCACAGTGAAGTTATGGTCTGAGGAGGCAATGGACACTCTAAAGGGCTGTTTTGAAACCACCACCTGGGAGCAGCTCTGTGAGCCACATGGTGAGGACATCGATGGCCTCACTCACACCATCACGGACTACATCAACTTCTGTGTGGATGACACCGTTCCCACCAAGACCATATGGTGTTGCTCAAACAACAAACCCTGGATCAACCCTGAGATAAAAACACTTCTGAGAGAGAAGAAGAGGATCTTCAGGTCGGGGAACAGGGAGATGCTGAAGTCCGTACAGAGGAAGCTGAGGAGAAAGATCAGAGAAGGCAAGGACAGCTTCAGGAAGAAGATGGAGGACAAGCTGCAACAGAGCGACATCAGCGGGGTCTGGAGAAACCTTAAAACCATCTCTGGGCTCCAGAATACCTCCCCCCAGGCCACGGGGGGCAGGGAATGGGCGAACAATCTGAATCTGTTTTTCAATAGGTTTGACCAACCGCCCTCCCCCCTGACTGCACAACAACCACTGCTTCCTCTAAAGACATCAAGTCCTGCTGCCCACTCCCCACTCCACCAACACCCCCCCACTCCTAACACACAGCCCCCCAACCTGACCCTGACTAAGACCCAGGTGAGGACGGAGCTGAGGAAGATCAAGGCAAGGAAGGCGTCAGGACCGGACGGCATCAGCGCAAAGCTCCTCAAGTCCTGTGCAGACCAGCTGTGTGGGATTGTGGCGTACATCTTCAACCTGAGCCTGAAGCTGAGGAGGATACCACAGCTGTGGAAAACATCTTGTGTGGTACCTGTACCAAAGACGTCCCACCCCAAAGACCTGAACAGCTACAGGCCAGTGGCCTTGACGTCCCACATGATGAAGACCCTGGAGAGACTGCTCCTTGCTCACCTCCACCCCCTGGTGGGACCAGCAATGGATCCACTCCAGTTTGCCTACCAGCATGGCATTGGGGTGGAGGATGCGGTGATCTTCCTCCTTCACCGTTCTCTGTCCCACCTGGAGAAGCCCGGGAATGCGGTGAGGATCATGTTCTTTGACTTCTCCAGTGCTTTCAACACCATCCAACCGATGATGCTGAAGGACAAGCTGCTGTGCGCAGGGGTGGACCAGCACCTGTCATCATGGATCCTGGACTACCTCACTAACTGGCCTCAGTTTGTGAAAACCCGGGACTGTGTGTCCGACACGATCATCGGTAGCACGGGGGCCCCCCAGGGAACGGTTTTGGCTCCCTTCTTGTTCACCCTTTATACTGCGGACCTCTCACACAACACAACACACTGCCATCTACAGAAGTTCTCTGATGACTCTGCGATCGTTGGCCTCATCTCCAATGGAGATGAAGCTGAGTACAGGGGGCTTATCCAGGACTTCGTGGACTGGTGCCATCGGAACTGCCTCCAGATCAACGCAAGGAAAACTAAGGAGCTGGTGGTGGACTGCCACAGGCAAGGACAACCCCTCACAGCACCAGTAAATATACAGGGAACAGACATCGAGATGGTGACATCCTATAAGTACCTGGGTGTTCATCTGAACAATAAACTAGACTGGTCACACAATACTGACGCACTCTACAAGAAGGGACAGCGCAGGCTGTTCCTACTGAGGAGACTCGGGTCTTTTGATGTACAAGGGGTGCTGCTGAAGACATTCTATGACACGGTGGTGTCATCAGCCATCACTTTTGGAGTGGTCTGCTGGGGCAGTGGCATTACGGCAGCCGATAGGAAGAGACTGAACAAACTGATCAAGAAAGCTAGCTCTGTCCTGGGGCAACGCCTTGACCCAGTGGAGGAGATAGGAGAGAGAAGGACGGTGGCTAAACTGTCATCTCTGCTGGAGTCCGAGTTCCACCCTATGCAGGACATACTGAATGCACTGAGGAGCTCATTTAGCAGCAGACTACATCATCCTAGGTGCACAACCGAGAGGTTTCGCAGGTCCTTCCTACCAACGGCTGTCAGACTGTACAACCTCAGCAGGGCTGCTCGCAGAGATAGCAAAAAGACGTGACAACCTAATAGTTTTGAATGCAAAAGACGCAATAGACTTATACAATGGTCCCCTCCGGCATACAACTAGGAAAATACCGGTCGCTATGGAGGGTGAGAATATGTATGGGTACATAATCATACCATGTAGGATAACTAAGTAGACGGTTGTGCCGTTTCATCCCATCTAGCAACAATGCTCTGCACTGCGTGTGTTTATATATTTACATATTTATTTCATCTAGCTACAATGCTCCGCACTGGGTGTGTTTATATATCTACATATTTATTCCATCTAGCTACAATGCGCCGCACTGTGTTTTTATATATCTACATATTATTCCATCTAGCTACAATGCTCCGTACTGTGTGTGTTTATATATCTACATATTTATTCCATCTAGCTACAATGCTCCGCACTGTGTCTGTATATACTGTATATATTTATGTTTATATGTACATATGTATACTTGCTGCTCCTGTTTCTTTTTTTATCTCTTGCCTTCTGATTGTTGCTCTGAGTGTTGCTATCCCTGTGCTGTTGCAATCCTGGAATTTCCCCATTGTGGGACTAATAAAGGCTTATCTTATCTTATCAAGCCGTCATCACGTCTTCTGCGTGACCTTACAACTTTGTCCAATCACTGCAACTTTCCCGCAATTTTGGCCAGTCCTTGTCAAATTCCACCAATTTCGCCAATCAAATTTGTCCCTGAGTGGTGCTCAAATGTTCAGTCTCACCAATCAAATGTGTTGCTGCACCGCATTCACTTCCGTGTTTACGTGAGTAGTAACGGAACACATCAGCAAAAAACAAAGTGTGTGATTTAAAAGAACACTCACCCGTGAGTTTTCCCACACCATCCCTTCCTCCGTCTCCCCCGGCCCACCAGTGGACGTCTCCTTGCGTCTCTGTCCTGACCGCGTGTACGAAGTGCCGGGTTTGTGTTGAAAAATGTCCATGTGCTTGAAAGCATCTCGACACGGAAGCGCACGTGAGGAGAGGCACTGTAAAACCAGAAATAAATGAGCAAATATAGCACTACAGCCAGTGCTGTAACATTTTAAACATCTTTAGAGGTAAAATCCTTACTACATCTTGTGAATGAGCTTTAAAGCAGTGAATCTCCGGTCTGGACAAGGACCACTGTGCGCCCCAAGGAAGAGCCCCTCCTTCCGTTACGACTGTGTGCCAAGATGTGAAGCAGATAGACACACTGGCAGGAGTCAGGCACGGAAAGAGAAAATATTCACAATTTTTTTCCCAGAAAAACAGACTTTGATAGACAATGCAGGGCAACATAAGTTTTTTTTTTTTTTCTCTGCGCTCAGTACTGTGGTTGGGGAAGACTGCGGTTTTCAAATGAAGGTGCTACCATAATTTCCAAATCTATGCTCTAACATGCATTCCATGCAATTTAGCCGTTGTAATGGATAATGTGTTAAAGTCTGTATTTGCTGTTGCACAAGAGTTTCCTGTATAGCAGAAGTTTCTTCTCAATTTACCAATCCCTGATTAATAGGAAATTTTTTTTGACAATCCTGTGGTTTGCTTGTGGTGTTATATAGAATATCATTGCAGTAAACTATGGGAAAAAAAATTTTCCCACAACTTTTAGTGCAAAAAAAACAAAACAAAACAACCTCTCAAAATATTGCAACTTTTGTCGCAACTTCTTTAAAAAGCTCCCGCGAATTCAGGCATTTTGGGCCGCAACAATCATAAAAACATCCCGTGAAACCCTCAAGGGACTTACTGCTATTATTATCGTACATACGATTGTTGTTGTTGTTTTCATCTTTATTTTTTTTTCTTATATTACTGTATGTACAACTACTAAAAGAGAGAGAAACAACATTTCAATTCTGAATATCCTGTACATATAGAGTATTGACAATAAAAATCTTTGAATCTCGAATCTTGAAACCTCTTTCAGACGACTGAGCTAACTCACTAGTTAAAACTAAGTGCACTGTAGGTGCGTAACTTCTGAGAATCAGTGGGATACGTCCCTCTCTCTTCTCCTCTAAGAGTTTATTGAGATCGTGCCAGACTAGCCAGGTGGCAGATCTGTAGCTTTATTACATGTTAACTTCACTGAAGAGAACAGCAAGTTCCAATGTAGCATTTTAGGCAGAAACTCCTAGTCCTTGCTGCCATTGGAGAGGAGCTCTCCTGTGCAGGTGGACATTGGGCTATTTAACTTTGCAGACAATGTAATGTCACAAGTGCTGTCATTAAATTCACTTTTTTGTGGCAAATTATTGTCATCTTAAATGCAGTATCTCATAAAAGTGAGTACACCCCTCACATTTTTGCAAATATTTTATTATATCTTTTCATGGAATAACACTGAAGATATGATACTTTGATACAATGTAAAGTAGTCAGTGTGCAGCTTGTATAACAATGTGAATTTACTGTCCCCTCAAAATAACTCAACACACAGCCATTGATGTCTAAACTGCTGGCAACAAAAGGGAGTACACACCTAAGTGAAAATGTCCAAATTGTGCCCAAAGTGTCAATATTTTGTGTGGCCACCAATGTTTTCCAGCACTGCCTTAACTCTCTTGGGCATGGAGTTCACTAGAGCTTCACAGGTTGCCACTGGAATCCTCTTCCACTCCTCCATGACGACATCACAGAGCTGGTGGATGTTAGAGACCTTGAGCTCCTCCACCTTCCGTTTGAGGATGCCCCACAGATGCTCAATAGGGTTTAGGTCTGGAGACATGCTTGGCCAATCCATCACCTTTACCCTCAGTTTCTTTAGCAAGGCAGTGGTGACCTTGGAGGTGTGTTTAGGGTTGATATCTTGTTGGAATACTGCCCTGTGACCCAGATTCTGAAGGGAGGAGATCATGCTCTGCTTCATTATGTCACAGTACAGGTTGGAATTCATGGTTCCCTCAATGAACTGTAGCTCCTCAGTGCTGGCAGCACTCATGCAGCCCCAAACTATGACACTCCCATCACCATGCTTGACTGTAGGAAAGACACACTTGTCTTTGTACTCCTCACCTGGTTGCCCCCACACACGCTTGACACCATTTGAACAAATAAGTTTATCTTGGTCTCATCAGACCACAGGACATGGTTCCAGTAATCCATATCCTTAGTCTGCTTGTCTTCAGCAAACTATTTGCGAGCTTTCTTGTGCATCATCTTTAAAAGGGGCTTCCTTCTGGGATGACGGCCATGCAGACCAATTTGATGCAGTGTGCGGCGTATGGTCTGACAGACTAACACCCCATCCCTTTGACCTCTGCAGCAAATCCTGGCAGCACTCATACATCTATTTTCAAAAGACAACCTCTGAATATGAGGCAGAGCATGTGCACTCAACTTCTTTGGTCCACCATGGCAAGGCCTGTTCTGAGTGGAACCTATCCTGTTAAACCGCTGTATGGTCTTGGCCACCATGCTGCAGCTCAGTTTCAGGATGTTGGCAACCTTGTTATAGCCTAAGCCATCTTTATGTAGAGCAACCATTCTTTTTTTTTAGATCCTCAGAGAGTTCTTTTCCATGAGGTGCCATGTTGACCTTCCAGTGACCAGCATGAGAGAGTATGAGAGCGATAACACCAAATTTAACACACCTGCTCCACATTCACACCTGAAACCTTGTAACACTAACGAGTCACATGACACCGGGGAGGGAAAATGGCTAATTGTGCACAATTTGGACATTTTCACTTAGGGGTGTACTCAGTTTTGTTGCCAGCAGTTTAGACATTAATGGCTGTATGTCGACTTATTTTGAGGAGATCACTACTTTACATTGTATCAAAGTGTCAAATCTTCAGTGTTGTCCCATGAAAAGATACAATAAAATATTTACAAAAATGTGAGGGGTGTACTCACTTTTGTAAGATACTGTACCTTTGAAAATATATTGATGAGTAAAAGAAGCCAATGTACAACCCGGGAGCAAACTGAAAGCCTATAAAATATTGTTTTTTGTGAGAGAAGACTGGGATTTACAGTGATGGTAATTGTATTATTTTGAGGGCTTGCTAACAAAACCTGCATTCAGACTACACTATTATCATATTTAGTTAAATTTTTTATTTTTCTCCAAAACAAACAAAAACAGTTATCTTGTGATAGACGCTGATTTTCTTGCAGGAAGGTACAAGTATGTCAGCATTTACACAGACAAAACAGGCAGAGTAAATCTGATGTCAGTTGTGTTAGTTGTATTTGTCATAAGCGCCCCTCAGGGGCAGAGAAACGGACTTACTTGCAGGGCGAAGTTGAAACATAATTTATTGCAAAATAAATGCAGCGTGAGAGCTGAAAACAGCAAAATAAACCACAACGGCTGTAGCACAGTGACGCTGGGGGAAGAAACCCAAACAGCAATGGGGAAAAACGTGCTGTGACAACAAAATACGACGATGAACTACGACTAGGACCCAACCACAAGGCAAGGGAGTGATCACAATAATCAAATCAAATCAAATCAACCTTTATTGTCATATTGCTGTACATACAACTGTAGTGCAGGCAAGATGAAATTGCGTTTCGGCATCCATATAAGTAAAAGAACAGGATTTAAGACACACTCACACATATCTTCACCCCCTCACCCCACCACATCCATTCACACATCCCTGAGACATACTTGAAAAACTAACTATAATATACAAATAATGTACATAATGTCCGTAGGTGCGGTAGTGTATATTAGAGATTCCGGATCAGCTGTTCAGCATCCTAGCAGCTTGTGGAAGGAAGCTGTTGATCAGTCTGGTGGTTCTGCCTCTGATGCTACAGAATCGTTTGCCAGATGGCAGAAGTTCAAAGTGTTTATGCAGAGGGTGAGAACGGTCCTTGGCAATGTTCAGTGCCCTGCTCCTACAACGGTTCTGAAAAAGTTCTTGGACAGAGGGGAGGGAGACTCCAATTACCCTTTCAGATCCCTTAACTATCCTCTGCAGGGCTTTTTTGTCTGACATACTGCAGTTGGAGTACCATATAGCAATGCAGTATGTCAGAACACTCTCCACCAAACCTCTGTAGAAGGTCCTGAGGATGCAGATGGGGAGAGAGGCCTGTTTGAGTTTCCTCAAGAAGTGGAGTCTCTGCTGGGCCCGCTTCCTGATCGACAAGGAATTCTTGCTCCAGGTCAGGTCCTGCGAGATCTGCACTCCGAGAAACTTGATGTTCTCCACTCTCTCCACTAAACGGCCACCGATGCTGAGGGGGACGTGTTCAGGCTGTGACCGACGGAAGTCGATAATCATCTCCTTTGTTTTGTCTACGTTGAGCACCAGATTGTTCTCCCTGCACCAGCCCTCCAGGTCTCTCACTTCTTCCCTGTACATTGATTCCTCATCCTGCTGGCTAAAAGTGACTGTAAATACTCCACAATTGTTATTCATGCTGGCATTAATGACATCCGTCTCCGGCAGTCGGAAGTCACGAAACTTAATGTAGAATCGGTGTGTGACTTTGCAAAAACAATGTCGGACTCTGTAGTGTTCTCTGGGCCCCTCCCCAATCTGACCAGTGATGACATGTTTAGCCGCTCATCATCCTTGAACTGCTGGCTGTCTGTGTGGTGTCCTGCAAATGACGTGGGCTACATTGACAATTGGAACTCATTTTGGGGAAAACCTGGTCTTATGAGACAAGACAGCATTCATCCCACTTTGGATGATGCTTCTCATTTATCTAACAATCTGGCATCTTTTTTATCCAAATTTCCAAAACCTTGACTACTCAGAGTTGGGACCAGGAAGCAGAGTTGCAGTCTTACACGCCTCTCTGCAGCTCCTCTTCATCCGCCACCCCTCAACTTAGCCCCTCAACTTAGCCCCTGTCTTCCCCATCAGAGAATCATTGTCTGCTCCCTCCAAAGTAAATAAAAATATAATACATAAGCATCCCAAAGTGATTAAGCAAAAAAATTGGTAAAACTCAAATTAAACATAAAGCCTCTAAATTGAATGATTTGGCCTCTGTTCCTCCTCATAATTTAAAAATTAAATGTGGTTTTGTGGTGAACACTCAATGGACCTATTGGACCGGTTCTGTGACTCGCATTTTAGGTCAGAACAAAGGCAGGAAGCTTAGCCTTGTTATGCAAGGCTGGAGACTGTGGGGGGCCGATTAAAGGATGCGTGGGAGACAGTGGAAGTGATATCATGGAGGGAAATGCATTGTGACTGTCTTTACTATGTCAGGTGGTGAAATGCATTGTGACTGCCTTTATTATGCAAGGTGGTCTGTGGGACATGTGATCTATGAGGTGTGAAGTCCCTAATATCTAAGGACGAGAGTTACTGTTTCATTCTCTCTTTTTTCTGCTTTGAAATGTTGGAGATGTGAATAAAGCTGACTCTGAGAAAGAACGCTGCCTCGTCATTTTCACATCTTCCACACTGGTGACCCCGAGACGTATCATGGAAGAAAGAAATTCCCCCGGGCCAGCCGCGTCAGGAGCCCAAAGCCAAGCGAACGCCGCTGCAGTTCAGCTACCAGACTTCTGGCAGAACAATCCGCGCTCCTGGTTCAACGCAGCTGAGGCACAGTTCAACCTCCGGGGGATATCGGTAGATGTCACAAAATTCTACCACGTAGTCGCAAAGCTGGACAACAACACGGCCCAGCATGTGGAGAGCCTGATCGACCAGCCGCCGGAGAGCGACAAATACGGCGCGTTGAAGGCTGCACTCATCCAGCAATTCACCCCCTTGGCGGAGGAGCGAGCAGAGAGGCTCCTGGTGCTGACGGAGGGGGAAAACGACATGCCCGCGAGCCTGATGGAGAAGTTGTTGAGGTTGAAAGACTCTGACGACGATCACTTCATTTTCACCCACCTCTTCCTCAGGACTCTACCGTCAGCAGCGAGAGCGGTTCTGGCCAGTTCGCCACTGTTGGCCCTATGGGACTACCGCGCACTGGGCCGAGAGGCGCAGCGGATTGTCAACGCCACCAAGCGGCGCGCAGCCACGGCCGCTACAGCGGAACTCGGCGCGACGACCGCAGTCGACAGGAGGCCAGAGACAGCGGTGCCAGACTCACCGACGACGGCGGCGGCAAGGGCCAGGGACCGTGGACCAGACGTTTTTTGTTTCTACCATCGCCGCTTCGCAGAGAGGGCACGCAAGTGTGTACCGCTGTGCCAGTTCGGGCATTCGGGAAATACCAAGACCGGGGGTCGGTAGCAGCCACGGCCCTCGGGGAAGAGAACAAGCTGCTCTACTTGTCGGACGCATGCTCCGGGAGGCAGTTCCTCGTCAACACAGGCTCCCAGTTGAGTTTCATCACTTCTTCCTACGCGGACAGACTGGCGGGTTCCGGAGGTCCCCTGGTGACAGCGGCGAACGGCTCGGAGATTAAGACCTTTGATGAGAAGACTCTGCTTCTGTCTCTACACGGCCGTGCATATGAGTGGACTTTTGTTGTAGCAACAGTAAATTTCAATATGCTGGGGGCTGATTTTTTGTGCTCACATGGTTTGTTGGTTGATCTCGCTAACAGGCGCCTGGTTAATGCACTCTCTTTTGATTCTGTCCCCTGTGCAGCGCGAGTGGCACCGCCTACAGCACAAGCCAACGTCACAACAGCAGGCAGTAAGTTCCACACACTGCTCACTCAGTTTCCAGCACTCACGGTCCCCACATTTTCGGCAACAGTCGCTAAGCACGGGGTGGAGCATTTTATTACCACTACCGGACCGCCCGTTTTTGCAAAAGCTCGGCGCTTGGACGCAGTTAAACTAGCCATAGCGCGCGAGGAGTTCGCCAACCTGGAGAGGTTGGGCATTATCCAACATTCAAACAGTCCGTGGGCTTCCCCCCTACATATGGTCCCGAAAGCTGACGGATCATGACGCCCTTGCGGGGATTTTCGCAGGTTGAACAACGCTACAGCGCACGACCGCTACCCAATCCCACATATCCAAGATTTCTCGGTTCATTTGGCAGGGGCGTGCATTTTTTCTAAAATAGACTTGATCTGCGGTTACCACCAAGTCCCAGTGCGTGCTGAGGACATACCCAAAACAGCGGTAATAACTCCGTTTGGTTTATTCGAGTTTTTACGCATGCCTTTCGGACTTAAAGGGGCTGCTCAGACGTTCCAACGCATGATGGACGCGGTGCTTCGCGATCTCCCTTTCGTGTTCGTCTACCTGGACGATATTTTAGTAGCCAGCGCGTCAGAAGACGAACACGAAAAACACCTGGCCACAGTTTTCCAAAGGTTGGGAGATCACGGGTTAATAATCAACCCAGCGAAGTGTCAGTTCGGGGTGGCGCAGATCGATTTTTTAGGACACCGCGTCTCCCCCGAAGGAGCAGTCCCGCTGCCTGACAAAGTGCGCACTGTAGCAGATTTTCCCCGGCCGCAGACAGTCAGGGCGTTGCAGGAGTTTTTGGGAATGGTGAATTTTTATAACCGTTTTCTCCCCCGCGCGGCGCAGCTCATGCAGCCGCTGTATGCCGCGCTCAAAAAAAAGAAACCCGCGGATAAGATCGAGTGGTCCCCGGAGCGGGACCAAGCGTTCTTGGAGGTGAAAGCAGCCTTGGCAAAGGCTGCGTTGTTGGCACACCCAGACCCAACGGCCTGTATAGCGCTCACCACTGACGCGTCAGATGTGGCCATAGGGGTGGTCGTGGAGCAACATGTAGCCGGGGTTTGGCAGTCCCTCGCATTTTTCAGCAGGACCTTGCACGATAGCGAACGTAAATACAGCGAGTTCGACAGGGAGCTGCTCGCTCTCCATTTGGCCATCCACCACTTTCAGTTCTGGCTGGAAGGACGCGCTTTCACCGCGTTCATTGATCACAAACCGCTAACATTCGCGATGGCCAAGGTCTCGGAACCGTGGTCAGGCCGGCAGCAGAGACAGCTGGCCGCAATATCAGAGTTTACCACTGATATTCAGCATGTGGCGGGCAAACTCAATGTAGTGGCAGATTGCCTCTCGCGCGCTGTGGCGGCCCCAGTCAGCGTAGGGTTAGATTATGCAGCCATGGCTGCAGAGCAGGTTAATGACGCGGACGTGCGCGCGCTCCAGTCTGGACCAACAGGGTTAAGGCTGGAGAGCAGGGTGCTGCAAGACGGTATGCCCCCCCTAATCTGCAATGTCTCCACTGGACGGCCGCATCCAGTAGTACCGGCCGCGTGGCGCCGCCGCGTTTTTGACTCGGTTCATTCTTTGGCGCACCCTGGAGTGTGCGCATCGGTCAAAATGGTGGGAGAGAAATTTGTTTGGCCGAGCCTCCGCAAACAGGTCAAAGAGTGGGCAGCAGCCTGCACGGTGTGTCAACGAGCCAAAGTACACAGGCACACGAGAGCTCCTTTGAAACCATTTCACATTCCGGCCAAGAGGTTCGATCACGTTCATGTGGACCTCGTTGGACCCCTCCCGCTGTCACAGGGGTGCACACATCTTCTGACAATGGTGGACCGCACCACGCGCTGGCCTGAAGTGGTCCCGCTGGCATCAACCACGGCGGAGGAAGTGGCGCGCGCGTTTTTAACAGCTTGGGTGGCGCGCTTCGGTGTTCTGTCGGACATTATGTCCGACAGAGGCCCTCAATTTGTTTCCGAGCTTTGGTCGACAATGGCCCGCAGCCTGGGTGTCACAATTCACCGCACAACCGCGTACAATCCGCAGGCTAACGGGTTATGCGAACGTTTTCATAGGTCATTGAAAGCGGCTCTCAGAGTGTCACTGACGGATACAAATTAGGTTGACAAGTTACCATGGGTGTTATTGGGGTTGCGTTCTGCACCTAAAGAGGATCTAGAAGCCTCCCCAGCGGAGCTCGTGTTTGCGCAGCCACTCCGGCTGCCTGGGGAGTTTCTCCCAGATAACCCTGCACCAAACGCCTCCCCGTCTCAGCTGTTGCAGAGTAACATAGAATCAAGCACGCTGCCCGGCCCCGCGCACCACAGTTTTCCGCGCGTTTTTGTGCCTAAAACTTTGAAGAACGCAGAGTTTGTTTTTGTTAGACACGATGCGCATCGAACCCCGCTGCAACCGCCTTATGACGGACCATTCAGAGTGCTAGAAACAGGGGACAAGCAGTTTTTGCTAGATTTGGGGGGTAGGAAAGAGAAAATTGGCATAAACAGACTTAAACCTGCTTTTGTGGTGGCAGAGGAGGAAGTGCTGTTGGCAAAGGCCCCGCGGCGAGGTAGACCACCACGGAGGGTTTCACACAGTAATGTTTCCCAAAGTAATGTTTCCCCAGAACACCCGCAGAGACTGACAAAGGGTTTCCGCCCCCAGACGGCAAATCCCCAGCGGGACAACGCAGCAGAGACGGTGAACCCCAGCTACAGCAGATTCGGCAGGAGGCTGAAGCCTATCCAGCATGTGGACTGATGTGTATTGATGCTATCACGGCATGCATGTGGTTATTTTCTTGTTGTTTTGTTTTTCTAAAATGCTGGAGGGGCTTGTGTGGTGAACACTCAATGGACCTGTTGGACCGGTTCTGTGACTCGCATTTTAGGTCAGAACAAAGGCAGGAAGCTTAGCCTTGTTATACAAGGCTGGAGACTGTGGGGGGTCGATTAAAGGATGCGTGGGAGACAGTGGAAGTGATATCATGGAGGGAAATGCATTGTGACTGTCTTTATTATGCAAGGTGGTCTGTGAGACATGTGATCTATGAGGTGTGAAGTCCCTGATATTTAAGGACGAGAGTTACTGTTTCATTCTCTCTTTTTTCTGCTTTGAAATGTTGGAGATGTGAATAAAGCTGACTCTGAGAAAGAACGCTGCCTCGTCATTTTCACATCTTCCACAGTTTATTAAATATTAGGTCTCTAACTCCCAAGTCTCTGTTAGTCCATGATCTGTTAATTGATCATCAGATTGATTTAATATCCCTTACAGATACTTGGTTAGGGCAAGAGGATTGTGTTGGTTTAAATGAATCAACTCCCTCTGGTTATTTAAACTGTCAAAATCCCAGAAGTTCTGGTCATGGAGGAGGAGTAACAACAATTTACCATTCCAAATTACTAGTTAATGTAAAGCAAAAAAACATGTTATAATTCCTTTGAGGGACTGATCCTCAGTTTTGGGCACTCTAGCAATTTTAGGTTAAACCCAATTTTATTTGCCATAATATCGTTCCCCCATCAACCTACTCCGAATTTTTATCCGAATTTGCTGATTTCTTAGCTGATTTAGTGCTGAAATCTGATAGAATAATTATAGTAGGGGACTTTAATATACATGTGTGTCACGCCGCGCCATTCATCAGCGGCGCCACCTGCTCACGCACCTGCTACTCGTCAGCGGCGAAGGATAAAAGCCGCCTCGCCCTGAGCTTCGGCCTGAAGCCGTAGACTTCATTTTCCTTGCATGGACTTCCACCACATTCTCTTCAGCATCCTCTTTACCGGTAAGAAGTTCACTTACCTCATCTCTCCAGTCTGCTCCCCTGTGCACAGGTGGATTCCTCGGCGGCGGACAACCCCGTCCCTCGTCTCTCCTCGCTGCTGCACCGAGCCCTGCAGGTGGCTGTCTCCCGGGCTTCCATCCTTGAAGCGCCAGTCATCTGCCCAAACAAGTAAGCTTCTCTCCCTCGCCTATTCTCCTCCTGTGTTGGTGTGTGCTCATCACCCTGTGTCCAATTTCTCCCATAGGGTTGCCGGCTGAACGGTCTCCTGCCTCTGGGTCCGAAGCAGACGCCACCACCAACACATTAACATTCCGCAGACACGCACCCAAACATCCCTGTTGTTAATAAACAGTTTGAACTACTCTGAGCCTGTGTGTGTGCGTCTCCTGAGCCGAACGTTATGTCAGTACGGCTTCAGCAGAGCGGCTCGGCAGGCGGCGGGCTCGCACACCGGTTTACCATCCTCGAGGCTCGGGTGGATCAGATTGTTTATCAGCAACAGGTGGTTCTTCATCAATTATTAGAACTGACTAACCGATTGAACCGCTTGGACCCCCAACAGCCGTTCCTCCCGACTCACCAGGGTGGCGCGGCTCCTGCTGTTCCAGCGGCCGTCCAGCCGGCTCCAGTGGCACCGGTTCGGCTCACGCCGATTCCGACCCCCGCCCGCTTTAGCGGTAAGCTCGGCGGAGCGCGGGGGTTTATTATGCAGTGTGAGTCCGTGTTCCACCGTGTGCCCGGAGATTTTCCCTCGGATCACAGCCGAATTGGTTACATAGGGAATCTTCTGGAGGGGCGTGCGTTAACTTGGACCTACGCCGTAATGGCGAGGCCCAGTTATGCCACCCTCACCTATGACCAATTCGTGAGGCGCTTTCTGGAGGTCTTTGACCACTCACAAACCGAAACGGTCCAGGTCGATCGGCTTCTCGCTCTCCAGCAGGGAAGCCGGTCGGCAGCGGACCACTCGGTCGACTTCCGGGTAGCGGCGGAGGAATTGGGCTGGGAGGAACGCTCCCTCTGTGGCCTGTTCCTCCGCAGCCTCAATAGTGATCTGAGGGATGAACTGGCTGGTCGGGATATCCCTGGGACGCTAGCGGAGCTGACATCCTTAGCGATAAGTTTGGATAACAGGCTGCGCGAGCGCTCCTCGGGGCGGAGGTCTTCTTCTTCTCGCCCTCGTGGAGCCTCGCCGCACCTGTTCCAAGCTCGCCCCCTGGCGGCGCCGCCAGCATCGCGCCCCGAGGAGTCGGAGCCGATGGTGACGGCCTGGACTAAACTTTCCCCTGTGGAGAAACAACGCCGCCGTGAGTTGGGCCTCTGCATGTATTGCGGAGGCGACCAACACACCGTGGAGCGTTGTCCACGGAAAGCCAGTCGGTGGGGTCCGCGAGTCACTGTTGGAAGCCTCACGGATGTCAATCGGTTAGGATCACTTTCTCAATTGAAGCTGCCCATCCGTTTCTGCCATAACTCTACTGGGCACCTCACCCACGCACTGGTGGATTCGGGCGCAGAAGGCAGCTTCATTTCACAAAGCCTGGCAACCCGATTGGGCATCCGCTGCCAGGCACTCAACACTCCCCTCTCCCTGATCCACCTCTCCCGTGCCACCCTCGGGAGAGTGACACATCAAACTGTTCCCCTACCGGTCATCATCTCGGGAAACCACCGGGAGGAGATGACCTTTTACGTCCTTCCCAACTCTGTGTCGCCCGTCATCCTGGGGTATCCCTGGCTCCGCCTTCACAATCCGGTCCTGGATTGGAAATCAGCTGGGATCTCGGCATGGAGTACGTTCTGTATGGGCACCTGCCTTCAGTCCGCTGCCTGCTCTCCGTCCGCTCCTCCCCCTGCGACGGACGCTGCACCCCCGGACCTGTCTCTGGTGCCCCCAGAATTTCACGACCTGGGTATGGTGTTCAGCAAAGCGAAAGCTATGTCTCTTCCCCCTCATCGGCCCTATGACTGCGCCATCAACCTCCGCCAGGGGGCTCCCTTACCTTCTGGTCGCCTTTACAGCCTGTCTGCGCCGGAGAAGGAGACGATGAACGCCTACCTGAAGGAATCATTAAGTGCTGGGATTATCCGCCCATCATCGTCACCCGTGGGGGCAGGGTTCTTCTTCGTGGGGAAAAAGGATGGGTCCCTCCGCCCTTGTATCGACTACCGGGCCCTCAACAATATCACGGAGAGGGACCGTTACACCCTGCCTCTCATGGACACTGCTTTCCACTCCCTCCAGGGGGCGACCTGGTTCACCAAGCTGGACCTACGCAGCGCTTACCACCTCGTCCGGATCCGGGAGGGAGATGAGTGGAAAACGGCCTTCCGTACCCCGAACGGCCACTTTGAATATCTGGTGATGCCGTTCGGGTTGACCAACGCTCCTGCAGTCTTCCAGCGCCTCATTAATGACGTCCTCCGGGACTTCATTGGCCTTTTCGTGTTCGTCTACCTGGACGATATCCTCATCTTCTCCAAGTCCAGGGATGAGCACCAGGTCCACGTGAGGCGGGTCCTCCAAAGGCTGCTGGAGAACCGTCTGTACGTTAAGGCGGAAAAGTGTGAATTTTACGCCAGGAGTACGTCCTTCCTGGGGTTCATCATCGCCCACGATAAGGTGCTCCCCGACCCAGAGAAGGTAAAGGCGGTGGTGGAATGGCCTACACCTGCATCCCGGAAGCAGGTGCAGCAATTTGTTGGCTTCGCCAATTTCTACCGCCGCTTTGTTCCCAACTTCAGTGCCATCGTGGGACCACTGACCCGCCTCACGTCCCCGAAGGTCCCGTTCCGGTGGACCGAAGAGGTCGCTGCCGCCTTTGAGGCGCTGAAGGCGGAATTCTCCTCCTCCCGGGTCCTTCGCCAGGTCGACCCCGCGCTGCAGTGCATTGTAGAGGTAGACGCCTCGGACACGGGAGTGGGAGCAGTGCTGTCCCAGCGGTCACCGGACGATGGCGCCAAGCGACCGTGCGCCTTCTTCTCCCGGCGCTTGTCCCCGGCGGAGAGAAACTATGATGTGGGGGACAGAGAGCTCTTGGCCATCAAGCTCGCCCTGCAGGAGTGGCGCCACTGGTTGGAGGGGGCAAGCCTGCCGTTTGTGGTCCTCACGGACCACAAGAACCTGGAATACTTACGGTCTGCCAAGCGCCTGAACGCCCGCCAGGCGCGCTGGTCCCTGTTCTTCGCCAGGTTCCAATTTTCCATCACCTTCAGGCCTGGCTCTAAGAACGTCCTGCCTGACGCCCTCTCCAGGCAGTTCGCCCCCGTGGAGTCGGAGGAGGCGCCCCACTCCATCCTGCCCAGGTCGTGCGTCGTGGGAGCCATCTCGTGGGACATTGAGAGCAAGATCCGGAAGGCACAGGAGGTGGAACCTGACCCTGGCGGCGGACCGGAGGGGAGGCTGTTCGTGCCATCCGCGGTCCGAGGAGAGGTCATCCACTGGCTCCACACCTCCAAGCTCACCTGTCACCCTGGCACCTCCCGGATGATAGATCTCCTCCAACGGTCCTTTTGGTGGCCAGGCCTGCGGAGGGATGCAGCCCGCTACGCCCGGGCTTGCCCAATCTGTGCCACCTGCAAGTCGGGAAATGCCCCTCCAGCGGGTCTGCTCCAGCCCCTGCCCGTCCCTGGCAGGCCCTGGTCGCACATCGCTCTGGATTTCGTCACCGGACTCCCCATCTCCAACTCCTATGACACCATCCTGACCATCGTGGACCGCTTCTCCAAGGCCGTGCACTTCGTCCCCCTGCGAGGCCTCCCTACTGCCCTGGAGACGGCGGACCTCCTCGTCCAACACGTGGTCAGGCTGCATGGGATTCCGGTGGACGTGGTCTCGGACCGGGGCCCCCAGTTTTCATCTGAGGTTTGGAGGTCTTTCTGCAACGCCATCGGAGCCAAGGTGAGCCTCTCCTCTGGCCATCACCCCCAATCCAACGGGCAGTGTGAGAGGACCAACCAGGAGCTGGAGGCTGCGCTCCGCTGTGTGTCCAGATCCAAACCCGCGTCCTGGAGCAACCATCTTGCCTGGGTTGAATATGCCCACAACACCGCTCGCTCTTCTGCTACAGGGATGTCCCCCTTCAAAGCGTCCCTGGGTTACGACCCCCCGCTGTTTCCGGAGCAGGAGAGTGAGGTAACTGTCCCGTCAGTTAGGGCCCATCTCAGGCAGTTCCGCTCCACCTGGGCTGCCGCGCGCCATGCGCTATTGCGCACAGCGGAGCGCAACAGGACTGTGGCGGACCGGCGTAGGAGACCTGCCCCGGCGTACAGAGTTGGGCAGCTTGTTTACATTTCCACCCAGGACGTCACTCTAAAAGGCGAGAGGAGAAAGCTGGCACAGCGCTTCATGGGTCCCTACCCCATCACCCGGATCATCAACCCGGTGGCTGTGCGCGTGGCTATTCCCCCCTCCCTCCGCATTCATCCTACTTTCCACGTGTCGAAGGTGAAACTGGCGGTTACTGACCCCCTTTGCCCTCCTCCTGCAGCGCAACCCGCGCCCCGGATGATTGGTGGCCATCCGGCCTGGTCCGCCTCCTCCATCCTGGACTCCCGGCGCCGGGGTCGTGGGTTGCAATACTTGGTGGACTGGGAGGGCTATGGGCCCGAGCATCGACAGTGGGTGCCCCCGTCGTTTGTGTTGGACCCATCGCTCATCGCGGACTTCCACCGAGCGCACCCGGATAAGCCATCGCCAGGAGGCGCTGCTAGAGGGGGGAGTACTGTCACGCCGCGCCATTCATCAGCGGCGCCACCTGCTCACGCACCTGCTACTCGTCAGCGGCGAAGGATAAAAGCCGCCTCGCCCTGAGCTTCGGCCTGAAGCCGTAGACTTCATTTTCCTTGCATGGACTTCCACCACATTCTCTTCAGCATCCTCTTTACCGGTAAGAAGTTCACTTACCTCATCTCTCCAGTCTGCTCCCCTGTGCACAGGTGGATTCCTCGGCGGCGGACAACCCCGTCCCTCGTCTCTCCTCGCTGCTGCACCGAGCCCTGCAGGTGGCTGTCTCCCGGGCTTCCATCCTTGAAGCGCCAGTCATCTGCCCAAACAAGTAAGCTTCTCTCCCTCGCCTATTCTCCTCCTGTGTTGGTGTGTGCTCATCACCCTGTGTCCAATTTCTCCCATAGGGTTGCCGGCTGAACGGTCTCCTGCCTCTGGGTCCGAAGCAGACGCCACCACCAACACATTAACATTCCGCAGACACGCACCCAAACATCCCTGTTGTTAATAAACAGTTTGAACTACTCTGAGCCTGTGTGTGTGCGTCTCCTGAGCCGAACGTTATGTCAATGTGGATGTAGATAGTGACTGCCTTAATGTGGCATTTAATTCAATATTAGACTCGATTGGGTTTTCTCAGAAAGTAGGAAATTCTACTCATTATCTCCACCATACATTGGACCTTGTTCTGACATATGGCATAGAAATAGAAAATCTTGTAGTGTCTCCTCATAACCCTGTACTGTCAGACCATTGTCTGTTAACCTTTGATTTTACTATTTCTAACTATTTGGCTCCTAAAGAAAAATATTATTACAGTAGATGCCTCTCAGATGATGCTGTTACCAAATTTATGCAGATTGTTTCCTCTATGCTATGTGCCAACACAACGGAAATAAGCTATAGACAGCTTGCTCCTTCTGTAATTGATAACATGGTGGATAGTGTTACAGCTTCTCTGCATCAGACTCTAGACTTGATGGCCCCCTTAAAAAAGAAAAAGTCTAATCAGAGATTTCTAACTCCTTGGTTCAACACAGAAACTCGTAGCTTAAAACAGAAGACTCGTCAATTAGAAAGAAAAATGGCGCTCCACTAATTTAGATGAAATCAATTTAGCTTGGAGAAATCATCTTTTAATTTATAAAAAATCTCTTAGAAAAGCTAGAACGAGTTATTATTCTGCATTGATAGAAGAGAACAAGAATAATCCCAGGTTCCTTTTCAGCACTGTAGCCAGGTTGACAAAGAGTCAGGACTCTGTCAATCCTAGCATTCCCTTAGAGCTTACTAGTCAGGACTTTATGAACTTCTTCATTAATAAAATTTCATCCATCAGAGATAAAATCAATCAGATTCTTCCCACAGTTAACTTAAATACTGTGACTACTACAGCTCCTTCAATTGATGTCTGTCTTGATGAGTTTACTCCAATCGACCTTTGTGAGTTAGACAAAATAGTTTCCTCATCCAAACCTTCAACTTGTCTTTTAGACCCTATTCCTACCAGGTTATTTATAGAAGTCTTCCCACTTATTGGTAGCTTTATTCTTCATATAATCAATTCTTCATTAACTTTAGGCCATGTACTGCAGGCTTTTAAAACGGCTGTAATTAAACCCTTACTCAAAAAGCCAACGCTAGATCCAGGAGCTTTAGCTAACTATAGACCAATCTCTAATCTCCCTTTCATTTCAAAAATCTTAGAAAGAGTTGTTGCTACACAATTATTTGACCACCTGCAGGGAAATGGTTTACTTGAAGAGTTTCAATCTGGGTTTAGAATCTATCATAGTACTGAAACAGCCTTAGTGAAGGTCACTAACAACCTCCTCATCGCATCTGATAATGGACTGGTTTCTGTACTTGTCCTTTTAGACCTTAGTGCAGCTTTTGATACGATCGATCATAATTTTCTACTTGATAGATTAGAACACTATGTTGGACTTAATGGAACTTCGTTGCAGCGGTTTAGATCTTATTTATCTGATAGGTTCCAGTTTGTTCATGTAAATAATGAGTTTTCTTTCAACTCAAAGCTTAGTCATGGAGTTCCACAGGGATCTGTGCTAGGCCCTACTCTTTTTAGTTTATATATGCTTCCGTTAGGCAACATTATTAGAAAGCACTGTATACATTTTTATTGTTATGGAGATGACACACAATTATACCTGTCAATGAAGCCAGATGATAGTAATCAATTAGCCAAGTTAGAAGCCTGTCTTAAGGAAATCAAAGCTTGGATGGCTTGTAATTTCCTGCTATTAAATTCAGATAAGACTGAAGTCATTCTTGTTGGTGCAAAAAACCTTAGAAATACCTTTCCAAATCAAACTTTCAGTTTGGATGCGGTTACTCTTTCTCTTAATAGCTCTGTGAGGAACCTTGGAATTATTTTTGATCAAGATCTGTCCTTCAATTCACATATTAAATTTGTTTCTAAGACTGCCTTCTATCATTTGTATAATATTGCCAAGATTAGGAGCATCTTGTCTCAGAGTGATGCTGAGAAACTGATCCACGCTTTTGTTAGCTCGAGATTAGATTATTGTAATTCTTTATTATCAGGCTGTCCTAAAACATCTTTAAAAAGTCTTCAGCTGATCCAAAATGCTGCAGCAAGAGTTTTAACAGGTACTAGAAAGAGAGATCACATCTCTCCGGTTCTGGCCTCCCTTCATTGGCTTCCCATAGAGTTTAGAATTAAGTTTAAAATCCTTCTTCTTACTTACAAAGCTCTAAACAATCAGGCTCCTTTTTATTTAAAAGATCTGATACTACCATATTATCCTAACAGAGCACTACGCTCCCAAAATGCAGGATTACTTGTAATACCTAGAATCTCCAAAAGTACAATGGGAGGCAGAGCCTTCAGTTATCAAGCTCCTCTCCTGTGGAACCAGCTGCCAATCTGGATTTGGGAGTCAGACTCGATCTCTGTTTTTAAGAATAGGGCTAAAACCTACCTTTTTGATATAGCCTACAATTAGGGAGGGATCATGTGTTTCTGAACCCTCCCTTAGTTATGCTGCTAATAGGTTTAGTCAGCCGGGGGATGTCCAATAATGCACTGGGCCTCACTCCTTTCTTCACTCGCAATGAAATATTTTTTTCTGCTGGTCATTAACATCTGTTTGTTCTCTCCCATAGATTGAGTCCCCATCGTGCTGTTTGCTCTCTACATGTCTGTTCTCTTCATCTTCTCTGTCCCCTCACCCCCCAGCCAGTCGCAGCAGATGACTGCCCCTCCCTGAGCCTGGTTCTGCTGGAGGTTTCTTCCTGTTAAAAGGGAGTTTTTCCTCTCCACCGTCACCAAGTGCTTGCTCACAGGGGATTGCCTGATTGCTGGGGTCTTTCTGCAACTGTGGGGGTTCCCCCTACAGTTGATGGTGCTATGAGATGACTGTTGTTGTGAAATGGCGCTATATAAATAAAGTTGAATTGAATTGAATTCATCCCTCTGAATAAGTCCCACCACTGTGGTGTCGTCTGCAAACTTAATAATCTGGTTCCTCTCATGTCTGGATACACAGTCATGTGTTAGAAGTGTAAACAACAGTGGACTGAGTACGCAGCCTTGAGGGGATCCGGTGCTCAGCGTGACAGAGTTGGAGATGTTGTTTCCAACCCGAACAGACTGAGGTCTGTCAGTCAGGAAATCCAGGATCCAGAGACATGTGGCAGTGTTCAGACCAAGAAGGAGTAATTTCTCCATCAGTCCCTGGGGAATAATGGTGTTGAATGCTGAACTGAAATCAATGAACAGGAGTCTGGCGTAGGCGTCTTTCTGATCCAGGTGGGTGATGACAGAGTGCAGGGTGGTGACTATAGCGTCCTCTGTGGAGCGGTTTGAACGATATGCAAACTGGAGCGGGTCTTGTGATGCAGGGAGGCAGGCTGTGATGTGTGGTTTGACAAGCCGTTCGAAAGACTTCATCACAACTGGTGTCAGTGCAACAGGACAATAGTCATTCAGACAGGACACAACTGGTTTCTTTGCCACCGGTACTATGATAGAGGTCTTGAAGCATCTGGAAACGATGGCCTGACTCAGGGAGATGTTATAAATGTCAGTCAATACCTCCGCCAACTCGCTCGTGCAGTCCCGGAACACACGTCCCGGGATGTTGTCCGGACCTGCAGCTTTACGTGGGCTGACTCTGATTAGGGTCCTCCGTGTGTCCGCTGTGTTGATGGTAAAAGCTGGTCCGACCGATGGTGGGGATGGGCCAGCTTCCCTCTAATTGTCGAGTTTGATGCTTCAAAACGTGCAAAGAAGTCATTGAGCCTGTCTGGAAGCGAAGCGTTGTCATCATCAACCCCCTGCCTAGACTTATAGCCTGTCAGTGTCCGAACTCCCTGCCACATCTGCTTGGTGTTCCTAGTGTCACAGAGGTGTCCCTGGATTTTCTCCGCATAGGCGCGCTTCGCCGTCTTAATTCCTTTTGAGAGCGCAGACCTGGCTGAGTGGAGGGCGATCCTGTCCTTCTCTCTGAAGGCTGCATCTCTGGTTGAAAGCAGCGAGCGCACCTCTGCGGTCATCCAGGGCTTGTGGTTTCCCCGCATAGTGATGGTCTTCACTGTAGTGACATCCTCTGTGCACTTCGCGATGTAGCTGGTGACCGTTTCAGCATACTCCTCCACATCTGTCTTGTCTTCCTGGGAGGCTGCTATTTTGAAGACCTCCCAGTCTGTGTACAGAAAAAATAAATAGGAATGAACATCATTAACTAATGAGGAACAGCCGTGAAGAATAATCAGTTAACAAATGACACTGTCAAAATAAAAGCCAACTCAGAAACGAATGATGCTGCAGGGAAAATATACAACATACAAATGTAACTGAGAAGGTGATATAACAGTGGTAATGAAAACTGAGGTGAAAGTGAAAATACCAATGATGGTAACAATCATAATGATAATAATGAGTCCAATAAAGAATATAAAGCGTGGACAGGGTCTTACCCTGTCCAGATCACCACAGCATTACTGAAAAGAAAGCAAGAAAATGTCATACAGCCTAAACCTTATAAAAGCAAACAGGCCTGTGAGGTACATGTCCTCTACTCATCATTCATTGTTGTACTTGGTGGTCAAATAACAAGCAGCAGAAGTATAATTTGTCAGTTATTTTTGTTTATGTGTCTATATTCAATCCATTATTCACTTTCAAGTCACTTGCTCTTATTTTTCAGGGTTTATGAGACCAGATGAGAGCTCTTATTTTGAAAGTTTGCTGGTGAAGCGAGAATGATTTACATACCCGCAGAGTGCTGATGGGACTGGAAACATGTAGTCGTGAGCAATATTTATCATCATCTGGCTCCCCTGTTTCTTGTGCTTAGAAAAGGGCCTGCTTTGATTCTGTTGGTTGGGCCGTTTTTCTCTGCTCGCGGCACTTGCCAGAGTCTCTTGGGTGGAACAGTCTGAGCTAGTGTGACGTTCTCCATGAGAAGCAGTCTGGGGTGTTGGGGTTCCCAACACACTGGACAGTCCAAGCGCTGCCTCATAAGTCAGTGTCATAAGGTATTTATAAAATTAAATCCTTGAAAGAATTAATGTGCAAAAGGAATTTTCCAAAGAAATACGTCTGTTTCCCTCCTCTCCAGTTTTAAAAATGCACATGTGCTCTTTTTTTTTTTTTTTTTAACCCGGATGGGTGGAGAGAGTGACCAGCAGGAGAGCTGCTGTGACAGGAGACGAGCTGAATTACGCTGTCAGCTTGAACTGACATGACAAAGTATATTCAGTAGGTGCAATATAGGCATTTTATTTATCTGGTGTGAACAAATGTAAACATGACATCAAATATATCCAATATGTTGCCCAGCCCTACTATAATGCTATCATTTGGAGGTAAAACCAAAATGTTATAATAGATGTTTGGTTAGGGCATCATGAATAACAATTTAACAGTAAACATTTTATGCAGTTTCATTTCTTTTAAGTTAACTCGGTAAGTACGTATATGGTCATTGTTAGAAACTGGAAAGATTTCTGAAAAGTGCTAATTTGTAATTAGCCACAATACTCTAGTAAACAAAAACATCACTGCCAGATGGATTTTGCAGGTAATCTCAATTCCTGACTTAGTAGCTGAGCCTGGATCTCTCAACACATATTTTACCACATTACTTAAATGTCAGTCGACACTGAGTACAACAAAATATTTGGACATATTTGTTTGACCACTATCAAGAGCCTTTTCTCACATTTGTGTGCGTGGGTGAGAGATGTGTGGATTTCTGCTACAGATTCTCTTGTAAAGGGTACCAGCTCATCTGTGATGCCACAATACTTTTGTCAAAGAGAACACAGTCTCAGTAGCTTCTTTTATGCGGACTTGAAAGAGTACATGTCCAAGTGGGAACACAGTATTAAATATGGATTCTGTTTGGGTCCCACTTCAGTAGCCTCTCCGCTCTCACCAAACTCCCAACCAGTGTCAATGTCGCCGCATGAATCCATGTAAGTGAATGTTTTTGTAATGTGGAGGCTCCAGAGTGGAGGGAGGCTTACCTTGGAAATGATGTATGATTATCCAACAAACACAAACAGTGATGGTAACCTTGGCCACACAGAATTATTCTTTGGTATGGATGAAGGGTGAAGAGGAGTAAAATGTGAAATTCCAGTGGGTGTCTCTGTGTGTATCTAACCTTGTGAAAACACAGAGACGTGAGTTTGATAGAGTTATTACACATCTGTGCTTCTACCATTTGTGCAGCTGAATCCATTATCAGAGAGAAACAGGGCTAAGCCGAGATTCTGTTGGGATATTTCATCCCCCTGTGTCAGGGATCAGGCAATTGCAGCAGACACTGTTTGCTTTTCATTACTAAAATACAAACTTTAAGGATGTCTTTTTGTTGTTCTTAAAAGAACACTGTTTACTCTGGCAATGATTAGTTTGTTAATATTTCCACTATGCCTCTGAAAATGTAATTTTCCAAGCTGAGCAGGAATATTTTGGCGCTTGCTGCTTTGTTTCGACAATATGAAGCCAGTTTATTGTGCTTATAAGTATTCAGGAAAATAATTAGCAGAGCACATGTTGTGTATATTAAGTACATGCCGCTCCAGTCTACTCTCTGGAGCATTTATTTCCCTGTAATATATGGCAGTTCAAAGAAAGAGGGCTTTGCTGTAAGCTCTATAGTTGATTGTATCATCACTCTGACATCAATCAAATGCTGGTGCTTTTTATCGCTAAAGCAGGGAAAAACATTTCATCTCGAGAACAACATCAGCTTATCAGAATGTTGTTGTTACAGTTATCTCAGCGCTTTACATTGTTAAAATCAGTCAGCTGACATATTTATCATTTCCAAACAATCTCTTTCAAGGTGTGTGCCTTATATTGGGAGCATGACGCTGGTTATCACTGCTCAGCCTCCCCTGACAACTGTCCAATTATGTATATCACAGGCCCGACTACTGTTTGCACTAGAAGTAATCAATAGAGGATGTGGCTGAGTGCACATACATTTTGGTGGAACCAAATGCATGAAAACTTAATCATTTGCCAAGGATTGTGGGGAACCTCGTATCGGTACAGAGCAAGTAGGCAGTGGTTCTTCATGAGGGGAGGGACTGATTGGTGGCTGTAGCTCCAAGTTTGATGGGCTGTGGTGGGTGGCGGATTGGGAGGGTTTCTCTTGTGACACGGCAAATGGGATGGGTGACAGGTGGAAATGCGGATGAAAAGGCGGTCCTCCGTTTCATGAATAAATGTAAACACAGCGCCATGCAATTACGACGGCTGGTCATCTCTTTCAGTCGGGGTGTGGGGGGGTAAACCTGCGGCTGCATCCCTGCAGGTCCAATCTAATGAAAACCCCCAAGTTACTGGGGCGTTTAATTGTATATACGGTAAAGCTAAGAGTGAGGAGTGTAGCAGCTTGTTGCGGATGAAAGCCTAACCCCATAACTGGAAAATTTGATTCAGTTTAAACATAGCGTTTCGTTTATTGATCTGCTGTGGAAGGTGAGATCATCACAGCAACACAACCAGACCAGATGGATTCATTTGAACATGTCATGAGAACACATGGGTCTTGTTACTCTGGAGAATAACTTTTTACACAGGGATGGCCAGCAACATGAAAATTTAAAACATCAGCGATGACAGAATCTCTTCACGTTGTTTCAAGAGGTTCGCATCTGGTTACTGTGTTGCAACAGGTATGTTTAAAAGATGATTAATAATTCAGTGTAAAAGTATACAAATAAAGAAAAAAAATGTCAACATTGACATTATTTTATGTGGTCCATATAAGTGTATTTGTAACAATAATTAAAGTAGGCATGTAATCTCTCTTCCGGTAGCAATCAGACAGGCTAATCTTGATATCATTTTAAAAGAATCTTCTTTCATAATTTGCATGCATGTGCATCTCTTACATATATCCACCACAGGAGAGGCAGGTCAAAAAGATACCACAGCTACATCTTTTCTATTACCAAGGTTAATCAATAATTCATGGGTCACAATAGCAGGCAGTGCAAGTCTGGGGGATGGAAGGGGCCCTAAGATCCTTTCTCAAAGCAGGCTCCCCTTAAAAAAATACAGGAAGAGGAAATCAGGGTGTAAAAACCACTCTGTGCAGAAAACAAAACAAAACAAAACCATCAGAATGTGGCTCTAAGACTCATCCCTGCAGCAAAAGGTAGACCAAATTTACCACCCTCATCCCTGACACCGCAACGCTCATTCAGGCAATAACCTTTTTTCCCCATGCTGATCTCTGAGTAGTACTCACATTGTCACTTAGAGCATTAATCAAAAAGCAAATGCCTAATGGCTCCTGACAGGCAGCGCCCATAATGGGCTGCAGTCCAAGCCTGCATCTTCCTCATGCATCTGGCAACGCTAACAGCAGCAGTCCAAGTATAGCTGCCCGCCTAACCACGACTAGATTGTTAATGACAGAGGATGATACGGTCTCACTCTCCATAAAACACTTAGAGCCCGAAGATGTTACCACATCATGCATGAAGAAAGCTTTTTGATAGTATGCTAATCTCAGCCATTACACGGGGATGATTTACAATCACTTAAACAGCACAAGGCTGCTGTAGAGACACAGGCTGGCTGGCTGGCTGGCTGGCTGGGATAATAAAGACACTGGCGCGTGCTGATCATTAGAGAGCTCTTTCTCCCTCTCCCTTTGTGTGTGAGTGTGTGGAAACATGCACTCTGGATGCAGTGGCATTTGGCTTAATTAGTAAGAGATTTTACCATGAAAGAGGCAAAACAAAGAAGGCATGTTCTGTTTCATAGTAGTACACGGAGTCTGTGTTATATTTCTATATGTATGATTAAAGTGTGGCATAAAGAGAAGAAAGAGTCAAAATGTGCATGCCCTGTGCTGTACCTGTTGCACTTGAAGGCCAAACATTTGATTTTTATTATGTAACCATAGCAATTTGCAGGCAGGCAAGGAAGTAGGACCCAGATGCAGGTAAGATTAGGGCTGACACGGATTTATTCGAACAAACCAGCAGAGGTCAGACAGCACAAAACGGAGAATTAACTAAACTGTAACACTGAAAACACTATGAAAACAAACCGAGGCACGATGGCTGGAAAACACTAAACTTAAACACTGGGAACTCAGCCCAATCTCACCTAAAAATGTACAGTTGCCATGATTTTTCACTCTGAAAAAATATGCACAGACATGGAAAATACATTTTTCACGTGCAGTGGATATGTGGTGTTTACACCTTTAAGAAACGTGTCTGCCGGTACCGGAAGGTTTGTCTGACACTTTCTCTTTCTTTCCGTTTCATTCTCTTTAACCATTAGAGGTGGTGATGCCTAAACCCTACCTTTTCCTAACCTTAGCCATTAGTGGGTTGAAAAATGAAAAAAAAAAAAAAAAGTCACAGCTCAGCGTGGGATGCAAACTCACAACTTGTTTGAAACCACAAGTAACCGTCTGCCATCCCCCCACCCACCACCCGAGTGAGTGTTGGAAGCCTGGTGTTGTTTTGCTCATGTGCAGTGAGTACGGTGCATTCTTTGTGTGAATGCATTTGCGCATGCGCAGCGAGTTAAGGTCCATATACTCCGTTTGGAATATGTACCCAGGTACGTTTTTTTTTTTCTTTGTTGTTTTACATACAAATGCACTTTTTTTGAGTTGGTGGAAAATGTTCATTTAGTATGGTTTTTAGTGAGATCGGGTTGGAGAACTAAAGGTAACAAACCAAGGGAAGACAAAGGAACCAGGGAAACATCCACAGAGCTTGAGGAGAACAACATTAGGGAAGAGGGACAACCAAGGGAGGAGACACAGTTGAGAACAACTGGCAGGTGTAGAGACTCACACTGACGAGGGAGACAGAGACTGGGAAACGATCAGACAAAACAAACAGAAGGAACACAGACATGAAGGGAAAATAAACACTGGGAAACTGGATTTAAAACACAACTAAATAAAATCAGGAATAAACCTGGGAATAAAATACAACGGGACTTTAAACCTGAAAGTAAACTGTGACTCATAAACAGTGACTAATACCCCCTTTACACAGGGGTGGAGATCATGAGAGATTGTTGAGAGATCTGGCCAGTTTTTGATCTATCAATGATCTTCAGTGATCTCCACAATCACCACGGTCTCCTCAAAGTTTTGACTCAGTCCAAAACATGCAAGGCTCTCCCAAATGATCTTTGGGATCATTTGGGAGATCTGGGTTTACCTGCATTGCTGGGGTATTCTAAAAGGGGCTACAGATGCTTCTATCATTGTGGATATGCATCTACCAACTTAAAACAGTACAGATGAATCTAGATTTGATAGACTGACATTCATTGCAGAGTCAATAAAGTTTAGTAAATGGTAAAATGGTAAATGGTATTCACTTATATAGTGCTTTTATTCTCATCTCGAGATGACCAAAGCGCTTTACAAATCCTGCCATCCACCCATTCACACACACATTCACACACAGATGGCGGCGTAGCTGCCATACATCAGTGCTGGCCTGACCCACCAGGAGCAACTAGTGGCACTCACAAAAAAAAACTATATGTATATTTCACACATTTAAGTCTCCCTTTGATTAAAAAAAGTTTAACAGAGAACCTTTAACAGATTCTACTATTAACCATACACACAGGTATGACGCACTAGTCTAACAAGTTAAAAAAAAATGAAAATGAGACGTATGCTTGGGTAGTAAATTATAAAATGCCTTAGCTAAAAAATATTTAATTCAGGGTAGAAAAACAGTTGACATAAGCCTGTTATTAAAGTGTTACTGTATGAATAAAAAGCACCAAGGTGCTGTGCCTCGGTGCCTGTGGCATGGTAGCATGAGCGGCTGTAAAAAAGTGGCACTCCGACTTCTACTGGCCCGGTATAGTTATTACATTTCCTGTTTTTGCGGCTGCATTGACAGAAATGGTGTGTTAAATTTATGTTTATTTTGAAAACAAAACCTTATCTCACAATTCTGGCAAATTAAAAGTTGAGAAAATATGGCGATACAATGATATAAGCCTTTAGTTCCACTTAATTTTGACCAGGCGAGCTGAAACAGAGAGGCGGACAGACAGACAAACAGATGGACAGATACACACAGCCACAAACAGACGCACTTTTTACTGTATGCCTTTGTTTCACTGAGGCATAATAATGTAGATATTACAATAATATTTATGTATATTAAATAAGGAAATCCCACCAAAGAATTCCTAGTTTTTAGGTAGCACTGTGTTGAAATGCCCTCACTCTTTCTGCAGCTTACAGTGTGGTGGTTTATCTTATCAGTGTTCCACCACTGTTTTGCTGTCTGACAATTTATGTTGCCGGGCGACATGCCACTCAGCAACCTGCTGCCAGTGTGTAACACCCATTTTTTGATAACTTCTTCTACATGTAAAGCTAGGAAAATTACATCAATATTTCATAGGCGGCAGCATTTTCTTGAGCACAGATTCAGTGGGCAAAGAGATAAACAGTGGGGTATTAATAATGCAGTGCGGTGACACTGACCTTATTTTGTGCCTTTCAACCTGCGCTGATATTTTGATGCGCAGTGCCCCGCTAGTCTCGAGCACACAGGAGATTTTTACGCTCTTTGTTCAAAGCCTGAAAAAAACGGAGACACTTCCTGTTTGACAGGGGTTACATCACTGCCTAAACCACCTAAAGACATTAATGCAAATGCAGCAGGTAGGTGAGATTTTTCGATGCACAGTGGAAATATATATCTTCATTTTCACAGAAACAATGTGAATGCTAAGTGCTGGTTTGACAACTGGTGTTGACAGCTGAGCAGTTGCCTTGAAGGTGAACCGTGAGAGGTTTTGACAGTGGACTGAAAAGGCAGTGCAGCACCCTTCTCTTCACTTCAGTGAGAGGAAGATAAGCAGTCAAAAAAAAAAAAAAAACACCTTTCCAAGTTCAGGTCACCTGTAGCTATAAAAATGTATAAGTACACAAGCGAAGAGGTAGACAAAGGAGCACTTTCATAAAAATGCAGTTTCCACCATAAAGAAACAATCCAAAAACATCCTTCTTTATACAATATTTATCTATAAGGCATACTGTGATCAACATATGTTGAGAGTTTATTTTCACACAAGAATATTTATATCTTCTTGACTAATTTTGGGCCACTTGATAAAACGTCACTCAGCCTTATAAACCCATTTGATAGTATAAAACACATAACAGGCAAGCATATAAGACTTGGAGATTGTTAATTAATTCATTTTCTTAACCGTTTAATCCTTTTTGGGTCGCAAGGGTGCTGGAGCCTATCCCGGTGTCTTTGGACAAGAGGCAGGGTACACCCTGGACAGGTCACCACAGAGAGCCCGACAACCATTTACACCTATGGACAATTTAGAAGCCCCAGTTAATGCTAATTAACCTAACGTGCATGTCTTTAGACTGTGGGAGGAAACCAACGTACCCAGTGAAAACGGGGAAGAACATGCAAACTCCACGTAGATAAGTCTTAGCTGGCCAGCTCTTGGGTTTGAGCCCAGGACCTTCTTGTAGTGAGGTGACAGTGCTGACCACTGTTCCACTGAGCTGCTCCACCTGGATATTTAAGCAATATTACATGAGAGGAGTATCAATGAATATAGTAACTGTGGGTGTGATATGTCTAATGCCGTCCGTGTAGCGGAGAGCATTACAGTATCACACCCATAGTTAGTATATTCATGATACAGTAACGACCTCGAGTGTAATTTTGATTTTATACAACAATTCCACAAGCACAATTTATTAAATGACAGCAATACTGGACAAAATATAATGATTTGCTTGTTTAACCAGTTATGTTGTGCAGCTGAGAAAAATAGTCCCTTCTATATGTAGCCAGTAACTGTTGCTAAACATCTCGATCAGCATGAAGACGTCTCTTGTCATTTCACACACATGTAAACAAATTAAATACTGTCAAGTGCAAAAGTAAGTTTTCATACCGGTCACCTGTTGAGTCAGTATGACAGAAGACCCGAGATCAAGATGCTGGTAGCTAGTCAGTGATGTAGTTAGCATGCTAGTGATTGCATGCTTCATTCGCTTTTCCTTGGCATTTTCAGATGAAATAAAGAGTCCATCACCACAAAGGTACTGTGGTTTGTTAATCGAGACAATAAATCCAATACTAGCACTGCCTAGTTTTGTTTTTTTTTTAAATAGACATGAACTAGCTTAACATGGGCAGGTGTTGTAAAAGTTTTTTTCAAAAGGATGGGACTTTTGGGTCACAGATGTATAATTTCTTGTCAAACAGCATCTCACTGTGGAAAATAAGGTATCAAAAACAGCACTGAACTTCTCACTGAGAGTTGATAGTACAGTGATCCCTCACTTAATCGCGGTTAATGGGGTCCAGAACCGACCGCGAAAAGTGAAAAACCACGAAGTAGCGTCCCCCCCCCATTTTTTACATACATTTTTTTGGTGTATATATAATATCAATAAGTGTATATTAACCCTATAAATGCATATGTTATCATTAGAACATTAAAGAATAGTTTGAAACATGTAAATAAAATATTAATAATATAAATAATATACATAAAATAATGTATAAATAATATAAATAATACGTACGTTCATTCTCTCACTCTCTCTCTCGACGGGAAGGCGTAGAGGCAGCAGGAGGAGGTGTAGAGGCAGCAGCGACGTCTCGGCCAATCAGCTTGCGAGATTCCCGAGCCGAGCCAACACGAGAACAAAATCTCTTGGGGGGGGGGGGGGATGCTGGCCAGCGAATCAGAGAGGTGGATTTTGAGTTGTGCCGGCTCTCCGTGTAGTCTCCCTGCCTTCTGCTTGCGCCCGGGCAACTTTTTTCTCATTTTGAATTTTTGATGAATATTTTTGAAAAATCCGCGATGCACTGAGGGTGCAAAAGGTGAGGCGCGAAGTAGCGAGGGATCACTGTAAATTGCTGTTAGTAATTAATGGTTACATGAACACCTTTGAAGTGGAGTGATACATATCCAGTGAAAGTTGGAGTGTAATTATCATGGATTTTAGTAACTCCTGGAATCCCTATTGTCCAATCAAACTGCTCGGTCGGAAGTAACTGTTGTATAATATAAAATAGCTTTCTTATTTTCCACAACTTTTCAATGAAATTTGCTATTTTCCCTCAGTCATTGTTTATACAAGATGCTTCTCCAGAGTTCATCGCAACAGTTGCACTGGCCAAATGGCCTGCTAGCTAGGTAACTATCGATAGATGCATTCACTATCGATTATTACCTTGCAGCTAGTCCGAGGGACTGATCAGGATGATAAATCCAACCTCAGCTCATCCTTTGTGCTATACAGGACCTGGTCTTTGCAACAGAGTCAAAAAGCTTCTCACAATAGAAAAGGTGTTACAGTACATGCCACTATCTTTGGCTTATTTCTCCCATTATAAGAAGCCTCTGACAGTTATTGTAATTAACGCTTATTAGAGCACCAGTGAAGCATCTAAGTGCAGTATCAGGGAATACTGTAACTCTGGGAATACTTATTGTCCAATCAAATTGCTTATTTGGAACTAACTGTAATATAATTTTTCCATAGATGCTGCTCTCCTCGTGGACTTCCTCTAGCCATGGCAAATGTGTAATGAAAATCCAAACTTGTGATTCCACCTGATGGTAATGAAAGGGAAAAAGTATTAAGTCACAAGTCGTTAATCAGATACCTACTTTACAGCCCATTCCTTCACTTTACATCTACTAATTAATGACAATTCCAGGGTTACATTTTATTTAATCATTGGTAATTTAGCAGCTGTCCTATCTGTGCAGAAAAGACAGACTCATCATTTATTTTCCAAATATCAAATATCAACCCTGTCTGACCTCTGCTTCACATGTTTACAAAGGTGACAAACAATGACTAAGCGCCATCTGCCAGGAGCTTTTACCATAAATGTTATAACAATGAGTAATAAGTGTAAATAATAAATGGTCCATACTTTACCATGGGGGGTGGGGGGGGGGCTCAGCAGCTGTGCTAAACTATTTGTTGATAGGTGCTATTTTTTGCTGTGGGGTTGTAGAAATTCTTTAGCTTCCCAGTAGAGGTTTGGCCTGACAATAAACAACAGTTTAATACTTTATCTAATCCCTGCCAGGAGGTGAGTCCAACAGCAAGCTCTTGCAGATGTTCACATCCAATAATATATCCATAATTGATGATACAGGGAGGTCAGATGTAATGGCTGCTGCCATTGCAGCAACAAATAAATGGTTATTGACAAAACAAGTCAGTGTGGCACTGAGTGGGCTGTGAGATGACAGGCAGGGGCAGGGCAGAGAGGAGAGGTGTTGAGACAAGTCAGAAAGCTTTAGGAGGAAGGAGAAACTAAACTCCAGACTGGTGCCTCTTTAGACGGCCCAGTTGGGCTAGTGGGGCACAGACATGATCCCCGGTGGGAAGCGGGGGACACGCCCACGAGGAGCCCTCAGGAGAGCCTCCACTGGAGCAGACAGCGAGAATGGGGAGGGATGTGAAAGGTGTAGGGTGGCGAGCTGAATGATGAGGTGAGTACAACTGCATAGAGTGTGCTGAGTGCAGTGGGCCAGCTGTCCGCTCTTCTTTCATCTCTGGGCTTTATGTCATATACAATCTACCTGGCTGTCAAACCTCAGCAACCGTCTCACATCCCCCCCCCCTCCACCTCCCATAACTCTCCCTCTCTCCCTCTCCAGCTCTCTGGTGGCTGTACAGAGGCATCCACCGCTGTGCCCTCTGATTCTTCTGACTAAATCTCTGAATGGTCTGGAGCGTGCTTTATTCTCTGACTTCAAAGTCTGTCTTTGCAAAATGTAAAGTGTATTTCCCCATATATGTATAAAACTGTGAAATTTAGCAAAAAAAAATTATGAAAACGCAATGTGAACTTGGTTTCCCGAAGCAAAATTTTTAGGTATTAGCTTCCAGAATTATAGAATACCCACACATTTTAAGAATAGACAAAGAAAAATCTGATGATTTCAAACTGGAATATCTCATTTTAATTCTGTTTTCAATGATCTTGTTAGTGATTTAGGTACAAAACACTGCATACAAATACAGTATCAAGATAAAATATTGACACAGAAAATAGATTAATAAGGAAGTCATATCTCAATGGCTGCTAAAAGAGAAAAAAAAATTATATTACTTTTACATATAAAAATAATAAAATCAATACATGATTAATTATTAGAGGTGGTCAGATCAGATCGGTATGTTACAGGCTGTTGGCTCCTGTTACAGTGAGCCTCTACTTATTATATGAGAATAAAAGTGTAATTAATTAATGGGCGATATCATCACAAATCTAAAAGTGAAACACTCCCAATGTCAAACTGTTTTTTTTTTTCCGGAGTAGGTCCTTAAAGCCTCATTAACAGCACACACAGAGAAAGAAACGCGGCGAAGAACTACAGAGAAAGCAGAGGGCAACAGGCTTTCCAGCGCTACAGAAAAAGGCCATTTTTAACCCCAGCAGAGCAGCAGTGACTCTCTCTTGTAGAGTTCCCTTCGCCGCCGCTTAATTACTGCGTGCGATCATGAATATTTCAGGCATATGCTTTCCCACTTTGTCATTGGAGTTCAGAACTAAGAGAAACAAGTCCATATGCATATTAATAGGGGCTTCGTGGGTGGAGGGGGACAGGGGGACTAAGGGTTGCCAGTGCACTGGTGACAGCAGGAGGAAATGGCACTCATTCCCCAGCAGCTGCTCTTTTTAGATCCCCCTCAGAGGCGACTGCCCGAGGAGGCCCTTCACCACAAAGGGGATAAAGGAGATGAGGGCTCTTGATGGAAAACAGGCAAACAACCACTGGGACCCCTTCCTACCCCTGCCCCCCTTCAAACACTAATGTAAGCTCTCTCTCCCTCCCTCTCTCTCTCTCTCTCTCTCTTGCGCACACATGCACATACATACACACATACACAGAAACCTTTAGCCAACCCTCAGGAGTTGTCAGGACCTCTTTAGTATTTTCCACGGTGGCTGCTAAACTGTGCATTAGCACCAGGCTAAGGGGAGCGCTCTAATGACAAACTGAGGCTGAGGAGAGGTTTTTTTTTTTTTTTTTTTAAAGCTAGCTAGCTACAGTGACAAATGGGATGCGGTCCTTAAGGAGGAGGGTGGGGGGGACGGTGTGAGGCCACGGAAGCATCTGAGGCCCCCCATTGGGTGAAGAGGGTGCACTATTAAAATGACAATATAAATGTAAATCCTAAGTAATAATTCTTAAAAATGGCTGACGCCATCGCTTCTCTCGATCACGTGCATCACTGCGCTAACGTGGTCTAGGGGCGGCATTAAACGCTGTCTAATTGAATTTATGGACCTTTAAAATACCACTTAGCACCCAGTGGAGCATAATGATATGCTTTATTTAACATATCTAAACAAAGACGATTAGACCATTGTGCAGGTTTAATGGTGCACAGAGTGTTGTCTTCTCACTTGGGGCGGCTTTACACGTGTGAATGTCTGGCTAATAAACCCTCTGCAAATAACAGCGTCCTGTTCAGAACTGTTTGACTAAAGAGGGCCGAGAAAAACACACAGAACACCAAACTGTATTTCGCTTACTTGAAAGAGACAACTTTTTCAGTTTGTGGAGGTGGGGGGGGGGGGAAAGTTGACATTTCCCCGCATATGGGACAACACTTGGTTAATTTGAACCCTGTCAAGTGTGCATGGAGATATCAGGATCCTTCAATGACAAGTTCAAAGAGAGCGCTAATTAGTTTGACCTTTCCTGTCATAATTAGCATGCCATGCTCAACCTCCCACAACATAGCAGCAAGAACAAAAGCGGTCGCATTCAAGCTGTGTTCCTGGATAGAAGGCATTATCGCCACTGATGTCTGCAAACAATACATGACACTATTTTTTTTGTTGCGCATGTCCCCTCATTTGCACAATTCCTAAGACGGATGCAGATCTAATAAACCCATTCAGACATGCTCAACTTAGTCTTAAAATGTAAGACGGGAGTCCAAAGAAGAAGCATGTGGAGTGAGGCAATTAGAGCAGTGGCAGTCATATCGCTTCTCCCAATATGTCAGAGGTACTGAATGTAATTTATGGTGGGAGTTCCTGCTGGGCAGTCTTTTAGGGGAGAATTGAGACATGCTCAAGGAGAATGTAATAGTAAGAGCTTATTATAACTATCAAAACAAATGCTTTTTAGGGTAGCTTTTTGAGGAGCACAAAATAAATTCACTGCCACTAAAAGCAACATAAAGCCTATAGAAATACAGATAACACTTAATCTCAAATAAATGTTTGTAATCTTGCAGCTACAAAGCGCATACTTTAGGATAATTAAAGTATTCTTAACCCTTTATCTGCTTCTGAGGAAAGGTAATGGGAGCCTTTGGACAGGATTAAAGTGCAAGGCTAATGCTTATATCAGCAAACACATCAGAATGACTTCTGCTGCTACAATAAACCCTTGTGATCCGTTTCAGATCTTGTTCCACTTTCCCATCAGTCATCATCACAGCCACTATAATTCCCTTTCTTTGCACCAAGATTTGTCTGTCTTTTCTCCCCTTAGATTGGAGGCACAAAGAACAGGACGGGGAAGGGTGGCTTTTGTTTTGGTACCTCTGTGTCTCCCCCCACTCTCTTCCCTTCCCTCTGTGGGGCTCTGGTGTGATTATTACACTTTCAGTGGAGGATTTAACCATGGGCCAGTTGGGCCATCGCCTCGGGGAGGCCCCCATTTCAATGCGTGTGTGCTACTTTTTCCCCCAGTTTATTGCCTTGCCTTTTATTCTGCCAGGCAGTCCCACTGACATCAGGGGCCTCTTAGAATAACTTGCCCGAGGCAATCAGATCCCCGAACCTTAAATCAGCCACTGTATACTGGTATAGATTCCAGATCTTAAATTGAGCAAGTGCTCTAATAGATAAAAATAACCAATATGATATGATTTTTAACTCTTTTGATTTTTCTGTACTTTGTTGACCTTCCACAATGAAGACAAATGAGTTTTAATTTTAAAAATGCAATCTTTTATTTGTATATGTCATCACATTTACTCTATCAGAAATCTTAGTGCTGTGGAGAAAGGAAGCAGGAAAGGCCACAAGCTAGACGACACATGAACTTTATTCTTTCTCCAACATACAGTACAGTAAAAAGAGCTCCTGGGTCTCTGTGCATTCCTCCTTTATACCTTTAATTCCATGCATTGAGACCCGAAACTTCCGACCATAACACACTGTTTAGAACAAAGACCTGTGTGGCGCACATTAACATAACGTAACGCCGGCACCGCTGCTCACACCCTTCTCTCTTCCAGTGGCTCTGGCTGTTCCTCCTCTCCTGGGGGGTGCATAATCCATACTGTCCCGTCTGAGCTCCCCAGTGGCACTTTCTCCTCCAGTCCATTGTTCCCCCTTATCCCAGCTGCCTTCTCTAGACGTAGAATCCCCCTCCCGTGCCTCCACAGTGCCAGTAATAGCAATAATCACAACCCATATCAAGAACTAGATCTGCATACTTCTATAGATGCTCCTCCATAGATTTCACTCACTAGTTTGATTCCCAGTAGGTTGTTTTTTAAAAAAATTCTTGACAGCAACCAAATTAATCTATGTTTGTCAATCCTTGTGATATGTTCTCTCACAAATACTTTATTATAGGCATTGTGGGATAGGAATGCTTGTTTTTACCTCCGCCAAGGAGGTAATGTTTTTACCGGGGTTTGTCTGTTTGTCTGTTACCAACATAACTCAAAAAGTTATGAACGGATTTTGACGAAATTTTTAGGAAAGGTGTGTAATGGCACGGGGAACAGATGATTCGATTTTGGTGATGATCTGAGAGTGCATACCTCCACCAAGGGCTTTGTTTGTATTTGTGCAGCAGGATTACACAAAAACTACTGGATGGATTTGGATGAAATTTTCACCACAGGTGGTTCTTGGGCTAGAGAGGAACCCATTATATTTTGCTGATGATCTGAGAATGCATACCTCAGCCAAGGCTCTTATCTTCTCACAGTGTGTTGGCAACAATTGTCATGGTCCGCTCCGCTCATCACCGTCAGCTGCCCTCACACCTGGTCCTCATTAGGCGCTGCCTATATCTACCGCTCTGACCTTTGGGTTAGTGCGGAGATGTCTCACTGTGCTCCAGGAGAGCTTCATCACTGTTCCCTGCCTTCTTGCTACGCTACAGCCAGCGCTCGTCTTCTGCTTCGTCCAAGGAGCCATTCAGCCTGCCACGTAAGCGCTCATTTCCACTCACCTTGTGAATCAGTTCCCCTGTGTACAGGCGGCATCCTCGGCAGCGGATTCCCAGCCTCCTCCTCCCAGGCGGCGGACCATTCATCATATCAACCCACCACCACCAGCACGTCTACTCACTTGCCGGAGTCACTCCACCACCTGAAGAGCACTGTCTTCCTGGCCACAGCTGTCACGCTGAACTGAAGCTAGCTACCATCTGTTCCCACAGGTTGCCAGGCTGTACGGTGTCTTGCTCAGTTCCCGGCAGTTCCACACTACATTCACACCGCACTTACACTACCTGGTTGTTAATAAACTTGATTGTATCAATTCGGAGTCTGTGTGTCGTCACTGGGTCATTGAACTATGTCAGTACATCTCCGCCAGAACGACCCAGCTGACAGCACTTTGGTGTGCCGTGTCAGCCATATGGAGATCCGAATCGATCAATTGGTTTATCAGCAGCAGGTTATTATGAGCCAATTAACCCGTGTTACTGATCGATTAGACCAATTGGCTAACTCTCAGCCCTTTTCCCAGGCCATACCGCCTCCCAGCAGCTCCTCGGCTCCCGCTAGCTCCCCAGCTAACCAGCTCAAGCAGGCCTCCCCGGCTCGTCTCACTCCCGTTCTGACTCTCGTCTGTTTTAGTGGTAAGTTGGGCGAGGCCTGGGGGTTTATTATGCAATATGAGGTGGTTTTCCAGCTAGTGCCAGATGACTTTCCCTCTGACCATAGTAAGATCGGTTACGTCATTAATCTGTTGGAGGGGAGGGCGCTAGCTTGGGCATACACGGTAATGGCTAGGGCAAATTACTCGAACCTCACCTTCAGTCAATTTATTGGAGAGTTTTATGAGGTTTTTGATCATTCTGACAGGGATAGCGTTCTCACCACCCGCTTACTTAACCTAAGACAAGGGTTTAAGACCGCAGCAGATTATGCCATTGATTTCCGGGTGGCGGCTACGGAAGTGGGTTGGGAGGACGCCTCTCTTTGCAGTATCTTTATTAGAAGTCTCTGTCCTAGCCTTCGGGATGAATTAGCCCCGTTGGAAAGGCTGACTAGGCTGTCCCAGTTAATCTCCCTAGCCATTAGCTTGGATAACAGACTCAGGGAGTGGGCGGCAGAAAGTAAGGGCTATGGGTGATCTGAGGAACCATCTCGTCACACCCCACAGTCCTCATATTTAGCCCTACCATCTACTGAACCCTCGGGCTCCTCGGAACCCATGATGGTGGGACACTCTAGATTATCCGCTGCTGAGAAACAACGGCGCCATGAGCTGGGGTTGTGCCTTTATTGTGGGAGCGAGGAGCATGAGGTTGAGTCCTGTCAGCTTCGGCCAAAAGGGGGAGTCCGTGCATCGCAGTAGGGGGTCTCACGGACTCATCCCGGCCTAATCCCCTATCTCGGTTAATGTTACTCATTAGATTTATTCATAAGCACACTGAAATTCCCACTCAGGCTTTAGTGGATTCTGGGGCTGAGCAGAGCTTTGTTTCCAAAGACCTGGCAACCCAGTTGGGCCTCCACTGCCAACCCCTTAAGTCTCCACTACAACTATTCGTGCTGTCTAATGCTCCTATGGCGACTGTCTCCCTTAAGACTGCCCCGGTGTCAGTTATTATCTCCGGTAATCATCGTGAGGAACTGTCCTTCCTGGTTTTGCCCGTCTGGTTGTCTCCGGTCTTTCTGGGCTACCCTTGGCTTCGTGTCCACAATCCCACTATTGACTGGAGTTAGGGGAATATTAAGTCTTGGAGCTCATTTTGTCTCAGCGCATGCCTTCAATCAGCTGCATGTTCCCCTTCTGTGACCCTAGGGGTTCCTACCGCTCCCCCTCCCGACCTGTCTATAGTGCCCCCTGACTATCATGACCTTGGAGCCGTATTCAGCAAGTCCCAGGCCTTGTCCCTTCCCCCCCACCGACCATATGATTATGCCATAAATCTTCATCCACTCCCGTCCAGCCGGCTGTATAGCCTTTCCCCGCTGGAGCGGGCTGCCATGGACGCGTGTATTAAGGAGTCTCTGAGTTTGGGCATTATCCGCCCGTCCTCTTCGGCAGTGGGGGCGGGTTTCTTCTTTGTGGGGAAGAAGGACGGGTCTCTGAGACCATGCATTGACTTCAGGGAGTTGAACAATATCACTGTCAAAGACAAATACACCCTCCCACTGCTCAACTCTGCCTTTGACTCTCTCCAGGGGGTGTCCCTCTTCACAAAACTGGATCTGTGCAACACCTACCATCTGGTGCGGATCCGTGAGGGGGACGAATGGAAGACAGGTTTCCGGACCCCTAGTGGTCACTTTGAGTACCTTGTGATGCCATTTGGGTTGACCAATGCGCCTGCTGTCTTCCAGAGGCTTATTAATGATGTCCTGAGAGACTTTCTGAATGTGTTCGTGTTCGTTTATCTGGATGACATTCTAATCTTCTCCCGTTCCCTAGATGAGCACCGAATACACGTCAGACGTGTTCTGCAGCGACTGTTGGAGAATCAATTGTTTGTTAAAGCTGAGAAGTGTGAGTTTCACACCTCCAAGACATCCTTCTTGGGTTTTATCATCTCACACAAGGAGATCCTCCCAGACCTGTGCAAGATCAAGGCGGTGGTGGAGTGGCCAGTTCCAGCCTCCAGGAAACAGCTCCAGCAGTTCCTGGGGTTCGCCAATATCTACCGTCAGTTTATTAAGAACTACAGCTGTCTGGCTCTTCCTCTGACGCGCCTCACTTCCTCTAAGGTCCCTTTCCGGTGGTTGGAGGAGGCGGCCGCAGCCTTTTCAGATCTCAAGAAGCAGTTCTCCAAGTCCCCTATTCTGGATCAGGTGGATCCAGATCTACAGTGCCTTGTGGAGGTGGACGCCTCGGATTCAGGGGTGGGGGCTGTCCTTTCTCAGTGTTTCCCGGCAGATGGCAAGATCCATCCATGCGCTTACTTCTCCCGTCGACTGTCACCGGCTGAGCGCAATTACAGCATCGGCGATAGGGAATTGCTGGCTGTGAAGCTGGCCCTGGAGGAGTGGCGCCACTGGTTGGAGGGGTGAGCGCAGTCGTTCGTGGTTTGGACGGATCATCGCAACATGGAGTACCTCAGGACTGCTAAGCATCTGAATGCCCGCCAGGCCCGTTGGTCTCTGTTTTTTGGGTGGTTTAATTTCACCATCACATATCGCCCTGGGTCAAAAAACATCAAGCCAGACGCCCTCTCCAGGCAATTCGCCACGGACGTGCCAGAGCCCGAAGACCACCCTGTTCTCCCTGCCTCTCGTGTCTTGGGTGTTGTCTCATGGGGGATCAAGGAGAGGGTTCTGAAGGCCCAGGAGACGGAGAGGGACCCGGGCGGGGGGCCAGCAGGGAAACTGTTCGTTCCTTCGTCCATCCAGGGTGACGTCATCCAGTGGGCTCACTCCTCCAAGTTCGCCTGCCACCCGGGGAGACGACGTACGGAGGAACTGCTGCAACGCTCGCTCTGGTGGCTCTCTCTCCAAAGGGACGTCAGGGAGTATATCCGGGCCTGTCCCCAATGTGGTACCGGCAAGACCCCATCATCCCCACCAGCTGGATTGCTTCATCCCCTCCCGATCCCCGGCAAGCCCTGGTCCCATGTGGCATTGGATTTCGTCACCGACCTCCCTCCCTCCAACAACCATAACGTGGTCCTCACCATAGTTGACAGATTCTCCAAAGCAGCCCACTTCGTCCCCCTTCTGGGTCTACCCTCGGCCAAGGAGACTGCCGATCTTCTGGCTCAACATGTGGTGAGGCTTCATGGGATCCCCCTGGACACTGTCTCTGATCGGGGGCCCCAATTTATTTCACAGGTAGGGAGGTCATTTTGCACCGCCCTTGGGGCTATGGTGAGCCTGTCATCGGGATACCATCCGCAATCTAATGGCCAGTGCGAACCAGCCAACCAGGACCTGGAGGCAGCGCTGCGCTGTGTGGCGGCTACCAACTCGACAGCATGGAGCTCCTTCCTACCTTGGATCGAGTACGCCCACAACTCGACTGTGTCCTCGGCTATAGGTATGTCCCCTTTCCAAGTCTCTCTCAGGTATTCTCCTCCCTTGTTTCCAGAAGAGGAGGGTGACATCGCTGTTCCATCAGTCCGGGCACATCTGAAGCGCTGTCGATGTCTGTGGAGGGCGACCCGGGCCACACTACAGCGCACAGCGAAAAGCAACACCGCAGTGGCCAACCACCGCAGGACCCCAGCCCCAGCATACCAGGTAGTCCAGCATTAATCTGAACATTAATCTGAAGGCTAAGTGCAAGAAGATGCAGCAGCAGTTCATTGGACCCTTTGCTGTATTCCGCATTGTCAACCCTGTTTCTGTTCGACTTGATCTCCCCCCCTCCCTCCGCATATGTCCTACGTTCCATGTCTCACAGATCAAGCCTGTGTCTTCCAGTCCCCTGTGTCCCCAAAGCCACCACCTCCTCCGCGAATGACTGACGGCAGCCCGGCCTGGACCGTGACTGCCATCCTGGATGTCCGTCGTCGGGGCCGTGGATTGCAATACCTGGTGTACTGGGAGGGCTGTGGCCCGGAGGCCAGGTCCTGGGTGCATCCTGACTTCGTCCTCGATAAGGACCTCATCAGGGAGTTTCATCGGATGCATCCAGGGAGACTGGAACAACCGCCAAGAGGCGCTCGTTGGGGGGGGGAGTACTGTCATGGTCCGCTCCGCTCATCACCGTCAGCTGCACTCACACCTGGTCCTCATTAGGCGCTGCCTATATCTACCGCTCTGATCTTTGGGTTAGTGCGGAGATGTCTCACTGTGCTCCAGGAGAGCTTCATCACTGTTCCCTGCCTTCTTGCTACGGTACAGCCAGCGTTCGTCTTCTGCTTCGTCCAAGGAGTCATTCAGCCTGCCACGTAAGCGCTCATTTTCACTCACCTTGTGAATCAGTTCATCTGCGCACAGGCAGCATCCTCGCCGGTGGATTCCCAGCCTCCTCCTCCCAGGCGGCGGACCATTCATCATATCAACCCACCACCACCAGCACGTCTACTCACCTGCTGGAGTCACTCCACCACCTGAAGAACACTGTCTTCCTGGTCACAGCTGTCACGCTGAACTGGAGCTAGCTACCATCTGTTCCCACAGGTTGCCAGGCTGTACGGTGTCTTGTTCAGTTCCCGGCAGTTCCAGACTACATTCACACCACACTTACACTACCTGGTTGTTAATAAACTTGACTGTATCGATTCGGAGTCTGTGTGTCGTCACTGGGTCATTGAACTATGTCAACAATACTCCAAAAGTTATGAATGGATTTTGATGAAATTTTCAGGAAAGGTGGGTAATGGCACAGGGAACAGATGATTAGATTTTGGTGATGATCTGAGAGTGCATACCACCGGAGTGGTGGCTCAGTTGGTAGAGCATCCGCCCCACACCCGGGAGGCAGGGGTTCAAATCCTGGCCGGGTCATGCCGAAGACCATATAAAAGTGGAACTTCCTGCCATCCAGCTTGGTGCTCAGCAATAATGGAATGGAGGAGGGAAATCTGTGGCGGCGCCTTGCATGGCAGCGGCCCTCTGATTCTGCACTGGGGGGTGTGTGATTGACACTGTAGATAAGTAAAGCACAATCTCGTTCTACTGTACATGACTGGTTGTACGGTTGAATGACAATAAGGGTGATTTAATACCTCCACCAAGGGCTTTGTTTGTATTTGTGCAGCAGGATTACACAAAAACTACTGGATGGATTTGGATGAAATTTTCACCACAGGTGGTTCTTGGCCTAGACAGGAACCCATTATATTTTGCTGATGATCTGAGAATACATACCTCAGCCAAGGCTCCTATCTTCTCACAGTGTGTTAGCAACAATACTCCAAAACTGATGGACATACTTTGATGCAATTTTCACCACAAGTGGCTATAGGCCTACACACAAACCCATTACATTTTGGAGGTGATCCATGAGAACCGGAAGGAGCCTTGGTGGAGGTATGCGCTCTATGAGTGCTTTTCTAGTTCTTTTTGATGTTTTTTTCCCCCTTAAGAATCATTTGTAGTCCTTCTATAAGTACACTAAAGGACATTTTAAGGTACGATGGCAGCTACAACTAATTAGTTTGCTAATTGGTTTACAGGTTTGTGGGTTTGGGCACAGTTAACTGCTGATGCAGTCATTTGACATAATGTAAACCATAGGTCCAACTCACATTAAAAATTCCAGCTAACTAAAATAAAGAAGATAAGAGGAGGCTAAATGGTTCGTAGAACACTGCCCTGTGAATGAGAGATGGCCATACAGTGCTGTGAAAAAGATAGATAGATGGATGGATGGATGGATGGATGTACTTTATTGATCCCAAACTGGGAAATTATAGTGTAACAGCAGCATGACAGTAGACAACCAAAATGACAGAAACACACAAAGCATAAAAGAAAAAGGAACTACCCATGGAAAGTAGAACTGCATAAATAACATAGATTGTAGATGAATAGATGGTGACCCAGATAGATACATGAATTGTACCCAGTGTACAATGCAGGACCATCAGGTGCAGGGTGCAATGTGAGGTACCAATTACACTGCAAGATGCAGTATGGCAGCATAGTTGTGACCAGAAATCAACATTAGAGTGAGTTATTGTACAGTGAAATGGCATGTGGCAGGAAAGATTTCCTGTACTTAACCATTCGGCAGCGAAGCTGTAGCAGTCTGCTGGAGAAAGTGCTCTGCTGTCTGTCCAGTGTGCGGTGGAGGGGGTGATCAGGATTGTCCATGATGGATCGCAGATTATTCAGTGTCCTCCTGTCCACCAGTCTCAAAAGTCTCCGGTCTGAGACCAATTACAGAGCCAGCCATCTTGATAATCTTGTCAAGTCTGTTGATGTCACTGGCTCTGATACTGCTACCCCAACAGACAGCAGCAAAGAAGATGGCTATGGTGACAAATGCCTAGTAGAAAAGCTCCAGCATCCTGTTGCACACGTTGAAGGATCTCAGCTTCCTCAGAAAATAGAGTCTGCTCATCCCCTTCTTGTACACAGCATCGGTGTTAGATTTCCAGTCCAGTCCGTTGCTGATCATGACACCCAGGTATCTGTAGTCCTCCACTATCCCCACATCCTCCCCCCTAATCTGCAATGGCTGTGAAAGCATCCTCTTCTTCCTGAAGTCAATCACCATCTCTCTGGTTTTGCTGACATTCAGCCTCAGGTGATTCTGCTCGGTCCACTCCACAAATCTGTCTACCAGTACCCTGTACCCCCCCCCCCCCAATACACCCAACAACAGCTGAGTCATCAGAGAATTTCTGCAGGTGGCATAACTCAGTGTTGTACTGAAAGTTGGTGGTGTATAAGATGAAGAGAAAAGGAGAAAACAGAGTCCCCTGTGGAGCTCCTGTACCACTAGCCACCACATCAGACAAGACACTGCCCAGCCAGACAGACTGGCCTGCCTGTCAGGTAGTCAGTAATCCAGGAGATCACAGAGCTGTCATCCCCCATCCCCCACAGCTTCTCACCCAACAGCAGTGGCTGAATGGTGTTAAAGGCACTGGAGAAATCAAAGAACGTGATTCTCACAGTTTCTCCTCTGCCATCCAGGTGAAAATGTGCTTGTTGCAGCAGGTAGGTGACAGCATCTTCAACTCCTAAATGGGGCTGATATGCAAACTGCAGAGGGCCCAGCCACGTCTTCACCTGCGGCCTCAGGTGGGCTAAGATCAGTCTCTCCAGGACCTTCATCACATGAGATGTGAGGGCAACTGGTCGATAGTCATTCAGGTCAGATGAAGATGACTTTTTGGGGACAAGAACCAGATGTCTTCCACAGCACTGGTACTCTCTCCAGACTCAGGCCCAGGTTGTACAGATGTTTCAGTACAGGAGATAACTGGTTGGCAGAGGTCCTCAGGATCCTGGCGGAGATGCCATCAGAGCCCACAACCTTCCACTGACAGAGTCTCTCCAGCTGTTTCTTAACCTGGTTTGTAGTCACAGTGATGTGAGGGGGGGCTGGTGCTGATGTCCCCAGAGGAGGGGGACGGGGATGAGGGGAGAGAGAGAGAGAGAGAGAGAGAGAGAGAGAGAGAGAGAGAGAGAGAGAGAGAGAGAGAGAGAGGTGCTGCACAGGAGGGGAAGGGGTGAGGGGTGTGTGGGGGTCTGGCTATGTTTTGGGGGTAACAGATGGTGAGCTGAACCTATTAAAAAACAGATTCCACTCATCAGCTCTCTCAAAGTTCCCCAATGTCTGTCTGTCTCTCCCCTTACACCCAGTTATGTGCTTGATTCCTGTCCACACAGCCTTTGCATTGCTTTGGCTAAGTTTAACCTCCAACTTCCCCCAGTAATTGTCTTTACACCTCCTCAGTATCTCTCTCAGTTCATGCTGCACTCTCCTCAGTTCCTCCCTGTCTCCAGACCTAAAAGCCCTCTTCTTCTTCTTGTTAAGAAGTGCTTTCAGGTCACTGGTGAGCCATGGTTTGTTGTTGGGGAAACAGCGCACGGTCTGAGCTGGCATGGTTGAGTTTTCACAGAATCTGATGTGTTCTGTGATGCAGTCGGTCATATTGTCTATGTCCACCCCATGTGGTTTACAGAGTACGCCCCAGTCTGACGTCTCAAAGCAGTCCTGTAGTGCATCAGCAGCCTCCTGTGTCCACCTCCTCACAGTCCGTGTATAAGCAGGCTGACTTTGCACAAGGGGAATGCACTTGGGTGATCACAGGACCATGTTGTGGTCTGATCTGTCGGGGGGGGGGGGGGGGGGGTAGGGCTGTGGTGCTGTATGCATCTCTTGCATTGGCATACAGTAGATCTAGTGTTTGTTTTTTGTTTTTTTTCTCTGGTGGGACAGTCAACAAACTGGTGGAAATTTGGTAATGTTTTGACCAGTGAGATGTGGTTAAAATCACCAGTGATGCCCATGAATGCATCAGGGTGCTGCTCCAGTAGAGTGGCAGTAATGAAGCCGATGACGTCACAGGCCACCGCTGCATCAGCTGACGGAGGGACATCAGCGGAGGATGTATTTGCCCCCTTCCTGATTTTTTTGCCTATTTGTCACACTTAAAAATATAAGAAACCAGGAAGGGGGCAAATAGTTTTTCACAGGACTGTACATCACTGGTCTGCACTCTATGTACAATAATGCGATAAATTACTGTATTTCAATGTAGCAACAAAAAACCTTTGGCTTTGAAGATAATTCTTTAAAAGTGAATTAATTTTGTTCTCATAATGATCATCTCATGGTCAGAACCTTTTATAGAATCAAACAAGAAACTGGGTGTAGTGCATTTTCAGCAATGGGACTCAGAATTTATGGATTGCAACACCTCAACAGTAAATAAAACCTTGTAGTTCGGTGCTTGTTGCAGAGGGTTATGAGCTGAAGTGAAATCAAAGAACAATCGTGCACTAAAAAGTCAAAAAATATGAAAAATATGAGAATAAGAGAAAAAAAAACATTTATAGAGGAAAAAATGTTTTTCACCCCTGCATTGAGTCTCTAAATAACTTTCCAACTCTGTATAACCTTTGTGGAGAAATCAACTGTACGTATACCGATCCCTCTTCCAATTACATTATAAACACATTTATAACGTCAAGTAACAGTATTTTTTTTAATTACACAGAGAATCCATCAAGTAAAATAAAAAAACATTGCAGACCCCATTAATTCTCGCTGTTAGAAGCATTACTAATTTGTTACTGTAGCACTGTCAAAATGCTTTATGTTTTGCAGGCCGACAAATAAACAAATGCACCCTTTAAGCCCCATGGTGCATGTGTGTATGTATGCATGTGTCCAGTGTTTGAATGACAGCTGGAGTGAGCTCAAGAAGCAGGTATACATATATATTGCATAAGGCCAGTGTCTCAGGAGTGAGCGCTGTTGATCTGTGATCTCTGATCTGTGCAGGAGCAGCAGGACACGACCGTCGACTCCACTACCACATCAGCTGTAGACATAAACTCACATTTGCTGGGCTTCCCTTTCTCCTGCTGCAAGAGATTTAGCATGTCTAAAACTGATGGTTCCCCCCCTCCTAGCAGAGGTATATCAGGAGTCAGGGCTCTAATGAGGAATAATTGCGGCCTTGCTTTACGCTGGCACCCTACAGGTCAACTGAACAGCTGGAAATTCGAAGCAAAAACAAACATGCTTGTGTGAGGTTTATTTGAAGATCAGCTTCAATGTGAAATTTACTAGTAGTAGTTTTTACGAAAGCACAAAAGCTTTCATACATGAATGCAGTTGGAAGCCATGCATAAAAAGGAATGCATACTTGGATTTTAATAACCAAAAAGTGCTTTAAACAGGAAAAAAAGCAAACAGTGAATCATTGTTAAGATGATGTTAGGTTAAGTTCATTAATAATGAAAGCCCAGCTTTGTTGAGACAGTTTTAAGTCACATCGTATCAGCCTATAAGATCTGAGTTTAAGATTTTATATGCAGTTTATGCAAGCAAAATGGGCCACCACCGCACTGAGCTTCTGCCACAGCCTTTATTGAAAGCTTTCTTAAAAAAACGACTGATAAAAGCCAAGGGCATCTTTAAGAATTGACACACTCTTTAAAACATACATCTCATGAAAAAGACTTAAAGAGGGCCAGTTGCAAATTTAATATAACTTGGGGGGGGGGGGGGGTGCAGCAGTGAAATACCATCAGTGCGCACGCAGCGGCTGTTCACAAAGTAGCTGCCTGGGTCTGAGAGAATACTCCTCTCACATCACATCTAAAAGCCAAACACACAGGCAGACAGAGGCGAGGCAGACACAGCTGATGAAGAGTGAGGAGAAACGGCAGGCTCAATTTAGATGGAGAGATACACCCCGATTTCACCTTTTTGCATCACTTGCTTTTGTTCTATATGTCCAGTCAGACAAGAGCCTTTCTTGGCATGAAAGTAACAGTTTGATAAGTTTATCTGAGTAAATAAGCAAAAAAAAAAAAAGTTTCATGACATGTTTGATCCCCCCCCCCCAAAAAAAAAAATAAAATGGACAAAAGAACACTCTGCATTCAGAACAGCACAAACCAAAAGCTGAAAACGTAAAATTCTCTTCACTCCAATTTTGATGCACTTTTTTTGGTACTCGTGAATATTTTATGAAATGGGTCTAAACCAGAGCCATATAACACTCCCATATAACTGATGCTCACGCCCGTGAGCCATCAACAGTAGGGGCATGATCAAGTGCATTCAAATTAATTCAAACTGCACATTGATTACTTGATGGAAGGAATGGGCCCTTCCCACTCCGCTGCCTCGTCTTTCTTCTGCACCGCTTACATGATATACTCTCAATATAAAGCAGCGTTTGAACAACAGAAAAGGGAAGGGTGTTGGTTAATGCTCAGTTTGATTTCCGATATATTTCAAAATGATATGTGGATTTGATCTCTGTGGAATGTTAATGAGGCTCACGGAGTGCTCCAGGTATTCTTCAGGTAATGCAAAGTGCTGAGATCCCAGTTAAAAAAAAAACAAAAAAATAACCAGAGACCTCACTGCTACAAACACACTGCTCCATTATTGGGAGTAGCCAATTATTTTCGACTGTGAGAGATGTACATTTTTCTTTCCTTTTTTTTTTTTTCCCAGTAGTAACACAGTGAAAAGGAATAATAATTTGAGATCTAATGAGATGAGATTAGCAGACACAAGGAACCTAGCCTACATAGTACCATAGTTGCTGCGTTATTTTAAAATGTGCATTTAAATGTCACCATTGCAAGAACTTTTCCTTGTCACTATTATCTGCCAGTGCCCAATAAAATGTATGATACTGTATTTTTTTCCCAACTCTAATACTGCTAATAAATAGCTATAAAAGCATCAAGGCCAAAAAAAAAAAAAAAAAAAAATGTTATTGGCAATGCATTGCAAATAATGCACTATACAGATACAAAAGGTCAAGCAAAAGCTCTGTTAGCCAAAATGGAGGCAGTAGCTTCAGGATAAGCCTTAGGCATCTCCCAGCTGTCAAAGTTGGGAGGATATGAGGGTACTCACTTTCTGCTGAACAAGATGTTCAACTCAGAGCAGGTATAGGACCTGCAGGATGGTTTGAACATTGGTACTCTCAAGGACGACAGAAGCTGAACCTCTCATTACATTCTTCAGCTATCAAGTTTTTTTTTTTTTAAATTAATATTTCACACAAGCAAGCGCCTTACAGTCTCCTCCGCAGCTTTACCACTGTGGAGCAGTGTCCTTAAGAGCAACATAAACATGAATAAATAAATTCCCCATCTAATTGCAGAATCATTGCAGGATCATTCACACTCCCACCTTTTGGGCATGTTTTATTTAAACAAAGGACACCATAAATTAATGATAAATAAAAGTGGCTGGTCCATACCAATTGTTTTAAAATGTTAAGGTGTAACTAAAACCTGATAATGAAGCTGCTCCTCAGAGACCGAGGTCAAAAGTAAAAAGAAAAAAAAATAGTAATCAGATGTACAACATTCCCTCACACTGTGGCATAATGAACTTGAATAGATTAATTCTCTATTTCAATGCTTATTAAATTATACATTCTCAGTTTGCCTTTGACAGTATAGTGAGAGCATGGTGAATCAGGAGATGTACATAAAACCTGTTGGCACATTTGAAGCCTAAAACAGAAATCATGATCTCTCCTGAACCTAACCTCCTAACTTCTTCTGAATATGCTTATTTGTCTGAGCAAATTATGATTAGTTTCCTGTGAAATGTGGAAAATTAAATATTCTAAGTGCTACTGTCAAACCTGAGTGGCTGCAAAAATGGACCAAATCCATAGAAGAACATCTGCACCTTGGCTAAACACTCTAAGATCAAGAAATCTCCAGGAATCCTGACATGTTGAGCAAAGCCGTACACAGAGAGAAAAAGAGTTGCTAAATGGCTCCTCACATCCAGTAGTCCTGTGGTTCTTTACAGCTTCACTTAAGGCGCTTTTCCACTAGGGTCAGTACGGTACGGTTTGGTATGGTACGGCACGGTTTGTCTGCTTTTCCATTGAGGACCGGATGTCCTGACAGTTCTGTTTTTTTAGAACTGTCCCTACCAGCACTGTTACGTCAACCCACTGCTGGCTACTGATTGGTCCGGGCGTAGCGTCATGAGAGTGGGCATTACGCTGACGTTCCAGAATCGCTGGCTGGCCGCCATTTGCAATTTTTTGTCTGTGAGCCCGCGAACAAGTGATATTTTAAACAACGACAGAATGGCTTAACAGAAATCAGCAGAAATCAACACAGCGGTCCAGCAGAGTTTTCTGTGCGTTTCAGCTGATGAGAGAATGCAGAGGGAAGCAGACTGAGCTTGCAGTGGGGAGCACAAGCAGACGCACTAGAAAATACACGGAGATGCACCGAGAATTAGACCCAGCCACCCAAACTGAATTGAATGTACAGCCGCGAAGCATCCATCTTCAACAGTTGAAGCCGTGTTATTGTGATATACAGGACGGTGAGTGATGTGATATTCATGTTTTACATTATATTTCCCAGCAGTGGGAAGTTCACTGTGGACAGAAGAAAACTTAATCGCGTTTAAACAATGACCTAGCTCAATGCTACGTCCGTCCTAGTATGTTGCCTTGTGTTGACAATATCTGATGAAATAAGCTAGTTGTAATCCTGGTTAAAAAGGTGTTTTTTTACATGTTGCACTTTCGTGCTGTGCATGAACTTAAGGTGTGTGTATTTTGATTGTAGAGCCCAAACAGGATCTGCTCGGAATGGCGACGTTTTGACAGCAGTATTGTGACAGGTAAACAACACATCATATTTATAGTCAAATCTTTTGCTTTTAAAGTTAAAGTACAGGTAAACTGCTTGTTTATTTATTTATTTTTTTATCAGATCATTTCTGTGATCCTTTATGAGTTGTAGTCATAGTGTATCCTGCACTTTGGGGAATGGGAGTTGTTCAGTCACCATTAGAATTTAGTTTATATGTGTAGTCTATAGTATTTGATCTTTAAACTCATCCAGTAAAAGAACACATTACAAATATTTGAGACCCATTGTAGTGCTTCCTTTTATATTTTAGCAATACAAGCACAAAACACCACCCACACTTGAAACCAGGTCGACACAGCGGTGGCTAAACTTTTAGTGATAACGTTATTTCACACCATCACAACAACTCAGTATCTAAACTCAGTGTAAATGGTGTAGAGATTGAAAGGGTATCAAAAATTAAAATCCTTGGCATAATAATCGATAAAAAACTGTGTTGGAAGTCACATATTAATTATATTAAAGGTAAAATATGCAAATCAATCGCAATACTACACAGAGTGAAATATTTGCTGAATCAACCCACATTATATACTTTGTATCATTCATTAATACTCCCATACATGACATATTGTACTGAAGTATGGGGAAATACATATAAAACAAACATATATCAGGTCTCAGGTCTTTTGGTGTACAAGGGGCGCTGCTGAAGTCATTCTATGACACGGTGGTGGCATCAGCCATCACTTTTGGAGTGGTCTGCTGGGGCAGTGGCATTACTGCAGCCGATAGGAAGAGACTGAACAAACTGATTAAGAAAGCTAGCTCTGTCCTGGGGCAACGCCTTGATCCGATGGAGGAGATAGGAGAGAGAAGGACAGTGGCTAAACTGTCATCTCTGCTGGAGTCCGAGTTCCACCCTATGCAGGACATACTGGATGCACTGAGGAGCTCATTTAGCAGCAGACTACATCATCCCAGGTGCACAACCGAGAGGTTTCGTAGGTCCTTCCTACCAACGGCTGTCAGACTGTACAACCTAAGCAGGGCTGCTCGCAGAGATAGCAAAAAGACGTAACAAACTAATAGTTGTTTTTTTTTTGAATGCAAAAGATGCAATAGACTTACACAATGGTCCTCTCCGGCATACAACTAGGAACATACCGGTCGCTATGGAGGGTGAGAGTATGTATGGGCACATAATCATACCATGTAGGATAACTAAATAGACGGTTATGCTGTTTCATCCCACCTAGCAACAATGCTCTGCACTGTGTGTGTTTATATATTTACATATTTATTCCATCTAGCTACAATGCTCTGCACTGGGTGTGTTTATATTTATATATCTATATATTTATTCCATCTAGCTACAATGCTCAGCACTGGGTGTGTTTATATTTATATATCTATATATTTATTCCATCTAGCTACAATGCTCCGCACTGTGTTTTTATATATCTACATATTATTCCATCTAGCTACATTGCTCCGCACTGTGTGTGTTTATATACTTGCATATTTATTCCACCTAGCTGCAATGCTCCGTACTGTGGGTGTTTATATATTTACATATTTATTCCATCTAACTACAATGCTCTGCACTGTGTGTTCATATATTCATATATTTATTCCATCCAGCTACAATGCTCTGCACTGTGTGTCTGTGTGTGTGTGTGTGTATATATATATTTTATAGTAATATGTACATATGTATATTAGCTGCTCTTGCTTGTTTTTTTTTTTTTGTTTTTTTTTTTCTTGCCTTCTGATTGTTGCTCTGAGTGTTGCTATCCCTGTGCTGTTGCAATCCTGGAATTTCCCTGTTGTGGGACTAATAAAGGCTTATCTTATCTTATCTTATCTTATATATCCAGTCTTTATGCTTCAGAAGAGAGCTATTAGAATAATAAAAAAAGCAGCTTACAGGGAACCAACAAACCCACTTTTTCTTAAATTAAAAGCTCTCAAGTTGAAAGATCATATCCAGTCTATGTTGTGCTGTTGCTTAGTTTTTGTCACGTTTTGTCTTGGCTTTGTTCTGATTTGTAATCACTCTTATTTTATTTTCTTTTTGAATTCTTAAATGGAACATGGGTGGGCAATATAAGCTGCGGCTTCAGCCATCACCCATTTCGGATAACTTATGTTGAATTGTATAATCCGAGGAGTTGCTGTTTAATTTGGCCTTGATGGATTTTTTTCCCCCTTTGTTCTATTATTCTGTTCCTTTCTTTTAATCTAATCTATCCAAAATAAAGATTCATTCATTCATTCATTTCTCAAATATGTTTTAAACTTGCTTTAATTATCCACCACCCATTTCTGTCTTTCATCTCGGCAAGGGGAAAATGATCCACCAAAACCGGACCTTGCCTCACTATTTACAGAGATGCAGGCTGAAGATCTGCTGAACCAGGACCAGTACGAGGGGCCGATCCAGTTGCTTCTCAGTGAGGCAGCGTGGCTGGCGTGTTACCCATTCCAGTTTCTTTTTTTTTACAGTTTGAATTTTGCACATTCTAAATAATCTGGAATTTGCTGCTGATTGGAATAAACAATTTAGTGATTTATGTGTTTGCATCATGATTTTCTATTTTGTCTGTTCAGACACCGGTGGGAAAAGAGTCAACAGTACGAACCATTTATCAGTGACTTTGAAAATAATGGCTCATTTTTAAGAAAAGTAACCTAAGTCATTGTTGCCCACGACAGACTGCTATGATGATGATGATGAACCAAAACAATTATTTGCTGAAGACTGTATTGTTGAATGTGCCAGTGCGGAAGACACTGCACACTTTAGTGATAGTCCCAGTATATGGAGGAATTCTGGGCCATATTAGCATCTGTATTTCCTAATAACAGGATAGAAGAGAGAACCTGCAGAGTCTTGGCCCTCCTTGACACATGATTAGACACTCCTGAGTTCACGTTTAATGGGATTTAACATTTTAACACAAACTGCTTTATTGTTCATAATTCTGTTGGCAGACTTACACCAAACCAGAAGTGATTTGTCAAACTGCTGGATTGTTCTTAGACAGCTTTTCCAATCTCTGTATTTAATTTGTGTCACTTGGTTGTAACCTTCACACACAAAACAAAATAGAGACATCTGCAAAGGTACAAAGGTTTATTGTCAAAATTCTCAGGGCAATACTATATGAATACAAGTATAGTTCACTGTTGATGCAGAGAATATATACTGCTCAAAAAAATAAAGGGAACACTTTGAAAACACATCAGATTTTAATGGAAAAAAATAAGCTGGATATCGAAATTGTGGCAGGCTAGTCCAGCTTACTCAGATTAAAGGAACACTTTTTAATCTGAGTAAACTGGACTAGCCTGCCACAATTTGGATATCCAGCTTATTTTTTTCCATTAAAATCTGATGTGTTTTTAAAGTGTTCCCTTTATTTTTTTGAGCAGTATACACTACCATTCAAAAGTTTGGGGTCACTTAGAAATTTCCTTATTATTGAAAGAAAAGCACTGTTTTTTTCAATGAAGATAACTTTAAACTAATCAGAAATACACTCTAATATCTAATATATAGTACATTGCTAATGTGGTAAATGACTATTCTAGCTGCAAATGTCTGGTTTTTGGTGCAATATCTACATAGGTGTATAGAGGCCCATTTCCAGCAACTATCACTCCAGTGTTCTAATGGTACAATGTGTTTGCTCATTGCGTCAGAAGGCTAATGGATGATTAGAAAACCCTTGTGCAATCATGTTAGCACAGCTGAAAACAGTTTAGCTGGTTAGAGAAGCTATAAAACTGACCTTCCTTTGAGCAGGTTGAGTATCTGGAAAAAAATATTATTTCAAATACAAATCATTATTTCTAACCTTGTCAATATCTTGACTATATTTTCTATTCATTTTATAACTCATGGTGGTAAATAAGTGTGACTTTTCATGGAAAACACAAAATAATTGTCTGGGTGACCCCAAACTTTTGAACGGTAGTGTATATTTATACAGTATCTACATGTAGTCAGCAATACTCAATACTGTGGAGGATGTGAAAATGACGAGGCAGTGTTCTTTCTCAGAGTCAACTTTATTCACATCTCCATCATTTCAAAGCAGAAAAAAGAGAGAGCATGAAACAGTAACTCTCGTCCTTAAATATCAGGGACTTCACACCTCATAGATCACATGTCCCACAGACCACCTTGCATAATAAAGACAGTCACAATGCATTTCACCACCTGGCATAATAAAGACAGTCACAATGCATTTCCCTCCATGATATCACTTCCACTGTCTCCCACACATCCTTTAATCGACCCCCCACAGTCTCCAGCCTTGCATAACAAGGCTAAGCTTCCTGCCTTTGTTCTGACCTAAAATGCGAGTCACAGAACCAGTCCAACAGGTCCATTGAGTGTTCACCACACAAGCCCCCCCAGCATTTTAGAAAAACAGAACAACAAGAAAATAACCATATGCATGCCATGATAGCATGAATACACATCAGTCCACATGCTGGATAGGCTTCAGCCTCCTGCCGAATCTGCTGTAGCTGGGGTTCACCGTCTCTGCGGCGCTGTCCCGCTGGGGATTACTCGATTTTATCCGCGGGTTTCTGTTTTTTGAGCGCAGCATACAGCGGCTGCATGAGCTGCGCCGCGCGGGGGAGAAAACGGTTATAAAAATTCACTATTCCCAAAAACTCCTGCAACGCCCTGACTGTCTGCGGCCGGGGAAAATCTGCCACAGCGCGCACTTTGTCAGGCAGTGGGACTGCTCCTTCGGGGGAGACGCGGTGTCCTAAAAAATCGATCTGCGCCACCCCGAACTGACACTTCGCTGGGTTGATTATTAACCCGTGATCTCCCAACCTTCGGAAAACTGTGGCCAGGTGTTTTTCGTGTTCATCTTCGGACGCGCTGGCTACTAAAATATCGTCCAGATAGACGAACACGAAAGGGAGATCGCGAAGCACCGCGTCCATCATGCGTTGGAACGTCTGAGCAGCCCCTTTAAGTCCGAATGGCATGCGTAAAAACTCGAATAAACCAAACGGAGTTATTACCGCTGTTTTGGGTATGTCCTCAGCGCGCACTGGGACTTGGTGGTAACTGCGGACCAAGTCTATTTTAGAAAAAATGCGCGCCCCTGCCAAATGAACCGAGAAATCTTGGATATGTGGGATTGGGTAGCGGTCGTGCGCTGTAGCGTTGTTTAACCTGCGAAAATCCCTGCAAGGGCGCCATGATCCGTCAGCTTTCGGGACCATATGTAGGGGGGAAGCCCACAGACTGTTTGAACGTCGGATAATGCCCAACCTCTCCAGGTTGGCGAACTCCTTGCGCGCTATGGCTAGTTTAACTGCGTCCAAGCGCCGAGCTTTTGCAAAAACGGGCGGTCCGGTAGTGGTAATAAAATGCTCCACCCCGTGCTTAGCGACTGTTGCCGAAAATGTGGGAACCGTGAGTGCTGGGAACTGAGTGAGCAGTGTGTGGAACTTACCGCCTGCTGTTGTGACGTTGGCTTGTGCTGTTGGCGGGGCCACTCGCACTGCACAGGGGACAGAATCAAAAGAAAATGCATTAACCAGGTGCCTGTTAGCGAGATAACCAACAACCCATGTGAGCACAAAAAATCAGCCCCCAGCATATTGAAATTTACTGTTGCTACAACAAAACGTACGTAAGGCTGCTGGCCCTGATGGCATTCCTGGGCGTGTGCTGAGGGCATGCGCTGAGCAGCTGGCAGGGGTCTTCACAGACATCTTCAATCTGTCCCTGGCCCAGGCCGTGGTACCAGCGTGCTTCAAGACCACTTCAATAGTACCAGTGCCGGAACATTCAACACCATCGTGCCTAAATGACTATCGCCCTGTGGCACTGACGCCCATAGTCATGAAGTGCTTTGAGCGACTGGTCTTGGTACAGCTCAAAAAAGGCCTGCCCCCTACACTGGACCCTCATCAGTTCACCTACCGGAGCAACAGGAGTACAGAGGATGCGGTTTCTACAGCGCTGCACTATGTACTCTCACACCTGGATGACAAGAACACCTACGCAAGAATGCTGTTTGTTGACTTCAGCTCAGCATTCAACACAGTTATCCGCCTCCAAGTTGTTCACTAAACTTGGGGACCTGGGAATCAGTACCTCCACCTGCAACTGGATCATGGATTTTCTGACCAACAGACCCCAGCATGTTAGGTCAGGCCCCAACCGTTCTTCCGTCATCACACTCAACACTGGTGTACCACAGGGCTGTGTGCTCAGCCCATTCCTCTACTCCCTCTACACCCATGACTGCAGGCCTATGTATGGATCCAATTCCATCATAAAGTTCGCAGATGACACCACGGTGATTGGACTCATCAGGGACAACGATGAGTCAGATTACAGGGCAGAGGTTGAGCACTTGGCTACTTGGTGCGCTGACAATAACCTGCATCTTAACACCAGCAAAACCAAGGAGCTCATAGTGGACTACAGGAAGGAGAGGGAAGAGACACATGACCCCATCCATATCAATGGCATAGCTGTTGAACGTGTCCCCAGCTTCAAATTCCTGGGGACCCACATCTCGGAGGACCTGTCCTGGTCAGTTAACACCACCAGCCTGATCAAGAAGGCCCATCAGCGCCTCTTCTTCTTGAGGACACTGAAGAAGAACCATCTGTCAACTGACATCCTGGGAAACTTCTACCGCTGCGTGATAGAGAGCACCCTGACCAACTGTATCACAGTCTGGTATGGGAGCTGCTCTGTCGCTGACCGCAAGGCGCTGCAGCGGGTGGTGAAAACCGCCCAACGCATCACAGGGACTCCACTTCCAGCTATAGAGGACGTCTACAGGAAAAGATGTCTGCGCCGGGCACGCAGCATTCTTAGGGACTCCAACCATCCTGCTCATGGACTGTTCCAGCTTCTCCCCTCCAGAAGACGTTTCAGAAGCCTTCGGACTAGAACCAGCAGGTTTAGGAACAGTTTCTTTCCAACATCTGTCACGTTATTGAACTTAGTTCCCGGCTGACTCTCTTACCATTATCTCTTACCATCCTCACCTGTACATAACTGCATAACTACATAACTACATCTAACTTATTGCACATTATTTGCACATAACAGTACTCTTAACTTTCTGCACTGCTGCATATATTTGCATATATTTGCTTAAATTGCACATACTGTTAATTACCGTATATACTGCACTGCTGTCCTTTGCACTTCTGATTGGATGCTAAACTGTGTTTCGTTACCTTGTATTCATACATGTGTAATGACAATAAAGTTGAATCTAATCTAATCTAATCTAAAAGTCCACTCATATGCACAGCCGTGTAGAGACAGAAGCAGAGTCTTCTCACCAAAGGTTTTAATCTCCGAGCCGTTCGCCGCTGCCACCAGGGGACCTCCGGAACCCGCCAGTCTATCCGCGTAGGAAGGAGTGATGAAACTTAACTGGGAGCCTGTGTTGACGAGGAACTGCCTTCCGGAGCGTGTGTCCGACAAGTAGAGCAGCTTGTTCTCTTCCCCGAGGGCCGCGGCTGCTACCGACACCCGGTCTTGGCGTTTCCCGAATGCCCGAACTGGCACGGCGGCACACACTTGCGTGTCTCCTCTGCGAAGCGGCGATGGTAGAAACAAAAGACAACCGGTCCATGCTCTCTGGCCCTTGCCGCCGCCGTCGTCGGTGAGTCTGGCACCACTGTCTCTGGCCTCCTGTCGTCTGCGGCCGTCGCGCCGAGTTCCGCTGCAGTGGCCGTGGCTGCCCGCCGCTTGGTGGCGTTGACAATCCGCTGCGCCTCTCGGCCCAGCGCGCGGTAGTCCCGTAGAGCCAACAGTGGCGAACTGGCCAGAACCGTTCTCGCTGCTGACGGTAGAGTCCTGAGGAAGAGGTGGGTGAAAATGAAGTGATCATCGTCAGAGTCTTTCAACCTCAACAACTTCTCCATCAGGCTCGCGGGCATGTCGTTTTCCCCCTCTGTCAGCGCCAGGAGCCTCTCTGCTCGCTCCTCCGCCGAGGGGGTGAATTGCTGGATGAGTGCAGCCTTCAACGCGCCGTATTTGTCGCTCTCCGGCGGCTGGTCGATCAGGCTCTCCACATGCTGGGCCGTGTTGTTGTCCAGCTTTGCAACTACGTGGTAGAATTTCGTGACATCTACCAATATCCCCCGGAGGTTGAACTGCACCTCAGCTGCGTTGAACCAGGAGCGCGGATTGTTCTGCCAAAAGTCCGGTAGCTGGACTGTAGCAGCGCTCGCTTGGCTGGGGGCTCCTGACGCGGCTGGCCCGGGGGAATTTCTTTCTTCCATGATATGTCTCAGGGTCACCAGTGTGGAGGATGTGAAAATGACGAGGCAGTGTTCTTTCTCAGAGTCAACTTTATTCACATCTCCATCATTTCAAAGCGGAAAAAGAGAGAGCATGAAACAGTAACTCTCGTCCTTAAATATCAGGGACTTCACACCTCATAGATCACATGTCCCACAGACCACCTTGCATAATAAAGACAGTCACAATGCATTTCCCTCCATGATATCACTTCCACTGTCTCCCACGCATCCTTTAATCGACCCCCACAGTCTCCAGCCTTGCATAACAAGGCTAAGCTTCCTGCCTTTGTTCTGACCTAAAATGCGAGTCACAGAACCAGTCCAACAGGTCCATTGAGTGTTCACCACAATACGATATATTTCCAGTTAATCCACATATTTCTCCATGTAACCTTGTGACTGCATTATTTTAATTACTTTTAATCCTAGATCCATTTGTTTTGGCTTAAAATGCATCATAATTGTTAGATATATTTTATGCCTAACTCAGTACTGTTTACCTGTTGAAATATATATTTAATGGCTCATCTACTACAATATGGCACCTCATGTGCCATATGGATCATGTTTTGCCACAACACCACTGGCTGGAGCAGGTAAATCCCATGACGTCTCAACAGTCTCTCCATGATTTTGACATAGATCAGAGCAATTTGTTGCACAGGAAGCTAAACATTTCTACACACATTCTGCAGTTTCTAACCACTTTGCGCTCGTGAAGCTGGGGTCACATCACTGTGTTGAACGTTCAGACCGACGGTTTGAAGCAATATTTTTTCCACAAGAGAGCTATCTGAAACACACACAGAGAAAATACATATTTCAGTACCTAATATCGATAACTTGCCGACATTACAATGTTGTACGGCGGACTTAAAAGCAAAGTAGCATTAGCAATCATTAGCTTACCGTTACACGTAATGTAGTTCGTATCCTCATGTCTTCTCCTTTATACTGCTCTATGGTTTCCTAAATGCTCCAGTACTTTTCCAGAGTGTGTCGTATTGCCGGCTTTGCCTTCTGTTCTCCGTTTTTGCCTTTATTCTGGCTAAAACATCCAGAGAACGCAGATGCCTCGTATCCTGCCAACTTGAGTTTTGCGTAACATTACGCTTGATTTACGCCAGTTAGGCTTGTTTTACGTAGCGGGAGGGAGAGGGTTGCACCGCCTCCCTGTAACTATTTCCCACCCACTTCAAATGGGACCTAGTGTAGTGGAAACACAAAGCGGGCCGAACTGTACCGTCCTGTCCCGTACCAAACCATACCGTACTGACCCTAGTGGAAAAGCACCTTTAGTTAAGAACCTCTTGATTCAGAGGATGGTTCTTTGCATACCTTCAAAGAACTGAGTTCTGCTGAAGTTGTATGGAGGCAGAATAAAAAACATTCTTTAAAGAGATTTTTGCTAAAAGGTTATTTATGGAACTCAAAATGGTTCTTCTACGGTATGACTCCAAGAACCTTTTGGTTTCCAGAGGGCTTTATTTTTCCATTGGCATGGATCAAATATATTTCCCACCTACTATTTAAAAGGTCCCATTTATTGCCTTTTTTCTGATTAATTTGAAATTCAAATTATTCGGCGTACAAAGTCATCCAGCACAAGTGTCGGCAGTACACACAAGTACAGCGGCGCGATATCAAGCTGGCCACAGGTATACGAACCAACACGCCTGGCCTATGGGAGATGGAGTCCTCACTGGTCCTACTCCCACTGTGTTTGTACAGCAATGCTGTGTCATGCTTAAACATTTAAGGATGCAATCCAGTGGCTATAAATCCCCTATAAAAACAAATCTACATTGTCTAAAATGGTATGTGATGCCCTTATTTCTACAAAAAACTTCCATTGTCTTACAGGTACCTGTCAAAATCTTTTCACTACACTCCCCACCCCCTTCAAACATCAGAACTGTGACGAGATCCAACCCACATACCACAAGGCTAATAGTGGCTAGCACTGCATTAAACAGCATAAATCCTGTGATAAAAAGACTTACCAGTTGAAGGACATGCCCAGTTGTATGCACAGTGGCCCAGGATAATGACTGAAACTGCATCGGTCCTTAAAAGCAGTTTAATGGTAAAACCCATCTTAATTTGAGTCGTTTTCAAAGCAGTTTGTTAAAAAATGCTAACTAGCCTGGAAGATAACTTCAGTCAGTCCAGAGAGTCCTGATTGGCTCAACACTACCCACGTGCCAGCTTCATGCATAGTTACATCACCAAAAATGCTCAGTGTCAACTCGCCTTTTCTCAGGGGGCGGGGCTTAAGTGAAACTTTACAGCAAAAAAAACTGAGATATGAGACATTTGAGTAATTTCGCTCTTGGTATGTCTTGTAAGTTATAAAAAAAACATGTTACAGACATGTTAAGAAGGAAAAAAACCTTGATTTTTGGCGGTGTGTCACTTTAAAAGCTAATACCGCCATGACTGTGGAGAGATACGTCTACACTTATATATCATATACGGCCACAAAGCAAGGCACAGGAGCAGTGGCCCACATTTTTTCATATCCAGCCGGGGATGGAGTCGTCACTGGTGCTTATGCAGCGATACTGTATAATTCTCTTTAGCCACTTTTCTCTGAGAAATGCATCCTATAGAAGTTTGTGGAAGGATCCCGTTGCTGCTTAAGTGCAGGATGTTTCCCTGACATGCCTGCAGACGACTCTTAATTGCTGAGCTGTGTTGGTAAACAAGAGAGCACAAGGGCAGGAAACTGGGCTGGATTGGGCCAATTAGGCTGGCCAATAATAGAGCAGTGGGCAGGTATCAAGACTGAGTGTACATTTTCATGACATGCTGTAGTAAACATGGAAGAGTTACACTGGCTCCTCACAAACGGAACTGATATGAAGGCTGTGTTTGTGTATGTGTGTGTTAAGAGAAATGAGTGTTTTGTTTTTTTTTTAATTTAAGTTTTTGTAAAGGGTATACAGGGCATTGCAGCATTGCATTGTTTACATTTTCATCACATGTTCCCTTATTTTTTGCTATTTGACAACATTGGAAGAATAATTATTACAACACCCCTTTTTTTTTTTAAAGTGAAAGAAAAAGTGAAATTAAAGAGAATAAAATAAAAAACAAACAAACAAACAAACAGAACAGCAAAAAACAAACAAACAGAAAAATAAGTAATTAAAAGTAAAAGAGCATCTGAGTAGTGTTGGAACAAAGAGGGGAACCATTATTGAAATGGTATTTGTCAAAGATTAGATCTAATGGAAGACACATATGCGATCCAGGGTTGCCAAAAGTTCATGAACCCATCCATGTCCTGTCTCAGTGCGAATGTCAACTTTTCCATCGAGTAAATGTCTTGGATCACGTTAGTCCAATCTTCAGGTGTAGGACAGTCCTTCAGCATCCATTTTTTAGTTAGGGCTTTTTTACTTGCCAATAATAAAACATTGAATAAGTATTTTTCTCCTCGTCTTTCCAGTGAGTCCGGTAGTAAACCCAAATACAAAGTTACAAAAGAAAAGGGAACTGTTATTTTGAATATTTTCCCCAATATTGTCTGTACATTGGTCCAATATTGGTAGATAACTGGGCATGACCAAAACACATGAAAATGATTTGCAGTCTTTTCACCACACAAGCGCCAACAGTTCAACCCCTTATGGGTAAATTTGTTTTGTGCAGGTGTTCTGAAAAATCTTACCAAATTTTTCCATCCAAATTCTCTCCACTGCAGGGATGAGGTACTTTTCCATTGCTGTTTATTTAGCTTTTCCCATATTTCCAGTTGTAAAGTGAAATTCCCCTCTTTTTCCCATCTCTCTTTTATATTTGATGTGTTGTCTCCTTTTAAGTCTTGAAGACCTTGGTATATTTTAGAAATGTATCTGATCCCTGGGATCCCTTTGTATGCCATTAAGAAGACCTTCAGAACACCTGACTGGGCCCTTTCCAAATCCTCCTTTTTAAGTATATTGTTTATGTGGTGTCTAAGCTGAAAGAACCTGTAAAGATCTTGATTTATTAGACCTTGTTTTTTTCAAATCTTCAAAACTTCTTAAAGTTTGCCCTTTAAAAAAATCGTAATATTTTATCAGCCCTTTCTCTTTCCACTCTTTAAATCTAGTGTCTGTTTTATTAGGAGTAAAGTCTTGATCATAGGCAATCCATTGCAGAAGTCGATAGGGCTCTTTAGTTTGATTCTCTCTGACTATCTTAAACCAAATTTTTAGCGGGGTCTCTATCCACGGGTTAGTGTTATTCAAAAGTTTAGGTAAGGCATTGTTCCCTATTATCGCCTGTAGGGGGATGTCACTTGTTATTTGGCATTCGATCTCCTTCCATTGTGCAGTGTAGACTGGGTTACATATCTCTACTAAAGTTTTAATTTGTGCGGCTTTAAAATAGATAAGATAAGATAAGATAAGATAAGATAAGATAAGCCTTTATTAGTCCCACAATGGGGAAATTCCAGGATTGCAACAGCACAGGGATAGCAACACTCAGAGCAACAATCAGAAGGCAAGAAAAAACAACATCTAGTAAACATATGTCCATATTACTATAAATGTATATATATAGACACACAGTGCAGAGCATTATGGTTGGTTGGTGAATGTGCAGCAGAAAGTCTAAGCTCTCTCTCCGCGGATGCGGCGGGCCAGCTGGAAGTCTTGATATTTGGCAGCGCAAGCCCACCTTTGTCTTTGTTTAGCTGTAAGGTTCTATATCTGATTCTAGGTCTCTTGCCCTGCCATATGAATCTTGAGATCCTTCTGTCCAGCTCCTGCCATGTTTTTTTGGGAGGTTCTACCGGTATTGTTTGGAAAAGGTATAGAAGACGTGGAAGTATATTCATTTTGACTGCTTCAATTCTTTGTGCAGTACCCAAGAATGGTATCATATTCCATCTTGCTAGGTCAGATTTTATTTTTGTCACCAGTGGGTCATAGTTTAGTGTTATAATTTTGTTGAGTTGTTTCGGGATATTGACCCCCAGATATTTCATAGATTCCATCTCCCAGTTAGTTTTGAGTTCACTTAGTGAATAATGATTTGGGTCATAGTTGAATGTTAAAACTTGGGTTTTATGCATGTTTAATTTGTACCCCGATAAATCTCCATAGTCTGAAAAAACTGAGATTAGTTCTGGTAAAGAAGTGTCCGGCTGCCCTAGGTATATTAAAATGTCATCAGCAAAGTGTGCTATTTTATGTTCCTTCTGACCAAGTGTAATACCTTGAATTTTTTGATTTTGTCTTATCCATTGGCTCAGAGGTTCTATGAAGATTGCAAAGAGCAGTGGAGACAGGGGGCAGCCCTGACGACATCCTCTTTCCAGCTCAAAAGATGATGATAAATTACCATTAATCCTTATTTTAGCTGTTGGTTTTTTATGTAATGCCTGTATAGTTCTAATGAAGTTGTTATGAAAATTGAAACTGGATAAGATTCTATATAGGAAAGACCAGTCAACCGAATCGAATGCTTTTTCAGCGTCTAATCTAACTAACTAACTAACTAACCTGCACTTATATAGCGCTTTTCTAGTCACAAAGACCACTCAAAGCGCTTTCATTAATACTAACCCTCTATTCTAAGGGCCTATAGGAAACAGATATCTAGGGACAATTTAGAACAGCCAATTAACCTAACATGCATGTTTTTGGCATGTGGGAGGAAACCGGAGAAATCCCGGAGTAAACCCACGCAACACGGGGAGAACATGCAAACTCCACACAGATCACTGTTGGTCGGGGGCTGGGATCGAACCCACGATCCCACGATCCCCACAATCCCCCGGCCAAGGGTAAACTGTGCTGCCGCAGTGCTAACCACTGCGCCACCGTGCAGCCCCAATATGACTGCATTTAAGTTATATTTTTTTATATGATGAATTATGTAAAGTGCGTCTAATGTTGTCTTGTGTCTGTCTTTGTCTTATAAAACCTGTTTGGTCTAAGTGAATTAAGTCTGTCAGTATATTTTCTAACCTTTTGGCAAGGATAATGGTAAAAAGCTTATAGTCCTGATTTAATACACTGATTGGTCTGTAGTTGGAGCATTCTAGTTTATCCTTTTCAGGTTTAGGTATAACTGCAATGACCCCTTCTCTCCAGGAGGAGGGGATTTCCCCTGTGTGGAGGACATAGTCAAATGTTTTCAGGAGGAGAGGAGATAGTTGCTGTTTAAAGGTTTTGTACCACTCTGCTGTATAGCCATCTGCTCCTGGGGATTTGTTAGCTTTAAGTTTCATAATTGCTTTTTCCAATTCTTTAGGTTGTATTTCTGACAGTAGTGTTTTATTTTGTGACTCCATAAGTTGGGGAAGGTTTAATGTGTTTAGGAATGCCTCGGATGCGTTTTTATGTTTTTTGTGGGAGTTTAAGTTCTTATAGTAATTCTCGAAGCTTTTAAGAATATCCTGAATTCTGAATTTTATTTCCTTTGATACTGGGTCTCTGATTTTGTAGATTGCTCTTTCTGTTAGTTGTTTCCTCAATTTATAAGCTAGTAATTTTGCCGATTTACTGCCTGCTTCATAGTGTTTTTGTTTCAGAAATGTAAGTTTCTTCTGGATTTCTATTGTGTAGATCTCATTTATTTGATTTTTAATTTCTTTAATCTTGAGCGAGTCATTTGAATGAGTGTTGCCTTTGTGCTCTTTTTCTAGGTTCTTAAGTTCTGACTCTAATGTGATTAGTTTTTCTTGTCTCAGTTTCTTTTGGGTTGCCAGTTTTGCGATAATTTTTCCCCTTATTGCAGCTTTGCACGCATCCCACAGTATTAAAGGGGATACTTCTCCATTATCGTTTTCTTCAAAATATCTGAGAATATCTGATTCCAATTCATCTTTCAGTTGTCCTTTCAGGACATTTGAATTCAACCTCCAAGAAAATGTATTATTTGTGTATTTTTGGATGTTTAAATCCATATAGATCGGACTGTGGTCAGAGAGATCCATCAGTCCTATTTTACATGTTTTTACTCTTCCAATGTCTCTATTAAACATAAAAAAAGTAATCAATCCTTGAGTAAGATGAATGTGGCGTTGAATAAAATGTATAATCTTTTACATTGGGGTTGAATTCCCTCCACACATCACAGATTCCCATTTCTTTTAGTAGCATCCGAGTTTTCCTACTTTGAGTGTTATTTTGATGTGAAGAATTACCTGTTGCATCCCAGTATGGATTCAGTCTTAGATTGAAGTCTCCACCACATATCACTAAACCTTGGGCTTTAGTTATCATTAGGCCACCACATATCACTCAACCTTGGGCTTTAGTTATCATTAGGTCAAATACATTTTTATAAATTTTCCATTTAGCCCCTGGTGGTGCATATACATTCAGCAGGGTGATATCTTCTCCCTCTAGCCGCCCAATTACCAAGCTGTACCTCCCTTCTTTATCTTTGTGTTCTGATTTTTTTTCAAATGTAATTTTGGTTGATATCAATGTCGCTACTCCCCTCCTCCTCCCTGACTTATATGAAGATGAAGAGATCATTTTAAACCCTTGTCTATTGAGTTTAGTGTGCTCCACGTCTGTTAGGTGGGTTTCTTGTAAAAATATTATTTCTGCTTTGTCTTTTTTCATTTTGCGTAGAATCTTGGATCTTTTAACTGGATTCAGGATCTCTTTTACATTATATGAGACTATTTTGGTTACACCCTGTTTCTCCATTGTATTTTCTTATTTGGTATAACAGTGTGGTGGCCCTCTTTTATGCTACTCAAAATTTGAAAGAACATTAAGAACATAAAAAACATTAAGAACATAGTGTACGAAACTTTAAAACAAAAAACTGTCAAAAAAACTTCCTGAGCTGAGGCCTTTTTAAAGACCCTGTAAGAGCCCTGATGGAGTGTTGGCTCTGAGGGAAATTCCTCAAACTCTGTTACGTGTTGAGGGCCCTCTCTTACCCCTGTAAGTTGTCCCATGTTTTTAACGTGAATTTCAGATCCCAATCCGAACTTGTAATGATTTTTTTTTTTTTATGCCTATACCCTATGAAATTGTGTGCACCCTCCCACCCCCATCACAGCAAACATTCACTCTAATACAGTATTTGTTAGTGTGGGGAGAACATGTGGGTCATTGTCACATTTCTATTTTAACAAGTTGTTGTTTTTTTTTAATTAAGAAGACATTTGTTTCTAATGCTATGACTGCTCCATGAAATGTTTTACCACATGCTGATTCTGCATCTCCTTTAATGTTTGTTACCTTGTAGGAGGGGGGTTGGAAGTGCAGAATGACTGAAAAAAAAAAAAGGTCGCTATTCCTTCCTGAAACTGGAAAGCTTATCCTTGTAGCTCTGGGGCTGGGTTTCCCGTTGCTGGCCCGTGGATTTTGAAGGTCTCTGTGTGGACCACGTTTGAGCCTTGATCCTATCGCTCGGGTCTGCTGCGGGTTTAAACACTGTTACCGGGAGCCCTCTTCTCGCCATGTCAATTGTTGCTTCTTCCGCCGAATTATAGAGACATGACTCTTCACTGTAAAAGACCCTTAACTTCACAGGAAATGGCGTCTGAAAGCGCAGTTTCTGTTCCCGTAGCACCTTTTTGGCGTCGTTGTACTCCCGGCGCTTTTTAAGAACCTCCGGGGCGTAATCGTGTTCCACGAAGACTTTTCTCTCTTGGTGCATAAATCCTTTTTTCTGCCAAGCCCGTCTTACAACCTCTTGTTTTATTTTGAAATTGGCAAATCTTACCACCACCGAACGTGGGGGCGCTTCCGCCGCTGGCTTTGCGGCTAATGTACGATGGGCCTTTTCTATCTTCAAATCAGTGGTTTGTGGAATATCCAACTTCTCTCTCAGTAAGGATTCCACGCATTCCGCCATTGTGTTGAAACTATCTTCAGCTCCTTCTTTCAGACCGTGAATTCTAATGTTGTCTCTTCTCTGTCTTCCTTCTTGGTCAGTTAGCTTAGCCTCCAGTCTTGACTGTTTTTTGTGTAAATACAAATGGTCCCCTTACACAATGGTCCCCTCCGGCATACAACTAGGAACATACCGGTCGCTATGGAGGGTGAGAATATGTATGGGCACATAATCATACCATGTAGGATAACTAAGTAGACGGTTATGCTGTTTCATTCCATCTAGCAACAATGCTCTGCACTTTTTTTTTTTTTTTTTTTTTTTTTTTTTTTACTTATTTGTACCCGTAGGTAGATTTGGTTTGCAGTCTGGTGACAAGCCACTGGCTGCTGGTCGCTGCGTGCGCGAGCGCCCTAAACCTACATGTTTTTGGTGTGCGGGAGGAAACCGGAGAAATCCCGGAGTAAACCCGCGCAACACGGGGAGAACATGCAAACTCCACACAGCTCACTGTTGGTCGGGGGCTGGGATCGAACCCACGATCTCATGATCCCCGCGATCCCCCGGCCGAGGGTAAAACTGTGCTGCCACAGTGCTAAACCACTGCGCCACCGTGCAGCCCTGTGCAGCACTGTGTGTGTTTATATATTTGCATATTTATTCCATCTAGCTACAATGCTCAGCACTGGGTGTGTTTATATATTTATATATCTACATATTATTCCATCTAGCTACATTGCTCCGCACTGTGTGTGTTTATATACTTGCATATTTATTCCACCTAGCTGCAATGCTCCGTACTGTGGGTGTTTATATATTTACATATTTATTCCATCTAGCTACAATGCTCTGCACTGTGTGTTCATATATTCATATATTTATTCCATCCAGCTACAATGCTCTGCACTGTGTGTCTGTGTGTGTGTGTATATATATATATTTTATAGTAATACGTACATATGTTTATTAGCTGCTCTTGCTTGCTTGTTTTTTTTCTTGCCTTCTGATTGTTGCTCTGAGTGTTGCTATCCCTGTGCTGTTGCAATCCTGGAATTTCCCCGTTGTGGGACTAATAAAGGCTTATCTTATCTTATCTTATCTTAAATCCAGCACAGAATCTTCAAGCACTTTTATTCTTTCTTCAGCTTCCAAGATTCGGTTCTCGGCCTGGTCCACTCTGCTGTTCATCCTTTTTAATTCATCTCTGAATTCACGGAATTCGGCCCAAACCTCTCGGCGAAATCGTCGTAATTCTTCAAATAACGTTTTCAAGCTAACCTTCTTGTTAGCTACGTCCAGCTCCTCGTCTTCTGAACGGAGGTCCTCCGGTTCAGATTCTACGGCCGCTGCGCGTCCTGGCCTGGAAAATGTCAGTTTCTTCTGTTTTTGGTTAGGCATGATGTTTTTGTCTTTTGATTTTTATTCTTCCAAAAATCCGTTAAGTCCGATTTTGAAGATGTTTTCCTGGATTAGGTCTGGGAGCTTCAGCGTAAAGCTGCTATCACCATGGCGTCCAGACCGGAAGTCAAGAGAAATGAGTGTTTTTAATCTTTTTTCGATAATTATGTGACCAATAGACACTTTTCAGGATTTAAAACCTATGAAAACCCCCACAATTTTTCAGTGAATAGGACTTTTAAGTTGAGAAGTTTGTAGTAGCAATATTACATTACTGCAATTTCACTCCTGTGTGCATGTGTTCCTGTGGACATGCGCTACAAACAAGGAGAGGAAATGCACATGACAAACAGTCCTAGGAATGGTGATGGGAATTATCTCAATTTTAAAATTCAGCTTTTTCAATCAAAAGTACTAAAAATTGAAAAATCGTGAAAGGATATACTGTATGTACCACAGCATATACAGTGGTGTGAAAAAGTGTTGCCCCTTCCTTATTTTTCCTTTTTTTGTATGTTTGTCACACTTAAATGTTTTAGATCATCAAACAAATTTAAATATTCGAGAAAGATTACACAATAAACACAAAATGCAATTTTAAATGAAGGTGTTTATTATTAAGATAAAAAAAACCCCTACATGGCCCTGTATGAAAAAGTGATTGCCACCCCCTCTTAAAACATAAATTAACTGTGGTTTATCACATCTTTAGAAAGCTGATTTCAATTTCTCTGGTCACACCCAGGCCTGATCACTGCCACACCTGTTCTCAATCAAGAAATCATTTAAATAGGACCTGCCTGACAAAGTGAAGTAGACCAAAAGATCCTCAAAAGCTAGACATCATGCTGCGATCCAAAGAAATTCAGGAACAAATGAGAAACAAAGAAATTCAGATCTATCAGTCTGGAGAAGGTTATAAAGCCATTTCTAAAGCTTTGGGACTCCAGCGAACCACAGTGGGAGCCATTATCCACAAATGGCAAAAACATGGAACAGTGGTGAACCTTCCCAGGAGTGGTCGGCCAACCAAAATTACCCCAAGAGCGCAGTGACGACTCATCCAAGAGATCACAAAAGACCCCACAACACCATCAAAGAACTGCAGGCCTCACTTGCCTCAGTTAAGGTCAGTATTCATGACTCCACCATAAGAAAGAGAGTGGGCAAAAATGGCCTGCATGGCAGAGCTCCAAGATGAAAACCACTGCTGAGCAAAAAGAACATAAAGGCTCGTCTCAGTTTTGCCAGAAAACATCTTGATGATTCCCAAGACTTTGGGGAAAATACTCTGTGGACTGATGAGACAAATGTTGAACTTTTTGGAAGGTGTGTGTCCCATTACAGCTGGCGTAACAGTAACACAGCATTTCAGAAAAGGAACATCATACCAACAGTAAAATATGGTGGTGGTAGTGTGATGTCTGGGGCTGTTTTGTTGCTTCAGGACCTGTAAGACTTCCTGTGGTAAATGGAACTATGAATTCTGCTGTCTACCAAAAAATCCTGAAGGAGAATGTCTGGCCATCTGTTCGTGACCTCATGCTGAAGCGCACTTGGGTTCTGCAGCAGGACAATGATCCAAAACACACCAGCAGGCCCACCTCTGAATGGCTAAAGAAAAACAAAATGAAGACTTTGGAGTGGCCTAGTCAAAATCCTGACCTGAATCCAATTGAGATGCTGTGGCATGACCTTAAAAAGGCGGTTCATGCTTGAAAACCCTCCAATGTGGCTGAATTACAACAATTCTGCAAAGATGAGTTGGCCAAAATTCCTAAACAGTGCTGTAAAAGATTCATTGCCAGTTATCGCAAACGCTTGATTGCAGTTGTTGCTGCTCAGGGTGGCCCAACCAGTTATTAGGTTTAGGGGGCAATCACTTTTTCACACAGGGCCATGTAGGTTTGGATTTTTTTTCCCCCTTAATAATAAACACCTTCATTTAAAAACTGCATTTTGTGTTTACTTGTGTTATTTTTGTCTAATATTTAAATTTGTTTGATGATCTGAAATGTTTAAGTGTGACAAACATACAAAAAAATGAGAAATCAGGAAGGGGGCAAACACTTTTTCACACCACTGTATGTATGTAAATTCATGTATAAGTCTGAATCTGTGGGATTCATATAGCTGAGACTACCTTTAAAAAAGATTATGGCAACTACAACTCTTAATATGAATTTAAATAGAAAAATTAACAATTTTTTCCCAACGTGTCCATTTATGTCAAATTGCTTGCAACAAGGAATGTGTTAAAAAGACACAAATCTGTACTGATACAGTGCAATGCATTTTATAGAAATTAAAACACATCTAATGTGCAAAAAAGTGTATAACCCAGACATCAGTTGTGTAAAAATCCAGCAATCCTGTCATGACGTCAAGCACAGTGTACGCACTGTGCTCATGCTGTCAGTTTATTCCTGTTTATTTCCTGTGTTTCCTCATTTCAGTGTTATTATTTGACCTTACGTTGTTGGATGTATTATGTGCTTGAATTTGCCATTTCCGGTCTACACTCTTGTTTTGACAGTGTGCTTTGCGGACTTCCTGTTTTAGCTCAAGTTTGCGGTATAGCACAGCTGTCATTATTCTGGTTAATTCTGCCTCGCTCCTGGTCCGCACCTGTTCCCATTTGTGGTAATTTCCTTTGCCTTATTTAAGGGGCTGTGCACGATTGTCCAATGTAGCACCCTTCTCAACGAACGGATGTAAGTTCCTTTTTGCTTCTTTGTACCTTTGTGTATTTCATGTTAATCCTTTGTATCCAACTGGTGTGTGTTCCACGCTTTCTCTGGTTGTCCCAGATGAGTATTCCTCGTCTTATTATTTCTCATTGTTGTATCCTGCCTTTGGTCTATGTTTAGTAAGCTTGCTCTCGTTATACTGTAGTGTTTTTTGTGTTCTGCTATTAATAAACGTGCAAACTCACAGCCGGCGTTTGGTACCTTTATCCTGCCCTGAAGGGCATTTATGACAAATCCATAATCTACCGCTTATCCAGGGTTCCAGGTCATAGAGGTAGCAAAGCAGAGAAGCCCAGACTTCTCTCTACCCAGCCACCTCTTCCAGCTCTACAGGGAGGACACCAAGGCATTCCAGGCCAGCTGGGAGACAGTCTCTCCAGTGTGTCCTGGGTCTGCCCCGGGGTGTCCTTCCAGTGGGACGTGTGATGTGGGGATTTGGCCCTTGGGCCTTGCCGTAGCCGATGCCGGAGTGTGGACGTGATGACGTCAGGTGGGCTACGGCTGGTATGTAAAATCTGTGCCTGTCTTAATAAAGTTCAGTTCATTGCTCGGTACGATGTGGCTCCTGCCTCATGTTATTAAGACATAATATTTGGTGACGTCGAATTAAACCATGGGAGCGTGCATAAAACTGCAACCTCTGTTGTTACAGTCTCCGGGTGTGCCAACTACACCATGGCGACGAAGAGACGGAGAAGCCTGCTTGTTCACTGCCTCGGTGTGAAAGGCCAATAAGTGTTTCGCGCGCTGGGTGGCAAAGGCTCGTTGAAGGAGTGTTTGGACATAATGGACAATTTCTTTATGGACCAGTACAACATTACAGAACAACGACATAAGTTCTTCGACCTTGACAACAAGCTGGTGAGTCCACCCAACGTTTCTTAATGGAACTTTGTAGCCTAGCAAGCAAGTGTGCCTTTTGGCTGATTGAGTAGGAGCTAGTCTGTGACAAGCTAGCACACTGTACAAGCAACGAGTGGCTCAAAGAAAAACTAATGCTAACTACGAACGTCTTCACGCTGAAGTAAGTGTTTAAACTGACCAGCCAGATTAAGTCCACTACCTGGCTAGGTTTACAAGTGCTAGCTAAAGAGAACCTAGCCACCCAACTTTCCCCTCCATGTCAGGTCGCTAGGAGCACAGCTAATTCCTCGGGCGGAACCCCAAAAGGCGGCGGACCGTGGCATGGGCAGGAGCGGGAGTTCAGGATCTATGTGGCAGCTGTGGCTATCCTCGTCACTGGGTGGGCGCGTCCACTTGCCCCGCCAGAGGAAAGAAGTGCTACAATTGCAGCCATTCTAATCACTGGTCCAGAGTCTGCACCACCGCTAGTAAACTAACAGCTTTGGAGTTCGAAAGCATGACATCGGTGTGTGTGTCGGGCACTAAGAAGGGGTCATTAAAGTGGTACATCTTGCAGCTTGAAGAGATCGATGTGCCGCTTATGGTGGACTCAGGCACTGGTAAATTCATACTAAGCATGGCCACACTGAAAAGACTTTTCCCGGGCAAAGCCATTAAAGCAGGGGTGGTGAAAATATTTGGGTACGGTCACGCTAAAATTGACATGGTGGGCACAGTCAGCTTCTCAGTAACATGTGGGTCAAGGACTATTCCCGCATTTACCTTTCAGGTTTCATGCCAGGGGGCCGACTTGTTGGGAATTGATCTGTTGGGCAAATTAGGATTCTCATCACTGACCCAGAGGGCTCGACAGTGTCCCCCAAGTGGCATGCCCGCTGGCCGGCGTTGTTCATGGGCCTGGGGTGTGTTAGAGCATTTAACCACTGCCCGCTCATTGACTCAGGCGTGACACCCAAGATCCAACCATTACGACGGCTTCCCTTAGCCTTGCAGGATGACGTCATGGCGGAACTGAATAAACTGCTTAAAGCCGGCACCATCGAGAAAGTGGATGCCTTGCTGTGGATTTCGAACATCATGGTGGCCAAGAAGAAGATGGGCGGCATTCGGCTGTGCATTGACCTCAGGATGGTTAATAAAGCGATCATCCTGGACAAATACCCGCTCCCCACGATGGAGGATCTCACCGCAATGTTCAGCGGCTCAAGGGTGTTCACAAAGCTGGATCTCCACCAGGGTTATCTGCAGGTGCTCCTCCACCCAGCCAGCAGGGACCTGACGGTGTTCATGATCCACATGGGCGTTTTCAGGTACACCCGTTTGCCTTTTGGTCTGAGCTCAGCATCAAGTTGCTTTCAGAAGATTATGTCCACAATTCTGGTCGGCCTCAGGGGTGTAGTGGTGTACCTGGACAAGATCATGGTCCACGGCACATCGTAGGAAGAACACAACAGTTGTTTGAGACGAGTGATGGTGGTGCTGCTGGAGCACGGAGTCACGTTGAACGGGGAAAAGTGCATTTTTGTGGCGGATTCCATTGAGTTTGTGGGATTCCAGCTGGCGGCCGAGGGCCTAAGCCACCTACACTCGAACGTGGAGGCGGTCCTGTGTCTTCCTGACCCCACGACACCCGCAGAAATCTCCTCGTTTCTGGGCATGGTGAACTTCTACGGGCGTTTTTTCCCCTTTATTCAGAGACTATCAAACCCCTCCAGGCCCTTCTGAAGCAGGACATGCTGTGGCAGTGGACTCCGGCCTGCTCAGCGGCGGTCGCTAGGCTGAAGTTCCAACTCCCCTCCCCTCCAGTGTTGGCCCATTTTTATCCAAAATGGCCGACTTTTGTGACTTTTGACGGTCTGGCTCGGCGGTGGGGGCGGTTATGTCTCAAGTGCAAAACGGTACCGAGCGCCCACTGGCATTCGCGTCGGTCCCTTTCAGCGGCTGAACAGAAATACGCCATGGGTGAGAGGGAGGCACTCACTTATGTCTGGGTGTGTGAACAGTGGCACATTTACCTCTATGGACATCATTTCACCCTGCGAACGGACCACTGGCGCTCACGACACTGCTGGAGACGACAGGCACAGGACAGAGGCCCCTATGGATCCACAGGTGGACTGAGTGGCTGTGGACCTACAATTTCACTACCCATTTCACCCCTGGAAAAGAAAACATAGTGGCAGATCTCCTGTCCCGTGCCACGGCCAACACAGCAGAACCGGATGACTACGACGACCCCTCGGAGGCGGATCTGGTCAACGCACTGCACGGACTCCTCCACGACATGGTGTCCCTCCAGGTGGAGTCGGAACAGGACCCCACATTGTCATAACTCTGTTTGGTCATCAGGGAGGGTTGGCCCACAAAAGTACAGGGCGATGTGGTGCTTTTTCACCCGTTCAGAGACAAACTGAATTGCTGGAACCGGTTGTGTGTGACAAGGGGACACTGCACATTAATCCCGGTGTCTTTGAGATCGTGGGTTCTGGCAATGCTCCACGAGGGTCACCTGGATGTGGTCAGGGTGAAGCAGCATTGCAGGGATTCAGTTTGGTGGCCTGGTATCGATAAGGACATTGAAACTATGGTAAAGAACTATGTTCCGTGTTTGGAGAGTGGAAAGACCGGCAGGCCTACCGTACCCGGAGGGCCCTTGGAAGCACATTCAATTGGACATTAGTGGTGAACTATATACGGAACCCCCAAACAGCCATTTTTTGCTAGTGCTCTACGATCTCTTCTCCAAATGGCCAGAGGTGTTACCCACTAATTCGGTCATGACGGATGTGGTCATGGGTTTCCTCCCATCGCTGTTCGCCAGATGGGGGTGCTGAATGCCATCACTACAGACAATGGCCCACAGTTCACCTCTGGGGGGGTTGAGGAGTTTTTGGGTGTTGGGGCGTGGAGCACATCAAAACTGTGTTCTACCACCCCCAAGCCAATGGGGGCGTGGAACGATTCAACAAGACTCTGAAAAACGGTTGGAGAGCCCATTTGGCGGATGGCTTCACGTTCCCTGATGCACTCCAGAGCACACTCCTCCACTAAAGAGCAACGGCCCACACCACGACAGGGTGCTCCCCGGAAACACTCATGCTGGAGCGCGAATTCCACCTGCCCCTGGACCGGCTGAGGACCCCCACAACTTCCCGTCCAGGGAACACAAACCCCCCCACGAGACCAGGCCGTTGCCCAACAGCAGAAAATAAAATGATGTTTCGACAGGAAGCACAGGGCAAAGGCCCAAGGACTCGATGTGTCAGACTTGGTCTAGATTAAGCATCCCAACCGCAGGCATAAACTGCAGCCTTTCTGGACGGGGTCCCTACAGATTGTGAGGCAGCTGGGCCGGGACACGTTTGAGCTCTCGGATGGGTCACAGTGGCATTCCAGCCGGGAGCTGCGGCAGATTGGACTGACAAGGGTTGGGACTCATCTGACGGGGGTGTTGGGGACTCTTAGGTATGGCCGACGGAGCCTGGAGCAGGTCCTCCTCCGGAAAGGTGCTCGGCTAGGAAGCGTCAGAGGCCCACACACCTCGATGACTTTGTAGTTAAAGTAGCTTTAGCCAAAACGTGTTGAGCATAGGCGGCAGAATAATCCGCCCCAACACGGGAGGGTATCCTGGCAGTCTACCCAGGTGCCCATTTAGCTGGTTAGCCTCGTTGTTCTATGTGTGTTAAAAAAAAAAAAAATATGTAAAAAAAAAAGATTACATTTAATGTGTATATATACTGCATACGTTCTGTGGAGTTCTTCCATGCTAACGTTAATGGGGGGGGTGTTTCTGTGGTGCTTTCACGTTTTGTAAAGGGGGGGGGGGGAGTGTGATGTGGGGATTTGGGCCTTGCCGTAGCCGACACCGGGGTGTGGACGTGGTGATGTCAGGCGGGCTACGGCCGGTATGTATAATCTGTGCCTGTCTTAATAAAATTCAGTCCGTTGCTCGGTACGACACAGCTCCTGCCTCATGTTATTAAGACATAACAGGACATACCCAAAACACCTCATGTGGGAGGTGTCTGGGAGGCATCCTGATCAGATGCCAAAACCATCTCTGGCTGTACCCTGAGCCTCTTCCTGATAACTGAGCTCCTCACTCTATCTCTAAGAGTAAGTCCATCCACCCTAGAGACAGCTCATTTCAGCCGCTCATATTCATAAGCTCATTCTTTCAGTCAGTAGCCAAAGTTGATGACCATACTGCAGATGAGGGCAGGAATATAAACTGAGCAGTAAATCATCAGCTTTGCTTTTCAGCTCTGCTCCCTCTTCACCACGACAGACCGGTACAATGTTTGCAGCACTGAAGATGTTGCTAGCACCCATATGTCAATTTCCCGCTCCATTCTCCCCTCACTCCTGAATAAGACCCCAAGATACTTGAACTCCTTCACATGGGGCAGGATCTTGACTCCTCCTCCAGTGGCCTCATCACCTGCAGGAGGGATCGTGAGGGTCCGGTGCTATGGGGAATGGGTGGCAGTCAAAGGCAGAGAACTTATGAATCCAATCCCTGACTTACTAAACTCTGTGAAATGAGCATGTGTCAGTTTTAAATGATGTATTTTAAAAAGGTACAAATACGCAAGAGCACTCTGAGGCAAGTGTAATATCCCCCGCCTCTGTTTTCTTTGAAGATTCCAATGTCACTGAAGGAGAGCAGTTCAAGTTTTCCATAAAATTTTTGGCTCAGAACCAAATTATGATACGCCTACCATCCATCAATATACAACACAAATAACTGTATACAACCCATAGTTGTAGGTCAGGATCTCAAGGTGAACCTGGGTAGAACGTTTGGTAACCCTAGCTATTTCTGTTGCTAGATAGTTTATATAGCATTTTGACCTTGCAATCCCAAAGCCATATTCACAGTTCAGGGTCTCAGGGTGAACCTGTGTACCAAGTTTGGTGATCCTAGCTTTACTCATTCTATAGTGATAGTGCAAATGGAATGTTGCCATTGATCTTTGACCTTTTGACCCCAAACCCATAGTCAGAGGTCAGCGTCTCAGGGCAGGCCTGTGTACCAAGTTTGGTGCTCCTATCTTTACTCATTCTACAGTAATAAGGCATAGGGAATGCCAACCATGACCTTTGACCTTTTGTCCTATAACGCCTGCACAAATAATCTGATTGTTGCCAAATTACAATATACACATCATTGTGTATCAAACCCTGATACCAAGTTTCAAAACAACCGGAACTAGAAAAGTGCTCAGAGTGCATACCTCCGCCAAAGCTCCTTCCATCCCTCATGGATCACCTCCAAAATGTAATAGATTCATGTGTAGGCCAAGAGCTACTTCTGGTAAAAATTGCATCAAAGTCTGTCCAGTAGTTTTGGCGTATTCTTGCTAATACACTGTGAGAAGATAAGAACCTTAGCAGAGGTATGCGTTCTGGGATCATCACCAATCTGTAATGGATTCCTCTGTAGCCCAAGGATCACCTCTGAAAATTTTATCTAAATCCAATGAGTAGTTTTTGTTTAATTCTGCTGCACAAATACAAACAAGGCCCTTGGTGGAAGTATGCACTCTCAGATCATCACCAAAATCTAATGGGTTCATCTTTAGGCCACGGGCAACCTTTGATGAAAATTTCATCCAAATCTGTCCCGTACTTTTTACGGAATTTTGCTAACAGACAGACAGACAAACCACCCTGATTACATAACCTCCTTAGTTGAAGACTGAAGGGGGATTATGTCATGGGTCTGTCCATCTGTCCCACTTTTGTGAATTCAAATCTTGCTACAGTTTTTTTTTTTTTTTTTTTTTTTTTTTAACATCCACCAAGGAGGCAATGTTTTCATTCGTGTTGGTTTGTTTGTCTGACTGTTTCATCCAAATCTGTCCAGTAGTTTTTGCATAATCCTGTTAACAGACAAAACAAACAAACCAAAACAAATGAAAACATTACCTCCTTGGCGGAGGTAAAAAAAAAAAAAAAAAAAAAAAAATTGTAGGAAGAGCTGAATTCACAAAAGTGGCACAGATGGACAAATGGATGCGCTCTTGTGCTTTTCTAGTTTACATACTGGATTTGGTCAACTAAACACAAATAGTCTATGCAGTATTAATTAAATTTCTCGTGAATGTGTGCAGGTTTCATTCTCTATATGCTATCACTTTAATTAGCTTGTCCTTTCATTTTTAAAGAAACTATTTCTCACTTTCCATTAAGTGCCCCATATTTAACCCGTGCCTTTTGTTTTAATGCTAACTGAATACCACTTCAACAAAGGCAGCACCACTGAGAAACTTTCCCATTGTCTTGTCAGTCAAGTCTGAAAATCTCATTTTCACATCTCTTACTCCCATTTTTTGATCACAAAAATGGCAAAGATTCTTTTATATTCAAATGAGAAGATTAACATTAGACACCCAGCATCACACAGTTCCCCTCTGTTAGCATCTCATTTGAATATCTCATATCTTCAAGACACTGCTCAGTAAGAATCATCTAGGCTTTTGTCCCCAGCACACGACACCACAGGCAAGTCAGAGGGGTGACACACATCGACCATAGTAATTTGTCATGAAAGAACTCTTTCCTGGGATGAAGGTAAAGAGCTGTCAAGGTTATGTCTAGCATAAACATAGTTAATTAATTAGATACAAGGCAACGCTGTTGAGAGAATCCATAATAAGCTAATAATAAGTGACTGGCATGCACACTGCTTGGAATATATTGTTAAGGAGGCAAAACAATTATGATAGTTTTAATACCAACAAGCACCGGCTCATAAGCAGTCTAATAACGGCCCGTATCATGACCTCAAAGAGAAGATGCATTATAAATACAAAAGACAAGCCATACCCTATTAAAGATGAAGACCAAAAGGCACTCAGACAACATGTCAGCATCCGTGTAAGTGCACACAAACTCCCTCAGACATCTCAGAACTGCCAAACAAAATGAAAATGACATGCTCCAGCTTAGAAACTTGGCACTGAGAAAAATTTCAACAATGCTTTTTCACTGAGGGGTGAGTTCAGTTTTTAAACTTTGGTAGCAAAGTGCAGTACATCTCACAAGCCTATTGCCTGAAAAGGGATTTAGCAGGGGTTTTTTGTTTTGTTTTTGTTTGGCAATATAATTTTAATAACCAAATAATTTGATGAAATGAAGTTCCATTTGATTAAAATGTTACAATTTACATACAATAATAATAGCATATACTGCTTATGGCTTACATATGATATGAGTGGAAATTGTTGACTTTTATACTGTTAAACTCTGATTGGCTGGAGGGATGAAAAACAGCTGATGTCACTCTGGCAGGATTCAGATAGTTGAGACAACATGCACAGAGGGAGTCCACAGCAGCCGCATAGAAGTTAACACCAAAGAATTTTAGCTTTCCTACTGGGAGAACAAAACTGCTAACTGGTCAGAGAGAAGTGTTAAGACCTGCAGGAACAATGAGAGGGAAGACATACAGAATCAGCGGTGGAAGACAGGCTTCATATCCAAGTCCTTTAGTCTCACATTGAAATCTTTTCATTGAAGGAGTAAGAAAAAAACATGTTATATTAAACACAGCAAAATCTTGGTCTGTGAATTTTACAAGTTTTAGAATATACATTTGTATAGAGGGTATGCACTGGAACAGAATTCTTGGCAGTTGCAGGGCAGTTATCATAGTAACACAGTACTGAGTGGAAAACACATGACATCTTAAATTTGTATGCAGCAAAACATAACAATCATAGAAAATGCTGTATTTAGTCACAGTAATGCACATAATGCCCCTTTTTACTTAAAGGGGTCACTGACTGCACTTTTTCAACATTTTAACAGCTCACTCATGTCTTAATGAAGTATTGGTGACATATTTTGTTCACATTTTCAAATTTGTTTTTCTTGGCTTTCTTGAAACGCTCTGATTGAAAGCCTGTCACTTTAAGCAACATCCTTCAGCTGTTCAACTCCGCCCTCCCTCTTACGTCAGTCATTACCTGACTAGCTTCTAGCCTATTTCCAGCTTGGATGAGCAACGCTGTTTCACCAATTCACAGTCGTTTGTGCATCTCACATTACCCTGGCCCACTCCCCAACAACCCCGCTGAGACGCCGCAACAAATCGCCAACATGGAGCGACCCACTGATAGCCGCAACCCGGGGTCGCTGGCCGAGCCACAGGATCTCAAAGGGCAATGTCTCGCTCCACAGTACTCCACTCTTCTCCCATGGCCAGCAGGGGGATGCCCCGTCACGAAGTGGATCCCCCACACTGCCCATGAGAGTATGCCTGGAGAACGGTGGGGGAGCTGGCCGTGAGAGCCAGCAGCTCCAGGCAGCAGCCCCGCATCGTGGCAACCACCTGCAGAGCCCCAGGTCGCGACGCAGATGGTTGATGTGACCTGGGGATGCTGCCTGGAGCTGCTGGCTCTCACGGCCAGCTCCCTATGACCGGCACACCGGCACCGATGACCCGCCACAGAACCACAGTGAAACCACTGGGAGCCAGAGCGACACGAGGCACATTGTGGACCGCGGACCAGTGAACCAGGTGGTAACAGGGATGGCCATTAAGGCAGGGGTGTCCAATCATGTACCATGGAGGGCCAAGACCCTGCAGGTTTTCTCTTCTAACTAGTCTCTTCAGTAGGTGTTTTCACTTATCAGCAATCAGTGGGAAGAAATTCAGTGAAATCTATTGTTGAAGACACTGGTTGGAGGTAAAGCCTGCAGGGTCTTGGCCCTCCATGGCACATGATTGGACACTCCTGCATTAGGGTGACTAAGATCTGAAGAAAATAACAATATAAGCCACGCTCGGTTTGAGCTTCCTGTTAGCAGTGTTAGCTTGGGGGCTAATAGCTCAGGGGCTCATGGGCTATCTTTAGCACCACTTCCATCTACATGGCAGAAAGCTAGGCGGCCCAATAATAGAGCAGTGGGCTGGTCTCAAGGACGGCGGTGAGTTGTTTTTTTTTAATTTCATGACCTATAAGAGTTCCACAGAAAAGTCAAAAATGTTTCTGGCATTTCTGGGAGAGAAACACGAGATAAAGGCTGTGTGTGGTTTTTTTTTTAAGAGAATTGACTGTTTTGAAAATTTTTGGATAATTAGTTGACCAGTAGACTCATTTCAGACAGTTAAAATCTACAAACACACTATTTTCAGTCAATGAGCCCTTTGAGATGTTAATATTGCACCGTTTACTTGACTGTAGTGATATGTGGGTTATAGAGCACACATACAGGTGAAACCAGAAGTTTACACACACTATTAAAAAAGACACATAACCGTTTTTTTTTTTTCTTGCTGTCTGACATTAAATCAGACTAAACCTTTCCTGCTTTGAGTCAGTTAGGATTACCAAAATTATTTCTATTTGCTAAAATTTTTTTTACATTTGCTAAATATTTTTCTAGAGTTTTTTTAAATCACTTTCTTCAAGGTCAGAAGTTAACACACATTTCCTTAGCAGTTGGTAGCACTGCCTCTAAACTGCATGACTTTGTTCAAACATTTTGGGTATCCTTCTACAAGATTCTCACAATTGTTTGCTGGAATTTTGGCCCATTCCTCCTAACAGAACTGGTGGAATGGAGTCAGGTTTGTAGGCCGACTTGCTCACACACGTCTTTTCAGCTCTGCCCACAAATTTTCTATAGGATTGAGATCTGTAATTTCCCCATTGTGGGGACTAATTGTCATGGATGGCCCTCACAAGCCATCATAAGACACTTCAAATTGCCGGTGAGTTTGCACAGTTTATTAATGAACAGAAAAGAACACAAAATAACAAGCCACGGGGGGCTAAAACACACTACAATGAAAACAGGTTCACAATAGAGCACACTTACAAATGTAGAAGATGAATAGACAACATCTGAGCCGAGGGATGCTCGATGCATCACACAATGGGGAGTTTCTGACGAGACTGCCACGTCTTTTCGTTCCCAGCTGCCCTCTTAAGTGGAGAGCCGCTGATGAGACGAAATGCAGCTCAGTTGTCAAACCCGATAGCTGGAAACCCCTCCGAGCGCTGTCACAATAAAGGCTCGGGGAGCCAAAAGGGGCACACAGCCGTCAAATAGTGCATGGCTCGAGCACGGATGGGATCGGCGCTCGAACCATGACAGTACCTCCGCCCCAAGGGCGAGCTACGAGCGCCCAATGACACCCAAGCCCCCCCCCCCCCCCCCCCAGGGTGGGCGGATGGGGGAACAGGCCTGGAGGGTGAGAACCAGAAAAAGAGAGGAAACACCATAACGATGACTGGGAACACATGTGGTAATTACCGAGTAAGGTTAAAAGAAAAACAATACTCCATAACGCACCATGATAATTAGAACAGGGCAGGAAAAAAAACCCAACCACAACGGAGACAGGGAACAAATGAGGCAATTTACAGAGTAAGGTTAAAGGGAAAACACAATACTCCATAATGCACACTTAGAACAGGGCACAAATGAGGCAATCACCGAGTATGATTAACAGAAAACACAATACTCCGTAACGCACAGTAAACACACAGAGCAGGGGAAAAGGCAAAAACACCAAGAGTTAGACACGTTTCATCCCTCAGACAGGAGAGGGGAGAGGAGAAAAAAAAACAAAAACATGCTAACCATGACAAATACACTGATCAGAACAACTACACCGAATGACCTTATACCTCAGTGGGACCACACAACACATGAGGATGACGACAGGCAGAGTCCAGTAAAACGGGAACAGTTCCGGCGGTATCCCTGCATCCAATGGCCAAAGGGTGATTAAAAGGAAGAGGAAATGTTCGGGCGGCCTACCCCAGTCCCAGGCCCGGAAAGTCAGAACCTCCGGCGGCCGAACCAGGTCGCCCAGTAGAAAGCACAGTACGTCGGGTGGCCGACCCAGGGCGCTGAACCAGCGAAAAAGTTCCTCAGGCGGCCGACCCGCATCCCTCAGCCACCAGAACTGTGGGGAAACAATTGGCGACAGCCTCCCTGGCGAGGGGAAAGATGTGGGAGAGCCGGGGCGAACGTAGAGAACCCCAGTGGCCCCCGGTGGCGATGAGCTGGGATGGTGACGATGATGATTATGATGATGACGATGAGCCAGCACAATGTCAGGCGGCAGAGGGTCTGCAGCTCCTTCACCGACCTTGACCCATACCGGTGCTGCACCCGCGTTGAACCCCGATTGGGTCTTGGCTGCACCCGTGTTGGACCCCGATTGGGTCGGTGCAGCACCAGTGATGACCTCCAACCCCGAACCTGGAACCTCCAGCACAGAGACCCTGGGAGAAGGCTCAGGAGAAAAAGAACCGGGATCAGAATCACCGGTAGGGACAGAGCCCAGTGAGATGAGCTCGGGTGCAGCAGACGGCTGCCCCTGGCTCGTCTCCCCGAGAGGCAGGCAAAAATGCTCCAAAATAGAAGGAAAAATAAAGTAGAGCACTTGCCTGCACTCGGGTTCTGTCGCTGTCCAGGACTTCGCTGATCCAGGCTCAGGACGAAGAAGGTCATTGTCAGGCTCCCTCTCAGCCACGCAGCCGGCATGATGGTTTCCGCAGTCTGAGGACCCTCCGGCGCTAACGTCCACACCGACGACCTGCACGGCATGGTGGCAGGGGACCCTCGACCCGCTGGCTCGAACTGCTCATCTGTGGAGACCCGGGGACGCTTCTTCGTCGGCGCAGGCTCCACACTGCAGTCCGCTGTCCTCCTCCTCCTCTGCCCACCATGAGGCTGCGGGGCTGGAACCAGGCTCTCCAGAAACGTAGGCCCCCTCCTCGTCCGGCAATGTAGGCCTGGCGTCGTGGACCGCTCAGCGGAGGGAGACACAGAGGCAGCAGGTTTAGTGACAGAAGCTACAGCAGGTGATGGGAGCTCGGGGGACTGCGAACCCCCAACTCCACCCCCAGGAGTCAGACAAGGCAAATCACAACTATGAGGAGAAGAATGAACTTGCACTTGCCTGTTTCCTGGAGGATGGATGGTGCCTGCTGTAGCGGATGTTGTTCCTCCCTTTCCCCGCTGGATGGTGATGGAAGGCCCCCCGGGGGGACGAGGAGGAGCCGCTCGCGATGGTCCACTAACGGGCTTCGCCGGGGCAGGACTCAAAACTCTCTCAGCTAACGGAGATGACGTCGAGGAGGAGGGGACGACAGCCAAGATGATCCGGGCACGATGAGCTGACAGGACAGCGGGAACAGGTGACCCGGGGGGAGAGACTGCGGGAATTCCCTCCTGTCGTGACACAGAAGGAGCGACTGGCTGGGAGGCAGAGTTCCTCCGACGACCCGGAAACGGATCCAGACGGGGTTCTCGCTGAGGTTTGCTTGGAGCGTGGCGCCGACGTTTACTGGCTAATGTCGAGGCGAAGGTGAGGTCTGGAAAACGCTGCTCTTGTGCGGAAACGGAGGCAAGCAAGTCAGCGTACTCCGGATAGTCACTCAGCTCGGGATTCCTCTCAACCAGCCTGACAGCCGCCATCACGTGCTTTATGATTTGTGTGGGGTGGCAGGCGGAGCGAGCTGCAGCCACTCGGTCCCAGATGGAGATCGCTGTCAGCTGCAACCTCTCTGGGGGATTCCCGACTGACGTCATGCTCGTTCGGGGATGACTCCTGGATGGTGCAAACTCCTGGACTAGATCGGGGACAGGAACGGGATCCTGAAACGAGGAGCGAGGATGCCTCCTCTTTGGCTTCCTGCCGGAGTTTCCCTCCAGCCCACGGAGCATCTCGTGCTGTGAAGCGATGTCAGCCCTCCTCGCCGTGACCTCAGGGTGGTTGGAGTAGCGAGGAAGGCGATTAAGGATGTCCTCAGCGTAGTCCAGGTGCCGGCATATATCGCTGGGAGTGTCGTAGAGGGTAGCGGTGAAGAGCGTTCCATCTACGTAGACTAGAGCCTCCACCAGCTCATAGCCCAGGCTCCGAACGCGGCTCCTGAATGACAACATGACCTCCCAGCGTGCAGGTACCCAGACAGGGAAAACAAATGTCCAATTTAGGCGAAACTCACCGGGACTGGCGTCTCAGTTTGGTGGCAGTCTACTGTCATGGATGGCCCTCACGAGCCATCATAAGACGCCACAAATCACCGGAGAGTTTGCACAGTTTATTAATGAACAGAAAAGAACACAAAATAACAAGCCATGGGGGGCTAAAACACACTACAATGAAAACAGGTTCACAACAGAGTACACTTACAAATGTAGAAGATGAATAGACAACGTCTGAGCCGAGGGATGCTCGATGCGTCACACAATGGGGAGTTTCTGACGAGACTGCCGCGTCTTTTCGTTCCCAGCTGCCCTCTTAAGCGGAGAGCGGCTGATGAGATGAAATGCAGCTCAGCTGTCAAACCTGACAGCCGGAAACCCCTCCGAGCGCTGTCACAATAAAGGCTCGGGGAGCCAAAAGGGGCACACAGCCGGCTCGAGCGCAGACGGGATCGGCGCTCAAACCATGACACTAATAAAGGCTTATCTTATCAGGGCTTTGTAATGGCTACTCCAAAACATTGCCTTTTTTGTCTTAAGCCACTTTGTAACTAATTTGGTGGTATGCTTTGGGTCATTGTCCTTTTGGAAGACTCATTTGCATCCAAGCTTTAACTTCCTGGCTGGTGTCCTGAGATGTTGCTTCAATATTTCCACATGTTCTTTCCTCATGTTGTCATCTATTTTGTGAAGTGCACCAGTCCCTCCTGCATCAAAACACCCCCACAACATGATGCTGCCACCCCAGTACTTCACAGTTGAGATGGTGTTCTCAGGCTTGCAAGCTTCCCCCTTTTGCCTCCAAATGCAGCAATGGTTATGGCCAAACAATTTCAATTTTAATTTCATCAGACCACAGGACATGTCTCCAAAAATTGAGGTCTTTGTCCCTGGTGCATTTGAATACTGTAACCTGGCTTTTTATGTTGCCTTTGGAGTCATGGCTTCTTCCTCGCTGAGTGGTCTTTCAGCCCATGTTGGTACAGCACTCGTTTCATTGTGAATAATGACACTCTTTTACCAGCTTCAGCCAGCATCTTCACAAGGTCTTTTGCTTTTGTTCTGGGGTTGATACGCACATTTCACACCAAAATATGTTCACTTCTGGGACACAGAATCCCTCTCCTTCCTGAGTGGTATGATGGCTGGACATTCCTGTGGTGTCTATACTTGTGTATAATTATTTGAACAGATGAATGTGGGACCTTCAGGCATCTGGAAATTGTATGCAATGATGAACCAGACGTGGAGGTCCATGATACTCTTCCTGATATTAGTGTATGTAAACTTCTGACTTTGAAGAAAGTAATAAAGTCTAAAGAATAATTTAGCAACCTTGGGTTGGACCCCCGTCCTTCCGGTGGAAGGATCCTTCCATTGCCTCATTGTGAACAAACCGTCTCAGTGGAGCCAGGTGGGAGGTCTTTGAGTTGCCGTGCACGGACTGTTGAGCGGTCCAACCACCGGAACCGGGAGGATATTGAGGTCCCTGTTCGGAGTGCCAAGTATGAAGGAAAAATTCCTTGTAACTGTGAATCAAAAATCAGGCAGGATCAAAGTTTCAGCAAATTTCACCCTCTGAGTCTGTGAATTTGCGTGCCCCTAGTGGCAGAGCACAGCGCTGCGCCTGTCATTTCACTCTGACATTGCCGGCTGCATTGGGGATTTGTACTGATCTGCCAGTTTCAGAAGGTGGCAGACATCCATTGGAGGACTCAATGGATGACACGTCATACACCTAAGAAGAAGAACTCCTCATTTCCTTTTCCTGTTTTCCCTTCTTTTAGCTCAGAAAGCTAATATGGCCGCGATCAGTCATCGTCACCGTCACTTAGATGGCTTTGTACACGGAAAGTAGCCGTGGGATACAAGCGAAATTTATGTGGGATAATCATAAGACTTTGTAGATGTGATAGAGAGCGTAAATGATCAACAGGATGCAAAATAACGACCACGATGGGTGAAAACACAGCGACCACAGCAGCGAGCAAGTCCCGTTAGCCGCCGGTAAGTGACTTATTTCTGTGTTTTTTTTTAATAATGTACTGATTTCCCGTTCATATACTTTGAAGATAAGATGATGAGGTACCTCTGTACAAAAAACGGTGTCAAAAGACTGAACCATTCTTTGTGTAAATATGTCCAAAGTCCAGTTTTGACTGAGTTATGGAATTTAAAGAGCAGCTGCAACATTATGCAAATTAGATGCGTAAATTTATTCCTATCTGAAACTTTCGATCACATTTTACATCTTTCTAATTGAAAGTAAGCCATTATCTCTGACCACTTTCAAGTTGTGGCCTTGGAAATCTGAACTATTTTATTGACAAAAATATTTACCACTCTTGACCACTAAGGGTTATGTCGCAATTCAGCAACAGTCACACTCAGAGAGTTAATGAGAGCGCTGATCAGTGGAACACAATACAGAACACAGTTCTCAGTCTGTCAGTGTATTGCATTAACTAACAGAGCGATTCTGTTTAACATATATACCCAAGGGACTGTCTGGGTGGGGTCACTTCTTGATTAGTTCATTCATGACTCAGTGTGATAAGGTCTGCTGAGCCTCTTGATTAATTCATTCATGCATAAGATTGTATCTGCTGAGTACATGCAGAAAACCGGTTTACACTAGTGATAGAACTGAACATAGTGATAGAACTGAACATTCACAGTAATAAACTAACAGTCACATCAGCATCCTTCTCTGTGTATATTTTCCACTACTCAATAACTCCTTATATGGTAACAGGATTTCCTGAGTCAGTATACACATTAAGCTTTATATTAAAAAATCATATTCATAAAAATTCATATAACTCAGTGTAACGAGAATGTCCGGCCATCTATTCGTAACTGATGGAATTTTTCCATCAGTTACGAATAGATGGCCGGACATTCTCCTTCAGGATTTTTTGGAAGACAGCAGAATTCATGGTTCCATTTACCACAGCAAGTCTTCCAAGTCCTGAAGCAGCAAAACAGCCCCAGGCCATCACACTACCACCACCATATTTTACTGTTGGTATGACATTCCTTTTCTGAAATGCTGTTATTTTTACGCTGGATGTAATGGGACACACACTTTCCAAAAAGTTCAACTTTTGTCTCGTCAGTCCACAGAGTATTTTCCCCAAAGTCTTGGGGATCATCAAGATGTTTTCTGGCAAAACTGAGACGAGCCTTTATGTTCTTTTTGCTCAGCAGTAGTTTTTGTCTTGGAACTCTGCCATGCAGGCCATTTTTGCCCAGTCTCTTTCTTATGGTGGAGTCATGAACACTGACCTTAACTAAGGCAAGTGAGGCCTGCAGTTCTTTGGTGGTGTTGTGGGGTCTTTTGTGACCTCTTGGATGAGTCGTCGCTGCACTCTTGAGGTAATTTTGGTCGGCTGGCCTCTCCTGGGAAGGTTCACCACTGTTCCATGTTTTTGCCATTTGTGGATAATGGCTCTCACTGTGGTTCGCTGGAGTCCCAAAGCTTTAGAAATGGCTTTATAACCTTTTCCAGACAGACAGATCTCAATTACTTTGTTTCTCATTTGCTCCTGAATTTCTTTGGATCGCAGTATGATGTCTAGCTTTTTGAGGATCTTTTGGTCTACTTCACTTTGTCAGGCAGGTCCTATTTAAGTGACTTCTTGATTGAGAACAGGTGTGGCAGTAATCAGGCCTGGGTGTGGCTAGAGAAATTGAATTCAGCTTTCCAAAGATGTGATAAAACACAGTTAATTTGCTTTAACAGGGGTTCAATCACTTTTTCACACAGAGCCATGTAGGTTTGGATTTATTTTACCCTTAATAACAAACACCTTCATTTAAAAACTGTATTTTGTCTAATATTTAAATGTGATGATCTGAAACATTTAAGTGTGACAAACATACAAAAAAATGAGAAATCAAAAAGGGGGTAAACACTTTTTCATACCACTGTATGGTGATACTGTATACAAAAATTTGGCCACCCTCCATATTTGTTGACTCAAAAGATATGGAATAAAATTACAATATTCTCTGCAAATATTACTTTTAATTTTGTAAATTCAACAAAATTGAACAAATAAATGCAGACGAGTAAAAATGCAAATGTTTGTGCATTTAATTAAACACACCAATGAAAAAAAATCAATCAAAATATGCTATTTTCCCAAGGCTAACTAAGCTTTTGCTCACAGCTTTGCTCCCTGGATTTTTTCAGAGACAGTCAGGGGGGACACTGAATGCCCCACACATTATCTCTGAAATTATTGTATTTTGTGCAAGAGATGTGCTGCAGTTGTGGAAACAAGCTAGTGAGTGGGACTAGAGATTTTTACCCAACCTAAAAACACTGCAAAGTATATGTTAGCAGAACAACTTACTATTTAGTAGTCATCATGACTTGCCAGTGTGTACTATAGCTCCTTACGATCTCAGTCCTGAATGCAACATAGCAACCTGCATGATGATGCCAGATTCCTTTTTAGAAATAAATGGTGTGAATTTGTTCACAGTTTTCTCAGGTATTACAAGGTGTTCCCAAACCCAATTCTTCAAAAGTTACAATCCTCTTCTTCGTCTTCATCATCTTCTTCTGGCGGCTCTCTTTAGGGGTCGCCACAGTGAATCATCTGCCTCCATCTCACCCACAGGTTGCACTAGACTTTTTTGTTTTCTATCATTTTGACAGATAGACTTGAAAAATTCTGCAGTAATCTATAATTGCAGGGAAATGGTTTACTTGAAGAGTTTCAATCTGGGTTTAGAATCCATCATAGTACTGAAACAGCCTTAGTGAAGGTCACTAACGACCTCCTCATCGCATCTGATAATGGACTGGTTTCTGTACTTGTCCTTTTAGACCTTAGTGCAGCTTTTTATACTATCGATCATAATATTCTACTTGATAGATTAGAACACTATGTTGGACTTAATGGAACTTCGTTGCAGTGGTTTAGATCTTATTTATCTGATAGGTTCCAGTTTGTTCATGTAAATAATGAGTTTTCTTTCAACTCAAAGCTTAGTCATGGAGTTCCACAGGGATCTGTGCTAGGCCCTACTCTTTTTAGTTTATATTTGCTTCCGTTAGGCAACATTATTAGAAAGCACTGCATACATTTTCATTATTATGCAGATGACACACAATTATACCTGCCAATGAAGCCAGATGATAGTAATCAATTAGCCAAGTTAGAAGCCTGTTTTAAGGAAATCAAAGGTTGGATGACTTGTAATTTCCTGCTATTAAATTCAGATAAGACTGAAGTCATTCTTGTTGGTCCAAAAAACCTTAGAAATTCCTTTCCAAATCAAACTTTCAGTTTGGATGCGGTTACTCTTTCTCTTAATAGCTCTGTGAGGAACCTTGGAATTATTTTTGATCAAGATCTGTCCTTCAATTCACATATTAAATTTGTTTCTAAGACTGCCTTCTATCATTTGCGTAATATTGCCAAGATTAGGAGCATCTTGTCTCAGAGTGATGCTGAGAAACTGATCTACGTTTTTGTTAGCTCGAGATTAGATTATTGTAATTCTTATCAGGCTGTCCTAAAACATCTTTAAAAAGTCTTCAGCTGATCCAAAATACTGCAGCAAGAGTTTTAACAGGTACTAGAAAGAGAGATCATATCTCTCCGGTTCTGGCCTCCCTTCATTGGCTTCCCATAGAGTTTAGAATTAAGTTTAAAATCCTTCTTCTTACTTACAAAGCTCTAAACAATCAGGCTCCTTTTTATTCAAAAGATCTGATACTACCGTATTATCCTAACAGAGCACTACGCTCCCAAAATGCAGGATTACTTGTAATACCTAGAATCTCCAAAAGTACAATGGGAGGCAGAGCCTTCAGCTATCAAGCTCCTCTCCTGTGGAACCAGCACCCAATCTGGATTCGGGAGTCAGACTCGATCTCTGTTTTTAAGAATAGGGCTAAAACCTACCTTTTTGATATAGCCTACAATTAGGGAGGGATCATGTGTTTCTGAACCCTCCCTTAGTTATGCTGCTAATAGGTTTAGTCAGCCGGGGGACCTCCAGTAATGCACTGGGCCTCACTCCTTTCTTCACTCTCAATGAAATATTTTTTTTTTTGCTGGTCATTAACATCTGTTTGTTCTCTCCCATAGATTGAGTCCCCATCGTTCTGTTTGCTCTCTACATGTCTGTTCTTTTCATCTTCTCTGTCCCCTCACCCCCCAGCCAGTCGCAGCAGATGACTGCCCCTCCCTGAGCCTGGTTCTGCTGGAGGTTTCTTCCTGTTAAAAGGGAGTTTTTCCTCTCCACCGTCGCCAAGTGCTTGCTCACAGGGGATCGCCTGATTGCTGGGGTCTTTCTGCAACTGTGGGGGTTCCCCCCTACAGTTGATAGTGCTATGAGATGACTGTTGTTGTGAAATGGCGCTATATAAATAAAGTTGAATTGAATAATTATCTATCATTTTAAATGACTTTAATTAGATCACTGTAGAAGAGCTTGGACGAACGAGGCGGTGTGATATATAAACCAAAGTTTATTATCAGCTCCTCTGACAAGTCTCATCTAAGTGCAGAAGCAGAAGCAAGAAAAGAGACCGAATACCTCTGGCTCTGTGAACTTATACTTGCACATAACAAAAGACATGCATATCAAAGGCTGACATCCCTCATTATCTTAATCCCCCCATTGTCTCCGTACTCCTCCTCATGGCCCTGGGGGGTGAGGGCAGCTCCTCCGGTCTCCACCGCAGTGTCTGGGAACGTCTTTGTTCTTCACTGGCGGTTGAGAGTCTTTGTCCTTTCTGAGGTGTGAAGTCGCCTTACATATGTAATCACCAAACATTCCCACATGCTTCAACATATGTAGGTTATGGAATATATGATTAATATAGCCCACAGCCCCCCCCAAACGACTAAGAAAAGGACAATAGAAAAATTCACAGTTTAAGATAATTACTATGACATACTAACTGCTATACCTCTTGCCACAGAAGAAACTTTCCAGCAGCCATGCTCCTAAGAGAGTTCTGTGGTAATCATAACAGCATAGTAAAATCACAAGTCAGTTCTAAACTGTTACAGCGCAATTAGTGAACAACTGTTGAGTAGTTTGCATCAGTCCCTGTGCCGTCTGGGTTTTAATCTTCTCCCGAATCTGCTGTGGGTCAGCTTAGGCGTCCTGCTGGGACCTTCCTGTAAGGAATCTGCAGCTTGGGGAGGAGAGTGATTATTTGTTCCCTGCAGGGGGGCTGAGTCTTTTCTCTTGGGGGGTCTACCCCGCCGAGGTGCTCTCGCCAACTGTGCAGGCTCGTCTCTCAACAAGAAGGCAGGTTTAAGTCTGTCAATGCTGACTGTTTCTTTTCTATCCCCAAAATCAAGCATAAAGTGTTTATCACCAGGTTCCAGCACTCTGAATGGCCCATCGTATGGTGGGCGGAAAGTTGGTTTTAAAGCTTCATGCCTAACAAAAACAAATTCAGCGTTTTTTTAGAGCTTGGGGGACAAAAACCCGTGGAAAAGAGTGATGTGCCGGTCCGGGGAGAGAGTCCGGTCCGTTGCTGCCTAAAAACCTCGAGGCTGGAAGATGCCCTGGCTCTGGGTTCTCTGGTAAAAATTCACCCGGGAGCCTGAGAGGTTGTGCAAAAACTAATTCTGCTGGAGAGGCATCTAGATCCTCTTTAGGCGCAGCACGGAACCCCAATAAAACCCAGGGAAGTTTATTTACCCAATTTGTATCCGTTAGTGAGGCTCTGAGGGCGGCTTTTAAAGACCTGTGAAAACGCTCGCATAACCCATTAGCCTGAGGGTGATAAGCGGTGGTGCGGTGAATTGTTGCCCCTAAGCTGCTGGACATGGCTGACCAAAGCTCCGAGACAAATTGAGGTCCTCTATCGGACGTGATGTCCGATGGGACGCCGAAATGTGCCACCCAGTTTGTCAAAAAAACGCAAGCGACGTCCTCCGCTGTAGTTGATGCCAGAGGGACTGCCTCTGGCCAGCGCGTGGTGCGGTCTATCATTGTTAACAGGTGTGTGAAACCTTGGGAGGAAGGTAGTGGCCCCACGAGGTCGACATGAACGTGGTCGAACCTTCTAGCAGGGATTGGAAAAGGCTCCAGAGGGGCTTTTGTGTGTTTGTGTATTTTGGCGCGCTGACAAGAAATGCAAGTTTTTGCCCATTCTTTTACGTTTTTGCACAGGCCCGGCCACACAAACTTTTCGGCAACCATTTTAACCGAGGCGCGCACACCTGGGTGCGCGAGGGAGTGAATTGAGTCGAAAATACGGCGGCGCCATGTGGCTGGGACTAACGGGCGAGGTCGGCCGGTTGAAATATCGCATATTAGGGGGGGCACGCCGTCGCGTAAACCCCTTTCCTCCAGCCTTAACCCTGTTGGTCCAGACAGGAGTGCGCGCACGTCCACGTCACTGCTTTGTTCCTCTGCCATGGCTGCATAATCTATCCCCGCATGGATAGGTGCTGCGTATGTGTCCGCGTTAGTGAAGAGTTCTGCGGCTGAGGTAGTATAATCTGTCTCCTCGTGCTCTGGCGATGTCACAGCGCGAGAGAGACAGTCTGCTACCACGTTAAGTTTGCCTGCCACATGTCGAATGTCTGTGGTGAACTCTGAAATCGCAGCCAGCTGTCTTTGTTGCCTGCCTGACCATGGTTCTGAAAGTTTAGCCATCGCAAAGGTGAGCGGTTTGTGGTCTACAAAAGCCGTGAAACTCTGCCCTTCTAACCAGAACTGGAAGTGGCGGATAGATAAATGAAGCGCTAGCAGCTCCCTGTCAAAAGTGCTGTACTTACGCTCAGTTTGGTTTAACGTTTTGCTGAAGAATGCCAAAGGTTGCCAGATCCCGCTGACATGTTGTTCTACAACTGCCCCTATAGCTAGGTCCGAAGCGTCTGTGGTTAGTGCAATGCGGGCCGAGGGATCGGGGTGAACTAACAATGTGGCATTAGCTAGAGCGCTCTTTACTTCCGCGAAGGCGCGTTCGCGCTCCGGGGTCCATTCGACCGCTTTGGAAGCTTTCTGTTTTCTGAGCGCGTCATATAAGGGCTGCATGAGCTGAGCTGCGTGGGGGAGGAAACGGTTGTAAAAATTAACCATTCCTAAAAATTCTTGCAGCGATTTGACCGTTTGTGGCCGTGGGAAACTTTTTATCGCGTGAACTTTGTCTGGAAGTGGAACTGCCCTTTTCGGAGAAACTCTGTGTCCTAAAAAATCAATTTGCGACACGCCGAATTTGCATTTGGCTGGATTGATTATTAACCCGTGCTCTTCTAGTCTCTGAAAAACCGTAGTGAGGTGCTGCTCGTGTTCTTCCTCAGACGAGCTGGCTACCAGCATGTCATCGAGGTAGACGAAAACAAAAGGAAGGTCGCGTAATACTGCGTCCATCATCCGCTGAAAAGTTTGAGCAGCGCCTTTGAGGCCGAACGGCATCCGCAGAAATTCAAAAAGGCCGAAAGGGGTTATTACCGCTGTTTTAGGAATGTCCTCTGCTCGAACTGGGACTTGATGATAACCGCGGACCAGGTCTATTTTTGAAAAAATGCGCGCACCCGCCAGATGCAGTGAAAAATCCTGAATGTGAGGAATTGGGTAGCGGTCATGCGCTGTCGCATTGTTTAATCTGCGGTAATCTCCGCACGGTCTCCAAGAACCGTCGGATTTCGGAACCATGTGAAGTGGCGAGGCCCAGGGGCTCTTCGAGCGTCTAACAATGCCTAATTTTTCAAGGGTAGTAAACTCGTCTCGAGCTATGGTGAGTTTGGCCGCATCTAAACGGTGAGCTTTGGCAAATACGGGTGGGCCCGTTGTGGGAATAAAGTGTTCAACCCCGTGTTTAGCCACAGTGGCTGAGAATTTGGGAATTGTGAGTGCTGGAAATTGGGTGAGGAGTTGCTCAAACTTACCTCCTGCCGTGGTGACGCTAGCCTGCACAGGTGGTGGAGAAACTCGGGCTGAGCAGGGAATAGAAGCAAAGGACAGTGCATTAACTAAGCGTCTATTCGCTAGATCAACTAATAACCCGTGTGCACACAAAAAGTCTGCGCCCAACAAGTTAAAACTCACCGCCGCTACAACAAATGTCCATCTGTAGTTGCGGCCGTGGATGTGGAGGTGCAGGCTCTTTTCGCCGAAAGTGTCAATGCTGGAGCCGTTGGCTGCCACCGCTCCGTTGTCCCGGGTGCCCATGGCTCGATCTGCTTGGGAGGGCATGACGAAACTCAGTTGAGCTCCCGTGTCAATAAGGAACTGCTTGCCGGTGTGTCCGTCCGTCACATATAACAGCTTACTCTTCTCGCCGAGAACCGCTGCCGTTAACGGCTCTCGGCTTTGGCGTTTAAATTTGCAGGGGGGAACACATTTGTGAGCCTTCTCGGCGAAGCGGTGGTGGTAATAACAAGCATCGCTCCGTCTGTTACGTTTTGGCCGTGTCGCTGTCACCGCGGGCTGGATCTGCTCCATGGGTTGAGGCTCGCCGTGGCTCTGGGCATCAGCGTTGAGGTCTGCGGATGCTGCTGTGGGTGTCTGTTCCCTGCAGGCGTTGACGAGTCGTTGAGCTTCGTTGGCCAGCACGCGGAAGTCTTGCTGGGTGTTGCATCGCATGTTGGCGAGCGTCCCTTTCATGTGTGGCGGCAGCGTGCTGAGGAATACGAATTGGAAGAGGAAGTTGTCATTGTCCTCCTCTTTAAGCTGCAGCAAGTCCTCCATGAGGGCTTTAGGTCTGCGTCCTCTGTGGCCGTAGACCGCCAGGATCCTCTCGGCTCTCTCTTCGGCTGAGGGGACGTAATTTGCCACGATGGTTGCTTTCAGTATTTCATATTTGTCTTGGGCCGGCGGCCGCCGGATTATGCTCCACACACACCTCGAAGTGGCGGCGTCGAGTTTGGCGACAATGTGATAGAACTTCGTATCGTCGGCCGTGATGCCCGCCAGTGTAAACTGGGCTTCAGCTTGTTGAAACCACGAGGTGGGGTCTTCCTGCCAGAAGTCCGGCAGCTTGACAGCGACGGCATTTGTGTAGACCATCACTGCTGTGTCCGCAGGGTGAGAATGCCTTGCCTCGGCTCTCTCAGTGGCGCTGGTGCTCGGTTGAGCCCTCTCTATCACTTCTGCCGGGGGGGAACGTTGTCCATCCGTTTCCCTGTCTGCGTGGGCGCCGGTGTCTGCCTGGGTCGCCACAGATGAGTCGATCACGGGGGAACGCCTCAGGTCCATACTCGCGACAGGGGTCACCAGTGTAGAAGAGCTTGGAAGAACGAGGCGGTGTGATATATAAACCAAAGTTTATTATCAGCTCCTCTAACAAGTCTCATCTAAGTGCAGAAGCAAGAAAAGAGACCGAATACCTCCGGCTCTGTGAACTTATACTTGCACATAACAAAAGACATGCATATCAAAGGCTGACATCCCTCATTATCTTAATCCCCCCATTGTCTCCGTACTCCTCCTCATGGCCCTGGGGGGTGAGGGCAGCTCCTCCGGTCTCCACCGCAGTGTCTGGGAACGTCTTTGTTCTTCACTGGCGGTTGAGAGTCTTTGTCCTTTCTGAGGTGTGAAGTCGCCTTACATATGTAATCACCAAACATTCCCACATGCTTCAACATATGTAGGTTATGGAATATGTGATTAATATAGCCCACAATCACCCTCAGTGTAATCTGCCAAATGATGGAAAGCTTTCAGAATTTTCAGTCACTGCTAAAAAAAATCTGTCAATGAAAGACAATTTTCAGTTAATACAACTATTGATCTCACCCTATCCCTTGCGTCTTCCTCTCTAACACCTTCTCTAACACCTCTCTAACATCTTCTCTGTGGTCTTCCATTTTTCCTCCTACCTAGCAATTCCATCTTCAACATCCTTTGTCCAATATATCCACTATCCCTCCTCTGCACATGTCCAAACCAGCTCAGCCTTGCCTCTTTTACTTTGTCTCCAAACTGCTCAACCTGAGCTGTCCCTTTGATATACTCACTTCTAATCCTGTCCCTCCTAGTCACTCCCAATGAGAATCTTACACCCCCCCCCCCCCCCCCCCCCCCAGCATAAGCCGTAATTTAGACATTGTATTTTGGGCTAAATCAGGTCAGTCGGTCCAAGCCTTAATTTAGCCCACAGATAGATGCTGAAAATTGGGTTGTGTTTAGTCTGTATAACATGGACCACATTTAACCCAAAAATAGACGTTGAAAATTGCGCTGTGTTAAGTCCATCTACCACAGACCATATTTAATCTGAAAAGAAGTTGTTGAAAATTGGACAAAAAATAGTCCAATAATTGTGCTGTTTAGTCCACAGGATTTGTCCTAAATTCATCCTCAAAATAGTTTTTGGCATTTGTTGATGGTGGTGGGGGTACGTCTCTCAAAAGTCAAATATATTTTTACAACCACTGGGAGTCTTTGTTAAAAGTGCTTTATAAAAATTCATATTTTCAACAGCTTTTTTTTTTAAGTTCGACATTTGGCAAAATGCTTGTTCCATAATATCTGTAACAATCTGAAACCAGTGCTAGTGCTATTGTGCTGTACACTTAAAAGCACTATCCATCCATCCATCCATCGTCTACCGCTTTTCCGGAGGTCCGGGTCGCGGAGGCAGCAGTTCAAGCAGAGAAGCCCAGACTTCCCTCTCCCCAGCCACCTGCTCCAGCTCTTCAGAGGGGATACCAAGGCGTTCCCAGACTAGCTGGGAGACATAGTCTCTCCACCGAGTCCTGGGTCTGCCCCGGGGTCTCCTCCCAGTGGGACGTGCCTGAAACACCTCAAGTGGGAGGCGTCCAGGAGGCATCCTAATCAGATGCCCATACCACCTCAACTGACTCCTTTCAATGTGGAGGAGCAGCGGTTCTACTCTGAGCCTCTCCCGGATGACTGAGCTCCTCACCCTATCTCTGAGGGTGAGTCCAGCAATCCTACGGAGAAAGCTCATTTCAGCCGCTTGTATCCGCGATCTCGTTCTTTCGGTCATTACCCAAAGCTCGTGACCATAGGTGAGAGTAGGAACGTAGATTGACTGGTAAATCGACAGCTTTGCCTTAGAACTAAGCTCCCTCTTCACCACAACAGACCGGTACAACGGTCTCTTTCTCTGAGAGCCTAGGGATCCCGCTCCGGGCTGCTCCACTATGCACCGGAGAGGGGATCCCGTGAAGGCGACATGATATAATAAAACCTGCTTAAAACCACAGCACTGCAGCTTATTTTTCCATGCCGCCTCACTGGTGCGGACTTAAAAGCACTATTTGAATGTTTCTCTCTGTGTTGTGTCTTTTTATTGATACTCATACCTTAGGCTCTGGGTGTCCCCAGCCACCCCTGGTCTTGTTTGCTCTTGAAAACTAAGCAGTGTCTACCTTGGTTAGTACTTGGATGGGAGTACTAGGTACTGTGATGAACTGATGATCTGTCCAGGATGTACTCTGCCTCATGCCAAGAGATGCTTGTGTAGGTGCCCTGCCACACACAGCTCAAAAAGGATTAAGATGTTGGTGATTATTTCTTGTTATTGTTTTTTTTTAAAGAAAGCTTTTCATCTTTCACTTTTCAACCACATCCATCTTTTTTAGACAGTTGGCAAAGACATTTTTTCAATGTTTTTTCAACCATTTTGTGCTGGGAGGGTAGAATCTTCAACTCTGCCACCTCCAGCTCTGCCTCCTGTCTTTTTGTCAGCACCACAGTCTCCAAACCATACATCGTAGCAGGTCACACTACCGTCTTGTAAAATTTCTCTTTCACTCTAACCCAGCCACAGAGAGTGCACAAGCCAGTTTACTCTTAGTGCCAGTCCCAAGCCTGGGTAAATGGGAAGGGTTGTGTCAGGAGGGGCATCCGACATAAAACCTTTGTCAAATCAAATATGCAGATCATGACAAATGAGTAGCAGGCCTCATTACCATCTTGTAAATCTTCCCTTCCACTCTAGCTGCTCTCACAAATCACTCCTGACACTCGTCTCCCACGCCACCCTGCCTGCACTCTCTTCTTCACCTCTCTTGTGTACTGTCCATTGGTTTGGATGGTTGACCTCAGATATTTAAACTCATCTACCTTCACTATCTCTATTCCTTGGATCTTCATTGTTACACCTGCCTCACTGTCATTCACACACATGTATTGTGTCTTGCTTCTACTCACTTTCATTCCTCTTCTCTCCAGCGCATACAGGCGGGGACAAAATTGTTGGTACCCCTCTGTTAATGAAAGAAAAACCCACAATGGTCACAGAAATAACTTGAAACTGACAAAAGTGGTAATAAATAAAAATTCTATAAAAATTAACCAATGAAAATCAGACAATGCTTTTGAATTGTGGTTCAACAGAATTATTTTAAAAAACAAACTCATGAAACAGGCCTGGACAAAAAAGATGGTACCCCTAGAAAAGATTGAAAATAATGTGACCATAGGGACATGTTCAACCAAGATGTGTCCTCTAATTAACATCACAGGTGTCTACAAACTTGTAATCAGTCAGTCGGCCTATTTAAAGGGTGACAGGTAGTCACTGTGCTGTTTGTTGACATGGTGTGTAACACACTAAACATGGACCAGAGGAAGCAAAGGAGAGAGTTGTCTCAGGAGATTAGAAACAAAATTATTGACAAGCATGTTAAAGGTAAAGGCTATAAGACCATCCCCAAGCAGCTTGATGTTCCTGTGACTACAGTTGCACATATTATTCAGAAATTTAAGATCCACGGGACTGTAGCCAACCTCCCTGGACGTGGCCGCAGGAGGAAACTTGATGAAGAATGGTAACAAAAGAGCCCAGAACAACCTCTAAACACATTCATGGTGAACTCCAAGGTCAAGGTACATCAGTGTCAGATCGCACCATCCGTCGTTGTTTGAGCCAAAGTGGACTTCATGGGAGACAGCCAAGGAGGACACCACTGTTGAAAACAAATCATAAAAAAGCCAGACTGGAATTTGCCAAACTGCATGTTGACAAGCCACAAAGCTTCTGGGAGAATGTCCTATGGACAAACGAGACAAAACTGCAACTTTCTGGCAAGGCACATCAGCTCTATGTTCACAGACGCAAAAATGAAGCATACCAAGAAAAGAACACTGTCCCTACTGTGAAACATGGAGGAGGTTGTGTTATGTTCTGGGGCTGCTTTGCTGCATCTGGCACAGGGTGTCTTGAATCTGTGCAGGGTACGATGAAATCTCAAGACTATCGAGGTATTCTAGAGAGAAATGTGCTGCCCAGTGTCAGACAGCTTGGTCTCAGTCATAGGTCATGGGTCTTGCAACAGGATAATGACCCAAAACACACAGCTAAAAACACCCAAGAATGGCTAAGAGCGAAACATTGGACTATTCTAAAGTGGCCTTCTATGAGCCCTGATCTAAATCCTATTGAACATCTGTGGAAGGAGCTGAAACATGCCGTCTGGAGAAGGCACCCTTGAAACCTGAGACAACTGGAGCAGTTTGCTCATGAGGAGTGGGCCAAAATACTTGCTGAGAGGTGCAGAAGTCTCATTGACAGTTACAGAAATCGTTTGATTGCAGTGATTGCCTCAAAAGGTTGTGCAACAAAATATTAAGTTAAGGGTACCATCATTTTTGTCCAGGCTTGTTTCATGAGTTTGTTTTTTAAAATAATTCTGTTGAACCACAATTCAAAAGCATTGTCTGATTTTCATTTATTAATTTTCATAGAATTTTTATTTATTACCACTTTTGTCAGATTCAAGTTATTTCTGTGACCATTGTGGGTTTTTCTTTCATTAGAGGGGTACCAACAATTTTGTCCACATCTGACCTCCACCTCGCCAGGTTTTCTTCCATCTGCTCTCTACACTCGCTACAGATCACAAACATCAGACTCCTGCCTGACCTCATCTGTCAGTCTGTCCATCACCATGACAAACAAGAAGGGGCTCAGAGCCAATCCCTGATGTCATCCCACCCCCACCTTAAATCCATCTGTCCCTCTTACAGCACACCTCACCACCCTCTCACAGTCTTCATACATGTCCTGAACTGCCCTCACATACTTCTCTGCCACTCCTGACTTGCTCATACAGTATTACAAGTCCTCTCTTGGCACGCTATTGTATGCTTTCTCTAGATCCACAAAGTCACAGTGCATTTCCTTCTGACCTTCTCTATACTTCTCCATCAACACTCTTAAAGCAAACATTGCATCTGCAGTACTCTTTCTTGGCATGAAACTGTACTGCTGCTCACTGATCGTTACCTCTCCTTTTAACCTAGCTTCAACAACTCTCCCATATCTTCATAGTGTGACTGGCGAACTTTATGCCTCTGTAGTTACCAGTGTTGGGAGTGACGTGTTACAAAGTAACGCGTTACTGTAATGCCACTACTTTTGCAGCAATGTGCTGTGTAATGAAATTACTGTTTAAAAATTCAGAAATGCATTACAGTTACTGAAATTTGATCATATGCGTTACTCATTTTATTAATATGAATAGATATTTTTAGTGCAAATAAATACAAACTGACCCTACGTAGCCAACGCAGCCGTCAGTCAACCTGTTGCAAAAAGCCTGTTCACTACTAAGCGGAGGAAAAGATGAAGCTACTTTGTTTTTGTGGAAATAGACAGATTAATTTTCCTTTGTTGCAGTTAAGGACAAAAGCATATTGGTAGGTTGCAAGCTAAATGGGTTTGAGACCAACTGCAATCTTCAGAAGCGCCTAAGAACAGCAGCAAGGTCCTACAAAACTAGTGCTATGCTATGCTACACCGTGTTAGTAGATTTACGCTATCTGAACACCCATGGCTGGATTTGAATCACAGGTATGCATCTGGACAGCTTGTGACCCAGCAAGAATTAAACCGACTGATTGCCAGATACGTTGTTACAGAATGAAGATCTGATAACAGTCATTTTCCATCAGACAGCTGAGACTGTGATCCACTGAAGTTAAAACACATTTACTTGCTTCCTGGATAAAGATTATTCAAAAATGGATTTGATCTCCAAAAGGAATTTAAGAGACTGGATCATGTCTCTGTCACAGCAGACATTTAGACTGTGGATAATGGACATTTTCTTTGGATCACTGCACATCGGATTAAATCCATAATATTAAAGGTAAGAAACGTTGACAGCTTTATGCAGTGTTGCCAACTCACTCTTTTGGAGTGATTCTCACTCTTTTAACCTCTATTTCTCACTCCAAAATGAGGAAATTGCTGGCAATTTTGTGTTGATTTTCTTCAGATTTTTCCCACAATAAGAGCTCTCAAGGCAGGATAAAGCAGACTGAACAGATTCTAAGAGCTCTGCCTGAAACAATCTGTTTTCAGCCTGACATTAATAAGCCTGTAATGTAATCCATTAATTAAATAATCTTGCTATGTGTAAGATGATTTAAGTATGCATTTAAAAGTAACGTGAAAACTACTTTTCCAAGTAACTAGTTACTTTAATCATGCAGTAACTGGTAGGTAACTCTACTTTTGAAAAGAAGTAACTAGTAACTAACTAGTTACTATTTTTTAGTAACTTGTCCAACGCTGGTAGTTACTGCAGCTGAGCTTCACTCATCAAGTTATCCCCAGTTCCCCAGTGTGCAACTAATCAAGGGTCTTCTGCTATTGGGCTTTTGGGCAGGTCTCCCTAGACTCAGCCAATGGTTCGTTTCACCACATGGTTTCTCATTGCCCACTGGATGATTAGTTCTTTAGTCATCTTGGCATTTTTATGGTATTTTCTACAGGCATGAGATCAAGATGGAAGGCCCATGTTAGATCAACAGACGGAAAAACAATCTGACAAGCTCAATGCCTAATGCCTCTGGCCAAGGCTGTCCAGCTCAGAAAGAAAAGTTGCTAGGCCAAGTGTGGCTCTTGAACTGATTCCAGAAGAGCCCCTTTGGAGTATTTTAAAGTTGAAGGTAGAGAAGCAAACCCCCTCCAGCAAAGAACAACTAAGAGGATTGTGTATGAAAAATGACAGAACATCTCTCCAAGGATTTGTTCAAAAGTGTTATCATCCATGCCCACCCAGAAGAATCAAATCTTTCATCACCAAGTAAATACAGATGTACAGAATACAATAATGAAATAAGTTATTCTGAGTTTTACCACAGCAACAGCATTCTGATGTAGTCATTTTAATGCATTGAAACAAATTATCGGTATTTTTATAAATCACAGGGTTATGGAAAGAAATATGCTCATGGCACTGCAAGTGATAAGGGACCTGTTCATCTAAAATTAGAATTAATAATATTTCTGTTCAACTTTGCTTTTTTTCCCTGTGTTCTGTTATATGTATTACAAGTTTGATCTTGGGGTATTAAGGTTCAGTTGTATGAGCAAACATTAAGCAGCATGAGGGTGGGTTGAGGCACTGAAAACCTAGTTTACAATGGAAAAATTACACATTCTTGGTCTAAATATGGCACCACTGAAGGTTCTATTACCACCATCTCTATTTGACAAGGTGGGCATCAAAGGCCAGTTTCCATTTTAACAAACCAGCACAGCCACTCCCAACACCAGTGTAGGTTTGTGACTTTGAGACACCAGCAGCTTTGGCAAAAATCTTTGAAGATTAAATCATAGAGCAAATACTGTAACTGACGGCATCATCACCAGCCCAGCACTCCATTAAATCACTAGGCCTTTAACACTCAATTTTCTACATTCACAAGACAAATCTTATCATACTCTGTTTGTGCATGTGTGAGCATGTGTAGTAAAAGTATTTGTGTGTAATATGGGTACATACTGTATATGTATCGATGTTATCAGTGTGTATATGTATACAAGCATGTGTGCATATTGTGTCTGCAAATGCATACTGTACATATTAACATGGGTGTGGGTATGTATGTTTATATGTGTATATGGCTGAAGGTATGTGTACAGATATGTCTGGTCTTCCATTTTTTTCTTAATTTTTCCCGTTTTTGTACATTTTCTTTTGCATATTTTCCTTTTTAAATGCTATTTCTGTCTGTATTTATAATATTGGAGATGGAGCTTGTTATATCTGGATAATAGTCGCAAACAATGGACGTGAACTGAACAAACTGTATTTTCACCACACTCAACCAAATAAAGATGGGTGATGCCGTCTAGCACCACGGTCAATTCGCCACGTGATTACGTCACCTACGGCGAGCCACCACACCCAAACATTACATTTACCTGCCCCCCCGAAAAACCCAAAGAACTATATACATCTGCCTGGGCACCTGGGTAGACCACCGGTATGCCCATGTGATCGAGTGGATTATTCTGCCACTGTTTTCCGATCATGTCCTAACGATTTACCACAGTCCAGTTTTCAAAAAGTTAGTCTTAAAGTCCTTTAGGTGATGGGGTCTCTGCCAGACCCGGGTTGAGCGATGCTCGGGCTGTCTCTGCTGCAGGCTCCGGTGGACGTTCTTCAGGTGTTGTGGGTCCTGTGTCGCCCAAGTCCCAGCCTGACCCCACTGCGTCCCCAGTCGTCTCCTGATCCGGGGGTGAAGTTGGTGACACTTTTCTGAGGTGACTGGCATGCCACCGTGACCCGTCAGTGAGACAAAAGTTGGCTGAACCCAACTGCACGGTGGTCTGCATCAGTGTTGTCCAAAACGACTGCAGCTTGTGACGCGGTTGGAGTGCCGGATCTGGATCCAATCTAGCACTGCAAGCCCAGGTTGCTTCGCTCAGCATTTCCTGTTGAACTTCTGTTTCATCTGTTGCTGTTGTTTAACCACTCTCCCACTAGGTGAGAGCCTTACTGTCAGGGTAGCCTCTGATGGGGGGCATAGTCAGTCCAGAGGAAGGCACATCTTGTGTCCTAGCATTAGTAGGGCTGGGGAGCAGCCCGTCGTGGCACAAGATGTCATTCTGTAATGTAGCAGGGTGCTCTGTAGTGCAGCCGAGAATGGGAGCCCATTCGCCAGGTGTGCCCTGAGACCGTTCTTGAGGGTCTGGTTGAATCCCCCCCCCCCCTTCCCCATTCGCCTGAGGGTGGTAGAAGGCGGTTTTTATATGCTTGATGCCCCTTTCTCCCATGAATGCCTCAAAATCCTCTAAGATGGACTATGGTCCATTGTCCATTGTGATGGCATCTGGCATGCCCCAGTGGGTGAAGAGGGAAGTGAGGAAATTCGTGACTACGTCAGTGGTGACTGAGCCAGTGGGTAGCACTTCTGGCAACTTTGAATGAAGGTTGCAGGCCACTAGTAGAAAATGTTGATAGAGGGGGGCGCTGTGCAGTTTGCCGCATATGTCTAGTTGGATGTGTTTCCACGGGGCTGATGGGTATGATAGTGGCTGCACGGGCGGAGGTGGGGACACCCCAGTTTTCCTGCTGGCCAGATAAGGTATACAGTCTTTCAACATGGTTGACATGTTTCGGGACCCAGGAGACAGACACTGACACGGGCAGATAGTGACAATAATCTTTATTAAAGTGAGAGAGTGTATAGTGCAAGTGTGAGTGCGTGGATAGAGTTCTGGTCACTGGAGCTGAGCGCCCTGGACGGAGACCCGGCAACCCTGGAACATACAAGCACAAACAATTACTTTTGTCCCACGCAAGTGACAAGCTACTAGTAGCGAGGCTTACTTGGTTGTAGCACATGTTTCGTCATTCTGAGATCCAGCGGCCGTGCAACGTGGAGGTGAAGGTGTCCGTGAACGTGTCCGTGAACGTGCTGGGGCTTCCACCCGTGGCTGTGACAAAGACAGTTCTTCCCGAGATACCGGCTGTGATCCCACAGACCGGGACGATGACAATCCAGATGATGACGAGGTGAGTGATTCCACAGAACGTGGTGACGATGAAACAACTGATGCTGATGACAGTAACTCCACTGATAACGGTGGCCAATACTCCTGCAACTGATACAGTAATAGTTCTGGAATTTGAGGAGCAAGACGTACCGGTAGACGTGGTGGTAGCGAACCACTACGTGAGCGTGTTGGCGTTACCCCGTCAGCTGGGGCCGCAGGTCCGCCGCCAAGGGGGTCCACCTGTGCACAGGGGTTAAGGTTAGGAGTAGAGTAACAGATGGTTCTCTTACGTGTCTGACTCTGAAGAGAAGTCCTAGATGAGGTAAGAGAAGTTCTTGACGAAGCCAGAGAAGTTCCTGACGAGATGAGAGAGAACCCTGACGAGGCCAGAGAGCGAAGTTCAGGTTCTTTCTCCGACGAGGAGGACAGACGACTCCGTGCCGGGCTGTCAGCAACGCTGGCTTTTAACAGCTGTTGATTAACACCTGTTGGTCTGTGCGCAGCTGGAGTTAATGATGCCAATGACGGCCCAGAGGCCGCCATGACAATGGTTTCTCCATCTTTGTCGATGCCTGGAGACCAGACCGAGACCCTGCACCGCTGTTTTACTCTGACAATGCATAGATGGCCCCCGTGTACCATGGTCAGGATGTGGCCTTTTAATGTTTTGGGAATTATCGTGCAGTGTCCTCTTGCCACGCAGACGTGGTTCCAGCATGACAAATCATCTCTGACCCTGTAGAAAGGTGCCAGTTCTCCTGATACTTTGGCAGGCCAGCCCTCGCAAATAAAGGTGCGCAGCTGGGTCAGTGTCGGATCCTGTTCTGATGCCGCCTGGAGCTCTTGCAGGAAGACGGAATTTTGGAGTGGCCCATGCAGCATGTGGATCACCTCCGGCTCCAGGGGGTCTCAATCGCTGTTCAAAGTGGGGTTAGGTGGGGCCCGCAACAAAAGTTCCGCTACTACGTTTTCTCTGCCCAGCGTGAACTGGGTGGTAAAGTTGTATGCTTTTAGTCTTTCTGTCCACCTATAGATGTGCAGAGGTTTGTGCCCCAACCCTGATGTTTCCAGCAGCACCGTGAGGGCCCTATGATCTGTCCGCAGTGTGAAGCATCGTCCATAAAGGTACATGTGCCAGCGTTTACACGCCCAAACGCATGCTAGCGCCTCCCTGTCCCCCACTGAGCACTTCTGCTCAGCCGATGTGAGTGACCTCAATGCAAACACCACTGGGGGCTCAGTTTCCCCTTGAAGTTGAGACAGGATGGCTCCTACTACTGTGTTGGAAGCGTCACACGTCACAAATGTGGGGCTCTGTAGGTCAAAATGGGCGAGTGCAGGCGGAGAGGTGAGCTGCGTCTTCAATCAACTGATAGCGGCTGAGCATGCCGGGGTCCACACCCAGGGTGCATAATGCTTCAGGAGGGCACACAGTGGCTCTATGGTCTCTGAATAGTGGGGAATAAAGCACTCATAAAAGTTCGCCATGCCCCAAAAATATGAGAGTTGTGCGGGGCATGATGGTTTGGTTAGTTGCAGTACTGTCTCGATGTTTGAGTGCAGGGCGCTCAGGCCCTCGGTGGTCAAGCGAAATCCCACATACTTGATGGTCATTGCTCCAAAGATGCACTTCTCCCCGTTGAGTCTGAGGCTGTGTTTTGCTAGCAGCGATATAACCCTCTTGAGGAGAGTGTCGTGGGAAGCCGGTGTTGCACCGTGCACCCTGATGTCATCCAGGTACACCACCACCCCTGGAAGGCTGGCGAAGATGGTACCCATAATTTTCTGGAAGCAGCTCAGGGTGGAACCAAGGCCGAAGGGCATGGGGGTATACCTGAACACTCCCATGTGGGTAATGAAAGCTGTTAGATTGCAGCTGTCAGGATGGAGGGGAACCTGCAGGTAGCCTTGGTGGAGGTCCAGTTTGGAGAAATCTTTTGGAACATTGAACGCCGCCGTCAGTTTCTCCGTCGTGGGCAGGCGGTATTTGTCTGGAATTACCACCTTGTTCACCATACGGAGGTCGATGCATGGTCACAGGCCACCTGACTTCTTCTTTGCCATGACCAGGCTGGAGATCCAGAGGGAAGCGTTGACCTATTCAATGATGCTGGTGTCCAAGAGTTTCTGCAGCTCCACCATGATGTCATCCCGCAGTGCAAGGGGAAGTTGGCGGAGATGCTGAATCTTTGGTGGCACCATCGGATCAATGAGCGGTCGGTGATTGAAGGAGGTGATGTATCTCGGTCCCATGAAGAGCGCCAGCCAACAGCGCTGCCAGGATGAGGAGACTGTCAGAACAATAGAGCCCATTGGGTCAGTGATTGAAAAACCCAGCTTGCTGATCAAGCTGATGACCAGCAAGTCAGCCCCCTGGTGTGTTACTTGGAAGGTGAACGACGGGATGGTTTTGGGGCCGCACGCTGATAGCATCGGTTGAAAATGATTCTTCGCGCTGTTAAATTGCGTGTGTCGGTGAAGTACCTGCTCATCACAGCCACACGGTCCTTGTATGTGTTCGTAGGGCCCAGGGAGTGAAGCACACACTGCCCTTCGGTGCCGAGACTGTGGGCTAGCATCCCCTTTAGCCTCCCGTTGCTAGCGTCGCTAAGGGTGGATTCACACTACAACGTTTGGACCAATTTTTACTGACGTTTTGGCAAACATATGGCTCTGCTGGCAAAAGTTAATGATTGTTGGCGTTTGTTGGCAAACGCTGGCGAAAGTTGTGTTCTTTGAAAATTTTCAGCATGCGGAAAATTTCCCAACATTTGGAAATAAACGTTGGTGAAAGTTGTGCTCGGTTTGTAAAAATTCTTGAGCGCTGGGCTAAGTTTTGCAGAGTTTACCTAAGTCAGCCTAAGTTAAAGCTGGGTTTACACTATAGCATTTGAACCAGCTTTTACAGATGTTTTGAAAAATCAGATAAATACTCAGCACAGGCCAGCTGACATCAGCATATAAAGAGCAGCGCTTGTGGAGGCTTCCTGCCATTCTGCTTTTGGAGTGAACACATCTCCCTTGGGCATACGTTTCGTTTTATATTCCTTTGTAGTTACTTCTGCATACCCTTTTCCCTTGTTCATTCATTCATTCATTCATTCATTCATTCTTCTAAAAAAAATAATACAATAATGCCTATCCATAGACTCCAGCATTAAGTCAGCAATTAAAATGTGAATGTGAATAGAATTTAAAAAAAATATTTAGTGTGTCATCATATGTATAAATAAAATGATGCGTGATTATATTTTGACTGTTACAACTCTCTCCATTAAAATAACATAAAATCCTGTTAAATGTCATTTACTTTCTGATACCACATCAGCGCTGTTTGATTCCCCCCAATGGAAGCCGAACCAGTAAATCCTGGAGAATGACTACGCACGGAGCAGAAAATTAAGAACAGTAAATTTCTCAGTGAGGAGTTATTTTTTCTTTTGGGCTGTCACATTTTTGGGAGATTATATATATATATATATATATATATATATATATATATATATATATATATATACAGTGTGTGTGTGTATATATATATATATATATAAAAACACAGTATCTCACTTGGGGGTGTACTCCCTTTTGTTGCCAGCAGTTTAGACATTAATGGCTGTGTGTTGAGCTATTTTGAGGGGAAAGAAAATTTACACTGTTATACAAGCTGCATACTGACTACTTTACATTGTATCAAATTATCATATCTTCAGTGTTGTCCCAGGAAAAGATATAACAAAATATTTACAAAAAAGTGAGGGGTGTACTCACTGTACTCACCCTCTGCCTCACCCTGCTCGCGCCCAGCCTCAGCGAGATCCCCGTCCGGATCTAGTGCCAGGCCGCCGAAAGAATTCTGCCTCCCAGCCAGCTGTTGCCCCTGTGTCACGACAGAGGGGAAAGACAGCAGCCTCCGCCTCTGGGTCTTCTGTTTCCGCTGTTCCGTCACATCCTCGTCCCCGGATTGCCTTGGCTGCTCCTCTCTCCTCCTCGACACTCTCTCCAGCTGCTGTGAGCTCCACGAGTCCTGCTCCGGCTGTGCCCATCATCGATCCGGTGCGAGCGGCTTCTCTTCGTCTTCCCGGGGTGCTCCTCCATCACCATCCGTAGGGGGAAGGGAAGAACCAAGCCCATTACAGCAGGCACCATTGGCCCTCTGGAGAAAAGGCAAGTGCTATTTCATTCTCTTCCTCCGTGCTATGAATTGCCTTGTCTGACTCCTGGGGGTGGAGTTTGGGGTCCACAGTCTCCCGAGCTTCCTCCTGCTGTAACCATTAATTGTGAACCTGCATCCTCTGTGTCTCCTTCCCCTGAGCGTTCCCTGGTGCCAGGTATACACCGCCGGACGAAGAAGGAGCCTGCGGCCCTGGTGATCCTGGTACCAGTCCCGCAGCCACGTCACGGGCAGAGGAAAAGGGCAGACTGCTGGTTGGGGCCTGCGCCAACGATTAAGCGTCGCCGGGTCTTCATGGAGGAGCGGTTTGACCCAGCAGGCCACGGATCCCCTGCCACCACGCCGTGCAGGCCTTCGGCATGGACTTCAGCGCCAGGGAGTCTCCAGACTGTGAAGTCCATCATGCTGGCTGCGGAGCCCGCTGCAGTCGAGTGGGAACCAGGAATAGACCTCCAGCTAATTGAGCCTGAATCGTCGGAGTACTGGACAGCGGTGGAGCCCGAGATCAGGCAAGTGCTCTATTTTGTCTTTCTTTTCCCTATTTTGGAGCATTATTGCCTGTCTCTCGGGGAAACGAGCCGGTTGCAGCCGATCGCTGCATCCGAGCTTGTCTCTCCGGACTCTGCCGCTGCCGGTGATCCTGATCCCGGTCCTTTCTCTTCCTCTGAGCCTTCTCCCAGGGTCACCGGTGACGAGCCTGTTCCAGTCGTCATCTTGGAGGTTCCAGGTTTGTGCTCGAAGGCCATCCCTGGTGCAGCGCCGGCCCAGTCGGAGTTTGTCGTGGATGCTGTTCCGACCCAGCCGGGGTCCGTCATGGGTGCAGCTCTGACCCAATTGGGGTCCGTCGTGGGTGCAGCGCTGGCCTGGTCGGGGTCCAGAAAGGGCGCAGTGCCGGTCCGGTTCAAGTTCAGAGAAGGAGCTGCAGATCCTCCGCCGTCTGATGCCGGACTGGCCCCTCATCCTTCCCCCAATCCCATTCTTTCTCCACCGGTTGCCGTTGGGGTTCCCCGGATTTGGCTCGGCTTTCCTTCGCTATCCCTCTCGGTAGCGTTCTCCCCTCCGGTCCTGGTGACCTAAGGAAGCGGGTCAGCCGCCTGGGAGACTGCTCTGCTGGTTTGGCTTTCTGGGTCGGCCACCTGATGGACTGCCTTGCTTGTTCGGCGACCTGGTCCAGCCGCCTGGGACTGGGATAGACCGCCCGAACTGTTTTTTTCCCCTGCCAGCGATCTGGACTCTGGATGAGGGTAGACCACCCGAACTGATTTTTTTTTTTTTTTTTTTTTTTTTGTTACTCTTTGGGCTCTACCTGCCGGCATCCCTGTGTGTTTTTTTTTTCTCTCCTCTGTAGTTTGAGAGATGCTCCTTTGTTTTTTGTCTTTGCCTATTGATAATATGGGACTATATTTGTAGTGTTGCTGGTTGAGTTTTTTTTCCCCCCCTAGTGTTTATAGGGTACTGTATGTTTTTGTATGTACCTGTATTTTAGTTTTCTTGTTCCTCTGTAGTTGAGAGATGCGCTTTTGTTTTTGTCTTTGCCTGTGTATAATAGTGGACTATAATTGTAGTATTGCTGCTCTTCTCTGTAGTTTTTGAGTTTTTTTTCTTGGTATAGAATTTTCCTTTTTTGGTTCTCTCCCTCCTGGCCTGTTTTCCCCTCCACCCTCCCTGGGTCGGCTCTGGTAACCTTCTAGTTGGGGGGGCTTGGATGTCACGTTTGAGCCTGGAATGCGCCATTTGAGCAAGGAGTACTGTCATGGTCTGAGTGCTGATTCTGTCCGCACTCGGGATGTTCAGTACTTTCCCCGTGTCATCCCATTTCGGGCCGTGTTTATGGCCTCTAGGGCTTTTATTGTGACAGTGTCACGGCTGGACTTCCGGCTGTCCAGTTGTGCCGTGACAGCTGATTCACATTCCATTGATTAGTTTCTCATTTCCTGAATATGGTTGTGCCTTATTTAAGGGAGCAGCTGAGGTTACTCCTGGCTGCGACCTTGCATAACGTTGGTCCCCCACAACGTTCGACTGGAGTCCCTAACCCCGGCTCCAGTCACCCTTTGATTCCCCGTGTTCCAGTAAGTGTATTTCATAGCCTGTGTATATCGCTATTGTGGCTTCGTCTTAGTCATAGTTTGTGTTTTTGCCCCACATGGCTGATTATTTTGTCATTTGTAGTTTTGTTAACAAATATGCAAACTCATCGGCTGGCCTTTGGCATACTATTGATGGCCCGCGAGGGCCATCCATGACAAAGAGCTGGAGCTGTAGTTTGCAGTGGTTTATTTTTAACTGAAAATAAACCAGATGTGACATAAACATAACTTAACCAGACTTGACTAGACGTGACATGACAAAGCAACATGATAACACAGTACTGTCATGGTCTGAGCGTTGATATGGTCCGCGCTCGGGGCATGCAGTATTTTCCTCCTGTTCTGTGTTAGTTCCTTGTGGTCCTCCGAGCTTTTATTCTGACAGCGTCTCGGAGGGGCTTCCGGCTGTCAGAGCTGAGCTCCTCTGTGACAGCTGGATTACATTCAGCTGATGACATCCTCATCAGCTGATTAATCCTCTAGCCCAGGGGTGGGCAATCATGTGCCATGGAGGGCCATTCCACTGCAGGTTTTCTGTTCCACCCACTCTCTTCAGCAGGTGTTTTCAGTGATTAGCAATCCTTGAAGCTGATCAGAGCAAACACCTGCTGAAGAGACTGAGTGGAACAGAAAACCTGCAGTGGAATGGCCCTCACTGCCCACCCCTGCTCTAGCCCTATTTAAGGGAGCAGCTTTGGTTACTCGGGGCTGCGACCTCACACGTCTAACGCTGGTTTCCCCAACATTTGGCTGGGGTCCCTATTCCCTGGCTCCAGCCAACCTCTCGATCCTCAGTGTTCCCAGTAAGTTATACCTTGTCATCAGTATATTGTCATTGTGTCTTAGCCATAGTCTTTGTGTTTTTCCCCACAAGGCTCATTATTTTGTATCGTTGTTCTTTCCTTAATAAATATGCAAACTCTATGGCTGCCTATAGTGTCTCAATAGTGGTCCGTGAGGACCACGCCATGACAAGTACACAATAGATTGCCACACTGAGGGCAGAGTGCGCCGTGTCTATATACAGCAATAAACCAAGAACACCCATGAACAATCAGTAATCACAAAATCAAAAGCAGCCGTGAATAATTAACAAAGAAAAAGCCCATAATGTAAAATCGGAAAACAAAGGACGCTGTCAAAACAAAAGCCCAAACTCAAAGCATGACAGGAATAAACATAATAAAATAACCACGAGAATACAAATTATCAAAATCAAACATAGTCGTGACTGTGACAAAAACCCAGGCAGGTCCAGAATGGCAGGAAGCCTCCACAAATGCTGATCTTTACATGAGCGTTGCCTGATGCTGATGTCAGCTGACCTGCGCTGAGTATTTGTTTGCTTAAGTTAACCTAAGTTGGCAACAGCTACACATACACTAACCTATTAGTTGTCAAAAGTTTGCCAACGCTGAATCCGATGCTGGCAAATGCTAGCAAAAATCTGTAAAAGTTTGTAAAAGTTGGTGTGCGCTGGACAGACGTAATTTCACCAATGTTTGGACTAATTTCTCTGATTTTTCACATCTGTAATCGTCAGTCCAAATGCTATAGTGTGAACCCAGCTTTAGCCTGGCAGTGTTGACAAAAATCTTGAATTTCTCGAGCAAGCGGGACCAGGAAATCGGTTGCTCACCTGGGAGAACAAGGAAAGGCTGCACGGGTCGTATCATAATGGGTTTTACCCTCGTCGCCATTGTTATGTCTGAATACTAGTCATGGACAGCGGACGTGAACTGAACACCCTTTATTTTCACCACATTCAACTATATACAGATGGGTGACGCTGCCCAGCATCACGGCCAGTTCGCCATGTGACGACGTCACCTACAGCGAGCCACCACGTCCAAACATCACAGAGCTACTGCTGAAAACAGAAGCTGAAAAGACTCATGTGACTCTCTAGTTTTGATCGACACCTCCTTTGATCCAGTCGGAACTTCCGTTATATTTTCACAGCCTTCAATAGCAAATGAATGCCCACTTACCATGAAGTACCAGCCCCACTTCTCCCATGTGCAAAATGAATCCGTTACAACTAACTGAGTCTGCTGATTACTGATGTGAGGTGTAGCCAAGGAATTTCTGAAGGTAACAATATGTCACATGACGGAGTTGGTCATGCGCACCCCCTTTAACGTGCATATCTATATGGGCAGACTTCTCTGGGACTTTGAAGTGCTCATGTGTGTGGTGGTTTTCTGCATGGAAACGAAACAAAGTTTGGATTCTGTTTGAAAAATGCAATAATAAGGTCTCTTGTGACATGATTAGGGACCCAGGAGACAGACGCTGACACGAGTAGATTGTTAGACAATTATTTATTAATTAAAGTGATGAGTGTAGTGTGTGTGAATGGGTGAGTGAGTGCGATGCTGTCTGGTCACTGGAGCTGAGCGATTCCTGCTGCGACCTGGCAACCCTGGAACACACAAGCACAGGGGATTATTACAGTTCACATGAACAGGAAGCTGAAGCTTGTGCTGCTTACTTGCAGGCGCCGCAGAGAGAATCTTGCTGGCTCCGTGTCCCAGTGCGACATGGTGCGCGTGGTGCTCGACGCTGAGGTGATGAGGAAGAGCTCCGAGGAGGAGTAGATGGCGTCCCGTTGACAGGGAAGGTAAGTCCGCCGCCAGGGAGGTCCACCTGTGCACAGGGGAGAATACTAGGAAGGGATGAGTGATGAGGTATCTTACGTGACGTGGCTTGGCGTGGCGACTTGGCTCTGACTCTGGCTTGAGGTCGTATCCCAGACGCATTGCGAGGCAAAGGCGACAGACGACTCCGTGCAGTGCAGTCTGAGATCCTGGCTTTTAAAGCCCGTTGATTACCAACAGCCGGTGTGTGCGCAGCTGAGGATGATGACGGCCCAGCGGCTGCCATGACAGTACTCCCCCCTCTAGAGGTGCCTCCAGGCACCTGCCCAATCCTACCTGGATGCGCCCGATGAAAATCGCGGATCAGCTGCTTGTCGCGGATCAACGCTGGGCGAATCCAGGAGTGATGCTCAGGACCAAACTCCTCCCAGTCCACCAAATACTGAAGACCCCGACCCCGCCGGCGGACATCCAAGATGGCAGTCACCCCCCAAGCCGGGTGGCTGTCGATCATCCTCGGGGGGGCAGGAGCCGCGGGGGGCGGGCACAGAGGATCGGCGATGTAAGGCTTGACCTGGGAGACGTGAAAGGTAGGGCAGATGCACATAGAAGAGGGGAGAGCAAGGCGCACAGACACAGGGTTGATAATATGAGAAATCACAAAAGGACCGATGAAGCGCTTGGTCAGCTTGCACTTTTTGGCCGGCACATTGATGTTCTTAGTGGACAACCAGACCTTCTGACCCACCTTATAGTCCGGGGCGGGCCTCCTGTGGCGGTTGGCCACCTGGATATTATGTTCTGTAGTCCGAAGGAGGGCTCTGCGGGTGATGGACCAGATTCGCCGACAACGCCTAGCGTGAGCCTGCACTGAAGGGACCGCCACCTCCTTCTCCTCCTCCGGGAACAGTGGTGGATCAAACCCCAGAGACGCCTTGAAAGGGGACATCCCCATAGCAGAGGACACCGTGGTGTTATGTGCGCATTCAATCCAGGGTAGAAACGTGCTCCAAGAAGAGGAACAGGAAGAGATGACACAGCGAAGCGCAGCCTCCAACTCCTGATTAGCCCGCTCGCACTGACCGTTGCTCTGCGGGTGGTACCCAGAAGAGAGGCTAGCCGTGGCCCCCAGCACCGTGCAGAATGCCTTCCAGACCTGGGATACAAACTGTGGTCCTCGATCCAATACGATGTCAGCCGGGATACCATGAAGACGGACCACATGCTGCACTAGAAGATCCGCCGTCTCCCACGCCGAAGGCAGCCCCCGGAGAGGCACAAAATGAGCTGCCTTGGAGAAACGGTCCACTATTGTCAAGAATGATGTAAAATGACCAGAGGGGGGCAGGCCTGTTACAAAGTCCAAGGCCACGTGGGACCAGGGGCGAGAAGGGACTGGTAAAGGGTGAAGAAGACCCGCCGGGGGGGAAGATGATGATTTCCCGGTGGTGCACTGGGCGCAGGCCCGGACATAGTTGTTAACATCCCTCCTCAATCCTGGCCACCAAAAGGCTCTCTGGAGAAGATCGATGGTGCGGCCAACTCCCGGATGGCACGCCAGCTTGGACGCGTGACCCCATTGAATAGCCTGGCTCCTGACAGAAGGGGGGGACGAACAAACAGCCCGGGGGGCCCCCACCCGGGTCGGGCTCCGTCTCCTGCGCTCTCCTGACCTTGTCCCGGATCTCCCATGACAGAGCACCCACCACACAAGACGACGGCAGGATAGTTTCCTCCTGCTCCTCGGTGGACTGTGCGTCAAACTGCCTCGAGAGGGCGTCTGGCTTGCCATTCTTGCTCCCCGGCCGGTAGGTGATGGTAAAATTGAACCGGCCGAATAAGAGAGACCAGCGGGCCTGGCAAGCGTTCAACCGCTTGGCCGTCCGGAGATACTCAAGGTTCCTATGATCTGTCCAGATGACGAACGGCTGGGCAGCCCCCTCCAGCCAGTGCCTCCACTCCTCCAGGGCGAGTTTCACAGCCAGCAGCTCCCTGTCACCAATGCAGTAATTCCTCTCTGCGGGTGTCAGGCGGTGGGAGAAGTAAGCACAAGGCCGGATCCTACCATCCACCGGAGAACGCTGGGAGAGAACCGCCCCAACTCCCGAATCCGAGGCATCCACCTCCACAAGGCACTGCAGTGCCGGATCCACCTGGGTCAGGACACGGGCCGAAGCGAACTCCTCCTTTAATCTCCCGAACGCTGTGGCAGCCTCCTCACCCCAACGAAAAGGCACCTTAGGAGATGTAAGAACGGTCAAGGGGCGGGCGATGTTCCCAAAATTCGGCACGAACCGGCGGTAGAAATTGGCAAAACCCAGGAACCCCTGCAGCTGTTTCCTGGACGTGGGCGTGGGCCAATCCACCACCGCCTTGACCTTGGCTGGGTCGGGAAGCACCTGATTGCGGGCAATAATAAAACCAAGAAAGGAGGTCTTATCAGTGTGGAACTCACATTTCTCAGCTTTGACGAACAGCTGGTTCTCCAGGAGGCGCTGCAGGACCCGTCGCACATGCACCTGGTGCTCCTCCAACATGCGTGAAAAGATGACGATGTCGTCAAGGTAGACGAACACGAAGGAGTTAAGGAAACCCGGAGGACGTCGTTTATCAGACGCTGGAAGACGGCCGGAGCGTTGGTTAACCCAAACGGCATCACCAGATACTCGAAATGGCCACTTGGGGTCCGGAATGCCGTCTTCCACTCGTCGCCCTCCCTGATGCGAACCAGGTGGTACGCGTTACGCAGGTCCAGCTTCGTAAACCAAGACGCCCCCTGGAGGGAGTCAAAGGCCGTGTTCATCAGCGGCAGCGTGTATTTGTCCTTGATGGTGATCTCGTTGAGCCTTCGGAAGTCGATGCAGGGACGCAGCGAGCCATCCTTCTTTCCCACAAAGAAGAAACCCGCACCCACCGCCGAAGACGAAGGACGAATAATCCCAGAACTAAGGGACTCCTTAATATAAGTGTCCATAGCCTCGCGCTCCGGGGCAGACAGGCTGTATAGACGACTTGCCGGGAGAGGGGCCCCCGCCCTGAGATTGATCGCACAGTCATAAGGACGGTGAGGGGGAAGGGACAGCGCCCGTGACTTGCTGAACACTGCTCCCAGATCGTGGTAGACTTCTGGTACCATGGACAGGTCCGGGGGTGGCGTCGAAGGAGAGGGCACCGATACCGAGGGAGCACACGCCGCAGACTGGAGGCAGGCACTCAAACAAAAGGAACTCCATGCGATAATACTCCCAGCTTGCCAATCAAAAGTGGGGTTGTGGAGCCGTAGCCATGGATACCCCAGGATCACAGGTGAAGAGGAGATGGGTAATACCAAAAAATGAATCTCCTCCCGGTGGCTTCCAGAGACTATCAATGACACGGGGACCGTCTGGTGGGAAACAGAAGTCAGTGACGTCTTGGATAACGTGACGAGATTGACAGGTGGGCAAAGAGGTTGACAGCTGAGGCCCATCTGGGTTGCCAGGTCTCTGGAGATGAAGTTCTGCTCAGCTCCAGAATCTAGGGCATGTGTAGTATGTTCCTTATGTTTGTAAAGTAGCCTAATGGGAACACGGCAACTAGTGAGGGGCTTTTTCTGTTTAATGTCCGTGAATCCCCCTACTGTGATCCGCGGACCTTCCCCTTCTAACCGATTTGGACATTCGGCAATCCCGTGAGACCCATTGCCACAATAAAAACATAGGTCCAGATCCCTGCGGCGCTGTCTCTCAGCCGCTGAAACTCCCGATTGTCCAATAACCATATCCTCCTGCTCCGGAAGTTCCTCTGACGAGGGCAGAGCGAGGAGAGGTGACCCAGCGGAGCGAGGGCTGGGTTTACTCGAATGGCTAACAGTCCTCCGTTCGGCCGCTCGCTCCCTTAGCCTACTGTCCAAACTAATGGTGAGAGAAATTAATTCCCCTAACCTGTCTGGTTTATCCCGTGCCGCTAACTCATCCTTCAGCTCCGAACTTAGGCTGCGGAGGAAAATACCACAAAGCTCTGGCTCCCCCCACCCGACCTCGGCAGCTAATACCCGGAAGTCTATGGCATAATCGGCGGCAGATCTATTGCCCTGCTGAAGGCTAAGCAGCCGATCAGTTAGCACCGCGCCCCGGTCTGTATGATCAAACACCTCCGAAAATTCCGCCACGAACTGCTGGTAAGTCAAAAGGGAAAAGTTGGGTTTAGTCATCATAGAGTAGGCCCAATCTAATGCCCTTCCCCCGAGCAGATTGGAGATGTACCCAATTTTGCTGTAATCGGTGGTGAAATCACCCGGGATGCGGTGAAAAACTGATTTCACATTGGCGCAAAAAGCCTCGTGCCTCCCCGAGTTTTCCGTTAAAGCAGGCGGGGGTAGGCACAGGAGTGAGACGAGGTAATGAAGGCTGGTATGTTTGGCTAGTTGGTGAAGCTACAGGGGCTGGTGAAGCCCCGGCGGTCGGGGGGAATGCCTGGCATCCTTCCAGGCGATCCAGCCGGCTGTTCACCTGAGGTAACAAGTTCAAAATAACTGTCTGTTGGCGAGTAATCAAATCTACTCGAGCGCTAAGAGTGTTAATACGGCGCGTCAGCGCGCTGTCAGCTGGGTCATCTTGACGGAGTCGTGCTGACATGATTAGGGACCCAGGAGACAGACGCTGACACGAGTAGATTGTTAGACAATTATTTATTAATTAAAGTGATGAGTGTAGTGTGTGTGAATGGGTGAGTGAGTGCGATGCTGTCTGGTCACTGGAGCTGAGCGATTCCTGCTGCGACCTGGCAACTCTGGAACACACAAGCACAGGGGATTATTACAGTTCACATGAACAGGAAGCTGAAGCTTGTGCTGCTTACTTGCAGGCGCTGCAGAGAGAATCAGCGGCCGCCATGACATCTTGTTTATATTTCAATTTATTTTTAAATACATATCTAAAGGACATTTTTTTAATATGTTGATTATTTTTTTACAATAATTTTATTCAAATTTATTTCATATTTTAGGAAAAAATGCTTTTCTGTAGGACAAAGTACTGAAGTGACTGAGTTGGTAATGTTATAATGCACTTAAAGTTTTGAAACTTTGTATGGGAGCAATGTTAGTGTAACACATTTGCTTGCTGCTTCCTTTTATTTATTCATTTTCATCAATCTCTTTTGTCATTTTACTCTTCAAATTAGTTTCCATCATGAACGTTGAAAGTGATTTAAACTGAACTAATTTTTAAAAAACATTCTGAGGCACTAGGATCCAAGTATAACAGGTTAAAGAAACTTTAAAAACAGTTATTTTTAACTGGAATGGTCTTTGTCATGAAAAGTTATAATAAATATTGTATGAGACGTTTTATGATTGATTTTGTAGTTCCAAATACTGTGTGATTAAGGGCTGAATTGCTTTAATAGCTCAACTATTTATTATAAAGCATATTTCTTTGTTTCCCTGGAATGAAGGAGGGACAGAAGACAGTTTCAGTAACGGCTATTTGCCAGATTTTTACTTTAACTATCTGAATCTGCCCAAAATTTCACAATCGGTGTGTCACTAATTCAGACATTTCCTGGTTTCTGAACTAACATGACAGGCGGACAATAGAGAGCCAAAGTCACGCCCCCTCTACTTCCGCATAATGGGACCTTAAATTGGAAAAAGTCTCTATAGAAATGAATAACAGCAAAATTATCGTTTGATCCCGATTGGATTTTACCACGAGTTACACATATGATGTTTGTCAATGTAAAAGATAATTTTCCACATATACACACGTGGACAAAATTGTTGTTTACCCGTCTGTTAATGAAAGAAAAACCCACAATGGTCACAGAAATAACCTGAATCTGACAAAAGTGGTAATAATTCAATTCAATTCAATTCAATTCAACTTTATTTATATAGCGCCATTTCACAACAACAGTCATCTCATAGCACTATCAACTATAGGGGGAACCCCCACAGTTGCAGAAAGACCCCAGCAATTAGGCGATCCCCTGTGAGCAAGCACTTGGCGATGGTGGAGAGGAAAAACTCCCTTTTAACAGGAAGAAACCTCCAGCAGAACCAGGCTCAGGGAGGGGCAGTCATCTGCTGCGACTGGCTGGGGGGTGAGGGGACAGAGAGCTTGATAACTGAAGGCTCTGCCTCCCATTGTACTTTTGGAGATTCTAGGTATTACAAGTAATCCTGCATTTTGGGAGCATAGTGCTCTGTTAGGATAACAGAGCACATAACAGCTTAACAATGAAAATGTATACAGTGCTGTCTAATAATGTTGCCTAACAGAAGCATATATAAACTAAAAAGAGTAGGGCCTTCCACAGATCCCTGTGGAACTCCATGACTAAGCTTTGAGTTGAAAGAAAACTCATTATTTACATGAACAAACTGGAACCTATCAGATAAATAAGATCTAAACCACTGCAACGAAGTTCCATTAAGTCCAACATAGTGTTCTAATCTATCAAGTAGAATATTATGATCGATAGTATCAAAAGCTGCACTAAGGTCTAAAAGGACAAGTACAGAAACCAGTCCATTATCAGATGCGATGAGGAGGTCGTTAGTGACCTTCGCTAAGGCTGTTTCAGTACTATGATGGATTCTAAACCCAAATTGAAACTCTTCAAGTAAACCATTTCCCTGCAGGTGGTCAAATAATTGCGTAGCAACAACTCTAAGATTTTTGAAATGAAAGGTGAGATTAGAGATTGGTCTATAGTTAGCTAAAGCTCCTGGATCTAGTGTTGGCTTTTTGAGTAAGGGTTTAATTACAGCCGTTTTAAAAGCCTGCGGTACATGGCCTAAAGTTAATGAAGAATTGATTATATGAAGAATAAAGCTACCAATAAGTGGGAAGACTTCTTTAAATAACCTGGTAGGAATAGGGTCTAAAAGACAAGTTGAAGGTTTAGATGAGGAAACTATTTTGTCTAACTCACAAAGGTCGATTGGAGTAAACTCATCAAGACAGACATCAATAGAAGGAGTTGTAGTAGTTACAGTATTTAAGTTAACTGTGGGAAGAATCTGATTGATTTTATCTCTGATGGATGAAATTTTATTATTGAAAAAGTTCATAAAGTCCTGACTAGTAAGCTCTAAGGGAATGCTAGGATTGACAGAGTCCTGACTCTTTGTCAACCTGGCTACAGTGCTGAAAAGAAACCTGGGATTATTCTTGTTCTCTTCTATTAATACAGAGTAATAACTCGTTCTAGCTTTTCTAAGAGATTTTTTATAAATTAAAAGATGATTTCTCCAAGCTAAATAGATTTCATCTAAATTAGTGGAGCGCCATTTTCTTTCTAATTGACAAGTCTTCTGTTTTAAGCTACGAGTTTCTGTGTTGAACCAAGGAGTTAGAAATCTCTGATTAGACTTTTTCTTTTTTAAGGGGGCCACCAAGTCTAGAGTCTGACGCAGAGAAGCTGTAACACTATCCACCATGTTATCAATTACAGAAGGAGCAAGCTGTCTATAGCTTATTTCCGTTGTGTTGACACATGGCATAGAGGAAAATCTGCATAAATTTGGTAACAGTATCATCTGAGAGGCATCTACTGTAATAATATTTTTCTTTAGGAGCCAAATAGTCAGAAATAGTAAAATCAAAGGTTAACAGACAATGGTCTGACAGTACAGGGTTATGAGGAGACACTACAAGATTTTCTATTTCTATGCCATATGTCAGAACAAGGTCCAATGTATGGTGGAGGTAATGAGTAGAATTTCCTACTTTCTGAGAAAACCCAATCGAGTCTTATATTGAATTAAATGCCACATTAAGGCAGTCACTATCTACATCCACGTGTATATTAAAGTCCCCTACTATAATTATTCTATCAGATTTCAGCACTAAATCAGCTAAGAAATCAGCAAATTCGGATAAAAATTCTGAGTAGGTTGATGGGGGACGATAAACTATGGCAAATAAAATTGGGTTTAACCTAAAATTGCTAAAATGCCCAATACTGAGGACCAGGCCCTCAAAGGAATTATAACATGTTTTTTGCTTTACATTAACTAGTAATTTGGAATGGTAAATTGTTGCTACTCCTCCTCCACGACCAGAACTTCTGGGATTTTGACAGTTTAAATAACCAGAGGGAGTTGATTCATTTAAACCAACATAATCCTCTTGCCCTAACCAAGTCTCTGTAAGGGAAATTAAATCAATCTGATGATCAATTAACAGATCATGGACTAACAGAGACTTGGGAGTTAGAGACCTAATATTTAATAAACCACATTTAATTTTTAAATTATGAGGAGGAACAGAGGCCAAATCATTCAATTTAGAGGCTTTATATTTAATTTGAGTTTTACCAATATTTTGCTTAATCACTTTGGGATGCTTATATATTATATTTTTATTTACTTTGGAGGGAGCAGACAACGATTCTCTGATGGGGAAGACAGGGGCTAAGTTGAGGCTAAGTTGAGCTAAGACGGGCTAAGTTGAGTTGAAGTTTAATAAATAAAAATTCTATGAAAATTAACCAATGAAAATCAGACAATGCTTTTGAATTGTGGTTCAACAGAATTATTTTAAAAAACAAACTCATGAAACAGGCCTGGACAAAAATGATGGTACCCCTAGAAAAGATTGAAAATAATGTGACCGTAGGGACATGTTCAACCAAGATGTGTCCTCTAATTAACACCACAGGTGTCTACAAACTTGTAATCAGTCAGTCGGCCTATTTAAAGTGTGACAAGTAGTCACTGTGCTGTTTGTTGACATGGTGTGTACCACACTAAACATGGACCAGAGGAAGCAAAGGAGAGAGTTGTCTCAGGAGATTAGAAACAAAATTATAGACAAGCATGTTAAAGGTAAAGGCTATAAGACCATTTCCAAGCAGCTTGATGTTCCTGTGACTACAGTTGCACATATTATTCAGAAATTTAAGATCCATGGGACTGTAGCCAACCTCCCTGGACGTGGCCGCAGGAGGAAACTTGATGAAGAATGGTAACAAAAGAGCCCAGAACAACCTCTAAACACATTCATGGTGAACTCCAAGGTCAAGGTACATCAGTGTCAGATCGCACCATCCGTCGTTGTTTGAACCGAAGTGGACTTCATGGGAGACGACCAAGGAGGACACCACTGTTGAAAACAAATCATAAAAAAGCCAGACTGGAATTTACCAAACTGCATGTTGACAAGCCACAAAGCTTCTGGGAGAATGTCCTATGGACAGACGAGACAAAACTGCAACTTTCTGGCAAGGCACATCAACGCTATGTTCACAGACGCAAAAATGAAGCATACCAAGAAAAGAACACTGTCCCTACTGTGACACATGGAGGAGGTTCTGTTATGTACAAGGGCTGCTTTGCTGCATCTGGCACAGCGTGTCTTGAATCTGTGCAGGTTACAATGAAATCTCAAGACTATCAAGGTATCAAGAGAGAAATGTGCTTGTCACGGCTGGCCCTCACGAGCCAGCATAAGACGCCACAGTCCAGTAAGTTGCAATTCAGTTCCTTTATTTGTATCGTACAGGGCTTGGGAGTACAAAACAACTAGCCACGTAGGCTTCGTTACACAACAACAATATGAACACACAAAAGGAGTTAGCGGCTGAGACGAGGGGCTCTCGTTCGCCGCAAAGGCAAGGAATATTAACGTGATACAAGGAGAGGGTAACGGCTGAGACGAGGAGCTCTCGTCTGCCGCAATAGCAAGGAATGTAAGCTAGGGAGAAGTACCATTCCTATGATAACAGGTAGACTTACATGCAGCGGGATATGTCGGGGAACCCAAGGAGCATGTTGATAAGGAGACAGGGGAAAGTCATAAGACTCTTGACGAGACAGCCGCAAAGTCCAATTCGCTCGCGCTGGTATTTAAACCAGCTGCTCACGATTGACAATGCGGCGCAGCTGCTCAGACTCTGACAGCAGAGAGCCCCCGAGCGTCCGGCCAATCAGAGCCCGGGAAGCCCGTGTGACGACACCTGCTGTCAAAAGCCTGACAGGGAGGAGGTATAATCCGAGCGTGGACAAAAGCGCTCGGGATATGACATATAACCGTGCTCGGGATATGACAGTGCTGCCCAGTGTCAGACAGCCTGGTCTCAGTCGCAGGTCATGGGTCTTGCAACAGGATAATGACCCAAAACACACAGCTAAAAACACCCAAGAATGGCTAAAAGCGAAACATTGGACTATTCTAAAGTGGCCTTCTATGAGCCCTGATCTAAATCCTATTGAACATGTGTGGAAGGAGCTGAAACATGCCGTCTGGAGAAGGCACCCTTCAAACCTGAGACAACTGGAGCAGTTTGCTCATGAGGAGTGGGCAAAAATACCTGCTGAGAGGTGCAGAAGTCTCATTGACAGTTACAAAAATCGTTTGATTGCAGTGATTGCCTCAAAAGGTTGTGCAACAAAATATTACGTTAAGGGTACCATCATTTTTGTCCAGGCCTGTTTCATGAGTTTGTTTTTTAAAATAATTCTGTTGAATCACAATTCAAAAGCATTGTCTGATTTTCATTTATTAATTTTCATAGAATTTTTATTTATTACCACTTTTGTCAGATTCAAGTTATTTCTGTGACCATTGTGGGTTTTTCTTTCATTAACAGAGGGGTACCAACAATTTTGTCCACAGCTGTATAATGGTGTAGGTTGTTGTCTAACTGTTAAGGTATAAGGTTGTGAAAATACGTAAATGAAAAGATTACAAACACAGTGTCACGTACCTTACGTCATCGCTTTCAAAGAGTGCCCAGGTGGAAGTAACCAACAGTCGTCTGGATCAGCTGCAGCCCTTAAAATACATTTGTGTTGTTTTTCTCCCCTTTGAATCTTTCTTTCATCGGTCAGGAAACAGGAGGTGACATTTGACAAGAGAACCGCCATTATTGTGTTTAGTGATGTTTGATGATGGGAGATGTGGTACACTAAGTGTTTTCACAAAATTAAATATTATTCTGTTATTATACGACAGCCGACAACTTTAATTATGTAGAAATTTATCTTTTAAATTGACAAACATCATATGTGTAAGTTGTGGCAAAATTCAATCGGGATCAAAAGATAATTTCACTCTTGCCATTCATTTCAATGGAGATTTTTTTTTTTTTCAATTTAAGGTCCCATATGCGGAAGTAGAGGGGACGTGACTTAGGCTCTCTATAAAATGATATCAGGCACTACTTTAAGGAAATAAAAAGGAGAGAACCTCTGCATAGAGATGTATCCACTTAGCGTATATATTTATTTACAGTATATCTTTATTTATTTATTATTCAAGTTATTCAATTTTTATTATTCCTTTTTCCTTTTCATATTGTGCACACCACTGAAGAGAGAGAAAGAAATGCCATTTCAATTCTCCTGTATGTCCTGTACGTATAGTAGTATTGACAAATAAAATCTTTGAATCTCTTGAATCTTAATAATACTCACAGAACTAAGAACAGAATCATGAATCTAACAAATGATAATAAATGAAGAAAATTCACAGAAGTAAACTCAAGGAGAGAACGAGAGCTGTCAGAATCAGAATGAGATTTATTGCCATTGTTCATGTAGTACACAAACTAGGAATTTGTCTCGGTGCAATGCTGCAACATTAAACAACATTAAACAGTCATAAGCTGTGATTCATGCCCTGGAAACAAAATATGTATTGGGCATATTTGGGGCCCAACCCACGCCCTGACAGCAGTAGTGTAAAGCTTTTGATTTTTTCCCCAAACCCTAAATGTTTCAGATCAAAAACTCATTAATATTGGGAAAAAAAAACCAAAAACATTTGGTAACTGTACTTTGCATTCATTCATCTTCAGCTGCTTAATTCTTTTCAGGTCGTGGGAGGGGGCTGGAGCCTATCCCAGCGTATTTGGGGCAGGGTACAGCCTGGACAGATCACCAGTCCGTTGCAGGGTTAAAACAGAGCGACAGACAGCCATTCACTCTCACATTCATTCCTAATTATCCATCCATCCATCCATCCATCACCGCTTATCCGGGGATCCGGGTTGTGGGAGCATCAGTCCAAACAGAGTAGGCCAGACTTCTGCCCGGTTCACATAGCACCATGATCCCCGTGATCCCTCCTGCAGGTGGTGAGCCCACTGGACGATGGGCCCCTGTGCCTCCTTTGGGTCCTTCATGTAATGCTGTTCATGCGGATCTACTGGACCGCTCTTCATCTGGCCTTTCACCCAGGACCAGTTTGCCTCGGGAGCCCCTACAAGGGCCAAGTTGCCCCTGACAGCATAGCTCCTGGGATCATTCAGGCACTCAAAACCCTCCACTATGATAAGGTGGCGATCTACCGAGGGGCCATACCTAATTATACCTTGTAATAATATTACATTAATAAGAGTAATAACAATCATAGAAGTCTTCTAATATCCTCCAATAATAGGGTTGAAATATGCAATTTTCAATATTTCAACAAGTCCTTTATAGAGGGCTAATATGACTTAAATTAGTCTTTATTTTCCAATGTACTGTACATGCATCGTGGCCACTTTAACTGTAAACTCTGAATTTCTTTCCTGAAATGTTTAGGTATGGACAAGCTCATAGATTGCAGTCTCTTTAAAATATGAGTAGATAAAAAAGGGTGAAATTAATGTGTCCTAAAAACCAACCAATACATTCAACAAGTTTTCACTTACTGAGAATGTTCAGCAGATTTAATTATAGCTGCCATGGGTTAAATTTCTCAAAGCATTGCAGATGCCATGGATGAAACCACTTCCATGTCTCTGCCTTCAGGGTTTTAATGGTGCTGTTGCAGTTCCTGCTGCTGACGGGTAGCTGCCACCATCCCCCTCAGATACCTGCTTGGTGGTATGGCCCATGCCTCGGTCAGGAAGTACGGAAGCTGATCCAGCTTATCGGGCTGGCTCTGCCAGGGGCTTCTGCCACCATATGGCTGACCCAGGCCCTGCAGCCTCCCCAAGAGTGACTTGTGCTTGGATCACAATAAGGATTTTGAGTATACGGCATACCACATTAGCTCTTTACCCCAAGCATGACTACACAGATGTTGTTTCAGCAAGTTCCTGAAAATATGAACCAAAGAAGGAATACAAAAAAGGAGTGTGAGCAGTATAAAGTTTGTTTGGTTGCACCAGCCTTCAACACGCCACGTTTCTCAGCTGTGGAAGTTTTAATCTCAGCAGTCACAGCAGTTTTCCAGGCAGTGCTTTGGCATTTCAAATATGCTTTCACTGGTGGTTTGAATGGTCTTGAGCCAATATTTACATACCTTTTGTCCCCAAAGGCAACAATAGAGAATATAAAAGAAATGGAGGGGAAAAAAGTTAACGGTTTTTACACTAGCCAAAGCTGTATCTCAATGTGTCTTACATCTCTGCACCCTGCTAGGCACCCGTCCCTCTCATCCCTCGCTCTTCTTGCCTCCTGGAGGGGAGAATGATTGAGGGGTGCTACCCTTGCCTTTTATCCTGCAAGTGAAGGTCTGCCTTTCTCCATTGAAAAAACATCAACTATAGAGGTGTAGTAAAGAAGAGGAAGGAGAAGGGGAGGGATGTAAAGTGTCACATATTCCCCTGAAGCACAATAAGCTATGCACAAGTTAGATGGAAGGATATGGAAAGTCATTATTTGCAGGCCTAAAGGGATGCAGTCGTTACAGGGGGCAGATGCTAGATCAACAACAGGCAAAAAAGACCAACCTATTAGAATCCCCTGTAGTATAGTGCTGTGCCATCAAAGACCTACAAGACTCTTGTTGTGGCTACCGTGCTATCTAATTTGTGCATGCTTATGTATGTGCAACTATTGCCCAAGGGAGTTGATTGTGTAATTTCAGTAAAATAGGTAAATTTATTCATTGAGGGCATTGTTTAGGCATGTAAGTAATTAGAATTACATAAAGAATGATACTGATAGAATGAATTGCTTAGCTGTTTATACAGTATAAACTGTACAGTATATTCTCTATTAAAAAGTATATAAAAATTGGATACCATTTTGGGCCTCATGTAGCAATTTTTTCTTAAATTTCTATTAAATCTTTTCTTACTTTTTTGTTTTTAACCAGACTAATGTGATCTTACCTAGGTGAACTGAATGCTGAATCTCACTTGGGCCCCTATTATGACGATCTAAAGTGCGCATATGAGCCATACTTTGTTTCTTGTGCCAGCTGTTTTAGTACTTTCCGGCAGTGCACTGTCGATTTTCATGCATTAACAAAAAACAATGTCTAATGTTACTGGTGCATTATTAATCACTATCTAAGTGGCATGTTTAAAAGGCATGCATGTTCCTATGCAGGGATTAGAATTTCCCAATGTTCGTTACTTTGACAGACTCAAGTTTTAAAAAACCCCATCATAATCCATTAGCTGATATGTCATTTTAATTTTCATATTATAAAAGACTGAAAAGCTTTTATTCTAATTTACATTTTCAATATTAATTGTGAACTTACAGGACAAGCATGTACATTAAACATTTATTTTATTCTCTCCTAAAGTGAACTGATGGATAGAAACTGTGGACCACTTGTTTTTTTCAGTGACACCAGAGACATGGGGCCATTCTGACAGATCAGTACACATTGTTGGGCATTTTGCACATTTTTATTTTATTAAACATGGTCGGATGTCCGTTGTGTAGTGAGACATGGATGGCACAGCTCTCATCAGTGCGTAATGATGATAACACTGGTCAACACCAAATTTATTGTCTCAGTTTTTTTTTTTTGCTGAATTAAGGACAATTTTGATGTGCCGAATCCAAAAATCACATTGGTTTTGCTCAATCAGGTCAACTTTTTGAATTATGGCCACATGTTGTTTTATACGTTTTTGTTTACATGTATGAGTGTTTTCGCTTTATATGATGCAAAATTCTTTTTTATGTCTTGAAATTCTCTGAATTTTGAATAATAATGATGTAACATTCAATTTACATGTACTTACCTTTATATAAAGGTAAGTACATGCACAGTACTAAGTAAGCACTAAGTAAGTACAGGTTTTTACTTAGCACCTGATCGAGAGAAACGGATGTCATTTTCGGATTCAGCGGTGCAAAATTGCCAAATCAGCTGAAAAAACACAGACAACTTACAAAAAATTATTTTTGTAATCCTGTGTAATCTGTCTCTATGTATTGCCGACTCATTTATTTGTTCCCACAGCCAATCTTGGTTGATGCCAACTTTATTTGGTAAACACAGCAAATTACAGTGTAGTATTTTAAGCCTGTTTTACAATTAACAACTCAGTCTTGAATATATTCCAGTGTGTGTCACAGAGAATGAACCCGGGACCTCAATGAGCACAAGAGCAGAAATGACCGAATGCAAAAATGCTCAGTAGCGGGGTAAGAAAGTTGCACCTCTGTGCAGTCAGTTGCTCATCCTGCAGCTCTCAGGAGCTGTACCCATGAATATTCTCAGCTCAGCATCCCAGCTCTCCAAGTTCCTGGAGCGTATTGGACCAGGACCCCACAGGTCACTGGTATAAGAGATAATTTGTCACGTTATTGCTTGTTGTTACCTCTGCTGTGCTTGTCCCACATTATCCACCTTAAATTTTGCTATCCTTTTTTGATTTCACCCATTCTCCTTCTTGTTTTTTCCAATGGCATCAAGTCTCATATCTAATAACTTTCCATGTAGTGATTGTTCTCATAATGCTGAGATGAGATTTTGTCATTGTCTTTCATTAAAGTGATTATTTTCCTGTTCCACTAACACCATTATTTCCTCTGGATCTAATTTTCTGTTGTGTTTGCAGGTCAGTTTTTGATCTCTGAAGGCAGAAACAAAAAAAGAGACACAAAATAAGCTTGCATCTATGACCAAAAACGCAATTTTTCCTTAATCATCATCATGTTGCAGCCTTGGCCGAGAAGGCACGCACACACTCTCACCAGGAGTCTAGGTCTGCCATGGCATTGCCTAGTTCTGATGGTATTATTCCCGTATCCCGTACAATAACCTGGGGGTAGGTCAGGCGGCTGTACGCTGTTCGCAGCCGTTCCTTAATAAATCAACTACAAAATGCCCACTAAGAATACACAAAATTTCCATGCTGTATATGAACTTCAGTACTTGCTATCTGGGATCTTAGTAAACCACTCCCTTAGTGTAGACGGCGTTTAAGCCCGTTAAAGGTGAGGAGAGGAGCTACGCTGATTTGATGATTATGTGCTACACCAAAAACACACCTCTGCATTTTTCACCAGCACATCTGTTTTTCCACCTTCGTAATAGCAAAACTGACTTGGTCATGTGCATATAAAGGAGTTATATCGCTTTGACAATACACTTTTGACTAGCTGATGCAATACAGCCCCTAAACTTAAAGTGAAGGGGCATGGCAAATTCTATGGTCAGTTTCAATCCATCCAACCATCCATACATCCATCCTCTACCGCTTTTCTGGAGGTCCGGGTTGCAGAGGCAGCAGTTCAAGCAGAGTAGCCAAGAATTCCCTCTCTCCAGGAACCTGCTCCAGCTCTTCAGAGAGGATACCAAGGCATTCCCAGAGCAGCTGGGAGACGTAGTCTCTCCACTGAGTCCTGGGTCTGCCCAGGGGTCTCCGCCCAGTGGGACATGCCCAAAACACCTCAAGTGGAAGGCGTCTAGGAGGCATCCTGATCAGATGCCCATACCACCTCAACTGGCTCCTTTCAATATGGAGGAGCAGCGGTTCTACTCTGAGCCTCTCGCAGATGAGTAAGCTCCTCACCCAATGTCTAAGAGTGAGTCCAGCAATCTGACAGAGAAAGCTCATTTCAGCCGCTTGTATCTGCGATCTCATTCTTTTGGTCATTACCCAAAGCTCATGACCATAGGTGAGGGTAGGAACGTAGATTGACTGGTAAATTGACAGCTTTGCTTTAGAGCTTATCTGACATAATGTCTGGCCCAGGAAACACGCACGCAGGCTCAAGATGGATTTAACAGCTTTATTCAATAAGCAGGTGTGTCTGAATGGATGTATGCGGTATGTGTATGTGTTGTGGGTGAACGCCGATGCGCAGGAAGCAGAGCAGCGCGCCGTACAGCCGGACAACCCTATGGAGAGAGATCAGAGGACAAGGGTAAAGGGCACCACACCTGGACAGGGATAATGAGTTGTGTGTTGCTTACTTGTGGGTACAGGTGGCTGGCATTGGCAAGGGAGAAGCCCGGAAGACAGCGTCCTGCAGAGCCTGCGTTGATGGGGAGGATTGATTGGCAATGACGGGGAAATCCGCCGCCGGGGAATCCACCTGTGCACAGGGGTGAAGACTTGGAGAAAGGTAAGGAATGCTTACGTGAGGTTGAAGTCTTGCTGGTGATCAGAGGTTGATACACGAGCTACAAAGTGCCGATGCGAACAGACGGCTCCAGACTGCAGCACTGGGCTGAGTGGGCTAAATAGCCCGCTGCTGACGAGGTGCAGGTGTGCGCGCAGCTGAAGCTGCTGATGAGCGGCGGGTCGTGACAGTACTCCCCCCCTTAGCAGCGCCTCCTGGCGCTGGTTTGTCCGGGTGCGCCCGGTGGAACTCCGTGATGAGACTCCTGTCCAACACCAAAGAAGAGCGCACCCAGGACCTCCACTCAGGACCAAATCCCTCCCAGTCCACCAAGTACTGCAGCCCGCAACCTTGGCGCCGGGAGTCCATGATGGAGGCGACTCTCCAGGCCGGGTGGCCGTCGATCATCATAGGCGCGGGCGGGGGGCAGAGGGGATCGGAGACAAAGGGCTTAATCTTGGACACGTGGAAAGTGGGACAAATGCAGAGGGAGGGGGGAGGGCCAGACGCACAGCCACCGGGTTAACAATTTTAGAAATGGTGAAGGGGCCAATGAAGCGTGGGGCCAACTTCCTCTTCTCAGCCTTAAGGTGGATATCCTGAGAGGCCAACCAGACCTGTTGACCCACCTGGTAGGCAGGGGCCGGTCTCCTGTGGCAATTCGCCGTAGTGCTGTTGTGCACCGCCGTGCGTAAGAGCACGTCGCGCGCCTTGGTCCACAGAGCCTGACACCGTCTCAGGTGCGCTTGGATGGAAGGAACCGCCAGCAACGCCTCCTGCTCTGGGAACAAAGGTGGATCATAGCCCAAGGACACCTTGAAGGGGGACATCCCTGTGGCGGAAGACCGAGCCGTGTTGTGGGCGTACTCTACCCAAGCCAGGTGCATGCTCCAGGAAGACGGGTTGGAGGAAGTGACGCAGCGTAGGGCAGCTTCCAGCTCCTGGTTGGCCCGTTCGCACTGCCCGTTGGATTGCGGGTGGTGACCGGAGGAGAGGCTAACTGTGGTCCCCAAGGCGTTGCAGAAACACTTCCACACCTCTGAAACAAACTGGGGCCCCCGATCCGAGACGACGTCCACCGGTATCCCGTGCAGCCTGACCACGTGCTGAACCAGAAGGTCCGCTGTCTCCCGTGCCGTTGGAAGACCCCGAAGTGGCACGAAGTGGGCGGCCTTGGAGAATCGATCCACAATGGTCAAGACGGCGTCATAGGTGTTAGAGGTCGGGAGACCGGTGACGAAGTCGAGGGCTATGTGAGACCAGGGCCTGCCAGAGATCGGCAGGGGCTTGAGCAGACCCGCGGGGGGAGAATTTCCTGACTTGCCGGTGGCACACACAGGGCACGCCCGGACGTAGTTGACGGTGTCTTTCTGCAGACCTGGCCACCAGAAGGAACGCTGGAGGAGATCCACTAGCTGGGATATGCCAGGGTGGCAGGCGAGTTTGGAGGTGTGAACCCAATGGATGACCTCCCCCCGGACAGAAGATGGAACGAACAGTCTTCCCTCCGGTCCGCCGCCAGGGTCTGGTTCGGTCTCCTGCGCCCTCCGGATCTTGTCCCTGATGGTCCAGGAAATTGCCCCACCACACACGAGCTGGGCAGGATGGTATGACCCGGCTCCTCTGATGTCTCAGGGGCAAACTGCCTGGAGAGGGCATCGGGTAGGCCGTTCTTAGAGCCAGGGCGATAGGTAATGGTGAAGCGGAACCGGGCGAAGAACAAGGACCAGCGCGCCTGGCGGGCATTTAGACGTCAAGCAGATCAAAGGTACTCCAAGTTCTTATGGTCCGTCAGCACCACAAATGGTAATGCAGCCCCCTCCAGCCAGTGGCGCCACTCCTGCAGGGCGAGCTTGATGGCGAGAAGCTCCCTGTCCCCGACGTCGTAATTCCGCTCGGCCGGAGACAAACGCCGTGAGAAGAAGGCGCAGGGTCGCTTGACCCCATCGGGGGGTGATCGCTGGGATAGCACCCCCCCCCCACTCCCGTATCAGACGCGTCAACTTCCACCAGGCACTGCAGTGCGGGGTCGACCTGGGTCAGGACTCGGGAGGAGGAGAACTCCGTCTTCAACGCCTGGAATGCCGCAGCAACCTCTTCGGTCCAGCGGAAGGTGTTCTTGGGGGAAGTAAGACGGGTCAGCGGGGCAACGATAGTACCGAAGTTAGGCACAAAATGGCGGTAGAAATTGGCAAACCCAATAAATTGCTGGACCTGCTTCCTGGAGGTCGGCGTGGGCCATTCAACTACCGCTTTAACCTTCGCAGGGTCAGGTAGGACCTGGTTGTGTGAGATTACAAACCCTAAGAAGGAGGTGGTCTTGGCGTAAAACTCACACTTCTCGGCTTTGACGTACAGCCTGTTCTCCAGCAGCCGCTGTAAGACCCGCCTCACATGCACCTGGTGTTCCTCCCGTGACCTGGAGAAGATGTGGATGCCATCCAGGTATACGAACACGAAGAGGCCGAGGAAATCCCGCAGGATGTCATTGATCAGGCGTTGAAATACAGCAGGGGCGTTGGTCAGTCCAAAGGGCATCACCAGGTACTCAAAGTGCCCACTAGGCGTTCTAAAGGCTGTCTTCCACTCATCCCCCTCCCTGATGCGGACAAGGTGGTATGCACTGTGAAGATCCAATTTGGTGAACCAGGTCACCCCCTGCAGGGAGTGGAAGGCAGTGTCCATCAGTGGCAGGGTGTAACGGTCCTTCTCCATGATGTCATTCAAGGCCTGGAAGTCGATACATGGGCGGAGTGACCCATCCTTCTTTGACACGAAGAAGAACCCTGCGCCGAGCGGAGACGAGGAGGGACGGATGATACCTGCGTTGAGTGACTCCTTGATATAACTATCCATCGCTTCCCGCTCCGGCGCTGACAAGCTGTAGAGGCGTCCGGAAGGCAGGGGCGCCCCCGGGCGGAGGTTGATGGCGCAGTCATAGTGCCGGTGAGGAGGAAGAGACATCGCCCTGGACTTGCTGAATACGAGGCCCAGGTCATGGAACTCCGAGGGCACCAGAGTAAGATCCGGAGGCACGGCCTCCTTAGCCGGGGGAGGAGAAGACGGGGCGCAGGCTGCGGATTGTAAACAGGTGCCCATGCAGAAGGAACTCCAGGCAGCGACTCTTCCTGTCTGCCAATCCAGCACGGGGTTGTGCAGACGCAACCAGGGGTACCCAAGGATGACAGGCGTCACAGAGGAGGACAGGACGTACAGGGTGAGATCCTCTCGGTGGTTACCAGAGATTATGACAGGGACTGGTTGCGTGCGATGAGTCACTTGTTCGAGGGGCGCACGGGAAAGGGTGATCAGGCTGAGAGGAGCGGCCAGAGGGTGGCAGGGGATGCCCAATTGGGTTGCCAGGCTCTTTGAAATGAAGCTCTGCTCTGCTCCTGAGTCCACCAGTGGGTGTGTGAGATGCCCCGTGGCGTTGTGACAGAATCGGATGGGCAAGGATAGGCTTGTGAGGGGATTTGACCGGTTAGAGTCCGCAAGGCCCCCTACAGTGACTCGCGGACCTCCCCGTTTGGCTTCTCCGGGCAATGCTCCACGGTGTGTTGATCTCCTCCGCAATACATGCAGAGGCCCAACTTCCGGCGGCGCTGTTTCTCCGCTAGGGGGAGCTTTGACCGACCAACCACCATCGCCTCCGATTCCTCGGAAGACTCCGGTGGAGGTAACGCCAGGGGGCGTCTTGAGGCGTGTGGACGGGGCCTCCACGCGAGCGGCTGCTAGACTTCCGCTCGGTGGACCATTCACGCAGCCTGTTATCTAAACTAATAGTTGTGGAGATCAGCTCTGCAAGCATTTCCGGAAGATCTCGACCGGCCAGCTCATCCCTCAGACCTGAGCTGAGGCTGCGGAGGAAGATGCCACAGAGGGCCGCCTAGTCCCAGCCTACCTCCTCGGCAGCGACCCGGAAGTCGATTGCGTAATCCGCCACTGACCGGCCTTCCTGTTGGAGGCCAAGGAGCCGGTCAGTGAGGACACTATCACGCCGGGAGTGATCAAACACCTCGAGGAAGCTCTGCACGAACTGGCTGTAGGAGAGGTTTGTGTAACTGGGCTTCGCCATAACGGCGTAAGTCCAAGTTAGCTCTCACCCCTCCAGAAGGTTTCCAATGTAGCCAATTCGGCTGTGGTCCGAGGGAAAATCCCCGGGAACGCGCAGAAACACCGACTCACACTGCATAATGAACCCCCGCGCTCCGCCGAGCTTCCCGCTGAAGCGGGCGGGGGTTGGGATTGGTGTGAGTCGAGTGGGCATCCCCGTGGCAGACTGACCGGGCACCGGAGCGGCGGGAGCAAACCCCCCCTGGCGAGCCGAGGGGAACGCCTGCTGGGGGTCCAAGCGGTCTAACCGGTGAGTTATGTTAACCAACTGGTTTAAAATCACCTGCTGTTGATGGGCAATTAAATCCACCCGAGCCTCGAGGGTGGAAAGACGGTGTGCGAGCCCGCTGTCTGCTGAGCCGCTCTGCTGGAGCCGTACTGACATAATGTCTGGCCCAGGAAACACGCACGCAGGCTCAGGATGGATTTAACAGCTTTATTCAACAAGCAGGTGTGTCTGAATGGATGTATGTGGTATGTGTATGTGTTGGGGGTGAACGCCGATGCGCAGGAAGCAGAGCAGCGTGCCGTACAGCCGGACAACCCTATGGAGAGAGAGCAGAGGACAAGGGTAAAGGGCACCACACCTGGACAGGGATAATGAGTTGTGTGTTGCTTACTTGTGGGTACAGGTGGCTGGCGTTGGCAAGGGAGAAGCCCGGAAGACAGTGTCCTGCAGAGCCTCCGTTGATGGGGAGGATTGATTGGTGATGACGGGGAAATCCGCCGCCGGGGAATCCACCTGTGCACAGGGGTGAAGACTTGGAGAAAGGTAAGGAATGCTTACATGAAGTTGAAGTCTTGCTGGTGATCAGAGGTTGATACATGAGCTACAAAGTGCCGATGCGAACAGACGGCTCCAGACCGCAGCACTGTGCTGAGTAGGCTAAATAGCCCGCTGCTGATGAGGCGCAGGTGTGCGCACAGCTGAAGCCTCTGATGAGCAGCGGGTCGTGACATTATCTCCCTCTTCACCACAATAGACCTGTATAATGTCCATATCACTGCAGATGTTGCTCTGATCTGTCTGTCAATCTCTCGCTCCATTCTCCCCTCACTCGTGAATAAGACCCCGAAATACTTAAACTCCTCCACTTGGGGCAGGAGCTTGTCCCCAACCCGGAGAGGACAATCCACCTTTTTCTGGCTGAGGCCCAGGGACTCGGATTTGGAGGTACTGATTCTCATCCCAGCCGCTTCACACTCAGCAGCAAACCATCCCAGTAAGACCTGTAGGTCATTGCTGGATGAAGCCAACTGGACAACATCATTTGTAAACGACAGAGATAAGATTCTGTGGTCAGCAAGCATGACACCCTCCATTCCCTGGCTGTGCCTAGAAATCCTGCCCATAAAAATTATCAACAGGATAGGTGACAAAGGGCAGCCCTGGCGGTCCAACTCTCACTGGGAATGAGTCCGACCGAGTGTTGGCAATACCAGCCAAACTCTCAAAACGGTTGTATAGAGACCAGAGAGCTCGTAACAACAAGCCCGATACCCCATACTCCCGAAGCACCCCCCACAAAAAACCACGAGGGACATGGTCGGATGCTTTTTCCAAGTCCACAAAACACATGTAAACTGGTTGGGCAAACTCCCACAAACACAAACCCAACAAGGTAAAGAGCTGGTCTGATGTGCCACAGCCAGGACAAAAACAACATCGCTCCTCCTGAATCCGAGGTTCGACCAACAGTGGTAATCTCCTCTCCAGTATCTTGGCATAGACCTTCCCAGGGAGACCGATGATCCCTCTGAAGTTGGAGCACACCCTCCGGTCCCCCTTCTTGAAGAGAGGAACCATCACCCCTGTTTGCCATGCCAAAAGCACTGTCCCCGGCCTCCACACAATGTTGCAGAGGCATGTCAACCATGACAGCCCAACAACATCCAGGGCCTTGAGGTACTCAGGGCAAATGTCGTCCACCCCGGCGCCCGGACACCAAAGATTTTTTTAACTACTTTGGTGACCTCAGCCCCTGTGATGGGCGAGTTGTCCCCCTCATCCACAAGACCTTCTTCCTCTGTGGAAGGTGTGTCAGTGGGATTGAGGAGATCCTCAAAGTATTCCTTCCACCACCTGACGATATCCCCAGTCAAAGTCAGCAGCGCCCCATCTGCACCATACACAGTGTAGACAGGGAGCTGCTTCCCCCTCCTGAGCTGCTGGACAGTTTGCCAGAATCTCTTCAACTCCGACCGAAAGTCTTGTTCCATGGCCTCACCTAACTCCTCCCACACCCAGGTTTTTGCTTCAGCAACCACCTGAGCTGCACTCCACTTGGCCTGCTGGTACACCTCAGCTGCTTTGGGAATCCCACAAACCAACCAAGCTTGATAGGACTCCTTCGTCAGCTTAATGGCTCCCCGCACCACTAGTGTCCACCACTTGGTTCGGGGCTTGCCACCACGAGATGCACCGATGACCTTGCGGCCGCAGCTCTGGGCAGCTGCTTCAGTAATGGAGGTGGAGAACATGGCCCATTCAGACTCCATGTCTCCAGACTCCCTCAGAATGTGGTTGAAATTCTTCCGGAGGTGGGAGTTGAAGAACTCCCGGACAGGGGTGTCAGCCACACCCTCACTATATGTTTGGGTCTACCAGGTCTGAATGACATCCTCCCCTGCCATCGGATCCAACTTACCACCAGGTGGTGATCAGTTGACAGCTCTGCACCTCTCTTTACCTGAGTGTCCAAGACATACGGTCGCAGGTCTGATGACACGATAACAAAATCGATCCTCGACCTGTGACCTAGGGTGTCCCGGTGCCCGGTGCACATATGGACACACTTATGCTTGAACATGGTGTTCATTATGGACAAACTGTGGTAAGCACAGAAGTCCAATAACTGAACACCACTCAGGATCAGATCGGGCAGGCCGTTCCTCCCAATCACCTCCCTCCACATTTCACTGTCGTTGCCCATGTGTGCATTGAAGTTCCCCAGTAGGACAATGGAGTCTCCAGGAAGAGCACTCTCCAGCACCCCATTCAGAGACTCCAAAAAGGGTGGGTACTCTGAACCATCACTTGGTGCACAGGCACAAATGATGGTCAGGACCCGTTTCCCAACCCGAAGGCGCCGGGAAACAACCCTTTCGTCCACCAGGGAAAACTCCAATATAGAGGCAGCAAGGTGGGGAGGATACAAGAATACCCATCCCTGCTCATTGCCTCTCGCCTGGGGCAACTCCAGAGTAGGCCAAGCTCCAGCATCTCTTCAGGATACTGGTTCCAGAACCGGAGCTGTGTGTTGAGGTGAGGCCGACTATATCTAGCCAGTAACTCTCAACCTCATGCACCAGCTCAGGCTCCTTTCCCACCAGAGAGGTGACATTCCACATCCCAAAAGCCAGTTTAGGAAGCTTGGGATCAGACCGTCAAGGTCTCTCACTTCGACCGCCGCCTGATCCACATAGCACCGGACTCCCATGGTCCCTCCTGCAGGTGGTGAGCCCACTGGAGGGCGGACCCATGTAACTCCTTCGGGCTGAGCCCGGTCAGGTCCCATGGGTGGAAACCCGTCCACCAGGCGCTCGCCATCGAGCCCCTCCCCAGGCCTGGTTTCAGGGTGGGGCTCCAGTAACCCCATACCGGGCAGGGTACACTGAATCCTTATTCTAACATTCATCATGAGAGTCTGTTGGATCGTTCTTAGTCTGGCACTTCACCCAGGACCAATTTATCTTGGGTGACCCTACCAGAGGTAAATTGCCCCGGACAACATAGCTCCTGGGATCACTAGAGCACACAAACCCCCCACCACGATAAGGTGATGATCCATGAGGGGCAGTTTCAATCCATGTTTAAAAAAAGTGGATGCAGCATCAGCTCGCATGCGCACGCAGCGACTGGCAGCTGGAAAAAAGTCTGTCGTCTGTGTGTCTTGTTTTTACGCACTTTAATGTGTTTTAACGAAATTCTCTGTGTTGTTTTTGTCCTGGAATGTTTGTGGACTGTATAACGAAGAGCTCCCTGGTTCCATCAATATGGATTTTCTCCCCATTTTTGCACTGCTGCTTCTTTCCCACCAGCTCTTTGTCTCTGAGGTAAGCGCGATCACGATCATGCCGGGGAGAATACAATATTCCAGGGACATGTTACTGCATTTAAACATGGATAATGCAGCATCCGTGATTGAGTCTATGCCGCAGCTGGCGGACTTTATTTTAAGAGACTCTCATGGCCACAGCGATGAGGGGAGAGACAAGAGGAGGAAGCACGGAAAGCGTGGAGGCGTGAAATTACGCCTGAGGAAACGTCAGTTTAACAGCATTCCTCTTCCTTCCATGATTTTGGGGAACGCACAATCCCTGAGGAATAAGGTAGATGAAATTCAAGGGAATGTACACTACCAGAAGGACTTTAAAAACTGCTGTGTCATGGCATACATGGAGACGTGGCTTAATGCGCATGACCGGGACGCGGACCTGTGGATTGACGGCTTTGGAGCCCCACTTCGCTCGGATCGGCAGGAAGAGGTAACGGGGAAACATCAGGGGGGCGGCGTATATTTATATATGAATAAACAGTACTGCACATCTGTCACGGTCAGAGAGCGCATCTGTACACCCGATGTGGAGCTTCTGTCCGTATCGCTACGTCCCTTTTATCTGCCTCGCGAGTTCCCCCAACTTTTCATCACAACTGTGTACATTCACCCGAGGGCAGATGCTAACTTCGCCTCCAGCACCGTCTTTGATGTGGTACAGCGGCTGCAGTCAATTTCTCCAGAGGTGCCAAACCTTATTCTTGGGGATTTTAACTATGTTTCTTTGAAGAAGACACTTAAAAACTTTTATCAGTATGTCTCCTGCCCAACCAGGCGAAAAAAGACATTGGACCTGTGCTATGGATCCATTGAGAGGGCCTATAAATCACTTCCCCTTCCTCCTTTAGGATCCTCAGATCACAACTGTGTACATTTGCTGCCCACATATAAAACTGCTCTCAGAAGAGGCAAGGTGGAGACCAGAGACATAGATGTGTGGACAGAGGATTCAGTGCACTGCCTCCAGGAATGCTTTAACTGTACGGACTGGGAGGTTTTCACACTGTCCTGCGGGGATGATTTGGACTCCCTGGTGGACGTCACATGCTCATACATGGCTTTCTGTAAAAATATGATCGTTCCACGTAAACGTGTCAAAATATATCCCAACAACAAGCCATGGGTTACAAAATCAGTTAAATCCTGCTTACAGAGGAAAGCACTTGCCTTTAAACAGGGGTCTGTTTCTGAGCTACAGGTAGCCACAAAAGAAGTCCGAAATTTTAAGAACAAAACAGAATTATAAATCAGAATTGGAAAACAAGATGGCAACAAAGAAACTTGGTTCAGCCTGGGCCAGTATGAAAACTATTGCAGGCCTTCAGAGCACAGAGCACAGTAATCGTGTGTTTTTAGATGGTTTTAATTCAGACACAGAGCTGGCTAATGCTCTTAATTGTTTTTATGGTCGCTTTGATTCCTTTGATTTTAGCACAGAAACCCAAGATTTGAAACAGAAACTCAAAGATAACCGGCACTTTAATATTGAGGTGCAGGATATTAAAAGGGAGTTCTGCGCTGTAAAAGTGAACAAAAGTCAGGGCCCTGATAATATATGTGGGCGCTTGGTAAAGTCCTGTGCACATGAACTGAGTCCTGTATTTCATTACATCTTCAATAAGTCCTTACAGACACATGTGCCCAAGATCTGGAAGGATGCTGTGGTTGTTCCCGTTCCAAAATACAGCTGTCCTAAAACGATAAATGACTTTAGACCAGTTGCTTTGACTTCAATTTTAATGAAAATTTTTGAAAAACTGGTCAGATGTGAGGTCCTAAAGCAGACTGAACATGCATTGGATCCTTTGCAGTTTGCCTATAGGCCTCACAGAGGAGTGGAGGATGCCACTGTCACTCTGCTTAACATGCTTTTTAAACATCTGGATTTTAATGGGACACATGCCAGGCTTTTACTTGTGGACTTTTCCTCCGCCTTTAATACAATCCAACCTCATATTTTAGTTGAAAGGCTCCTGCAACAATTTGATTTGAGCAATAATCTGGTGGGTTGGATTCTGGATTTCTTAACCAACAGGACGCAGAGAGTAAGGGTCAATGGTACATTGTTTGACCTAAAGTGCTCTTCTACTGGCTCTCCTCAGGGGTGTGTGTTGTCACCACTACTCTTCATCCTGTACACAAACATGTGTCGGAGCAGACATGACAACAGACACATTATAAAGTTTGCTGATGATTCAGTTATTGTCAGTCTCCTCCAGGATGGTGAGAGTGGCCACGGCCCAGTAGTTGATGATTTTGTTCACTGGTGTGAGGATTCCTACCTGCAGCAGAATACGACAAAAACTAAAGATATGATTATTGACTTTAGGAGGAAAACTCCCAGGCACAAAGTCACCGTACTAAAAGGTCAGACCACTGAATGTGTACAATCCTACAAATATCTTGGGACGATTATTGATAGTAATTTAAACTTTGACGAGAACTGTGAAAGGGTGTGCAAGAAGGGTCAGCAACATTTGCATTGATTGAGGAAACTTGCATGCTTCCAAATTGACCAAACCATAATGACAATGTTCTATCGGGCTTTTATTGATTCTGTTTTATCCTTTTCTTTAGTGTCATGGTTTGGTCAGATAAAACTAAAACAGAGGAAATCCTTGGATCAGGTAGTTAGATGGTCCATTCGTTTGCTTGGTGAGTCACAGCTGAGCCTGACATCCTTGTACACCAGCCAGGTACAGAGGATTGCTACCTCCATTTTAAATGATGACTCCCACCCTTTGCACTGCCACTTTCAGCTTCTTCCCTCAAGACGGAGGTTTGCTGTCCCAAAAAGTAAAACCCAGCGCTACAAAAACAGCTTTGTTCCTGCTGCTGTCAAAGAGTTGAAGAAGTTGTAACAATATATTGCACATAATTTAGGTACCTATTTATTAGCTCCATTTTATATTTACTTATTTTCGTAGGATTTTATTTGGGTTCTAAATCTTTTATTGGGTTTTAGACCTTTGAGTTTTTAACCTCTTTGACTAGTCTTTAACTTTTTAATATGACCCTTTTCTCTTATCTCTGGTTTATCGCTCATCTCTTTGTCTTTATATCCTGATTGATGGAGCCTTGAGTATTTTTATCAAGCTTATAGTCAGCTTCATGTGTGCCCGTGTTTGTGTTTATGTTGAATGTAATTGTGGCTTGTAAATATGGATGTCACCAGACTGCAAAACAAATCTACCTACGGGTACAAATAAAGTAACCTGAACCTGAGCCTGAACCTGAGTGACCGTAGCAAATGGAACATCAGATATGTTGACGACACCACACTCATAGCAAAGAACATACAGCATATGGCAGAACTTGTGAGAAAGCATAGTCTGACTTTTGGCTTGAAGAGGAACATGTCAAAAACATGTCATGACCCTGAACGGAGACTGAGATGTCATCACAGATGGTGAACCAATAGCAAGTGTAAACAAATTTAAGGATCTTGGCTCAATAATCAGCCCAAATGATATCTTCCAGAATCAAATCAAGGTATCGCTTGCTATGGCAGGAGGAATGGCAACTGACCACAGCAACATCTGGAGGTCCACAAACATCTCTTTGAAAATGAAGACAAAACTTGCTAAGTACTCATCTCAAGTGTGGCCACCAATGGTTGTGAGAGCTGGACCATCAAGAAGACTGATAAGAGGAGGATAACAGCATCTGAATTGTGCAACTTGAGGCATTCTTGAGAAATGAGGTGCTTTTTTATTGTACAATGGCCCTAGAGTTCTTGCGTTCTTCATAAGGGTGCCTTGGGATCTTCCTACAGCATGCTTACTGCTATCTTACGAAAATTTTTGTGCAACTCATGGCACTCTCAAGTCGCTGGTAGGAAGATCTTATGGCTTTCAAAACATTTTGTCAGCACAAATGTCGCACGAATAATGTATTTCCACCTTATGAACGCCTCACTACCGCCTATGCATGCTATATGAATCTCCATACAAACAGGGATTCATACAGCGTTTCCTGCGACTACTGTAAGGGGCCCTCAAGAACAACTTCAAGTGTTCCTGAGGCATACTTACAGCCAACATCTTGCGTAGTTCTTACGTTGTTCCTATGTCATTGGTATGGCCACCCTATGATGAGGGGTTTTCATGGGGCATTTCATAGAAATCTTGGGCAAGACCATCGACCTGGCCACGAACTTACGATCTATGAACACTGGGTTCTCCTATGATCGCGTTAAGAAGGCCATACAAAATGGTCCAAAAATCATTTGTACGGTGTTCGGAGCCGTTCATAAGGGTATTTGTGACCGTGGCTTTACTTCCACCCAGTCTCTCCAGCAGATATTTTTAGTGATCTTCAATCAGTGGGAAGAATTTCAGTGAACTGTTGAAGACACAGGGTAGAGGTAAAACGTGCAGGGTCCTCCAGGCCCTCCATGGAATAAGTTTGAGATCCCTGTACTAAACTAAAACTGACTTCAGCAGGGTTCTGAGATCCACATATACAGTACATCTCTTGAACAGAGACTTATGCCCTTCTCCATCAAAATAATTGAGCATTTGTCTACTTTTTAACTTCTTTGTTAATCCTGAAGTCAAGCGAACAGCTAACAGGAAATAAGCCATTTCTCAGAGACTAACCAGACAACCAACAACCCTCAGAGCAGTTATTGGGGGACCACGTTTCTGCCTCTGAGCAGCATTAAACCAACTTTAGGAGCATTTTTGTTTTTCTGAAAAAGACTTCTCAGCAGGACTGGAGTCTGACTGACTAGGCCACTAGGTTGCAGTAGTTGACCTATAAGCTGGCTTCAATAACACTGGTCAACACCAAATTTTTTGTCTAAGTTTTTTTTTTAGCTGATTTAGGACAATTTTGATGTGTTGAATCCAAAAATCACATTGGTTTTGCTCAATCAGGTCAACTTTTTGAATTATGGCCACGTTTTATACACTTTTGTTTACATGTACAGGTATTTTTGCTTTATACGATGCAAAATTCTTTGTCTTGAAATTCTCTGAATTTTGAACAATGATGATGTAACATTCAATTTACACGTACTTACCTTTACATAAAGGTAAGTAATTGTAAGTACAGGTAAGTACAGGTTTTTACTTAGCACCTGATTGAGAGAAACAGATGTCATTTTCAGATTCAGCGGTGCAAAATTGTCTTAAATCAGTTGAAAAAACACAGACAACTTACAAAAAAATATTTTTGTAACCCTGTGTAATCAATAGAAGCAGAAAAAGACTTAGCAGAGATATTCATTTTACAGATATTAATTGACTATCAATTAATTGTTGATAAGAATTTAGTTGTCTAATTTAAATTAGTTGTCAAATATTAGAAAATTCTGCAGTCCTCTTCAATGGGAGTTTATACACTGAGGTGTAGTTGTGTCCAGTGCTGAACTGGGATAAAAATTCAGGCGAGGAATTTGGTTTCATACCAGGCCACCCTATTGTTAAGATAATAAATGTGGCTACAACCTTTAAGCGGGAGGGAAAATATCTATTTTTGAATTTTTTTTTAAGTCAATTAATCATTTTCTCATTTTGTACCGGGCTCTGGACCTCTCTCCCTATCTCTCACATCTTGTTGCTCTGCAAAATGAGATAAAAAATGTAAATAACATAAGCTTAAACCTGTTTTTCTTGGGCAGCCACTTCTATGCACACTGATTACATTCCATCAAACAACATACCCTACATATTTAGGACTGTGGTTCTAAGTTGCACCTGAAGGTTCCTGCTCTGTGTCTGACTCTGAAATCTGCACCATCTCCTCTGTAGAAGCGGCCGTGGTGCTGCTGCTTCCTTCTCCACCTTTTCAGAAAAACAAAAACCATAGCTATTTTCAGTTTAGCTGACTGCTGTTTACATTCAACCAATGGCTAAATATACAGGTGCAGCTCAATAAATTAGAATGTCATCGAAAAATTGAGCTCAGTAATTCAATTCAAAAAATGAAACTCCTACATTAGACAGATTCATTATACACACAGTGATATTTCAAGTGTTTATTTCTTTTAACGTTAATGGTTATAGCTTATAGCTCATGAAAACCCCGCATTCAATTTCTCAAAAAAAATTAGAATATTACATAAAATTAATTTAAAAAAATGGATTTTTTTAAAAGCAAACTGTTCGGCGGCTCAGGAGGGGAAAGCAGCTCCCCGTCCACACTGTGTATGGTGTGGCTGGGACACTGTTGACTTCAACTGGGGATATCGTCGGGCGGTGGAAGGAATACTTCGAGGATCTCCTCAATCCCACTGATACGCCTTCCACAGAGGAAGCAGGGTTTGGGGACGAGGGGGATGACTCGCCTATCACAGGGGCTGAGGTCGCCAAGGTGGTTAAAAATCTCCTTGGTGGCCGGGCCCCGGGGGTGGACGAGATTCGCCCTGAGTACCTCAAGGCCCTGGATGTTGTTGGGTTGTCATGGTTGACACGCCTCTGCAACATTGCGTGGAGGTCGGGGGCAGTGCCTTTGGCATGGCAAACCGGGGTGGTGGTTCCTCTCTTCAAAAAAGGGGACCGGAGGGTGTGCTCCAACTTTAGAGGGATCACACTCCTCAGCCTCCCTGGGAAGGTCTATGCCAAGGTACTGGAGAGGAGAGTCCGGCCGTTGGTCGAACCTCGGATTCAGGAGGAGCAATGTGGTTTTCGTCCTGGCCGTGGCACATCGGACCAGCTCTTTACCCTCTCGAGAATTCTTGAGGGTTCGTGGGAGTTTGCCCAACCAGTTTACATGTGTTTTGTGGACTTGGAGAAGGCATTTGACCGCGTCCCTCGTGGATTTTTGTGGGGGGTGCTTCGGGAGTATGGGGTATTGGGTTCCTACTCTCACCTATGGTCACGAGCTTTGGGTAATGACCGAAAGAACGAGATCGCGGATACAAGCAGCTGAAATGAGCTTTCTCCGTAGGATTGCTGGACTCACCCTCAGAGATAGGGTGAGGAGCTCAGTCATCCGGGAGAGGCTCAGAATAGAACCGCTGCTCCTCCACATTGAAAGGAGTCAGTTGAGGTGGTATGGGCATCTGATTAGGATGCCTCCTGGACGCCTCCCACTTGAGGTGTTTCAGGTACACTACCGTTCAAAAGTTTGGGGTCACCCAGACAATTATTTTGTGTTTTCCATGAAAAGTCACACTTATTTACCACCATGAGTTGTAAAATGAATAGAAAATATAGTCAAGACATTGACAAGGTTAGAAATAATGATTTGTATTTGAAATAATAATTTTTTCCAGATACTCAACCTGCTCAAAGGAAGGTCAGTTTTATAGCTTCTCTAACCAGCTAAACTGTTTTCAGCTGTGCTAACATGATTGCACAAGGGTTTTCTAATCATCCATTAGCCTTCTGACGCAATGAGCAAACACATTGTACCATTAGAACACTGGAGTGATAGTTGCTGGAAATGGGCCTCTATACACCTATGTAGATATTGCACCAAAAACCAGACACTTGCAGCTAGAATAGTCATTTACCACATTAGCAATGTATATTAGATATTAGAATGTATTTCTGATTAGTTTAAAGTTATCTTCACTGAAAAAAACAGTGCTTTTCTTTCAGAAATAAGGAAATTTCTAAGTGACCCCAAACTTTTGAACGGTAGTGTACGTCCCACTGGGAGGAGACCCCAGGGCAGACCCGGGACTCGGTGGAGAGACTATGTCTCCCAGCTGGTCTGGGAACGCCTTGGTATCCCCTCTGAAGAGCTGGAGCAGGTGGCTGGGGAGAGGGAAGTCTGGGCTTCTCTGCTTGAACTGCTGCCTCCGCGACCCGGACCTCCGGAAAAGCGGTAGAAGATGGATGGATGGATGGATGGATGAATTTTTTAAAAGAAATGTTGGCCTACTGAAAAGTATCTCCATGTATACATACACTCAATACTTGGTTGGGGCTCCTTTTGCATGAGCTACTGCATCAACGTGGCGTAGCGATCAGCCTGCGGCACTGCTGAGGTGTTATGGAAACCCATGTTGCTTTGGTAGCAGTCTTCAACTTGTCTGCATTGTGGGGTCTGGTATCTCTCATCTTCCTCTTGACAATACCTCATAGATTCTCTATGGAGTTTAGGTCAGGAGAGTTTGCTGGCCAATAAAGCAAGGATACCAGGCTGATGGAAGAAAATAACTAAGCCTGTGACATCTCTAACTATGCAACTTGATGCCATTGTAAAAGGAAATTATACTCGACCACAGTATGAGAGCTATCTCGTATGGGATCCCAGAAAAATATAACAAAACCTCCAAAGAGCTGATGACTGAATTCATGGAAACTTAGAACATTGGCCATTGTTAAAAACATTACTTTTCACTGGGTCCACTTACTTTTCAATTTATTTTCGTGTTAAAGTAGCCTACACATTTCCTCAAATTTTCTATGCAGAATTTTTTATACTACAGAAAATGCCATTATCTGCGTTGTACCCCAAATTGTACAAAAATCATGACATAAAAACTATGACTTGAATTTTTATTCAATATATCACATGCAATATTTAGCATTTTATATTATACTATTGATACCAAAGGAAATTCAGATTCTCAGGAAAACTGCTGCTCACTGTATCAATTAATCATTAATCGATCGATAAGGTGAATCAGCTAGCAATGAATACATTTGTTTATAAATTTGCGACCCTAATTCAGTCTGTTGATTGCTCTTGGTTTTGATTGGACATGTTCAGAAAGTATAATCTGATACTCCTCCATTTTTATTTTGCTGATCAGCAGTCACATCACACTCAGATCCAGTGACAAACAAGCATGACCATGCCATGTTCTGTCATAGCTTAGCTAAGAAGTTGTAGGATTTTTCTGTTCTTTTTTTGAGGTTGCCCCCCCACCTCCTACCCACTACCTCACCCCGTACATAAATGTGATCAACAACTTTGGTGATGGTATTTCAGGACTCCAGAGGTCTGTAACTCCACTTAATGGCAGCAACCAAATATCCAAATACCGTTAAACTTCTCAAAATTAGCTGTCTAAACATTAGAAGTCAAATTTGTATCACATGCTTACACCATTTATCAAATACATGTAATAAAATATAAATATCATAAAAAGAAGAGAAGTGGGGGTATTTGATTTTTTAAATAAGGAGTGCTTTTGATTTTAGTTTGTTTTTGTTTTCTTTACAGGGGTCAATTATGGACCTTGTTTCACCTCAAGGCCCATAATTCTTGCAAAAATCATCCAATCAGAGTCAAATAGCAATATGCGCATCAACAGTGTATTTCAAACCTTGGTACCAAGTTTCAAAACATTTGGAACAAAACTGTAGGAGGAGCTGATTTCACAAGACAGTTACTGTCTATTAGCAGATGTGAAATACTACAACATAAGTCAGGGCCTATAACTCCTGCAAAAATCATCTGATCGGAGCCAAATTGCAATATGCACATCATCAGCGTATATCAAACCCTGGCACCAAGTTTCAAAAAAATCAAAACTGTAGGAAGAGTTGATTTCACAAAAGTGGGAGAAATGGATTAACAAACCGCCCCATACCATAATTCCCCTTCGGTCTTCGACCCCTATGATCTTCAACTGGTGGAGGATAAAAATAATATAAGCCAGAATGATGCCAGATATATTACCGACTGTAGATTAGTGATGTCTATTAGGGTGACTGAAATCTTAAGGACAAATAAAAATATAAATGAAAGCTTCCTAGTACCACTGTTAGCTCTTAAGCTAACACCTTTGGCTCCTCACCCATCTACATGACAGACAGTTAAGCTGACCAAGAATAGAGCAGCAGGCAGATAAAGGCTAGTGACATTTATCTTTTAGTGACGTTTTCCATTTCTTGACCTACAGGAAAACACCCAGAAGAGTCAAAACAGCTTCTTGGAGAGAAACACCATATAAATGCTGTGTTTTTTTAAGAGAAGCGATCTTTGATACTTCTTTTGACAGTCGTGTGACCGGTAGACACAGAAGGTTAAAACCTATAAAACACAATTTTTCAGTCAATATTAATATTTTAACTAGACAGCAGCTCCACAGCAAGGCAGAAGTGAGGGCAGCTTTGAAGAGGATGAAGAATGGAAAGGTGGTTGGTCCAGATGACATATTAGTGGAGGTATGGAGATGTTTAGGAGAGATGGCAGTGGACTTTTTAACCAGATTGTTTAACACAATGTTAGAGAGTGAGAGTATGTCTGATGAGTGGAAAAGAAGTGTTTTGGTACCAATGTTCAAGAACAAAGGTGATGCTCAAAGCTGTAGTAACTACAGAGACATAAAGTTGATCAGCCACACTATGAAGATGGGAAAGAGTTGTTGAAGCCAGGTTAAGAGGAGAGGTGACAATCAGTGACCAGCAGTACACTTTCATGCCAAGAAAGAGTACTATAGATGCAATGTTTGCTTTAAGAGTGTTGATGGAGAAGTATAGAGAAGGTCAGAAGGAGTTGCACTTTGTCATTGTGGATCTAGAGAAAGCATACGATAGGGTGCCAAAAGAGGAAGTGTGGTACTGTATGAGAAAGTCAGGAGTGGCAGAGAAGTATGTGAGGGTGGTGTAGAACCTGTATGAGGACAATGAGATGGTGGTGAGGTGCGCTGTAGGAGTGACGGATGGATTCAAGGTGGGAGTGGGATTACATCAGGGATCGGCTCTGAACCCCTTCTTATTTGCCATGGTGATGGACGGGCTGACAGACGAGGTCAGGCAGGAGTCTCCATGGACCATGATGTTTGCAGATGACATTGTGATCTGTAGAGAGAGTAGGGAACAGGTGGAAGAGAACCTGGAGATTTGGAGGTATGCTCTGGAGAGAAGAGGAATGAATGTCAGTAGAAGCAAGACAGAATACATGAGTGTGAATGAGAGGGAGGCAGGTGAAATGGTGAAGATGGAAGGAGTAGCGGTAGTGAAAGTAGATGAGTTTAAATACCTGGGGTCAACCATCCAAAGCAATGAAAAATGCACAAGAGAGGTGAAGAAGAGAGTGCAGGTAGGGTGGAGTGGGTGAAGACGAGTGTCAGGGGTGATTTATGACAGAAGGGTAGCAGCAAGAGTGAAAGGGAAGATTTACAAGACACTAGTGAGACCTGCTATGATGTATGGTTTGGAGATGGTGGCACTGACAAAAAGACAGGAGGTGGAGCTGGAGGTGGTAGAGTTGAAGATGCTAAGATTTTCATTGGGAGTGACTAGGAAGGACAAGATTAGAAATGTGTATATCAGAGGGACAGCTCAGGTTGAGCAGTTTGGAGACAAAGTAAGAGAGGTAAGGCTGAGATGGTTTGGACATGTGCAGAGGAGGGATAGTGGATATATTGGACAATGGATGTTGAAGATGGAGCTGCCAGGCAGGATGAGAAGAGGAGCACCACAGAGAAGATTCATGGATGTAGTGAAGGAGGACATGGAGAGGGTTGGTGTTAGAGAGGAAGATGCAAGGGATAGGGTGAGATGGAGGCAGATGATCCGCTGTGGCGACCCCTAAATGGAGCAGCCGAAAGAAGAAGAACAAGAAGAAAGAAGAAGACCAGCTCCACAGTTAGTACATCAACATGAACTCCAAAATGACACAAAAGTACCAGTAGGGAGGCAGAAACAGACTGAGGACAGTTAAAATCTGTCACAGAAAAAAAGCAAGCAGCACATACCGGAACAGCAGGTTTTGGGTATTGCTTAGGTTATTCCTTCCAGAAGCAATTATCAGTGAGACTATCAGTAAAAGCATGGAGCTGTTGATATAAAAATGTCCACTTCTGTATTGCTTTGCAGCACATTCCTGTTGCAGGGAACAGTAAACTGTAATAAGGCTGTTGGAGGCGTTAACTCTGGGGACTGTTAACTGACAGGCAAATTGGGTATTAGAACTAACAGATGAGATTTCTAACATGTTTAGGTTTGTAATCTCATCTCTTCTGTTATCAAATGACACAATTAGGATTTTCTTTATTGTCAATGCATTAGAAAATCCCAAGTTTATAAGATGATATACTATAATACAGTAACATTTACACTTTACAAAGTTTCATTCTGTGCATTTATCAATTAGATAAACGCCTTTCTCTACAAAGCTAGTGAAATCACAATAGTGTATATGTATGTGTATCTTTTAGGATTTCTGTATGGTTGTGTTCAGTATTTTTCAAGATGTCAGTCTTCAGTGTGTTTTGATTTATTTAAAAATATCTATATCATATTGTAATGTAATAATTCACCATTTACGTTAATTCTTTCAACATATGGGAAAATTTCAGACATTATTTGTGAACTGAGTTGATCCAATAATAGTGTAACGTCGGGGCCATTTTAAGGGAGCCAGGGATTTCCCAGCATGCTTTGCCAGTTTGAAACGTTACTGTGTGTGTTAAATGTGTTATTTCTGAGTTACACTGCTGTGCCATTATAACTGCATTATGATGACCCAGCAGTGTTTAGCAGGATTAGGGCAAGATGTATCTGTGTGTGTAACCATGATTGAAACGGAGGTCTGGGGGAATGACCTCCACTCCTCTGTGTGCTCAGAAGCAGGTTGGGGGTTGGGGTGTGTGAAAAGTAAATCAGGTTGATCACAGCCATCTGCTCCATTGTCTTTGTGTGAACCCTGCAAACGTCACACTGGTGTCAGAAGTGGGATATGGAGCAAGATGAGGATCCAGGCGGAGGTACAGCGGCCGGAGCGATTCATCGCTCAGCCGGCAACGGAGTGTAGAGCTGAGACGCCGGCCCCTGGAGAGCTTCGCCGCGATGGACGGAGCAGAGCAAACCAGCCCCATTTCCCGCCCTTTTCAGGGCAGGACGGGCTGGCGATTCCAGAGCGATTAGAAGCGGCAATCGACCGGGAGATGACAGTCTCATCCATCCAGCAGCGGGCCAAGATTCCCCGCTACAACGGCGAGAACCTGTTGGATGACCGCCTGGCCCAGGTCGAGTTGGCTGCCGCGCTGATCATCAGAGGAAACCACCGTGCTGAGAGCGAGTGGAGGAGGAGCTACGGCAGATCACAGCAGCGCGTGCACGAAGGAAACAGCCGTGGCGACGCGAGGAAGGACGGCTTCCGCTGCACAGAGCCAGGGTACATGGCATGGTACTGCCCCGCACACAGCGCACGACAAACTGGCCCCTCGCCGACGTTAAATTAGAGCGAGGTGGCATGGACGGGGAAAAAGCCGCCTCCTGCAGATGCTTCCCCCGGCAGATGACGTCACAGAGGCCTTTGGAGCGCAGCAGCAGTGGAGCGAGCAGGACAGATCCGGTCTTTTCTCGGGATCGGCAGGGGCTGGATGCCTGGGCGCGGGCCAGCGGCCGACTGGGAGGTCCTGGCAGCGGTGGGAGTCATGGGACCCCCGCTGCCAGAGGAGGAACTGTGCGTGTCCTACCGCCACCCGATGCTTTTCCTTTTGGTGACGTCACGGAGGCCCTCGGCGCAGGAGCGACGCAGCGGAGCGAGCAGGACGAAGATGCGGCCATTTTCCAGGCGCAGCAAGGGCTGGACGCATGGACGTGGGCCAGCAGCCGCCTGGGAGAACTGGCAGCGGTGGGAGTCGGCCGGAGCGGGCCTGGGACTCCCGCTGTCAGGGAAGGGACTGTGCGTGGTCCTACAGAGGCTGTCAGATGTGTCCATCCGCCCGCTGATGGCCAAACCGGAACCCTACCCCAACCAGATACTCTGACCGAGACTCAGATGGCCCGTGCATGCCGCCCTGGCACCGGGCTGACTCGCGTTGGATTTCTGAAAGTGGACTTTGAATTTTCTGGGGACAGAAACCAGTCCAGGGGGGGGCAGTGTAACGTCGGGGCCATTTTAAGGGAGCCAGGGATTTCCCAGCATGCTTTGCCAATTTGAAACGTTACTGTGTGTGTTAAATGTGTTATTTCTGAGTTACACTGCTGTGCCATTATAACTGCATTATGATGACCCAGCAGTGTTTAGCAGGATTAGGGCAAGATGTATCTGTGTGTGTAACCATGATTGAAACGGAGGTCTGGGGGAATGACCTCCACTCCTCTGTGTGCTCAGAAGCAGGTTGGGGGTTGGGGTGTGTGAAAAGTAAATCAGGTTGATCACAGCCATCTGCTCCATTGTCTTTGTGTGAACCCTGCAAACGTCACAATATAATGAAATCATTAAAAATTTAAATTAAAAAAAAAACAATACCTCAGATTTCATTATTACTATATACAGTGACATAAAGGATTACTTTTTTATTTCTTATATTTTTGTCAGTAACCTCTGGTTCTGTGATCCAGTGTTTGCAGTCAGGTGAGTGTCACGCTGCAGGCAGCAGCGCATTTTTATATGGTTTGCAGGGACACCTGTTGGCAAAATGTGGAAACTACAGGTATATTGAAGACAAGTTGAAAATGACCCACCAATCAAGAGTCCTTTTAATTTGTGTAATTCATTGAATAACAAACAAGATTTGTCATGCATAATGAATAACAATTAAAGCACAAGGCATACTCAATTTCTTTTTCTGTAAAACAAAAAAAAACAAAACAGGGTAAGAGTTTTTCTACTTTATTACAGAGTGCAGTCACACACTGAGCAGTCAAGTCAGCCTGTTAGGAATAAAAAAAAAATGTGTTTCCTTAGGACATACTAATGAATCATGTATAAAAGATAATCATTATTGGTTTATAAACGCAAGCGTCTCACAAGCCACAAGCACACAGTTCAGTCCCAGGATATGCAACAACTAGTAATACTGTAATTAAAACCAGAAACATGTCTGAAATTCTCAGACTTCAGACGACAGATTATCTCTCAACTAAACTGAAAACAAAAGCTGAAATCCTCCACGGGAACACTGCTCAAATGTCCAAGAACACATGAAAATTTTGATTCTTTTTGAATTAACAAACCTGCAGATCAAACACAAATTAAAAAAAGAAAAAGTTACTATTAAGAAGTTCAGTGTTTCCCATCCTTTTCTTCTTAATGTTCTCAAATTAGTAAGAAGTGACTGAGTTGTCATCGTGCACTGAGTAAAACAGGACGCCATACTTTATGTCACAACAAGTCTTCTTACTATCCTGGCCTCAGCTTTCGGGACTTAAAATGAAAAGCATTGCATACAAAATGAGAGGCTGCTTAAATTACAAGAAAAACAAAAAAAGTGAGTCCTAACAGCGCGTGTGCATCCTTTTAATGCTGCTTCCTTTTAGCTTCTGCTCATTTCCACGGCGCTCAACAGGTGTCGTTTGTGACCATCAGTCCTAGTTAGCAGCAAAAAGACTTTTCCTCCTCATTCAGTTTCACCTTTCATGGGCCAGATACCTTTGAAAGAGCGAGTGTATACAATAAATGGAATAATTCATGATTTTGTCATTAAAAATGAAAAGTTTCTTTTCCTCATACTTGGAATGTGTTTTGAAATTATACATAATGGACCACAGAGGTTCAGAAGTTTTCCAAACCTCCTCTAGCTACGATGGGAAACGTATGTAAGTCCTCCCTTGTGTTTCACAGGAGAGAGGTACCGGGGTTTTAATTATGTGCAGAGCTCGGATCATTACCATGGATGGGGGTGCAAGACAGGGCTTCTCCAGTCACGGCACCGTGCTCTGAGTCGGCCACCCCCTCCTCCTTTCTCTACCCTCGCCTTTCATGAAACAAACGAGCCCGGCCTTGTTACCCAGGCACAGGTTAACAAGCAGCAGCACTGGTTCATGCTGAAGAATTCTAAATATGTGCAAAACATCAGCTAATATATCAAACAGATGATCAATTCAAATAATGGTGGTAACAAAGTGCATGAAATATAGTTAAAAGAAGTTGTCTTGATTTACTCCAAAGTTTATTTTTGAAAAATTCAATTACAAAATTTACAACACATTGCATTTCATGACCGAAATTATTCACAAAGCATGTCGTATCGTGACCCTATATGATCAATCCACTTAATCCTGCACAACGCAAGTGCACAGCTGGAAACAATCCAAGTACCAGCGTGACACAGATACATCCAACACTTGCGCACATCCATCCCAACCCAGTTCTAAACTTTCTCAATTATTCATTAATATGAAATTGTGTTTGTCTCATGTGGAACAGTGCGATTTCCTCCTGCGACATCCAGGCATTGTTTGGCCCCCTCTCCAGAGCCACTGTCACTCCTTTGCCAATTTCTCAGTTGACACAAATTGTTCAGGAATCCATTTCCCTCCTGATACTTAGGAGAGGCCTGATTTGTCCTAATCCTGAGACCATTTGTAATACAGAAGACTGGGATAAATAATAAATTGTGTATGACAGAGTCAAAGAAACACAAAAAAATGGAGCTTGCGAACAAATGGGTTTGCTTTATGCTTGAGAAAGAAAGGATTTCGATTCTGGTTGCATTATCAAATCATGATATGTATATTCACTGCTGAAATGAATAGTGATGAGTGGAACGTGGAAGAAATATGTAGAACAAAACTAACTAGTGTGCGGCTGCTCTCCGGTGTGATGGTGCTGGCTGAGCAAGTGTACAGTTTGGTATTTTGGTCTTAGAGCAGATATTGTTTGAAAGTGTGAAATCTTGACTAATTACTATTATCAATGTCTCACTATTAATGACACATAATTAGGATTGTAAAATCTTGTCTTTATTGAACTTGAAATGTTATTTCTCATATAAATGTTATTTTTAACATCAAAAGGCTGAACATTATCAGTGCTATTCAATGGGTTAATCATGAACAAAATGAAATCATGCTAATTTGTAAAATGTGTATGAAATTTAACTGAATAAAAGCAGTTTTTCCCAATGATGCCGAACTGACAGAAAAAATCTATCTCGAACAAAATGCAATTTTACATTTTAAAGATCATTTCAAATCAATATAAATATATGAGGATTTCTATATCAAATACTTACTATTGGCAAACAAATTAAACTATACTGAAACAGTGAATTCACTGTGATGTCATTATTCTTTCACATGGTCAAATGAATCAAGACATTTAAAGTGACCCGTTGAAAAAATTTCCCAGTGGCACTTTTCCCCATGAATGCTGCATGCTGAGAATGAATTCATACATAATTTGGAAACGGTCGCCCTGTGATCTTCTGTAAGCACTGCTCATTCAAATCCTGCAAAAGGCTACTGAGCAACTTTAATAAAAGATCAGTGATGCTAAAGACTCCCATAAAACAACACTCATCCATTTTAATGCTCACAAATTTCCATTCCAGTTTCCTTTGTAATTGAGATTCATTTTGCAGAAACTAAATTAGTTTGAATAGTATAATTTGTAAATATATGTTAATTAACCCCTTTTCTTCATCTGCAGTGATAAGACCAAGCAGGGCCAAATGAAATTCAAACCTACCTGCGAGGCAGACATAGGACCTGTCTATGAATTAAGGCAAATAAAAACACTCCAGCACAGTTTACTTTTTTGCACACTCAGTTGTTTTTAGTTAGGCGAAGGTCTTAATTGCATTGTCGTTAGTGTGTCTAATAATCGCCACAGGACATTTGGGTTTATGAACCTATGCGGGCTCTTACTGTGTGTAAAACCTGAAAAGGAAAACCACAGGAAAAGGATGCCCACCACTGCTCCTTAATTTAAAGAGAGATTAATAAAGTAGTTGCTCGACTTGCAGTTTGTTCTCCCTAAGGGTTGTATTAATAATCTCGGAGATACAGGGTTCAACTGTGGAGATCTGCCCTTGTGAAAGACCGACAAAACTTAAAAGGCTTGTCTTAGAGGATCACTGATGTGCTGCTGTTACTTGTCGTCTATAATTTACTTTGAGATTTATGCAGATTAAATGTTAAATGTGTCTGTCTTTACAGTAAAAACTACTGTACTGTCTGGTGGACGATAGCGCTGAGAAAAGACTGGTGGAACAAGGAATACTGGGGATATACACTTATCTATTAATGTATATACTAACAGATGATTAATAAAGTTTGACAAGCTATAAAGTGTAACTGTCATTTTTCCCAAAGCCATTCTAGATCTGCAAGTGTGCAGAAGTGTTTGGAAAATGTTTACACAGGTTCAATTATTTTCTTTTAATTTCTTATAATTTCTGTAGCTCAGAAAAAGGTGCAACTGGAGTCACTCTAAAAATACAGAGCTATGAAGATTTACATTTAAATTCCTGAAGAATGCATTTTTTAATCAGTGCACCAACAAGAAGAAAGTGTTTTTCTACATTTTCCGTATTGTACAGAACAAAGTTGCCTGTGTCTAGTGTGTCTACTCTTTTCTAGTGCTGAATTTTATTCTAACACTCTGAGAGCTAATTTGACAATAGTCATATTGCTGTGTATATACGCGTCTATATATTATTATTTCAAAGTCTGAATAAATACTGTAATTACACTTATAATTGTAAAATTATCTTTTCAAAAAAGGTTGAGTATGTGTGGTCATCTGAGAATTCCCATAAGTTCTTTTCAAAAATGTGCAAGCAAAAGATAAACCTCTGTTCGTCCCACAATGGGGAAATTACAGACATGAATTTGCATGTTTACACATGACAGTCTCAGGCATGTGCACAGATAGACACCAGGTGGTGCTCTCGTTCCTGCCCCTTTGCCTGTTGAGGTGCCCTTCTGGAGTGTTTTTTTTTTTTTTTTTAAAGGTATTACAGATTATAATTTCTCCCCATGGTGACACCAATCAAACATCAAATGTGTGTCAAATCAAACATCAAATGTGCTTTAATGTCTGATAACTATATTGTGACTGTCCAATTAATTCTGTGTGACCGCCGTATGAGCCCTGAATTTATTTTCACCAATTAGTGATTTTTTTTTTGTAAACTTGTAGCATTTTTTCTTGGAAAGTTATAAATTTTTTTTATATAAATCTGTAACTTTTTCCAGGCAAATTTATTACTATTGTCTTTGTTTCAGAAAATGCATGAGGAAAAGTTACTTTCTCAGTATCATATACCTGTTTAGAATATGACATTAGTTGTGTTTTTTGTTTGTTTTTTTGCCTCCAGGTGAATTTCTGTTTTTTGGTGCTTTTTCCCCTTTTATGATGTATAGTTTATGTAATGGAAAAAGGTGTAGGTTATATAAGCTTTGCTTCCACCTACGCCCTTTCATTTTTTTCATCTTCTGTTTTATTTTTATGTATTGTAAAATTAACCGCATAAACTTGAACTAATAAATTTATTACTGTTTTCCTTTAAATTTGCCATATTTTGTGATAAATTTATTACTTGTCCTCCATAAAATTTGCAACTTTTTTTTTATCAAATGTTGATGATTTTTCTTACATTTGCTGCTACTCTCACTGATTTACTAAGCTGTCCTGTATAAAGTGTTTTTGTAGTCTTTATGGGGATGGAGGGAGGCAGATTAATAAAAGAGGATACTTTTGATTCATTTTGCTGACAAGGAGAATGGCCTTTTTATTTTTTTTTTCTCAAAAATTTACTTATTTGAATGCAGGTTTAATACTTTATTTATTGAAAGAAAATTCTTCCTTTTTCAGATTTTTTTTGTGGAAGAGATGTTCATTTTTTAGTGGAAGCTGTCCATTTTTTGCAATTGATCTTTTGCCATCTAAATAAATAGTAACTAATGATGAAGACTATGGTCTCTCTGTGTGAGTTGATAATTTAGCGGAAATCGATGGGATATTAAATATCTCAATGAGTATAGGTATTAAAACAAAATAGATACAATAAGTAAGTACAGTAAAATTTGTGCTATTGTATGAAACTTTACTTTTTTTCAGTATTTCGGAGTGCTCTTTTTTTGGTTGAGCATCTACCCCCGGAAATTTCTGTGCACATCACTGGATGCTGCACAGCTTAATTGACCAACTTGATCAGGTCTTTAACTTTCACATTATTTTTCAACGTTATGCCAAAATCATTTGAATAATAGCATGCTCTGGTTTTTTTTTAAACACAGACAAAATTACAAAACTATAGAAGTGCATACTGCATAAAGCTGACTAGTACTAATAGTTTTGAATGCAAAAGACGCAATAGATTTATACAATGGTCCCCTCCGGCATACAACTAGGAAAATACTGGTCGCTATGGAGGGTGAGAATATGTATGGGTACATAATCATACCATATAGGATAACTAAGTAGACGGTTTTGCTGTTTCATCCCATCTAGCAACAATGCTCTGCACTGCGTGTGTTTATATATCTACATATTTATTCCATCTAGCAACAATGCTCTGCACTGCGTGTATTTATATATTTTTTTAATGAATGAATGAATTTTATTTATTTCGGATAGTACATTACAGGTTAAAAGAAACTGTATAATATAACAACAAGGTCAAATTAGACAAAGACTCATACAATTCCACGTAAGTTATCCGAAATGGGTGATGGCTGAAGCCGCAGTTTATATTGCCCACCCATATTCCATCCAAGAATTCAAAGGAGAAAAAAGAGAAAACAAGACAAGAGCGATTACAATTTAAAACAAGGCTAAGACAAAATGTGACTGAGAGAAAAAGAAAACTGAGCTAGTCTAAGTTAAGCGGTTACTATTCAAAAACAAATCTAAGACATAGTGTCACAGAGAAAAAAAGAAAAAAAGAAAAACTAAGCTACAACACAACACAGGCTGGAAATGTCAATCCTTATGTGAGTTTACATGTCGTCTTGTAAATATGTTTGGAGTATTTCTTCCTTTAGTTTTTGTTTAAATTGTCCAAGCTTTGTACATGATTTTAATTCAGGTCCAAAATCGTTCCATAATCTGACTCCTTGCACTGAAATACAGTGTTGCTTGGTGGTTGTTCTCACTGTAGGCTTTTGAAATATACATGTTCCTCTGAAGTGATATCGTTTCTCCCTTGTTTGGAACAACTTTTGGATATTTGCGGGCAGTGATAGATTCTTCACTTTGAACATTATTATTGCGGTTTTAATCAGATCTTTCAACTTGAGAGTTTTTTGTTTAAGAAAAAGTGGGTTTGTTGGTTCCCTGTAAGCTGCTTTGTTTATTATTCTAATAGCTCTCTTTTGAAGCATAAAGAGTGGATATATGTTTGTTTTATATGTATTTCCCCATACTTCATTACAATATGTCATGTATGGGAGTATTAATGAATGGTACAAGGTGTATAGTGTAGGTTGATTCAGCAAATTTTTCACTCTGTGTAATATTGCAATTGATTTGGATACTTTACCTTTTATATAATTAATATGTGGCTTCCAACACAGTTTGTTATCAATTATTACCCCAAGGAATTTAGTTTCGGATACCCTTTCAATCTCTACACCATTTACACTGAGTTTGGGTACTGGGTAGTTGTGATGGTTGTTAAAGACTATAAATTTTGTCTTGCTTAAATTGAGCGTTAATTTGTTTGAATCAAACCACAGTTTAAGCTTTCCTAATTCCTTTCCGAGTGTATCCAGAAGTTGTTCCAAATTGTTTCCACTGCATAGCAGATTAGTGTCATCAGCAAACAATATTAAGTCCATTTTTTCTGAAACTTTACATATATCATTTATATACATATTGAATAATAATGGTCCCAAAACTGAACCCTGTGGGACTCCACAGGTGACCTTCAGTAACTCTGAGTTTTTGCTGTTAACACATGCAAACTGATATCTATTCTTTAAGTAACTACTTAACCAGGACAGTGCTACCCCTCTAATACCACAATTTTGTAGTTTCTTTAATAATAGATTGTGATCTACTGTATCAAATGCTTTTTTAAGATCCAGGAATACTCCAACTGAATACTCTTTATTTTCAATGGCTGTTGATATTTTTTCTGTAAATTCCATTAAGGCATATGCTGTTGTCCTTTTGTGTCTGAACCCATATTGCTGCTCACACAATAAATCATTCTTCAGTATGAAGTTGTCAATTCTCTCATAGAATATTTTTTCAAGTATCTTGGAAAATTGCGGTAATAGTGAAATTGGTCTGTAGTTGGAGAGTTCCCCTCTGTCGCCTGTCTTGTAAATCGGAATTACTTTAGCTATTTTCATTGCATTGGGAAATATACCTGATTGGAGAGACAGGTTACAGATATACGTCAGTGGTTTCACTATGCATTCGATAACAGTTTTGACTAGTAGCATGTCAATACCATCGCAGTCAGTAGATGTTTTACTTTTGAACGATTTAACAATTTCAATGACCTCTCTTTCGTCTGTGTTCTTTATGAAGATGGTGTCTTTTACAGCAGTGTTATTGCATATTGTATCACCTGTAGGCGCCGTAGTGGGTATTTCTCGGGCCAGTTTAGGTCCAATGTTAACAAAAAAATTATTAAATTCATCTGCAGGTGAAGCTATATTCACATTCGGAGTCGATTTATTATTTTTTGGAATATTAGTTGGGTAGCTAGTATTTCTGCTTTTATTTCCAAGGATACTGTTGATTATCGTCCATGTATTTTTAATATTGTCTTTGTTTTTTTCCAGTTTTATTTACATATTTATTCCATCTAGCTACAATGCTCCGCATCTGTGTGTCTATACATATATATATATATACACACTACCGTTCAAAAGTTTGGGGTCACTTAGAAATTTCCTTATTTTTGAAAGAAAAGCACTGTTTTTTTCAGTGAAGATAACTTTAAACTAATCAGAAATACACTCTAATATCTAATATACATTGCTAATGTGGTAAATGACTATTCTAGCTGCAAATGTCTGGTTTTTGGTGCAATATCTACATAGGTGTATAGAGGCCCATTTCCAGCAACTATCACTCCAGTGTTCTAATGGTACAATGTGTTTGCTCATTGCCTCAGAAGGCTAATGGATGATTAGAAAACCCTTGTGCAATCATGTTAGCACAGCTGAAAACAGTTTAGCTGGTTAGAGAAGCTATAAAACTGACCTTCCTTTGAGCAGGTTGAGTATCTGGAAAAAATTATTATTTCAAATACAAATCATTATTTCTAACCTTGTCAATGTCTTGACTATATTTTCTGTTCATTTTACAACTCATGGTGGTAAATAAGTGTGACTTTTCATGGAAAACACAAAATAATTGTCTGGGTGACCCCAAACTTTTGAACGGTAGTGTATATATTTATGTTTATATGTACATATGTATACTTGCTGCTCTTGTTTCTTTTTTTTTCTCTTGCCTTCTGATTGTTGCTCTGAGTGTTGCTATCCCTGTGCTGTTGCAATCCTGGAATTTCCCCATTGTGGGACTAATAAAGGCTTATCTTATCTTATCTTATCTTATCTTATCTTACCGCCTCATATGTTCTGATGCTCTAAAGCTCAAGCAATTTAAAATTACAGTCATAAGGAAACAGAAAATAAACTGTCAATTTTAAAAAGTAATTAAAGCAAAAATAACCTGACGTGCAAACATAACTGAAAAGTTTTTTTGGGTTTTTTTGGGGGGGAGGGGGGCTGGATTCATTCCCAGTATCGAAAACTATCCTATGTTGCTGTAATGAAATCCACCAAAATACACTTCTGTCATATCACAGGCAAAACTTCTGTCTTTTAGATATTAGCTGGTTGATACAAAACAAATTCTTGTTTTATTTAGAATGTACAGTATGTTTTTTTAATCAGAACTAAACAAATGTAAGTGTTGTATTTTTTTAGCTGTTTTCTAGGAAAAACACACAAGATGCATCATTTTTTTTAAAGTTTTTTCTACACTGAAGCAAAATTTAAAGTCTGTATTGTGTGTAATGCAGCTCTATAAGCAGAAGAATAAATAAGAGTCAGATTAACCAGTTTAAAATAATCTGATATCACCTTAATTCTGGAAGTGTCTCGCTTTGTTAATTTAGATAACAACAAAGCTATTTTTTTCAAAACGTCAAGCATCAAATCCATGGTGAAAATAACATTCTTATAGTGGACTCTTGACCACCTGTTCGGACTTCATACTAAATATTTCATAGTTGTTTTTTTTTTTTTTACATTTTTACCCCCGTTGTGTGGCCCTTTGATGTTTTTGTTCCACATCCTTTCCTCCTTTTCATCCTCCCTGAAATAGCTGAGGAATAATCCTACAGTTTTCTCTTTTCATGCCTGAAACTTTGCATTACATTTTAACATTTGTCTAGAGAACATCCTTTTTTCCTTCGATGTGAGGGATCATTTTTAATAGAAGTGGAGGGCCAAGAAGAGCTATAAATCTGTACTAAACACGGAGCACTGTGGTCTCTGGGAGAATGATTAACATCTGGGAGCCGAGGTGCTGCTTCTCAGTGCTATTTGGCTGCCGTGTGACTCTCCTCGGCCTTGATGCCATTTGCCTAATCAGACGATAATTACTACAGCATATTCTTTTTCTGCATCCACTGTAGCAGGAACTCATTCAGATAGCTCTTCACATGAAAGATTGAATTTCTAACAGTCTCACCAATGTATCAGTTTGTGTTGCTTGCTGGATGCACTCATATGTCATAATTTAAGATTGGAGCAAAGTAAATGATAACGTCATTTCTTTGGGGGATTTTTAAAGATGATAGACACAAATTCTTGTGAAATTGACCTCATTAATCTTATTTGTTTAATTAATAATTCTTGGATGATTTTCTTTTTACTAAAATAAAATGTATTTCATTTTATCAGTTAAGAAAAGTTAACATTCCCTCATGGATCGTCACCTTGTTGTGGTGGGGGGTTTGCGTGCCCTAGTGATCGAAGGAGCTATGTTGTCCAGGGACAATTTGCTTCTGGTAGGGTCACCCAAGACAAACTGGTCCTGGGTGAAGGGCCAGACTAAGAACGATCCAACAGACTCTCATAATGAATGTTAGAACAAGGATTCAGTGTACCCCGCCCGGTATGGGGTTACCGGAGCCCCACCCTGGAGTCGGGCCTAGGGAGGGGCTCATGGCTAGTGCCTGGTGGCCGAGTTTCTGTCCATGGGACCCGGCCAGGCTCAGCCCAAAGGAGTTACATGGGTCCGCCTTCCAGTGGGCTCATCACCTGCAGGAGGGACCATGGGGGTCCAGTGCTATGTGGATCAGGTGGCACTTGAAGGCAGAGACCTTGGCGGTCTGATCCCAAGCTTCCTAAAATGTCTTTAGGGACGTAGAATGTGACCTCTCTGGTAGGGAAGGAGCCTGAGCTGGTGTATGAGGTTGAGAGATACTGGTTAGCTATAGTTGGCCTCACCTCAACACACAGCTCTGGTTCTGGAATCAGTCTCCTCGAGAGGGGCTGGAACTTGGCCTACTCTAGAGTTGCCCCGGGTGAGACATGACGAGCAGGGGTGGGTATTCTTGTATCCCCCCACCTTGCTGCCTCTATATTGGAGTTTTCACCGGTGGACGAAAGGGTTGTTTCCCTGTGCCTTCAGGTTGGGAAACGGGTCCTGACTATCATTGGTGCCTATGCACCAAATGATGGTTCAGAGAACCCACAATTTTTGGAGTATCTTACTGGGGTGGTGGAAAGTGCTCCTCCTGGAGACTCCATTGTCCTACTGGGGGATTTCAATGCGCATGTGGGCAATGACAGTGAAACCTGGAGGGGCGTGACTGGGAGGAATGGGCTGCCTGATCTGAACCTGAGTGGAGTTCAGTTATTGGATTTCTGTGCTAACCACAGTTTGTCAGGGCTGTGGATCGTCACTTCCTGTGGTCATGTATCATCACTTCCTGTGTTGCTGGCTGTCATGTATTTTTTCTGTGGTTAGCTCTCCTCAATCTCCTGAGGATTACTGCTTTTAATTTATTTTAATCCCTTTTTCCATCTACTGTCACCTCTCTCTTCTGTTTATCAAGCCTCTTGCACCTGTGTGCGCACTCAGTGTCATCTAATCACCCTCTTTAGCCTTTTGTTCACCTTTCATCCATGTTTGTGTTAGCTTCGGGTTAGCCACTAGCTATGGCTACGAGCTCTCCTTCCCCTTCTCCTCTGGTGTGCTTTCTGTGTCAGATGTTTAGCTACACCTCTGCCTCTTTTAGTGACAATGGTAAATGTAATAAATGTTGTCTTTTTGAGGCACTCGAGGTAAGGTTGTGTGATTTGGAATCCGGGCTCCGCTGCATTGAAACACCGTCTGTGCCAGTTAATAATGACGGACACCCCTTAGCTGCAGCGGAGCACCCTAGCATAGGGCGGCCTGCTAGCCGTCCCCCGGCTTCCACCTCTCCTGAGCAGCCAGGAGAGAACGGATGGGTGACGGTGAGAAGGAAGCATAGTCACAAGCCTCTGGTTCACCACCAACCTGTTCAAGTTTCTAATCGCTTTTCCCCGCTCAGCGACACACCCGTTAAGGAAAAAACTCTGATCACTGGCGACTCTGTAGTCAGAAATGTGAACCTAGAGACTCCAGTGGCCATAGTCAAATGCATTCCCGGGGCCAGAGCAGGCGACATCGAGTCAAATTTGAAAATGCTGGCTAAAAGTAACTGTAAATACTCCACAATTATTATCCATGCCGACATTAACAACATTCGACTCCAGCTGTCTGAAGTCACAAAACTTAGTGTGGAATCGGTATATAACTTTGCCAAAACAATGTCTGCCTCTGGAGTATTCTCTGGGCCCCTCCACAATCTGACTATTGAAGACATGTTTAGCCACGTGTCATCCTTCAACCGCTGGCTGTCTGTGTGGTGTCCTGCAAACGATGTGGGCTACATAGACAACAGGAACTCATTTTGGGGAAAACCCGGTCTTATTAGACGAGACTTGATACTATCAATCATAATATTCTACTTGATAGATTAGCACACCATGTTGGACTTAATGGAACTTTGTTGCAGTGGCTTAGATCTTATTTATTTGACAGGTTCCAGGTTGTTCATGTCAATAATGAGTTTTCTTCCAACTCAAAGCTCAGTCATGGAGTTCCACAGGGATCTGTGCGAGGTCCTATTCTTTTTAGTTTACATATGCTTCCGTTAGGCAACATTATTAGAAAGCACTGTATACATTTTCATTGTTATGCAGATGACACACAATTATACCTGTCAATGAAGCCAGATGATAGTAATCAATTAGCCAAGTTAGAGGCCTGTCTTAAGGAAATCAAAGCTTGGATGACTTGCAATTTCCTGCTATTAAATTCAGATAAGACTGAAGTTATTCTAGTTAGTCAAAAAAAAAAACTTAGAAATACCTTTCCAAATCAAACTCTTAGTTTGGATGTGGTTACTCTTTCTATGAACAGTTCTGTGAGGAACCTTGGAGCTATTTTTGATCAAGATCTGTTTTTCAATTCACATATTAAACTTGTTTCTAAGACTCCCTTCTATCATTTGCATAATATTGCCAAGATTAGGAGCATCTTGTCTCAGAGTGATGCTGAGAAACTGATCCACGCTTTTGTTAGCTCTAGATTAGATTATTGTAACTCTTTATTATCAGGTTGTCCTAAAACATCTTTAAAAGGTCTTTATTTGATCCAAAATGCTGCAGCAAGAGTTTTAACAGGTACTAGAAAGAGAGATCATATCTCTCCAGTTCTGGCCCCCCTTCATTGGCTTCCCATAGAGTTTAGAATTAAGTTTAAAATCCTTCTTCTCACTTACAAAGCTCTAAATAATCAGGCCCCTTTTTATTTTAAAGATCTGATACTACCCTATTATCCTAACAGAGCACTATGCTCCCAAAATGCAGGATTATTTGTAATACCGAGAATCTCCTAAAGTACAATGGGAGACAGAGCCTTCAGTTATCAAGCTCCTCTCCTGTGGAACCAGCTGTCCATCTGGATTCGGGAGTCGACTCGATCTCTGTTTTTAAGAATAGGGTTAAAACCTTCCTTTTTGATATAGCCTATAATTAGAGAGGGATCATGTGCCCCTGAACCCTCCCTTAGTTATGCTGCTAATAGGTTTAGACAGCCGGGGGACCTCCAACAATGCACTGGGCTTCACTCCTTTCTTCACTCTCAATGAAATATTTTTGCTGGTCATTAATACTTGTTTGTTCTCTCCCATAGATTGAGTCCCCATCGTGCTCTTTGCTCTCTACATGTCTGTTCTTTTCTTCTTCTTCTCTATCCCCTCACCCCCCAGCCAGTCGCAGCAGACGACTGCCCCTCCCTGAGCATGGTTCTGCTGGAGATTTCTTCCTGTTAAAAGGGAGTTTTTCCACCGTCGCCAAGCACTTGCTCACACGGGATCACCTGATTACTGGGGTTTTTCTGCAATTGTGGGGGTTTCCCCTACAGTTGAAAGTGCTATGAGATGACTGTTGTTGTGAAATGGCGCTATATAAATAAAGTTGAATTAAAGTTGAATTGTCCATAACGAACACAGTGTTCAAGCATAAGCATGCCCATATGTGCACCTGGCACCAGGACACCCTAGGTCACAGGTCGATTATCAATTTTGTTATCGTGTCATCAGACCTGCGACCGTATGTCTTGGACACTCAGGTAAAGAGAGGTGCAGAGCTGTCAGATGATCACCACCTGGTTGTGAGTTGGATCTGATGGCAGGGAAGGATACCCTTTTGACCTGGTAGACCCAAACGTATAGTGAGGGTGTGCAGGGAGCTTCTGGCTGAGGCCCCTGTCCGGGAGGTCTTCAACTCCCACCTCCGGAAGAACTTCAACCACATTCCGAGGGAGTCTGGAGACATGGAGCCTGAATGGGCCATGTTCTCCACCTCCATTGTTGAAGCGGCTGCCCAGAGCTGTGGCCACAAGGTCGTCGGTGCATCCCGTGGTGGCAATTCTCGAACCAAGTGGTGGACACCAGTGGTGAAGGGGGCCATTAAGCTGAAGAAGGAGTCCTATCAAGCTTGGTTGGCTTGTGGGACTCCCGAAGCAGCTGAGGTGTACCGGCAGTCCAAGCGGAGTGCAGCTCGGGTGGTTGCTGAAGCAAAAACTCGAGTGTGGGAGGAGTTCGGTGAGGCCATGGAACAAGACTTTCGGTCGGCCTCGAAGAGATTCTGGCAAACTGTCCGGCGGCTCAGGAGCGGGGAAGCGACTCCCTGTCCACACTGTGTATGGTGCGGATGGGGCACTGCTGACTTTGACTGGGGATATCATCAGGCGGTGTAAAGAATCCTTCGAGGATCTCCTCAATCCCACTGACACGCCTTCCACAGAGGAAGCAGGGCTTGTGGACAAGGGGGACGACGTGCCCATCACAGGGGCTGAGGTCACCAAAGTGGTTAAAAAACTCTTTGGTGGCCAGGCCCCGGGGGTGGACAAGATTCACCCTGAGTACCTCAAGGCCCTGGATGCTGTTAGGCTGTCATGGTTAACACGCCTTTGCAACATTGTGTGGAGGTTGGGGACAGTGCCTTTGGCATGGCAAACTGGGGTAGTGGTTCCTGTCTTCAAGAAGGGGGACCAGAGGGTGTGCTCCAACTTTAGAGGGATCACACTCCTCCGCCTCCCTGGGAAAGTTTATGCCAAGGTACTGGAGAGAAGAGTCCGGCCGTTGGTTGAACTTCGGATTCAGGAGGAGCAATGTGGTTTTTGGCCTGGCCATGGAACATTGGACCAGATCTTTACCCTCTTGAGAATCATCGAGGGTTTGTGGGAGTTTGCCCAACCAGTTTACATGTGTTTTGTGGACTTGGAGAAGGCATTCAACCGTGTCGCTTGTGGTTTTTTATGGGGGGGAGTGCTTCAGGAGTATGGGTATTGGGCTTGTAGTTATGAGCTATCAGGTCTCTATATGACTGTTGTGAGAGAGTGGTTTGTATTGCCAACACTCGGTTGGACTCATTCCCAGTGAGAGTTGGTCTCTGCCAGGGCTGCCCTTTTTCACCAATCCTGTTCATAGTTTTTATGAACAGGATTTCTAGGGGCAGCCAAGGAACGGAGGGTGTCATGCTTGGTGACCACAGGATCTCATCTCTGTTGTTTGCAGATGGTGTTGTCCTGTTGGCTTCATCAAGCAATGACCTACAGATTTTACTGGGATGGTTTGCTGCCAAGTGTGAAATGGCTGAGATGAGAATCTGCACCTCCAAGTCCAAGTCCATGGTCCTCAGCCAGAAAAAGGTGGATTATCATCTTCGAGTTGGGGACAAGCGCCTGCCCCAAGTGCAGGAGTTTAAGTATCTCGGGGTCTTATTCACAAATGACGGGAGAATGGAGCAAGAGCTTGACAGATGGATCGGAGCAGCATCTGCAGAGATGCAGACATTGTACCAGTCTGTTGTGTCATGGTCCGAGCGCTGACTCTGACCGCATTCGGGTTGTCCGGTAGTTCCCTGTTCTCTTCTCAGGCGCACCATATGGCCTCCGGGCTTTTATTGTGACAGCGCCTCGGCGGGGCTTCTGGCTGTCAGAGCCGAGCTCCGCAGGGACAGCTGGAATCCAATCAGCTGATGACGTTCTCATCAGCTGATTAATCTGTCAGCCCTATTTAGGGGAGCAGGTCGGTTTACTCTGGGCTGCGACCTCGTCAAACATTCCCTCCTCTATCATTCTTCACAGTAAGTGTTTCCCTGAGACTCTGCATCCTGTGTCTTAGTCTTAGCATCAGTTGTGTTTTTGCCCCTCGTGGCTCATTATTTTGTTATTTGTCCTTTGTTAATAAATTATGCAAACTCATCGGCTGGCTTTCAGCATCTCATTGATGGCTCGTGGGAGCCACTGTTGACAGTAGATCGCAGCCAGAAGGAGATGCCGGTCACCGTGAGTTTGCTGTGGTGCTTGTGTTTTTCCCCTTCTCTGGGTGCTCGTATTTTGCGTTAGCATGTCTGCTTTCTTTTGTCCCGAGTGGTTTGAGGAGATTGATGGCTACCTGGCCGAAGCCCGTTGCCTTATGCCCACCTACGCGGCATACGAGCACCTGGATCTCGCCCAGAGGACATTAATAAAGTTTCACCTTACCTCCTTTCCGGAAGGGAAGGAGAGAGTGGCGTGGATTGTGGCGCAACGAGAACTGATTGAGAGAGCGGCCAAGAAGGCGGCCAAGGAACTCTCACCTCCTTCCCTGAATACGGCCGTCCTGATGAGGGAGGAGATCCACGGACTGGAGGGAAACTGGCAGGAGGCCGATGGTGAGGCATCCCCATTCCTCGCCTCGGGTTTCAGCTCCTGTCACCCATCCAGCCCAGGAGCGGCGGTTTCCTGACCCAACCTTCGCCTCGCCCTCTATCGGTAGACGTCGTCACAAGGCCCGTGCTAAGCCTCAGCAAGAACCCCATCTGGATCCAGTTCCGGGTCACCGAAGGAACCCTGCCTCCCAGCCAGCTGTTTCTCCTGCGTCACAACAGGAGGAAAACCCAGCAGCCTCTGCCTCCGGGTCATCTGTCCCTGCTGTTCCATCAGCTCCTTGTTCCCGGATCGCCTCGGCTGTTACTCCTTCCTCCTCGACGCTCTCCCCAGCTGTTGTGAGCTCCATGAGTCCTGCTCCGGTGATGCCTGTCATCGATCCTGTTCGAATGGCTCCTCCTAGTCTTCCCGGGGGGCCCTCTGTCACCATCCAGTGGGGGAAGAGAAGAACCAAGCCCACTGCAGCAGCTTCCATCGGCCCTCAGCGGAGCAGGTAAGTGCATTTTCATTCTTTTCCTTCACTGGGTGAATTGTCTTGTCTGACCCCTGGGGGTGGAGTTCAGGGCTCACAGTCCCCTGAGCTCCCTCCACCTGCTGCATTGATTAAGTATGAACCTGCTTCCTTTGTGTCTCCTTCCCCTGAGCGTTCTTCGGCGCCAGGTCTACGCCGTCGGACGAGGAAGGAGCCTGCAGCCCTGGAGAACCTGGTTCCGGCCCCGCAGCCATGTCATGGGCAAAGGAGGAGGGCGGACTGCAATTTGGAGCCTGCACCGACGAGCAAACGTCCCCGGGTCTCCACAGAGAGACAGTCCGACCCAGCAGGTCACGGATCCCCTGCCACCATGCCGTGCGGGCCCTCGGCGTGGACGTCAGTGTCAGGGAATCCCTGGACTGTGGACACCATCATGCCGGTTGCGGAGCCCGCCGTAGCCAAGTGGGAACCAGAGGTGGACCTTCTACCTGCTGAACCCAGATCGCCGAAGTCCTGGATGGCGGCAGAACTCGAGATCAGGCAAGTGCTCATTTTGTCTTTCTCCTGTCTATTCTGGAGCATTTTTGCCTGTCTCTCGGGGAGACGAGCCGGGTGCAGCCGTCCGCTGCATCCGAGCTTGTCTCGCTGGGCTCTGTCGCTGCCGGTGATCCTGATCCCGGTTCTCTTTCTTCTCCTGAGCCTTCTCCCAGGGTCACCGGTGCGGAGTCGATTCCAGTTGCTGTTCTGGAGGTTCCGGGTTCGGGTTTGGAGGCTGTCCCTAGTGCTGCGCCGGCCCAGTCGGAGTCCATCGTGGGTGCAGCTCTGACCCAATTGGGGTCCGTTGTGGGTGTGGTTCCGGCCCAATTGGGGTCCGTTGTGGGTGCAGCACGGTCCCCCTTGTGATCCAACGGAAGCGCAGCGCCAGTCCGTGTGGGGTTCGGAGAAGGAGCTGTAGACCCTTCGCTGATTGACGCCAGACTGGTCCCTTTCCCTTCCACTGTTCCCTGTTCCCTTCCATCGGGGGCTGCTGGGATTCCCCGTTATCGGCTCAGCTCTCCCTCGCTATTCCTTTCAACAGGGAAGCTGTCTCCGAGTTCTCCCCTGCGGTCCTGGTGGCTGAATGATGCGGGTCGGCCACCTGGGAGATTGCTTCGTCTGTTTGGCGTTCTGGGTCGGCCACCCAACAAACTTAACTCTCTGTTCGGCGAGTTGGTCCGGCCGCCAGAGGTACTGTTTTTCCTGGCCTGGGACTGGGGTAGACCACCCAAATGTTTCCTTTTTCCCCTGCCAGCGATCTGGACGCTGGATGCAGGAAGTCCCCCCGAACTATTTGTTTTTGTACTATTGTGCTCTGCCTGCTGTCATCCCTGTGTTTTTTTTTTCTCTGCCTGCTCTTCTGTAATTTTAGGGATGCGCTGTTATTTTGTAAGTGAACTGTGTATTTCGCCGCTCTTTAGCGCGTTTTTTTTTTTCCTCTCCTCCGTAGTCTGAGGGTTGTTTCCTTGTTGCCTATGCCCATTATCTGGACTATTTTGAACTGCATTTATCGCTGCTATGTAGCATGAGTTTTTTTTTTTTTTCTTCTCCCTGGTATTATGGGGTACGCTGCATTTTTGTACCTGTACTTGAGTTTCCTGTTTTCTCTGTGGGTTGTGAAGATGGTTTTTTTTTTTCTCTCCTGTGACTCTATTGGACTGATTATGGTGTTCTGTTTATAGCCATTTGAATTTTTTCTGTCTTCTCCTCATAGGTTTTCTTTGGGTGCAGTGTACAGTGGGGTAAAAAAGTATTTAGTCAGCCACCAATTGTGCAAGTTCTCCCACGTAAAAGATGAGAGAGGTCTCTAATTTTCATCATAGGTATACCTCAACTATGAGAGATAAAATAAGAAAAAAAAATCCAGAAAATCACATTGAAGGATTTTTAATGAATTAATTGGTAAATTCCTTGGTAAAATAAGTATTTGGTCAATAACAAAAGTTCATCTCAGTACTTTGTTATATACCCTTTGTTGGCAATGACAGAGGTCAAACGTTTTCTGTAAGTTTTCACAAGGTTTTCACACACTGTTGCTGGCATTTTGGCCCATTCCTTCATGCAGATCTCCTCTAGAGCAGTGATGTTTTGGGGCTGTCGCTGGGCAACACAGACTTTCAACTCCCTCCAAAGATTTTCTATGGGGTTGAGATCTGGAGACTGGCTAGGCCACTCCAAGACCTTGAAATGCTTCTTACGAAGCCACTCCTTCGTTGCCTGGGTGGTGTGTTTGGGATCATTGTCATGCTGAAAGACCCAGCCACGTTTCATCTTCAATGCCCTTGCTGATGGAAGAAGGTTTTCACTCAAAATCTCACGATACATGGCCCCATTCATTCTTTCCTTTACACGGATCAGTTGTCCTGGTCCCTTTGCAGAAAAACAGCCCCAAAGTATGATGTTTCCACCCCCATGCTTCACCGTAGGTATGGTGTTCTTTCTCCTACAAACACGACAAGTTGAGTTTTTACCAAAAAGTTCTATTTTGGTTTCATCTGACCATATGACATTCTCCCAATCCTCTTCTGGATCATCCAAATGCTCTCTAGCAAACTTCAGACGGGCCTGGACATGTACTGGCTTAAGCAGGGGGACACGTCTGGCACTGCAGGATTTGAGTCCCTAGCGGCGTAGTGTGTTTGTTACTTTGGTCCCAGCTCTCTGCAGGTCATTCACTAGGTCCCCCCGTGTGGTTCTGGGATTTTTGCTCATCGTTCTCGTGATCATTTTGACCCCATGGGGTGAGATCTTGCGTGGATTCCCAGATCGAGGGAGATTATCAGTGGTCTTGTATGTCTTCCATTTTCTAATAATTGCTCCCACAGTTGATTTCTTCACATCAAGCTGCTTACCTATTGCAGATTCAGTCTTCCCAGCCTGGTGCAGGTCTACAATTTTGTTTCTGGTGTCCTTTGACACCTCTTTGGTCTTGGCCATAGTGGAGTTTGGAGTCTGACTGAGGTTGTGGACAGGTGTCTTTTATACTGATAACGAGTTCAAACAGGTGCCATTAATACAGGTAACGAGTGGAGGACAGAGGAGCCTCTTAAAGAAGAAGTTACAGGTCTGTGAGAGCCAGAAATCTTGCTTGTTTGTAGGTGACCAAATACTTATTTTACTGAGGAATTTACCAATTAATTCATTAAAAATCCTTCAATGTGATTTTCTGGATTTTTTTTTCTCATTTTGTCTCTCATAGTTGAGGTATACCTATGATGAAAATTGGAGACCTCTCTCATCTTTTAAGTGGTAGAACTTGCACAATTGGTGGCTGACTAAATACTTTTTTGCCCCACTGTATGTGCCTGTATTTTTTGGCCCCTGTATTCCCTACACTGTTCTGATTGTTGTAGCCTGTTTTTTCTCTCTCTATGATGAGGTTTGGTTCTTGCCCTCCTGCCCTTTCCCCCTCCTCCCTCCCTGGGGCAGTCCTGTTGACCTTCTGGGTTGGGGGGGGGGGGTGGCTTCGATGTTACATGGTGCCTGGAATTCGCCTCGTGAATGGGGGCAACTGTCATGTTCTAAGCGCTGACTCTGTCCACGCTCAGGTTGTCCGGTAGTTCCCTGTTCTCTTCTCAGGTGCATCATATGGCCTCCGGGCTTTTATTGTGACAGCATCTCGGCGGGGCTTCCAGCTGTCAGAGCCGAGCTCCACAGGGATGGCTGGAATCCAATCAGCTGATGACGTTCTCATCAGATGATTAATCTGTCAGCCCTATTTAGGGGAGCTGCTCGGTTTACTCCGGGCTGCGACCTCGTCAAACATTCCCTCGTCTATCATTCTTCACAGTAAGTGTTTCCCTGAGACTCTGCATTGTGTGTCAGCATCAGTTGTGTTTTTGCCCCTCGTGGCTCATTATTTTGTTATTTGTCCTTTGTTAATAAATTATGCAAACTCATCGGCTGGCTTTCGGCATCTCATTGATGGCTCGTGAGAGCCATCGTTGACATGCTGTGGTGAAGAGGGAGCTAAGCTCTAAGGCAAAGCCGTCAATTTACCGGTCAATCTACGTTCCTACCCTCACTTATGATCATGAGCTTTGGGTAATGACTGAAAAAATGAGATTGTGGATACAAGCGGCTGAAATGAGCTTTCTTCGTAGGATTGCTGGACTCACCCTTAGAGATAGGGTGAGGAATTCAGTCATCCGGGAGAGGCTCAGAGTAGAACCGCTGCTCCTCCACATTAAAAGGAGCCAGTTGAGGTGGTATGAGCATCTGATCAGGATCCTCCTGGTCGCCTCCCACTTGAGGTGTTTTGGGCACATTCCACTGGGAGGAGACCCTGGGGCAGACCCAGGACATGCTGGAGAGAATATGTGTCCCAGCTGGTCTGGGAACACCTTGGTATCCTCTCTGAATTGCTGGAGCAGGTGGCTGGAGAAAGGGAAGTCTGGGCTTCACTGCTTGAACTGCTGCCTCCGCGACCCGGACCTCTGGAAAGCAGTAGAAGATGGCTGGCTGGCTGGCTGTCTGGATGGATGGATGGCTGGATGGATGGATGGAAAAGTAAACATACCCTTTAAGTTCACCCAAAATCAACATGTTATTAACTATTATAGGATTATATGCTTAGTTACTGATGACATTTAAGCTCCCACATTGCTGAAATATCACTTTCATTTTCAAACAAATTTACCTCTCTAATTTATGCATAGTTAAATAATACATTATATGAGTTTATAAACTATTTTGTCAGTTATGTCCATTTAGAAAATATTACTTAACTGTGTTAACATCAGCCAAGTGCAAATAGTCAGCATAGGTCTAACAGCAACACATGATAAGGACAAGTTCTGTGATGTGCCCAATTCAGTTTTATATCCTTTTGGTCTGATATCATAAGGAGGAGAAAACCATAAGTCATCCCTTTAGATGATATCACTGGCTATGCGGCTGCACTACAGAAATAGTTTTTAATTTCCATTTCTTGCTGTGGCTTTTGAGGTCTTTGTGACAAAGTTGAGGTCAAAGTTTGGATTCAACTTAAAATATGAAGTGCTTTCAGGATAGCATCAGTTCTGCATTACTGCTGGATATACAGTATCTCACAAAAGTGAGTACGCTCCTCACATTTTTGTAAATATTTTGTTATATCTTTTCATGGGACAACACTGAAGATATGACATTTTGACACAATGTAAAGTAGTCAGTGTACAGCTTGTATAACAGTGTAAATTTGCTGTCCCCTCAAAATAACTCAACACACAGCCATTAATTTCTAAACTGCTGGCAACAAAAGTGAGTACACCCCTAAGTAAAAATGTCCAAATTGTGCCCAGTTAGCCATTTTCCCTCCCCGGTGTCATGTGACTCATTAGTGTTACAAGGTCTCAGGTGTGAATGGGGAGCAGGTGTGTTAAATTTGGTGTTATCGCTCTCACACTCTCTCATACTTGTCACTGGAAGTTCAACATGGCACCTCATGGCAAAGAACTCTCTGAGGATCTGAAAAAAGAACTGTTGCTCTACATAAAGATAGCCTACACTATAAGAAGATTACCAACACCCTGAAACTGAGCTGCCACACAGTGGCCAAGACCATACAGCAGTTTAACAGGACAGGTTCCACTCAGAACAGGCCTCACCATGGTCGACCAAAGAAGTTGAGTGCACGTGCTCAGTGTCAGATCCAGAGGTTGTCTTTTGAAAACAGACGTATGAGTGCTGCCAGCATTGCTGCAGAGGTTGAAGGGGTGGGGGATCAGCCTGGCAGTGCTCAGACCATACGCCGCACACTGCATCAAATTGGTCTGCATGGCTGTCATACCATAAGGAAGCCCCTTTTAAGATGATGCACAAGAAAACCCACAAACAGTTTGCTGAAGACAAGCAGACTAAGGACATGGATTACAGGAATCATGCCCTGTGGTCTGATGAGACCAACATAAACTTATTTGGTTTAGATGGTGTCAAGGGTGTGTGGCGGCAACCAGGTGAGGAGTACAAAGACAAGTGTGTCTTGCCTACAGTCAAGCATGGTGGTGGGAGAGCGCATGAGTGCTGCCAGCACTGGGGCGCTACAGTTCATTGAGGGAACCATGAATGCCAACATGTACTGTGACATACTGAAGCACAGCATGATCCTCACCCTTCGGAAACTGGGCTGCAAAGCAGTATTCCAACATGATAACGACCCCAAACACACCTCCAAGGTGACCACTGCCTTGCTAAAGAAACAGAGTAAAGGTGATGGACTGGCCAAGCATGTCTCCACACCTAAACCCTATTGAGCATCTGTGAGGCATCCTCAAACAGAAGGTGGAGGAGCGCAAGGTCTTTCACATCCACCAGCTCCGTGATGTCGTTATGGAGGAGTGGAAGAGGATTTCAGTGGCAACCTGTGAAGCTCTAGTGAACTCCATGTCCAAGAGAGTTAAGGCAGTTCTGGAAAATAATGGTGGCCACACAAAATATTGACACTTTGGGCACAATTTGGATATTTTCACTTTGGGGTGTACTCACTTTTGTTGCCAGTGGTTTAGACATTAATGGCTGTGTATTATTTTTAGGGGACAGCAAATTTACACAACGTGTACACTGACTACTTTACATTGTGTCAAAGTATCATATCTTCAGTATTGTCTCATGAAAAGATATAATAAAATATTTACAAAAATGTGAGGGGTGTACTCACTTTTGTGAGATACTGTAAATGTGTAACTCTTATCACTTACACTGCTCTGCAAAAGTATTTGCCCCTTTCCCGATTTCTTATATCTTTGCATATTTGTCACACTTAAATGTTTCAGATCATCAAACAGCTTTTAAATTTAGACAAAGATAACCTGAGTGAATACAAAATCCATCCATCTTCTACCGCTTAATCCTTTTGGGTCGCAGGGGGGCTGGAGCCTATCCCAGCATCTTTGGGCGAGAGGCAGGGTACTCCCTGGACAGATCGCCAGTCCATCGCAGGTGAATACAAAATGCAGTTTTTAAATTATGAGTTCATTTATAATGGAAAAAAGCTATCCAAACCAACATCATCATATCACTCCTATTCCGGCCTTCTTGTATTGGCTACCTGTTAACCCCTGCATTTATATCTTCACAGCAGGTCTTTGGGGTCCTCGAGTCATAATTACTGGCTGTCTCTAATACAACAATCTGAGTCTCTCAAACAGGAGTTTGTGCACTTTGCTGACTGTTTGCTGGACACCGGTAAATAGGTAATCATTTCTGGTCGACTTCCCCCTCCTTGTTTCGGTGATGTGAAGTTCATTCGCTTGAGACAGCTCCACATCTGGTTAAAAGGTTACTGCAGGAATAGAGACATCCCCTTTGTAGACAATTTTGCTGCTTTCTTAAATAAGCCTGAACTTTTTAGGCCTGATGGACTTCACCCCTCTCCGGAAGGCTCGTGGCTATTATCAACTAACACTGAACTGACTTTGCAGTCCTGTAAGGCTTCCTGACATGTAGTGTTGCTGTCTGACTCTTCCTACATGCATATTATTCCTGTTAGAATTATGCCTAGGCTTAACACTTATTATATAGACCCTCTGCATTTTCTCGTGTTAGATTAAATTATTTGATTACAGTGCACTGCAGTAACCCCACCACAATTAAGCCCCCTAGTCCAGTGGTTTTTGCTCTATTAAATTCACAGTCTGTATCAAATAAATCTTTCATTCTCAAAGATCTCATGTCATCTCATAATCTTGATTTTCTGTTGCTCACAGAGAGTTGGATTAAACCTGGGGACTTCTCCCCTTTAGTAGAGATTTGCCCTCCAGATTATACATTTTTGAATTCACCTGGGTTTACAGGCCGTGGTGGGGGTACTGCATGTGTTTTCAGATGCAAGGCCTCCCGCATACAACTGAACTTGGGTTCTTTTAAAAGCTCTGAATTGTTGTCCTTCAAAATTTTATCTGAAAATCCAATCTGCTGTTTAATCATCTATCGACCTCCTAACCTCACAGCAGGGTTTCTTGAATTTTCCGAATTACTGTCTTTGCTGGTTCTTAAATTTGATAGGGCTATTATTGCAGGTGACTTCAACATTCATATTGACTATCCTAATTCATTTGCTTAAGATTTTATGAACATTGCAAAATCTTTTGATCTCAGTCAGCATGTCTCAGGGCCTAAAAATAACTGTGGGCACACTCTTGATTTAATTTTCACTCTGGGCATATCCCTTAATTCAGTGAATACATTTGACTTTATCGCTGACCACAAGTGTATTGTATTTGATGGACATTTAACACATTCTATAATATCCCAGAAGCATCAAATCAGTTCACGTATCTAATGAACAGTCTTGAGCTATTTTCTCCCACTACTTTTCTAAGCAAACCAACCTCTCTCCTCCCTTTACTAATATCAATAAACAAGTTTGCTGGTTCAATGACCTATGCCTTTCTTCTCTTAAAATGTCTACCCTCTACATTTCCAGATCTTCTCCAATACGAAATAAAACACTCTGGACGAATGATAAGATCAGGCAGCAAAGGAAGGAATATCGGAGGGCTGAATGTAGCTGGAAGAAGTCAAAACTCCAAGTACATTAGGTGTTCATGAAAGACTTATTGCTAAAACTAAACCACACTATTAAAGACGCAAGAGCTGCATACAGTTGTGTGAAAAAGTGCTTGCCCCTTCCTGATTTCTCTTTTTTTTTTGTATGTTTGTCACACTTAAATGTTTCAGATCATCAAACAAATTTAAATATTAGACAAAGATAACACAAGTAAACAAAAAATGTAGTTTTTAAATGAAGGTGTTTTATTACTAAAGGTAAAAAAAAATCCAAACCTACATGGCCCTTTGTGAAAAAGTGATTGTCTTCCCTGATAAAACATAAATTAACTGTGGTTTATCACATCTTTGGAAAGCTGAGTTCAATTTCTCTAGCCACACCCAGGCCTGATTACTGCCACATCTGTTCTCAATCAAGAAACCACTTAAATAGGACCTGCCTGACAAAGTGAAGTAGACCAAAAGATCCTCAAAAGGTAGACATCATGCTGCAATCCAAAGAAATTCTAACAAATGAGAAAAATAATTGAGATCTATCAGTCTGGAAAAGGTTATAAAGCCATTTCTCAAGCTTTGGGACTTATGCAAACCACAGTGAGAGCCATTATCCACAAATGGTGAAAACATGGAACAGTGGTGAACCTTCCCAGGAGTGGTCAGCTGACCAAAATTACCCCAAGAGTGCAGTGACAACTCATCCAAGAGGTCACAAAAGACCTCACAACAACATCCAAAGAACTGCAGGCCTCACTTGCCTCAGTTAAGGTCAGTGTTCATAACTCCATCATAAGAAAGAGACTGGACAAAAATGGCCTGCATGGCAGAGTTCCAAGATGAAAACCACTGCTGAGCAAAAAGAACATAAAGGCTTGTCTCAGTTTTGACAGAAAACATCTTGATGATCCCCAAGACTTTTGGAAAAATACTCTGTGGACTGATGAGACAAAAGTTGAACTTTTTGGAAGGTGTGTGTCCCATTACATTCAGTGTAAAAGTAACAGCATTTCAGAAAAGGATTATCATACCAACAGTAAAATATGGTGGTGGTAGTGTGATGTCTGGGGCTGTTTTGCTGCTTCAGGACCTGGAAGACTTGCTGTGGTAAATGGAACCATGAATTCTGCTGTCTACCAAAACATCCTGAAGGAGAACGTCTGGCCATCTGTTTGTGACCTCAAGCTGAAGCACACTTGGGTTCTGCAGCAGGACAATGATCCAAAGCACACTAGCAAGTCCACCTCTGAATGGCTTAAGAAAAACATGAAAAATGATGACTTTGGAGTAGCATAGTCAAAGTCTTGACCTGAATCCGATTGAGATGCTGTGGCATGACCTTAAAAAGGCAATTCATGCTCAAAAACCCTCCAATGTGGCTGAATTACAACAACTCTGCAAAGATAAGTGGGCCAAAATTCCTCCACAGTGCTGTAAAAGACTCATTGCCAGTTATCGCAAATGCTTGGTTGCAGTTGTTGCTGCTACGGGTGGCCCAACCAGTTATTAGGTTTAGGGGGCAATCACTTTTTCACACAGGGCCATGTAGGTTTGGATTTTTTTCCCTTTAATAATAAACACCTTCATTTAAAAACTGCATTTTGTGTTTACTTGTGTTATCTTTGTCTAATATTTAAATTTGTTTGATGATCTGAAACATTTAAGCGTGACAAACATACAAAAAAATGAGAAATCAGGAAGGGGACAAACAGTTTTTCACACCACTGTATTTCTCTAGCCTGATTAATAGTAACAAACACAACCCGAGGTTTCTGTTTAGGACTATTAATCAGCTTTTAAACCCACCTGTTAACCCAATTACCACATCATCTTCACTTGACTGTGAGAGCTTCTTATCTTTCTTTGTTGGCAAGATCGATGGTCTAAGGTCCAGTTTCACCCCGATTGTCTCAACAATGTCCAACCAGCCTTCTCTTCCCACCCTACTGTCTGACTTCACACCTATTTCATTGCAGACTCTTGCCAACATCATAACCTATATCAAATCAAATCAAATCAACCTTTATTGTCATGTTGCTGTACATACAACTGTAGTGCAGGCAAGATGAAATTGCATTTCTCTCGGCATCCATATGAGTAAAAAGAACATAATTTAAGACACACTCACACACACCCTCACCCCCCACCCCAACAAAGCCATTCACACATCCCTGAGACATACTTGAAAACGAACTAGAACTATAATATACAAATAATATACATAATGTCCATAAGGTGCAGTAGTATGCATGAAAGATCCCGGATCAACTGTTCAGCATCCTAACAGCTTGTGGAAGGAAGCTGTTAATCAGTCTGGTGGTTCTGCCTCTGATGCTCTGGAATCGTTTGCCAGATGGCAGCAGTTCAAAGTGTTTATGCAGAGGGTGAGAGTGGTCCTTGACAATGTTCAGTCCCCTGCTCCTACAATGGTTCTGAAAAAGCTCTTGGACAGAGGGGAGGGAAACTCCAATTACCCTCTCAGCTCCCTTAACTATCCTCTGCAGGGCTTTTTTGTCTGACATACTGCAGCTGGAGTACCATGTTGCAATGCAGTATGTCAGAACACTCTCCACCACACCTCTGTAGAAGGTCCTGAGGATGTAGATGGGGAGAGAGGCCTGTTTGGGTTTCCTCAAGAAGTGCAGTCTCTGCTGGGCCCACTTCCTAATCCCCAAGGGATTCTTGCTCCAGGTCAGGTCCTGCGAGATCTGCACTCCGAGGAACTTGATGTTCTCCACTCTCTCCACCAGACGGCCGCCAATGCTGAGAGGGATGTGTTCAGGCCGTGACCGCTGGAAGTCGATAATCATCTCCTTCATTTTGTCTACGTTGAGCACCAGATTGTTCTCCTTGCACCAACCCTCCAGGTCTCTAACTTCTTCCCTGTACATTGATTCCTCATCCCTCTGAATAAGTCCCACCACTGTGGTGTCAACTGCAAACTTAATAATCTGGTTCCCCTCGTGTCTGGATACACAGTCATGTGTTAGAAGTGTAAACAACAGTGGACTGAGTACGCAGCCTTGAGGGGATCCGGTGCTCAGCATGATAGAGTTGGAGATGTTGTTTCCAACATGGACAGACTGAGGTCTCTCGGTCAGGAAATCCAGGATCTAGAGACATGTGGTGGTGTTCAGACCAAGAAGGAGTAATTTCTCCATCAGTCTCTGGGGAATAATGGTGTTGAATGCTGAACTGAAATCAATGTACAGGAGTCTGGCGTAGGTGTCTTTCTGATCCAGGTGGGTGATGACAGAGTGCAGGGTGGTGACTATAGCATCCTCCATGGAGTTGTTTGAACGATATGCAAACTGGAGCGGGTCATGTGATGCAGGGAGGCAGGCTGTGATGTGTGGTTTGACAAGCCGTTCAAAACACTTCATCACAATTGGTGTCAGTGCAACAGGATGATAGTCATTCAGACAGGACACAACTGGTTTCTTTGCCACCGGTACTATGGTAGAGGTCTTAAAGCATCTGGGAATGATGGCCTGACTCAGGGAGATGTTATAAATGTCAGTCAGGACATCCGCCAACTCGCTTGCGCAGACTTGGAGCACACGTCCCGGGATGTTGTCCGGACCAGCAGCTTTATGTGGGTTGACCCTGATTAGGGTCCTCCGTGTGTCCGCTGCGTTGATGATGATAACTGGCCCAATAGATGGTGGAGATGGGCCAGCCCTCCCTCTGATTGTTGGGTTTGATGCTTCAAAACGTGCAAAGAAGTTGTTGAGCCTGTCTGGAAGCGAAGTGTCGTCATCATCGACCCCCTGCCTAGACTTATAATCCGTCAGCGCCCGAACTCCCTGCCACATCCATTTGGTGTTCCTTGTGTCACAGAGGTGTCCCTGGATTTTCTCCGCATAGGCGCGCATCGCCATCTTAATTCCCTTTGAGAGCGCAGACCTGGCTGAGCGGAGGGCGATCCTGTCCTTCGCTCTGAAGGCTGCATCTCTGGCTGTGAGCAGCGAGCGCACCTCTGCAGTCATCCAGGGTTTATCGTTGCCCCGTGCAGTGATAGTCTTCACTATAGTGACATCCTCTGTGCACTTCACGATGTAGCTGGTGACCGTTTCAGCATACTCCTCCACATCTGTCCTGTCTCCCTGGGAGGCTGCTATTTTGAAGACCTCCCAGTCTGTGTGCAGAAAACAGTCCTGAAGTGCCAGGGCTGCACCCTCTGGCCAAATCCTGATTTGTTTCTCTACTGGCCTGCTGCGCTTCAGTACAGGTTTGTAGGCAGGCACCAGCATCACGGATAGGTGGTCAGAATGGCCGAGGTGGGGGCGAGATGTTGCCTTATAAGGATCTGGGAAGTTTGTGTACACCAAGTCCAACTTATTCTCTCCTCTGGTCTTAAAGTCTACACATTGTTTAAACTTGGGGAGCACAGTCTTTAAACTGGTGTGATTAAAATCCACCGCAACCACCACAAAACTGTCCGGGAGTGAAGTTTGAAATTCACTGATAGCGTCGTGCAGCTCTCCGAGTGCCTCGTTAGCATTAGCTTTTGCATTAGCGCTAGGAGCTATGTAAACAGCTGCTACAAACACATTGGTGAATTCCCTCGGCAGATAGAATGGCCGACAATTCATGATCAGGAACTCCACCAACGGAGAGCAGTGTTTACATACTAACGTGGCATTAACGCACCAGTTCTTGTTTATATAGCTACATAGCCCCCCCCCCTCCCCCCGGCTCTTACCGGAGCTAGCAGCCTCTCTGTCTGCCCGGAATGATGTTATCCCTTCCAGCTGAATGGCAGGGAGTCAGGGATGTTGTCATGGAGCCATGTCTCCATGAACGCAAACACACAGCAGTCCCTCCACTCTCTCCGGGTTTCTCTCAGCAGACGCAGTTCATCCAGCTTGTTGTCGAGGGAGCGGACATTGGAAAGAAGGAGGAACGGTACTGCTGGTCTGGAGGGGTTAGCCTTTAGCCTAGCATGAATCCCAGCTCTTTTACCTCGCCTCTGTTTGCGTTCACGCTGCTTATGCTTCCTCCTCTCCCGGGTAGCTGCCAGCAAAACCTCTGATAGTATTCCATGCTGGCATAGAATATCCAAGTCACATCCGAGCACCGCAATTCTTGCAGCGTGCAATACCTTGATGTTTAATAAGGTCTCACGGTTGTAAGTTTTACAGAATGTACGTCTGGGATGATCAAAACACTCAAAACTCTCACACTCACTGATGCCTAGAGGGGCCGCAGCGTCCATGTGCGCCGCCATCTCCATCAAGTCTTCATATATGCGTCCTTCTTGCAGCCCAGGTGATATAGTTCCTCCTAAATTCCTGAAATCTGTTATTACAGCTGTTGGTCCTAGCTTACTTAATATCATCAACAACTCTCTCTCACCTGGCTCTGTTCCTGATTATTTTAAAATGGCTAGTGCCCAACAGCTTCTCAAAAAATCTACTCTAGATCCAACTCAGTTAGCAAATTATCGTCCGATTTCCAAGTTACCATTGTTGTCCAAAGTTCGTGAAAAAATAGTCGCTGATCAACTTCTGCAGGTTGTTGAAGACAACAAAATTTTTGATAAACTTCAATCTGGATTCCGGCATAAGCACAGTTCAGAAACTGCACTACTTAAAGTAACCAATGACACTGTCACGTGTGCAGATAAAGGTGAATTCACCATTCTCATTCTACTTGACCTGACAGCAGCCTTTGATACCATCGATCACGCCATCCTGCTAGACAGACTTTATAACTGGGTCGGCATTTCTGGTACAGCATTAGACTGGTTTAACTCATATTTAACTAACAGACACTTTAACATCCAGAGCGGCAATTGTGTTTCCTCCTCTGCTCCCCTTCTGTGTGGAGTTCCCCAGGGTTTAGTCCTCGGACCTATTTTGCTTTCACTATGCATGCTCCCTCTAACTCACCTTTTCAGCCAATTTTTTGAATGTGTCATATCACTGTTACGCCAACGATATTCATATCTACTTCTCTGCCAAAACCAATAACCTGAATCAACTATCGTCCCTCCATAATTATTTAGTTGCTATCAAAGGTTGATTGTCTATTAATTTTCTTCACTTAAATTCCAGTAAAACCAAAATCCTTATAATTGGTCCAGATAACTTTGCCTGTGTTGAACAGTTGGTTGCCATCACTCTAACATCACACCCACTGCTAAAAACCTTGGTATCATCTTTTACCGTTACATGTCTTTTGATTCCCACATAAACAAGCTCATCCAGTCTTGTTTTCTGCAGCTTAGAAACACTGCAAAAATCAAACATATACTTCCTCGGTCCAATCTTGAGCCCTTAATTCATACTTTCATCTTCTCCTGTTTAGAGTACTGCAACTCCCTTTACACCTGCCTCAGTCAATCTACAATAAATCTTTTACAATTAATCCTAAATTCAGCTGCCAGGTTATTAACTAGAACCAGCCGTCAATCTCACATTACTCCCATACTTGCATCCCTTCATTGGCTCCCAGTAAAATTTAGGATTCAATTCAAAATTCTCATAATTACAATAAAGCACTGCACAATCTTGCCCCTGATTGCATTTCTGACCGCCTGGTTCAGTACTCCACATCTCATCCGCTCCACTCCTCAAATACTGGTCTCTCATCTGTACCACGTTCTACCCACAATACAAGAGGTGATCGTGCCTTCTCTGTTGTTGCACCTACCCCCTGGAATCAGCTACCCCAATCCATCAAAAACACTGAAAATCTGAACTGTTTTTAACATCTTTTGAAAACCCACCTCTACCAAGAAGCATTTTTATAACCCCACATTATGCAATGTGAGTTTGTAATGAGTCCAGTTATGAGTTTGTGTTTTTGTCTGTGTGTCTGTCTGTCTCTTTTGATGTGCTCAGTTTTGCTGTGTTGGAAATGCTGTCTGATTTTATCTTGAAATACTTTATTTTATGCTTGTGTTACGGGTCCCGGGGAGGTGGCCACAATAACAAAAAGAAATAAGTCTTAAAACGTGATCCTCCATGTCTGCTCTTGGGTCTGTAAAATAAAGAAAGAGCCTTAGAAAGACAGAACACAGGACCACTCGTGTCTTTCTCCAGATAGTACTAAAGGGGGACCGGAAGCGCACTCTCATTGTTTACCTGGGGGGGACGACCGCAGTGCCAAAGGTTCCGCTGCTTACTCTTAAATATTTATACAGGGCTACATATCAAATGTTAATATTACTGATCATTCACAATCTTAAAATATATTTAAATGCTCTTAAAATAAAAATAAAATGACAGTCTCTCTGCATTATTTCCAAATGTGGTGCACGATTTGGGTGTACCACACGCTCCCCAACAACAAAAGTGGCTCCTGACACTTAACAGTAACAAATCAAAATCTCAACACTAATAAAGTCTCTATTCAAAAGTCTCTGGAACGTCTTTCTTTTCCAAGTGTCCTTAATCTTCAGGTATTATCCAAGATCTGGTCAGTTTAATAGCAAGGAATAGCATACTGACATGGCAAATAGTTAGAGGTGAAAGGAGGAAGATAAAAAGGTTGAGGATAGAAAGAAGGGTAGCACATAAAAGGATATGGTGTTGACTGCTGAACACTGGCAGTGTTCACCGACAGACGAATCTGGAAGGCTAGCTGGCCCAGGGACGGATAGGTGAACACCATGTTGGGTCGTCTCTGCCTGGTGGACTGCCTCAGACGTGGTGGCGACTCAGGACGGCGGTCTGGCTCTGGACTGGGCACCGGGTCAGGATCAGCTGCAGGTCCGTGACTAGGAGCAGGAACATCATGGTGGAGATGAAGCACTTCCCTGTCGTCGTCTGGTTGAAGTTGGTCCACGTTTTGTTCGCTTTCTCTTTGTATTTCTTGTCCTTCTTCCGTAATATTGTCTCTGTCTTGTTCAGATTGAATAGGAACTTGTACTTGTCTTTGCTGTGTTGTTCCCTGTCATCTTTGTGACTCACATTGAACTTGGTCGACTGGACGTTGACTTTCTTGCAGGTGTCTGGGAACACGGAACCAATAGAGGGGTTCGTCTTCTTCTGAATCACTCGCTTCAGGACTGTTTGACTTTTCCAGTGTGTTTTGTCTGATATCGGTAGGTCTGTTGTTTCTCTTTTGTGACTTGGCAACTGGACTTTGAACGATGTCGACTGGTAAGTCGTTGACTTGGAGAAGCAAGTTTCTGTGCAGGGTACGGATGGGACGACCTCCTGTCTCTGGACTTACTTTGTAGACGGGGTTGTCTCCAACCTGCTCCCTCACGATGTAGACTGTTCCCAGTAGGGCCTTAGCTTGCCAGGACCACCTCTTTCGCCCAGGTTCCGTACAAGCACTCTGTCTCCTACTTGCAGGACTACACCTTTGCATCGTTTGTCATAGTTTGTCTTTCCTTTGGAGCTTGACTGTTGACTGTTTGCACTTGCGATCCTGTACGCCTCTGTCATTTTCCCTTTCCATTTCTGAGCATATCCATGGGCTGTTTCTGTGTCTTCTTCTGTCATGAGGCCAAAGAGAAGGTCTACTGGGAGGCGAGGATGTCTGCCATACAACAGAAAGTATGGAGAAAAGCCAGTGGCCTCATGCTTAGTGCAGTTGTAAGCATGGAAGGTGTGAGGCAAGTGTTCCTTCCAGTTTAATTTCTCTTTCTCTCCCAATGTACGTAGCATCTGCAACAAGGTCCGATTCAGCCTTTCGACCGGGTTACATTGGGGGTGGTAGGGAGAAGTCCTTGAGTGGCCAACACCTGCTAGCTCTCTGAGGGACTTGAATAACTCGTTCTCAAATTCACGACCCTGATCGTGATGAAGCTTGGAGGGGTAGCCGAATCTTGGAATGAAATCATTGAAGAGGCGATCTGCTGCTGTCTTTGCGGCTTTGTTCTTGGTGGGGTAGGCTTGTGCAAACCTGGTGAAATGGTCGACTACCACCAAGATGTACTCAAACCCGCCTTTACAGGACTCTAAATGCAGGAAATCGATGCATACTAACTCGAGTGGGAAGTTGGATGTTATACTGCCCATCGGTGCTCTCTCATGCGTTGCTGGCTTTTTCTGTTTTATGCATGGGCACTTCCTGGTGACATACTCCTCGATCTCTCGCTTCATGAAAGGCCAATAGAATCGCTCACGGGCTAAGCTCAAGACTTTCTCCACGCCGACATGGCCCATGTTGTTATGGAGATGGGTGAGAGCTACTTGTCTGTAGACAGCGGGCAGAACTAGCTGCTTGCGTTCTGCGGTCTTCCTGTAGAGAAGGCCATTTTCAATGTGCATCCGACTCCACTCTCTCAACAGTCTTTTTGTGCTTATGTCAAGCTTGGCTTTGTCGTCTTCGGTTGGTGTCATGTCTTTTTCTTTCATCTCCATGACTTTCCCAATGGCTGGATCTCCTCTTTGTTCTTGGACTAGTTTATCGTGGTCGATGGAATGCAGTGGCTCCTTGAGGGGTGAACTTGGTGAAGCAAGGTTGAGGGCTGCAATCCATGCTACATCACCTTGCTTGGCTCTTCTGCTCCCTTCCCATACTGCACCGACAGCTTCCTCTGACAGTTCTCCGGTACACTCTTGCATGAAGGCTTCAATGTTGAGTGGACAACGGGATAGTACATCAGCGTCAGTGTTTGTTTTTCCGGGGCGATATTTTATGTCAAAGTGGAAATCTGCGAGCTGTCCCACCCAACGATGTCCTATGGCGTTGAGCTTGGCAGTGCTGAGGACATACGTCAAGGGGTTATTGTCCGTGAAAACTGTGAAACTTGGGGCATAGTAGAGATAGTCTCTGAACTTGTCGCAAACTGCCCACTTGAGGGCGAGAAACTCGAGTTTTCCGCTGTGCAAGTGGTAGTTTTGTTCGGCAGGTGTTAGTGTGCGTGACCCGTACCCAATCACTCTCATCTTATTGTCTTGGTTTTGATAAAGGACCGCACCAAGGCCTTTCTGAGACGCGTCCGTGTGGAGTACGAAGGGCCGGGTGAAGTCAGGATACGCTAACACAGGTGGCTGGGTCAACATGTCAATCAAGCGCTCAAGGGTCTCTTGGTGTTCCTTGTCCCATTTCACTGGAGCTCGGGAAGACTGCTGTGGGTACTTTGCTCTGCCTTTGGATGGCTTGGACGGCAGTGTGTCAGACTTTACCTGGAGCAAGTTGTACAGGGGTTTGGCAATGCGCGAGAAGTCTTGCACACACATCCGATAATAGCTCAGGAACCCCAAAAGTTGTCTGACTTCTCCAACTATTTGTGGCCTTCTGTGTTTGAGTGCCTGCACAGCTTCGATGTCCTTGGGGTCCACCCTCACTCCATCTTCTGACACCAGGCGACCGGCATACCGAACCTCTCTGCGGAACAACTCACACTTCTCAGGCTTCAACTTCGCCCCATGACGTTGCAAAGCTTGGAGAACTTTCCTCAGCACTTGGACATGTTCATCAAATGACTTGGAAAAACAGAGCACATCATCAAGGTAGGGTATGCAGCACTCATCACGGAGCGTGTCCAGCATTTCTTCCATGCTCCGCTGGAAGGCTGCGGGTGCGTTGGACAGCCCGAAGGGTATTCTCACCCATTCGTAGAGACCCCACGGGGTGGGGAATGCAGTCAGGTACCTTGAGCCTTCTGCGATGAAACCTTGATGGTAAGCTTTACCCTGGTCCAGGATCGAAAACCAGCTGTAACCACCAAGGGAGTCTGTGAGGTCCTGGATCCGGGGAAGCGGGTGTCTGTTGGGCACTGTTTTGTTGTTTAGGAGGCGGTAATCAATACACAGACGTAAAGATCCGTCCTTCTTCCTGACACAGATAACTGGGGCTGCGTAGGGTGACTGAGACTTTACGATCCATCCCTTCACTATCAGTTCCTGAATGTACTCTTTTACTTCCCTATACAGGGGCTTGGGGATGGAGGCATAAGCTCTCTGAACTGGCATGTCATCTTTGAGTCTGATTTCCATTTGCAAAGAAGGGATACAGCCAATATCAGTGCTATCGCGAGAGAATGCCTCACACTCTTCCATCAGAACCTTTTCGACTGACTTTTGCTGATCTGGGCTTAGATGACTGAGATCGATTGGTGGCACCCAAGGCTCGGCAGGAGAGTCACCTTGGGCGGTCTTACTTAGTACCTCTGCTGTGGTTGCTGATTAACTAACTAACTACTAACTAACCTGCACTTATATAGCGCTTTTCTAGTCACAAAGACCACTCAAAGCGCTTTTCATTAATACTAACCCTCTATTCTAAGGGCCTATAGGAAACAGATATCTAGGGACAATTTAGAACAGCCAATTAACCTAACATGCATGTTTTTGGCATGTGGGAGGAAACCGGAGAAATCCCGGAGTAAACCCACGCAACACGGGGAGAACATGCAAACTCCACACAGATCACTGTTGGTCGGGGGCTGGGATCGAACCCACGATCCCACGATCCCCACAATCCCCCGGCCAAGGGTAAACTGTGCTGCCGCAGTGCTAACCACTGCGCCACCGTGCAGCCCAATGATGTCAGCTGATGTCAGTATGGACTGGGTTTCTGGTGGCTCTAGTGTATCAGTTTCAATGACTTTGGCGACATGTTCGATGGTGCCTAGGGCTGTTTTTTTCGGCAGGATTACTTCATGTTTGGAATGGTTGGAGATGGGGATCTTTACAAAAGGTCTTTGGGAATTGTTAATCTCCAAAAGTCCTTCCCCCACACTCAAATTTCTCAAAGCAATGTTCTCTTCAGCAGGTTCGTAAAGTACAAGAGGGTCAGAGATGTCAAAGTTCTGGGGCACCCTGCAACATATTTGTACTGCTTTGCCAGCTGGGATAATCATGTTGTCTTTACCGACTCTGAGTGTAACAGGATCACAGTCTGTTCTTTGCGGCACTTCAGTGAAGTTTACCATGGCCACTACCTGGTCTTCGTCCATTCCAAAAGCTCTGCGCAGTAGACTATACAGTACTGTACTGGCTTCTTCATCTGTCTCTTGGCCTTGTATAATCGCTCCCAGCACATTAGCTCCAACTAGTGGTTGGTTCAGTGACAGCTTACTGACTAGGAATGGCACTTGTGCAGTGAGATTGGGATCCCCGTGACCCGCTAAAGTGACTGTAAGCTCGACCCACCCGTCATATGGAACTGTTTGGCCATTAACTGCATAAACCTCAAGCTCGTCGTTCAGCAGATCTTGGAGTGGTCTTACCACAGTGTTGGGTATGTACCTTTTGACCCATTGCCTGTCAACTATACTCACTTGAGAGCCAGAGTCAAACAGCACTATTACAGGATAACCACCGATTAGACATTTCAGCAGACTTTTCTTACCGACAAGGGGAGCTTGGCATTTGGTGGCACTCTGACAGGAGGGAATCTGACCTTTCCTTCTGTTGCATTTGACCTGCTTTCTCAGCTGCTTGCTCTGGTGCTTGGGGCGCGGAGTTGAAACTTCGGCAGGGGAGGAGTTTACTGGCTGGGACTTTGACTCTGTACCGATCTCTGGCTGTCCCTTGACAGAGACCGTTTCCCGTTTCCCTGATTCTTGGGGTCGCTTCAGACATCCACCTGTTCTGTGTCCCGACTCACCGCATACAAAGCAATGACTGCACTCCTGTAAGCTTTGTTCAGTACATTTCGGACAGAGATAGGTTTTCTTTTGGTTGGCTGGAGGCTGAGAATGCTGAGGGGAGGAGTTTACAGCTTTCTGTTCCATGAGAGTTGCCACCATCTTGGTTAGAGTCTCTACTTGTGTAGCAAGTTGTTTGATTGTCTGTGAAGCTTGTTGGTCTTTGGCTGTCGTGTTCTTTGTTGCAATCACAGCGCTTTGTGCTGACTTTTGACGAGGGGTTTGCCCTAACCTTCGCTGGTGCTCATTCTCATCATTGATTATCTTTGTGACCTCACTAAGAATCTCTTCATCTGTTACATTGTTGTTTGATGTAAGAGGTCTTAGTCGTCGCCGCAGGTCTGCATACTTCACTCCCAGGCCTTGATAGACTGTGTGCAGAAACACTTCCTGGATTGTCCTTGGGTCATACGAGATGTCTGCATTGGCTTGTTTTGACTGAAAGATAAGTTTCTGTTTGAGTCCAATCATGCGATACAGGAATTGCTGAGGGGACTCCTGCTCAGTTTGTCAGGCGCACATCAACTCCTGGAACATCTCTGTTGTTGCCTTTTCTCCAAGGTGGGATCGGAGAAAGCCCTGAAGTTCAGAAAGAGCCAGTTCATCTTTGAGCATGAGCATGTCCCTGAACGTGCCAGGCTTTACAATTCTCAGTACCCCCCTCACGATCTTTGCTTCAGAAATTCCTTCTTTTAATCCTTCATTGATCTGTCTTATGAGACTGTTATAACTGATTTCAGAGCTGTTGTCTCCAATTTGTCCTCCAAAAACCTTGAATTCTCTCTGAAGCAGGTAGGAAAGGTCTTTGAGAGTGACATGTCTTTCTGGACTACCTTGTTCCCTTGGCTGCGGTTGTGAGTGGCTCTGACGACTGGGTGCTGCAGGTGGTTGGAGTGTCACAACTTCACACAGTCTTAGTCTTTCACCCAGTGTCTCATATGCTTTCCTCAGTTCCTCTACAGACTCTGCATTTGCGTTCACACTAACTTGAATGCCTGGTGGAACAGCGGATGGTGATGGTGGATCTGGCAACATATTGGATGGATGAGGACTTGACTTGGTTGGTGTTGCAGCCTGATTAGCTGGATGCGTGGTGGAGCCGCTCGTTTGTATCACTTCAGTTATCAGATCATCCAACATTAGCAACTGACTCATTCCCTCATCTTCAAGTTTCAGCAGAGTTGGGGACCGTAAATAGGAATCGACATAGTCCATACAGCTCTCATTATCGTCTTCACTGAACTGTGTGTCTTTGTCTCCAGCTGCAAGGCTCTTTGCTAACCCGAAAAGATCCTTACTTGAGAGGGCAAACAAGCGTCCTCTGATGCTCCATATCAGTTCTTTCCGTGCTGTCGACATGGTACTTTAGCTATCTGTAGTTCGAGTGTTGTATTATTTGTACAGTGACTAGGCTGCGTTTTACCTTCTTGACAGCAGTGCAGTTCCACTTTTGGTTGAAGATCCTTTCTTTCTCTTTGACCTTCCTCCTTGGACACCCACTGACTGATGTGTCTGATGTAGCAGCTTGGCAACCGTTGTCTCGCGGTTCTGGTATCACTGGATCTTCCCTCGATGACTGAAGAGGAGAGATCCCGGACGAGCCCCCACAGTTTGTTACGGGTCCCGGGGAGGTGGCCACAATAACAAAAAGAAATAAGTCTTAAAACGTGATCCTCCGTGTCTGCTCTTGGGTCTGTAAAATAAGGAAAGATCCTTAGAAAGACAGAACACAGGACCACTCGTGTCTTTCTCCAGATAGTACTAAAGGGGGGCCGGAAGCGCACCCTCATTGTTTACCTGGGGCGGGACGACCGCAGTGCCAAAGGTTCCGCTGCTTACTCTTAAATATTTATACAGGGCTACATATCAAATGTTAATATTACTGATCATTCACAATCTTAAAATATATTTAAATGCTCTTAAAATAAAAATAAAATGACAGTCTCTCTGCATTATTTCCAAATGTGGTGCACGATTTAGGTGTACCACACTTGTCAGGGTTTCCTCTGGTAATATTTCTCGGTGGCGGGCTGCCTTGCCAGAAAATTTACCGCTGTGCCAAGAAGGAGATTTGAATTTAAGAAAAATATATGAAGCAATGACTTTCCACAAGCACGCAATGAACAACATGCGTGGCCGTCATCCACATGGAGTTTAGAAGCACCCCATCCACACGAGCTTTCCAGTTAGTCAGCAGGCAGTGTCTCGCTAGCGGCAACAGCATCTTCGCGGAAAAGGAGTGAAAACCGGGAAGTCAAACAGCAGAACTGGACTCTATTTGAAGAGAAACTTTGTGAAGAAGTCCGCCGTTTCTTTGTTGGTGAAAATCTTGGTGTGTCAGCGCCTTGGCGCTACCAATCGGGCGGGAGTGAAACTATAAATGATGGTTGTGTGCATTCGTCAACCGCTTGGCCTGGGTAGATGAAAAAAATGAGCATGTACAGCGTCGCGTGCGTGCCGGGCTCGTCCAAAGCGTACGCGGACCAAGGCGGACTAGAGGGGAAATGTAGCATAATAAGACTTGACTGTCTGACAGAAACATGAGTTTATTAAAGTACTTCAAACGGGAAAAAAAAAATCGTAAGAGGTATGTAAGCACTGGAGGCATTTATCATGGTTTTAACCCGCTGGAAATGGGAGCAATAACGGAAGAGTCGCTTAGCTAAGAGATGTGGTTAGAATTCAAATGCAGCCGGCTTCATATGAAGGGAAAGGCAAGGGGGACTACTGAATTGCTGAGGATATATTTCACCAGCCACTACAATATTAAGTTATGTTCCCAGTTATGTACCTGGCAAGTTAAGATGACCAAAATTCACAAATAGAATAGAATAGAATAGAATAGACTTTATTTGTCATTATAACAAGTACAACGAAATTAAAATGCAAACCAGTCAGTGAATTAAAAGTAAAAAGAAGCTTAAAAAGATTATATGCATTACTAATTTTAAATATCACACACACTCAGTTTCACAGTTTCAAACCTCATGTTTTGCTAGAGTTCAGGGAGGTAATTGCGGTCGGATAAAAACTGTTTTTGAATCAAAGTCAATGACTTTAATCTGTTAACAGCCTTCAGACAAAATGAACATGCCAGCATTTGGATTTCAAAATAAGGGAGGTTTTTCTTGGCGGTGAGGAGATTTAAAAAAAACAAAAAAAACAACTGTAAATATATAGAAATATTATAACAGAAATAACGGCATCCTTGGTCATTTAAGTTAATTTAAAATCATTAAATACAATTTTATTAATATTTTTTCTTTGTAATGAGAGTTAAATTATTGTTCTGTTCTGACTGCAAAGTTATGGTCAAAAATATAAATTGTTATAAGGAAACAGTAAAAAAAAAAAAAAAATACCACAGTCGGTTTCAAATTTATTTAAAAAACAGTAATTTTATTTTAAAAAACAGACAAAAATAAGCCATAAAATAATCCACAAATTTATAATAAAGTTTCAAATGTATAAGAAAAGTCAATTTTACAAGAGGAAATTACAAATTTGAGGAAAATGGTTTCAAATTTTGATAAATTTACAAAGAAAAGTAGAAAACTATAAGAAAATTGTTATAAATTTTGGAGAAAAACGTCAAACCTTCAAGACTGAAGTCATTCCTCAAGTTTTAAGTGGGTGCTCTTTGTACCCTTAACTAGAAATTTTTGGTTGTCTCCTTTAATTTACATGGTACTTGATATTTTCTAACCTGTTTGTATACCACCATAGACAGAGAGAGAACCTGAATTAGACAGAGCTCAGAGAGGGCAAGATGAGACAGAAGAGAGGAGCCAAGGAGAGGAAAGTGTTCAGGCAGAGGGTCCAGGAGAGGTGAGAGCAGAGGAAGGACAGAAGGATGACACCAGTAAAAAGTCCAAATACAGGACGTCTGGGTGGGACCCCAAATGGCCCAATATTCCAACATTCAAGCCTTGGTTGTACAATACTTCAAATTGTAAGTTCCACATGCACGGCAGTGGCTCAGGAGGTAGAGCGGGTCGTCCAATAACCGGATGGTTGGCAGTTTGAATCCCGCTCTCCCCAGATATCCTGCCGTTGTGTCCCTGGGCAAGACACTTTACCCACCTTGCCGCCAGTGTCCATAACACTGGGTATAAATGTTCGGTGGTGGCCGGAGAGGCCGTTGGCCTGGATTGGCAGCCACGTTTCCATCAGCCTGCCCCAGGGCAGCTGTGGCTACAGTAGTAGCTTGCCACTACCATTGTCTGTCTGGAGTGAATGAATAATGTATCTGTAAAAAGCATCTTTGAGTGTCTATGATAAAGCGCTTTATAAATCTGATGCACTATTATATGCAAAGTTACTGTGCAAAATTTAAAAAAAAAAGAAATAAATAGTATAAAATGAACATATTCATGCACGTGTTTTCTGCACCCCCACCCAGAAAAATATGTTGCCACCCCGCCAAGGTCTTTAAGCCAGAGGAAACACTGCTTGTGCAGCACTTTGTAACTGTATGTTTTAAAAAGTGCTATATAAATAAAGTTTTACTTACTTACTTATTTACTAGGCTCAAAACTAAAGGTGACAGAGCATTTGAAACTGTAGTGCCTAGATTCTGGAACTCTTTATTGAATTAGCTACGAACTGAACCTTCTGCTGATGTTCGTAAAAAAAAAAAAAAAAAAAGCCATAGACTTATCTTTTTAGATTGGCACTTTATTAATCATGTGCAGATTATATTTAATGCACATGATTTTTATTATCTTATGTTTTTAATATTGTTATCTATTCTTTTATTTACACTTGTTTGCTGTATTTTATTATTGTCACGCCGCGCCGCTCATCAGCGGCGCCACCTGCTCGCACACTTGCTCGTCATCAGCGGCGAGGGATATAAGCCGCCTCGCCCTGAGCTTCGGCCTGAAGCCGTCAGATTTCGCTCATCATTATTGCTGTGAGAACTACTACCTCTTCAGCCATCATTTCGGTAAGAAGCCCTTACCTTTTCCCTTTGAAGTCTGCCCCCCTGTGCACAGGTGGATTTCCCAGCGGCGGACTTTTCCTCTCCGTCTCCATCTCCTCGCTGCTGCACCGGGCCCTGCAGGTGGCTGTCTACCAGGTCTCGTCCCTTGCTGTGCCAGCCATCTATCCCATCCAAGTAAGCTCTTCTCTCGCTATCATATCTCCTGTGTTGGTGTGTGCCCGTCACCCTTCTCCTTGTGCTTTTCCCATAGGGTTGTCCGGCTGTACGGTCTCCTGCCTCTGTGCCCGAAGTAGACGCCGCCACCAACACATCTACATCTCGCAGACACACATCCATTCACTCCTGTTGCTAATAAACTATTTGAACTACTCTGAGCCTGTGTGTGTGCGTCTCCTGAGCCGTGCGTTATGTCAGTACTAACCTGCACTTATATAGCGCTTTTCTAGTCACAAAGACCACTCAAAGCGCTTTCACTAGTACTAAACCTCTATTCTAAGGGCCTATAGGAAACAGATATCTAGGGACAATTTAGAACAGCCAATTAACCTAACATGCATGTCTTTGGATTGTGGGAGGAAACCGGAGCCCCCGGAGTAAACCCACGCAGCACAGGGAGAACATGCAAGTACGGCTTCAGCAGAGCGGCTCGGCAGACGGCGGGCTCGCACACTGGTTTTCCACTCTCGAGGCTCGAGTGGATCAGATAGCCTATCAGCAACAGGTGATTTTTAATCAGTTATTAAATTTAACTAACCGGTTGGGCCGCTTGGACCCCCAACAGCCGTTCCCCCCGGCTCGTCAGGGTGGCGCAGCTCCTGCAGCTCCAGTGGCCGTCCAGCAGGCTCCGGGTGCACCGGTTCGGCTCACGCCCATTCCAACCCCCGCCCACTTTAGCGGTAAGCTCGGCGGAGCGCGGGGGTTTATTATGCAGTGTGAGTCCGTTTTCCACCGTGTGCCCGGAGACTTTCCCTCAGATCATAGCCGAATTGGTTATATCGGGAATCTCCTGGAGGGGCGAGCATTAACATGGACCTACGCCGTAATGGCGAGGCCCAGTTATGCCACCCTCACATATGACCAATTCGTGAGACGCTTCCTGGAGGTCTTTGACCACACTCTTACCGAGACGGTCCAGGTCGATCGGCTTCTCACCCTCCGGCAGGGAAGCCGGTTGGCAGCGGACTACGCGGTCGACTTCCGGGTAGCGGCGGAGGAATTAGGCTGGGAGGAATGCTCCCTCTGCGGCCTTTTCCTCCGCAGTCTCAATGATGATCTGAGGGATGAACTGGCTGGGCGGGATATCCCTGAGACGCTAGCGGAGCTGACATCCTTAGCGATTAGTTTGGACAACAGGCTGCGCGAGCGCTCCTCGGGACGGAAGTCGTCTTCTTCTCGCCCTCGTGGAGTCTCGCCGCGCCTGTCCCAAGCTCGCCCCCTGGCGGCGCCGCCACCATCGTGCCCCGAGGAGTCGGAGCCGATGGTGACGGGCTGGACAAAGCTTTCCCCTGCGGAGAAACAACGCCGCCGTGAGTTGGATCTCTGCATGTATTGCAGAGATGACCAACACACGGTGAAGCTTTGCCCGCGGAAAGCCAGTCGGCGGGGTCCGCGAGTCACTGTAGGGGCCTCGCGGATGTCAACCGGTTAAATACTCTCACTCAATTGAAGCTGCCCATCTGTTTCTGCCACAACCCCACTGGGCATCTCACCCACGCACTGGTGGATTCGGTCGCAGAAGGCAGCTTTATTTCACAAAGCCTGGCAACCCGATTGGGCATCCGCTGCCAGGCACTCAAAAACCCCATCTCCCTGGTCAACCTCTCCCGTGCTTCCCTTGGGAGAGTCACGCACCAGACCATCCCGGTCCCGGTGATCATCTCTGGTAACCACCGGGAGGAGATAACCTTTCTCATCCTGCCCAACTCTGTGTCGCCCGTCATCCTGGGGTATCCCTGGCTACGCCTCCACAACCCTGTCCTGGATTGGAAGTCAGCTGGGGTGTCGGCATGGAGCACGTTCTGCATGGGCACCTGTCTTCAGTCCGCTGCCTGCTCTCCGTCCGCTTCTTCCTCTGCTACGGACGCTGCACCCCCAGACCTGTCCCTGGTGCCTCTGGAATTTCACGACCTGGGTATGGTATTTAGCAAGACCAAAGCTATGTCTCTCCCTCCTCATCGGCCCTATGACTGCGCCATCAACCTCCGCCAGGGGGCACCCTTACCTTCTGGTCGGCTCTACAGTCTGTCGGCGCCGGAGAAGGAGACGATGAACGCCTACCTTAAGGAGTCGCTGAGCGCGGGGATAATCCGCCCATCGTCATCACCCGTGGGGGCAGGGTTCTTCTTCGTTGGAAAGAAGGACGGATCCCTCCACCCTTGCATAGACTATCGGGCTCTGAATGACATCACGGAGAAGGATCATTACACCCTGCCCCTCATGGACACTGCTTTCCACTCCCTCCAGGGGGCGACCTGGTTCACCAAGCTGGATCTACGCAGCGCGTACCACCTCGTCTGGATCCGGGAGGGAGATTAGTGGAAGACAGCCTTCCGTACCCCGAACGGCCACTTTGAATACCTGGTAATGCCGTTCGGGTTGACCAACGCTCCTGCCGTCTTTCAGCGCCTCATCAATGACGTCCTCCGGGACTTCATCGGCCTCTTTGTGTTCGTCTACCTGGATGACATACTCATCTTCTCCAAGTCCAGGGACGAGCACCAGGTCCATGTGAGGCGGGTCCTCCAAAGACTGCTGGAGAACCGGCTATACGTGAAGGCTGAAAAGTGTGAATTTTATGCTAAGACTACATCCTTCCTGGGATTCATCATCTCACACGACCAGGTGCGTCCTGACCCAGAGAAGGTGAAGGCGGTGGTAGAATGGCCTACACCTGCATCGAGGAAACAGGTGCAACAGTTCGTTGGTTTCGCGAACTTCTACCACCGCTTTGTCCCTAACTTCAGCTCCATCGTCGGACCACTGACCCGCCTCACGTCCCCTAAGGTCCCGTTCCGGTGGACCGAAGAGGCCGCAGCTGCCTTTCAGGCGCTGAAGGCGGAGTTCTCCTCCTCCCGGGTCCTTCGCCAAGTCGACCCCGCACTGCAGTGCATCGTGGAGGTGGACGCCTCGGACACGGGAGTGGGGGCGGTGCTATCTCAGCGGTCGCCTGACGACGGCGCCAAACGGCCCTGCGCCTTCTTCTCCCGGCGCTTGTCCCCGGCGGAGAGAAACTACGACGTGGGGGACAGAGAGCTCCTGGCCATCAAGCTCGCGCTGCAAGAATGGCGCCACTGGCTAGAGGGGGCGGACCTGCCGTTCGTGGTCCTGACGGACCACAAGAACTTGGAGTACCTTCAATCTGTCAAGCGCCTGAACGCCCGCCAGGCGCGCTGGTCCTTGTTCTTCGCCAGGTTCCAGTTTTTCATCACCTTCAGGCCTGGCTCCAAGAACGGCCTGCCCGACGCCCTCTCTAGGCAGTTCGCCCCCGAGGAGTCGGAGGACACGCTCCACACCATCCTGCCCAGGTCGTGCGTCGTGGGAGCCATCTCCTGGGACATTGAGGGCAAGACCCGGAGGGCGCAGGAAGTGGAACCTGACCCTGGCGGCGGACCGGAGGGGAGGCTGTTCGTGCCATCTGCGGTTCGAGGAGAGGTCATCCACTGGCTACACACCTCCAAGCTCACCTGTCACCCTGGCTCCTCCCGGATGATAAACCTCATCCAGCGGTCCTTTTGGTGGCCGGGCCTGCGGAGGAATGCGACCCGCTACGCCCGGGCTTGTCCAATTTGTGCCACCAACAAGTCGGGAAACGCCCCTCCAGCGGGTCTGCTCCAGCCCCTGCCCGTCCCTGGCAGGCCCTGGTCGCACATCGCTTTGGATTTCGTCACCGGACTCCCAGTCTCCAATTCCTACGACACCATCCTGACCATCGTGGACCGCTTCTCCAAGGCTGTGCACTTCATCCCCCTACGAGGTCTTCCAACTGCCCTGGAGATGGCGGATCTCCTCATCCAACACGTGGTCAGGCTGCACGGGATTCCGGTGGACGTGGTCTCGGACCGGGGTCCCCAATTTTCCTCTGAGGTTTGGAGATCCTTTTGTAACGCCATCGGAGCCAAGGTGAGCCTCTCCTCCGGCCATCACCCCCAATCCAACGGGCAGTGTGAGCGGACCAACCAGCTGCTGGAGGCTGCGCTCCGCTGTGTAACAGCATCCAAACCCACATCCTGGAGTAACCATCTTGCCTGGGTTGAATACGCCCACAACGCCTCTCGCTCTTCTGCTACAGGGATGTCCCCCTTCAAGGCGTCCCTGGGTTATGACCCCCCGCTGTTCCCGGCGCAGGAGAGTGAGGTAACTGTCCCCTCAGTTAGGGCGCATCTCAGGCAGTTCCGCTCCATCTGGGCATCAGCGCGTAATGCGCTTTTACGCACGGCGGAGCGCAACAGAACTGTGGCGGACCGGCACAGAAGACCTGCCCCGGCATACAGAGTTGGGCAACGAGTCTACGTGTCAACCCAGGACGTGACATTGAAAGGCGAGAGGAGGAAGCTGGCACAGCGCTTTATGGGACCCTACCCCATCACCCGGATCATCAACCCGGTAGCTGTGCGTGTGGCTATTCCCCCCTCCCTTCGCATCCATCCCACCTTCCACGTGTCCAAGGTGAAGCTGGCAGTCTCCGACCCCCTTTGCCCTCCTCCTGCTGCGCAACCCGCGCCCCAGATGATTGATGGCCATCCGGCCTGGTCCGTCGCCTCCATCCTGGACTCCCGGCGCCGGGGTCGTGGGTTGCAGTACTTGGTGGACTGGGAGGGCTATGGGCCCGAGCGTCGACAGTGGGTACCCTCGTCGTTCGTGTTGGACCCATCGCTCATCGCTGACTTCCACCGAGCGCACCCAGAGAAGCCATCGCCAGGAGGCGCTGCTAGAGGGGGGAGTACTGTCACGCCGCGCCGCTCATCAGCGGCGCCACCTGCTCACACACCTGCTCGTCATCAGCGGCGAGGGATATAAGCCGCCTCGCCCTGAGCTTCGGCCTGAAGCCGTCAGATTTCGCTCATCATTATTGCTGTGAGAACTACTACCTCTTCAGCCATCATTTCGGTAAGAAGCCCTTACCTTTTCCCTTTGAAGTCTGCCCCCCTGTGCACAGGTGGATTTCCCGGCGGCGGACTTTTCCTCTCCGTCTCCATCTCCTCGCTGCTGCACCGGGCCCTGCAGGTGGCTGTCTACCGGGTCTCGTCCCTTGCTGTGCCAGCCATCTATCCCATCCAAGTAAGCTCTTCTCTCGCTATCATATCTCCTGTGTTGGTGTGTGCCCGTCACCCTTCTCCTTGTGCTTTTCCCATAGGGTTGTCCGGCTGTACGGTCTCCTGCCTCTGTGCCCGAAGTAGACGCCGCCACCAACACATCTACATCTCGCAGACACACATCCATTCACTCCTGTTGCTAATAAACTATTTGAACTACTCTGAGCCTGTGTGTGTGCGTCTCCTGAGCCGTGCGTTATGTCAATTATGATCTTACTTTCTATAATTTCTATATTAATCACTAGCTATGCAGCTGCACTACAGTAATGGCTTTTATTTCTCTTTCCTGTTGTGACTTTGGAGGTCTTTGTCACATTGTTGAGTTCAAAATTTGGATTCAAAACATAAAGTGCTTTTAGGAGGGTACCAGTTTTGAACTATTGCTGGTTATACAGTAAATATGTACTGTAGATCTTATCATTTATATATGCAAAGAAACAAGATGTCAACTCAAAACAATCAACATTCGTGTTTCTTTAAAAAAAAATCCAGTATAGTCACTCACAAAATAACTTCCACATTTTTTCCTCGTAAAGCAGCTGTTCAGATGTCTACTTCAGGTTTATTTTCCTCAGTTTACATTTATTACATTCAGAGACTGCACTTTGCATAACTCAGCAAAAGAAAATTTAATTGGCTTTTAATTGAAGTTTTTTTGGCCTGTGTATTACAATAACAATATAGTGACAAGCATTTGGTGAATTTGTGGTTATGCAAGGAAGTTATTACTCTCGCAACAGACTGCTGACATTATTCAGTTAAATACCATTTCTGAGAATTAGGCCCTGTTTAAATATGATTTAGCATAGTGGAGACTTTAGATTATAAATATACTGTATAAATTGTCAAAATTCCTATGCTACATATAGAGCAGGGAAAATAAGTGTTGAACACATCAACATTTTTCGCAGTAAAAACATATTTCTGATGGAGTCATTGACCTTAGATTTTCTCCAGCTATCAGTGACAACCCAAGTAATCCATACATACAAAAAAATCAAGGCAACTGTGTTCACAAAACAAGTTATATTTAATAAAGTGGAATGGCTCAGGGAATAAGTATAACATGCTTGGTAAAATTCATTTAATATTTAGTAGAAAAACCTTTGTTGGAAATCACAGCTTCCAGACGCCTCCTGTATGGAGAAACTAGGTGTAGGTATTGCTCAGGAGCGATTTTAGCCCAATCTTCCATACAAACTGTCTTCAAATCTTGAAGGTTCCCTGAGTATCTTCTATGAACTCTGATCTTCAGTTTGCTTCATAGATTTTCAATTGGATTCAGGTCAGGTGACTGACTGGGCCATTCTAGCAGCTTTATTTTCCTTGTCTGGAGCCAGCTGAGAGCTTCCTTGGCTGTGTGCTTGGGATCATTGTCTTGCTGAAATGTCCACCCTTGTTTCATCTTCAACATCTTGGCAGATGGCAAATGTTCTTATCAAGGATGTCTCGGTACATTTGTCCATTCATCTTTCCTTCAATTATATGACGTCTGCCCGTACCAGGTGTTGAAAAACACCCCCCCCCCCCACCACCACCACCACCATGATGGGATGTGTCATTTCTCCTCCAAACATGCTGTGTGTTGTGGCATCCAAAAAGTTCAGTTTTGGTCTCATCTGACCAGACTATTCAACATGCTTTTTCTTCAGCAATGGAGTCTTGCAGGTGAGCGGGCACATAGAGCCCATACTGGTTGAGTGTATTATTTATTGTTTTCTTTGAAACAGCAGTACCTGCTAACTCTAGGTCTTTCTGGAGCTCTCTGCAAGTGGTCTTAACTCTTGGATAACTCTTCTGATAATTCTTTTGACTCCTCTGTCATAAATCTTGCAAGGAGCTCCTGGTTGTAGCCAGTTTATGGTAAAATGATGTTCTTTCCACTTTTGAATGATAAGATAAGATAAGATAAGCCTTTATTAGTCCCACAATGGGGAAATTCCAGGATTGCAACAGCACAGGGATAGCAACACTCAGAGCAATAATTAAGAAGATACAGAAGATATAAATAAGAGCAGTTGATATACATACATACACATAAATATACAGTATAAATATATATACAAAGTGTGGAGCATTGTAGCTAGATGGAATAAACAGCATAACTGTCTACTTAGTTATCCTACATAGTATGAATATGTACCCATACATATTGTCACCCTCTGTAGCGACCGATAGTGTCCTAGTTGTATATACTGGAGGGGACCATTGTGTAAGTCTATTGCGCCTTTTGCATTCAATACTATTAGGTCGTCATGTTTTTTTGCTATCTCTGCGAGCAGACAGCCGTAGGTAGGAAGGACCTGCGAAACCTCTCGGTTGTGCACCTAGGATGATGTAGTCTGCTGCTAAATGAGCTCCTCAGTGCATTCAGTATGTCCTGCATAGGGTGGGACTCGGACTCCAGCAGAGATGACAGTTTAGCCACCGTCCTTCTCTCTCCCATCTCCTCCACTGGGTCAAGGCGTTTCCCCAGGACAGAGCTAGCTTTCTTGATCAGTTTGTTCAGTCTCTTCCTATCGGCTGCTGTAACGCCACTGCCCCAGCAGACCATTCCAAAAGTGATGGCTGATGCCACCACCGTGTCGTAGAATGTCTTCAGCAGCGCCCCTTGTACACCAAAAGACCTGAGTCTCCTCAGTAGGAACAGCCTGCGCTGTCCTTTCTTGTAGAGTGCGTCGGTATTGTGTGACCAGTCTAGTTTATTGTTCAGATGAACACCCAGGTACTTGTAGGATGTCACCATTTCGATGTCTGTTCCCTGTATGTTTACTGGTGCTGCGAGGGGTTGTCCTTGCCTGCGGCAGTCCACCACCAGCTCCTTAGTTTTCCTCGCGTTGATCTGGAGGCAGTTCCTATGGCACCAGTCCACGAAGTCCTGGATAAGTCCTCTGTACTCAGCTTCATCTCCGTTGGAGATGAGGCCGACGATCGCAGAGTCGTCAGAGAACTTCTGTAGATGGCAGTGTGTTGTGTTGTGTGAGAAGTCCGCAGTATAAAGGGTGAACAGGAAGGGAGCCAAAACCGTTCCCTGGGGGGGCCCCGTGCTACCGATGATCGTGTCGGACACACAGTCCCGGGTTCTCACAAACTGTAGCCGGTTCCATTGGCTCCAACAGTGCCCAATGGAACATTCAACAGTTTAGAAATGCGCCTGTAACCAATGCCATCATTATGTTTTGCAACAATGAGGTTGTGAAAGTCTAGAGCAAGGGTCACCAACTAAAAGTGCAAGAGGTCTGATAAGTCAGTCTTCCCCAGCTGAGGTCCAAATTGGGGCTGGGGATCTTTAGGCACCTCATGATACAATTATGATTCAAAGTCTCTGATTTGATTCTAACACCATTCTCAGTGCATATTTTGTTTGGTTTTTTTTTCAGGATTTTTTTCCTTTCATTGTGTGACAGTTTGGTACTTTTAAAGCTAAGTGTTTGCAGTGACCCATGAATTTACTTCAAACATCTTTTAATAAAAAAAAAATGGAAGAGAAATGTGACAAGTCACATGGACAAATTTATCTGAAAACATGCTTTTAACAACTGTCATCTTTTCATGGACATTCTTTAAGAAGACCACAGCTGTCTCCAGCAGGTCAATGTCATTTGCTGTTACACATTATTTTATTAAGCAGATGTTTTAGCTGATTTTAGTTCTGTATTATTTTTCAAAAAAAAAATCAAATACGTTCTTTGCTCAATTTTAAATAAAACCTCATAATTTAATCATAATACTGGGGAACACTAAATGTGTTTTTGACTCCAAATAAATAGCTCTAAAATTCTAAAATCTACAACTTAAAGCCAAAAAATGGAAAGTTTTACAGGAGAACACAAACTAAATTACATACATTTAAAAAGTTTAATATTTACAAAACAAAATCTCACAAAAGTCTGCCTCTATATTTTCAGTATAAAAAATGTTTCAAACTGTAAGCCTAAAAAAGGAATAGAAAATATAATTAATTCCACAGTACAGAATTCCTCTGAGATTTTTTATGTCAACAATGTTTTTATCCATTTAACCTCGTCTGTGTCTGTCTGGGTAACACTGTCACAGGGAGAGAGGAGGTGGATGTGTGTGGAACTTTTCATATTCTGTAACACACAGAGCAGAGGGTCGCAGAAATTACCTCCATATCCAACGTCATGCAATCCAGTGGAGATGCTGTCCCAGGAAGGTGTGGAGGAGCCACGGGGAGCTTCCGTCAACAAACCCCCGGGTGGACCCATACCATCGCAAGCAGCCAGAGTGGTGGTGGACACAATTTCACAGCAGTGTTTCATTCCGCAGATTACACCGGGAAGGAAGCGTGGCTGCTCCGCCCACAGCAAATGATGATTTTACCTCCCGCTGTATCCCACGGAGAATGTCCAAGGTCCCACGCCATAAAATGTCCAGGCACCTGCTGCCGATACAGCACTTGAGTTCTGCTTTTTCTTTTGATTAGAACAAAACAGCATAATCTTACCTCAAATTATACTAAAAAGCTTTGGAGTCCGGACGGAGGACTCTCAAGGTCCGGATCCAGACTGGAGTCTCCAGTTGGTGACCCCTGGTCTAGAGAGAGCTCTTTGCTTCTATCCATTATGAGTTCTTTGTGGTGTGACAATCTGATATTCACAGGCCTTTTTAACGGTCATCAGTCAGGACTCAACCAGCTGAAATTAATTTGCACTGATGGGGGATGGGATGGCTTTCTAAATTCTAATGTATTTCGGCTGGTTTCTTGGCTTTCTCTGCCTTTTTGCAACTCTTTTTCTTCATGTGTTCAATATTTATTCCCTGTGTCATTCCACTTTATTGTACAGTCATGTGAAAAAATTAGGACACCCTGTATAAGCCTGCGTGTTTTTTTTTAAACATATTTGGACATTTGGATATTTAATATCAATGTTAAAAATACTGGGAGATTCATGTAATACAACTAAACAATTAAAATGAATTAAAACTTTTTAAAAATTTTCTGTAAAATGTAATTCTAAACAAATAGGAATAAATTAGGACACCCCCCATCTTTTTTTAGGACACCCCCCCCATTCATTCCCACTTAAAATGGCTAAATTAAATGTTTAAAAAATGCAAATATAAACAAAAACAAGGTTAGACATAGATATGTGAACATTTCTTAATAAAGAACTGAATATTTAATGGGGTGTCCTAATTTTTTCACATGACTGTATATAGCTTGCTTTGTGAACACAGTTGTCTTGATTTCTTTATATGTATGGATTACTTGGGTTGTTACTGATATCTGGTGAAAATCTCAGGTCAATGACTCCATCAGAAATATGTTTAATGAGAAAAATGTTCACATGTTTAACACTTATTTTCCCCGCTGTATAAATGCATTCCCTAATATGATGAGGTTCAAATTCTTTACCACTTTGAAACTGTGCTTTGCTAGTGTGTAAAAATGAAAGCACATGTGTGGATTTTGTGTACACACAATAATAATAATAATGTTTATTTGTAGAGCACTTTTCACAGACAGGGTCACAAAGTACTTTCCATAAAATCAGACGGTAAATAAATAAAAGAGAATGCACATTTTATCATTAATGTCATACTGTAGATTTAAAAAGCAGGACTTTTAATATTTGAGATGTTGGTTAGAAAACTTTTTTCTTAACATTTTCTTTAAATTTTACTATTTTATTGCAGAATGACTGAATAGTAAAAAATCCTGTGCTGATGTTGTGTAATTTCTCATATGATGACAGTGACTGTAATGCACTCTAACATTTTTAATGAAATTCTGGAGTCTGCTGCCCTGGTGCCAGGTTAGACTTGATCATGTGGTATAGCTGTGATTTTTCCTTTCTTTTCTTATTCCCTGGACAAAAAAGAGAGAGAAAGATCTAAACCATTTCTTTTCGAGTGAATTTACATCTTCTGCTCATTTCTCTTGCTTCCTTACCAAGAGAATTCTGATGAAGGGCAGAGTCAGATATCTGCAGGGATACCAGAGGACCTGGAGACTGGAGAGAATGCAGCCACTGATGGTAAGAAATTTCCATAAAAGTACAATCAGGTTGGAATTTTAAAAGTGAATGTTTAAGTAGTCTAAGAGATGGGCTTTGATTCTCACCCTGATCAAACCCAAGACATCTCATTCAGAGAATAATGATTTTTCCCCCTTAATTTTTCTCTGTTTCTGTCTCATCTGTGAGCTTACAGGTAGAGCAAAGCCCAGTGGTATTGTTTTCCCTCCAGTACTCGAGTACGAGAGCCTTTCTTCTACTGCAAAAGACATGACCAAAAAGAATGGCAAATGTAGATATGCCACATGATTAGAGGATGGCTACACAGCAAAGAATCAGGTCCGATCCACTGAATACATTTGATAACCCCTACACAGCACAACTGCAAGTAAATAAATATGTATTTGCTTATGTTTTTTATTTGTAAGGTGGATGAAATCAGGATTATTTTTGTGCATATTTTCCCATGTATATGAGACTGAATATGAAATATCTATTGTTGTTGGTTGCAGGAAAAATGCTTGTTAAAGTGGTGAGAAGAAAGATGTTTTTATGTTTTTATTGTATTAGGTAGACTATAAATGTTTTTATAACAACATTTTTATGTTTGTTATGAAGAATGGGGCAGGTATTCATAAGACTGCTCCTGTCATTTATGTAATATGTGGTAATGTTTGACTATGAGCACAAAAATACTGTGATAATTTGATTTAATGTGATAATACATTTGATAATTTCTTTATGGCACTTGTGTCCCTATTATTTGCATAAATGCTTCTACTTACCCAGTAGGTATTGTCTGTCATCAGGTGTGTGACAGGAACAGAGTAAAGCATAGTGTGCTTGACTGCACCACATTTCACACCTCAGTGGTGTTGATAAACTAAAGGAAACTTTTAAAACTAAGCTACAGGATTTGCAGCTCACATGGTGTAGGTCTATACATTTTTAGTTTCAAATATGATCTGTCAGACATGCGTGTTTATGCTGCAAGCTATAAGTCTTTCATGGACCCTTTTTGGAGAGAAGGTTCCTGACCAATTATTTTCAGACAGATGCAGGGATGCAGAATGACTAGAAGCATCAGGTTTTTTTTTCCACATGATGCCTAAGGAAAGGGGAGAATGGCCAGAGGCTACGGCAGCCCTCTAGGGACACCGAGGGCTTATAAACAGTGAAACTGACATATCTCAGCCATTACTTTTCCTAAATAAACCTTTAAAAACCTTGACAGTCCTCTATATGCTTTTACCAACCTGTATATATTTAGCATTATAAATTTTATGTCATTTTTGAAGTATCGATGATGTATAATCTTGTGAATAATCACTGATCCAAGGATGAATGAAGAGGCTCAAACTAAGTGCACAACCTCATCTGCAAACGTTTATATTTATTTAACAACACTATATGTTGCTTTTATGGAGAAACTTTCCAAAATCAATACACCCTACCTACACTTTCAGGATGAAATATGTTTAATCATATCAATCTACACTTCCTTTACAAGCCAGTATGCATTTATATCTATGAAACTTGGCCAGTCAAAAGAGTGCTGGTCAAAGTGAGTTTGTACAATGCCTATAAAAACTATTCACCCCCCTTGGATGTTTCAACCTTTTATTGCTTTCATAAATGAAATCATGGTCAATATAATTTGGATTTTTTGACAAAAAACTGAAAAAAAAAGCATCTTTCATGTCAAAGTGAACATAGATTTTTTTACAAACTACTATCAATTAATTAAAATTATATAAGGTGAAGCAAATGATTGCGTTAAGTATTCATCCCCTTTAAAGTGACTGATCTAATTCAACAGAGGTCCAGCTAATTGATGCCTGCAGTCCTGTAATTAGTGAAATGGACATCACCTGAGTGCAGTTAATGTGCATCAAGTGACTGTAGTATAAAAACACCTGTGTCTGAGGAGTCCAGTCTCTAGTTCATCAGTATTCCTGCTACAATTGCAACATGAAGACAAAAGAACACTCCAAGCAACTCAGAGAAAAGATCACTGAAAAGTATAAGACAGGAGATGGCTACAAGAAGATTTCCAACTCACTGGACATCCTACAGAGTTCAGTTAAATCCATCATTAAGAAATGGAAGCAGTAAGGCACTTGTCTAAATCTGCCGTGAGCTGACTGTCCTCAGAAACTGAGCAATCAAGTAAGAGGAAGACCGGCGAGGGAGGCCACCAAGACACCTACAACCACTCGGAAGGTGTCAGAACACAACCTTCGGTAGGCAGGAAGGGTGACTCCTTTAGGCGGGTTCGGCTTAGCGTAAGAATACTTTATTAAATGCAAAATCAATGCAGCACAGGAGCTGTGAAAACACGGAAGCCTAAACAGCTGAGGAAACTCATGAAATAATAGCACAAACATGAAGAAAAAGCCAAAGTGTAACTCCTGCAATGATGCCACAACTATGCAAACTAAGGCTGACATACTGTACAAATCGGAAACAGATAACTGGACTAACAAAGGACAGCTGGGTGACTGATTAGGGTCAGATGAAAACACACGTGAGTGGCTGGACAAATGGGAGGATGAGGGGAGAGACTAGAATACAATAACTGAACTAAGAAACTGAGGATAACTCAACAAACTAATGAATGAATGAATCTTTATTTCAGATAGATTATTTCGGATAGATTAAAAGTAAAGATTAAAAGAAACAGAATAATATAACAAAGGGGAAAAAATCCAACAAGGTCAAATTAAACAATAACTCCTCTGATTATACAGTTCAACATAAGTTATCCGAAATGGGTGATGGCTGAAGCCGCAGCTTATATTGCCTACCCATATTCCATCCAAGAATTCAAAAGAAAAACAAAACAAGAGCAATTACAATTCGGAACAAAGCTAAGACAAAATGTGACAAAAAAAAAATAAGCAACAACACAACACAGACTGGATATGACAATCCTTATGTGATTTTACATGTCATCTTGTATATATGTTTGGAGTATTTCTTCCTTTAGTTTTTGTTTAAATTGTCCAAGCGTTGTACATGATTTTAATTCAGGTCCAAAATCGTTCCATAATCAGACTCCTTGCACTGAAACACAGTGTTGCTTGGTGGTAGTTCTCACTGAAGGTTTTTGAAATATACATCCATCCATCCATCCATCTTCTACCGCTTTTCCGGAGGTCCGGGTCGCGGAGGCAGCAGTTCAAGCAGAGAAGCCCAGACTTCCCTCTCCCCAGCCACCTGCTCCAGCTCTTCAGAGGGGATACCAAGGCGTTCCCAGACCAGCTGGGAGACATAGTCTCTCCACCGAGTCCTGGGTCTGCCCCGGGGTCTCCTCCCAGTGGGACGTGCCCGAAACACCTCAAGTGGGAGGTGTCCAGGAGGCATCCTAATCAGATACCCATACCACCTCAACTGACTCCTTTCAATGTGGAGGAGCAGCGGTTCTACTCTGAGCCTCTCCCGGATGACTGAATTCCTCACCCTATCTCTGAGGGTGAGTCCAGCAATCCTACGGAGAAAGCTCATTTCAGCCGCTTGTATCCGCGATCTCGTTCTTTCGGTCATTACCCAAAGCTCGTGACCATAGGTGAGAGTAGGAACGTAGATTGACTGGTAAATCGACAGCTTTGCCTTAGAACTAAGCTCCCTCTTCACCACAACAGACCGGTACAACGTCCGCATCACTGCAGATGCTGTTCCAATCCATCTGTCGATCTCTCGCTCCATTTTCCCCTCACTCGTGAACAAGACCCCAAGATACTTAAACTCCTCCACTTGGGGCAGGAGCCTGTCCCCAACCCGGAGAGGACAATCCACCCTTTTTTTTTACGATATTGTTTCTCCCTTATTTGGAACAGCTTTTGGATATTTGCGGGCAGTGATAGATTCTTCACTTTAAACATTATTACTGCAGTTTTAAAGTCAACCAGATCTTTCAACTTGAGAGCTTTTAATTTAAGAAAAAGTGGGTTTGTTGGTTCCCTGTAAGCAGCTTTGTTTATTATTCTAATAGCTCTCTTCTGAAGCATAAAGACTGGATATATGTTTGTTTTATATGTATTTCCCCATACTTCAGTACAATATGTCATGTATGGGAGTATTAATGAATGATACAAAGTATACAATGTGGGTTGATTCAGCAAATATTTCGCTCTGTGTAGTATTGCAATTGATTTAGATATTTTACCTTTAATATAATTAATATGTGACTTCCAACACAGTTTATTATCAATTATTACTCCAAGAAATTTAGTTTCAGATACCCTTTCAATCTCTACACCATTTACACTGAGTTTAGATACTAAGTTGTTGTGATGGTTGTTAAAAACTATAAATTTTGTCTTACTTAAATTGAGCGTTAATTTGTTTGAATCAAACCACAGTTTAAGCTTTCCTAATTCCTTTCCAAGTGTATCCAAAAGTTGTTCCAAATTGCTTCCACTACATAATAGATTAGTGTCATCGGCAAACAATATTAAATCCATTTTTTCTGAGACTTTACATATATCATTTATATACATATTGAATAACAATGGCCCCAAAACTGAACCCTGTGGGACTCCACAAGTAACCTTCAGTAACTGTGAGTTTTTGTTACCAACACATACATACTGATATCTATTCTTTAAGTAACTACTTAACCAGGACAGTGCTACCCCCCTAATACCACAATTTTGTAGTTTCTTTAATAATAAATTGTAATCCACTGTATCAAATGCTTTTTTAAGATCCAGGAATACCCCAGCTGAATACTCTTTATTTTCAATGGCAGTTGATATTTTTTCTATAAATTCCATTAGAGAAAATGCAGTTGTCCTCTTGTGTCTGAACCCATACTGCTGCTCACACAATAAATTATTCTTCATTATGAAGTTGTCAATTCACCCACAGAATATTTTTTCAAGTATCTTGGAAAATTGCGGCAATACTGAAATTGGTCTATAGTTTGAAAGTTCCCCTCTGTCACCCGTCTTGTATATCAGAATTACTTTAGCTATTTTCATTGCATTGGGAAATATACCTGTTTGGAGAGACAGGTTAAAAATATACGTCAGTGGTTTCACTAAGCATTCGATAATAGTTTTGACTAAGAGCATGTCAATACCATCACAGTCCGTTGAGGTCTTACTTTTAAACGATTTAACAATTTCAATGACCTCTCTCTCGTCTGTGTTCTTTATAAAAATGGAGTCTTTTATAGCAGTGTTTTTGCTTATTGCATCACCCGTAGGTGCCGTAATGGGTATTTCTCGAGCCAAATTAGGACCAATGTTAACAAAAAAGTTATTAAATTCATCTGCAGGTGAAACTGCATTCACACTCTGAGTCGTTGTATTATTTTTTGAAAAATCGGTTGGGTAGCTTGTATTTCTGTTTTTATTTCCAAGAATATTGTTAAGTATTGTCCATGTATTTTTAATATTGTCTCTGTTTTTCTCCAGTTCTTTACTGTAATAGTCTCTTTTACTACATCTCATTATATATGTTAACTTATTTTTGTATGTTTTATACCACTGCTCTGCTTCTTTTGTCCTTTTCTTTAGAAAAGCTTTATATAATAAATTTTTCTTTTTACACGCCTTTTGTAATCCTTTGGTTAACCATAGCTTATCGACAAATTTATGTTTAAGCTTTTTCTTTACTAATGGACAATTTTTTTCATAAAGAGTGGTTACAATGTTCATAAATGTGTCGTAGGCTTCATTTACATCTGATACATAGACTTTTGTCCAGTCCTGTTTCAGCAAGTCTTCTTTAAAAGAACTGATTGCATTTTGTGATTTGTATCTGAACGTGTGGCCATGGATAAGTGCAAAGTTTGGCAAATGGTCACTTATATCATTTATCAATAATCCACTTTCTATTTTCTTATCAATAGTATTAACAAACAGGTTGTCAATAAGTGTAGCAGTGTGAACTGTGATTCTACTGGGATGTGCTATTGTGGGATATAGACTCATACTGTACACAGAATTCATGGACTCTGTAATTACATTTTGTTGATATGGATTTAGTAAATCAATATTGAAATCTCCACAAATTACTACCATTTTCTTACTAGTAATATTATTGTACAGCTCGACTAATTTATCTCTGAATGTCTCAATGCAAGTTCCCAGCGTTCTATATATACAACTTATAATTAGATTTTTTGTTTTATCTTGGTCAATCTCAACAGTAACACATTCTAAAATCCCTGGTAGTGCAAAGGACATTCCATTTACAAGTTTACACCTATACAGGTCATCAATATACAGTGCAACACCACCACCCTTTTTTTGAGATCTGTTAATATGAAACATCTGATATCCCTCTATTGCCATCAGGGGAGCCTGCTCCTCATTAAGCCAAGTTTCAGAGACTGCGATAGCTGTAAATTTTCTGTCTAGCTGTTTTAAATAGTCCTGAATCTGTGGAAAGTTTTTGTTAAGACTTCTGCTGTTTAAGTGTATTATTGATAGTTTACCATCTAGTTGCCCTTGACTTTTGAAATGCTTTTCAGTGTAATATTCACAATGATTATGAATATTATTGAAAAAGTGGTTATCAGGATCAATATCATTCTCCATCTCTTGTAGTTTATGTTCAGCATAATGGCATATTTTCAGAGTTTGAATTTCCTCACTCTGTGTCAAATGACTCCCTCCAACTGGGGATAACTGATGTCTACTCAAGTCAGTCATTAGTTTTTTTGTTTGTTTTGTTTTGTTTTGTTTTGGGTTTTTTTAAAGGACATTGACATGGTATGTCAAAAGAACTATTCTTGCAGTGTGTGTGGATATGGATTATCATAGTCTCTTAATTTTCTTAATCAGTGTTCTTAATCATATTTATTTAAGTCAGTAATCTCTCTGATTATTATACTCTTTGCTTCCTCAGGTGTTCCATTTAGTTTGATCCAAACGCTATAATTTCTTGTCCATGTTGCCTGTATCTTATTTTGTCTTTTCAGCATCCGTGCTTGCCGTGCTATTTCAGCATTAGTTTTTGTTAGATGTTCATTTAGGTAAACTTCTGTTCCCCGTAGCTTTCTGGCCTGCCTCAGTATGTCATTCTTTACCCTTCTGTTCACAAAATGCATCACAACTGATTTCTTTGTTTTATTATCCTTTCTGGGTAAAGCATGACAGGCTGAAATTACATTTGCTTCGACCTTTATATTTCTACTATCAAGGAACTGAAGCACCTGGTTTTCCAGGGAGACTGATTCACCCAGGGGAGCATCCTCACCTCTTATTCCTGTTGTAGCACGAGCATATGATTGATATTTAATGTCTAGTCCACTTATAATTAGATCATCCATACGAGAATATTGTTCAAGATCCTCGACGCGTAGCTCCAAGTCTGCAATTTTTTTTGTCTTTTTCCTTAATTGTTAATTTTAATTCTTGGACTTCTTCCATTAGCCCTAATATTTTGGCCTGCTGACTAGCCACTTTGGTCAGTTCTTCTGACAAGAAGTTCAGAGATTTTTTAATCTCTTCCATTTCCTCCTTCTTTGGTGGCATTTTTACTGAACTGTGGATAGTAAAACAATCTCTGCTGGTGTCGCCAGTATCCGATCCGACCGACCTCGAATCCAGCTGGGCCTCAGCCAGCCCCCTCCGCTGCTAGTCCCGCTGCTTACCGCCGCCGTAACCGAGCTCCTGTCCAGCCGGGGTACCTGCAGCTCCTCCACCGAGTCCCGCCGCAGCTGTAGCCGAGCTCCGATCCTGCTCCTGTCCAGCTGGGGTCCCGGTAGATCCTCCGCTGAGCCCTGCCACCTACCGCCGTCTGCCTCAGGAGTTCCTCCGCCGCGCCCCGCCACTGCAACTGGGCTCCGACCAGAGTTGTGATAATGATAACAGAGTTGTGCAAACTTTTCAAACACAACAGAAGGTGTGGACAAAATGTCCAGACCATGACAGAAGGAGTTGAGAGTTTCAGTGGCCCAGATGGGAGAGACTGTATATGCAACAACTGGGCTCTTCACCAGTCGAAGCTGTATGGAGAGTTGCAAAGAGAAAGCCACTGTTGAAAAAAGCTCACATGAAATATCATCTGGAATTTGCCCAAAGGCATATGGGAGACTCCAAGGTCAATTGGAAGAAGGTTCTTTGGTCTGATGAGACAAAAATTTAGCTTTTTGGCCATCAGACTAGACAATATGTTTGACGACCACCAAACACTGCACACCACTACAAACACACCATCTCCACCGTGAAGCATGGTGGTGGCAACATCATGTTCTGGGGGTGCTTCTCAGCAGCAGGTCCTGGAAGGTTTGTAAAGGTAGAGGGGAACATGAATGCAGAAAAATATCACCAAATCATGGAGGATAATCTGATTCAATGTGCAAAAGAACTACGACTTGGGAAAAGATTTATTTTCCAGCAAGACAGTCACCCCAAGCATACAGAAAAAGCTACACAGAAATGGTTCAAAGACAACAAGGTGAGGGTTCTGGAGTGGCCAAGTCAAAGCCCAGATCTCAATCCAATTGAGAATTTGTGGCTGGACTTGAAAAGAGCTGTTCATGCCCGATCCCCAAGCAACCTGACAGAGCATGAGCTGTTTTTGCAAGGAAGAATGGAGAAAAAGTGCAGTGTCCAGATGTGCCAGCCAGATTGAGATATATCCACACAGACTCAGTGTGAGGGGTGTGTGTTGAAAACAGGACCCAAACGCGAGCTTCAAAGTTCACTGTGATTTATGACCCATGCTGGCAAAATGAGTCGGAATGCGCACCGTGTCATTATGAGCTACAGGCATGAGAAGTCATAAATCATGACTTTCTTTATTTCCTAGCGGCAAGTCCTGGGAAAACAACCGTGAGTGCCTGGCATCATTGTAAAGCTTAGAAATCGTACTTTCTAAAAATACATATGTTTTGGCAGAAGATGTAACTCCTGGCCGATCGAATGTAAGTTTTCAACTTAGCCAAAATATAAACAAATCGGCTTTTTCCAGGTCGGTTTTTGCGCACTTCCTACAAATTAAAAATATCATTTTGAAGGTCTTTCAATACAGAATATGGAAAAAACGTTACCTCAGTTTTGATAATTTCCTCAAAGTGACTCATTCTGCCACCACTGGTCACATTTATTTTTACCTGATCAAAACCAGTGTTAGGCAAGTTACTAAAAAATAGTAACTAATTACAGTTACTAGTTACTTCTTTTCAAAAGTAACTGAGTTACTTTACCAATTACTGTATGATTAAAGTAACAAGCTACTTGGAAAAGTAACTTTCACATTACTTTTAAATGCATACTTACAGTAAATCATCTTGAACACATAGCAAGATAATTTAATTAATGGGTTACATTATGGGCTTATTAATGTCAGGCTGAAAACAGACTTTCATAGAACAGAATAGGCTTTATTGTCATTGTACAGTTGTACAGTACAACGAAATTGTGGGTGCTCTACCAGGCTGCTGCGCAGTAAAGTAAGAGAGAAGGATTAGATAAAAACACAGTTTCAGAACACACAATTAAACACATGACTGAAATAAAAATAGCCCAGGAAATATATACATAGTTTTATGGAAATATTCACAGGTATGATAGTGGCTTCACAGATGGAACTATGTACATAAGAGTGTGAAGTGCGGAACACACAACTGAACACAACTGAGTAAAATGGCCCAAGGATTATTGAAAATTTACATAGTAGTGGTTTCACAGATGGGTCAATATACATGAAAGTGCGGAGTGCAAAGACAAGTGTGTTACTGTGATAATTAAAAAGGTCCTCAGTTCTGTGCATGTGAGCATTCAGAGGGAGGAGGGTGGGGCCTCTGACTGTTTGCAGTCAGATGGAAAGTTATGGTTTATGTCACGTCTTCGTTCTGTGACAATGTATCTGGCAATCATCCATCCATCCATCTTCTACCGCTTTTCCAGAGGTTCGGGTCGTGGAGGCAGCAGTTCAAGCAGAGAAGCCCAGACTTCCCTCTACCCAGCCACCTGCTCCAGCTCTTCAGAGAGGATACCAAGGCGTTCCCAGACCAGCTGGGAGATAGTCTCTCCAGCGAGTCCTGGGTCTGTCCCGGGATCTCCTCCCAGAAGGACGTGCCCGAAACACCTCAAGTGGGAAGCGTCCAGGAGGCATCCTAATCAGATGCCCATACCACCTCAATTGACAACTTTCAATGTGAAGGAACAGCGGTTTTACTCTGAGCCTCTCCCGGATGACTGAGCTCCTCACCCTATCTCTGAGGATGAGTCCAGCAATCCTACGAAGAAAGCTCATTTCCACCGCTTGTATCCACAATCTCGTTCTTTCGGTCACTACCCAAAGTTCATGACCATAGGTGAGGGTAGGAACGTAGATTGACTGGTATTTCGACAGCTTTGCCTTAGAGTTTAGCTCCCACTTCACCACAACAGATTGGTACAACATCCACATCACTGCAGATGGTGCTCCAATCCGTCTGTCAATTTCTCACTCCAGTCTCCCCTCACTCGTGAATAAGACCCCAAGATGTCCATAAAAATTATGAACAGGATTGGTGACAAAGGGCAGCCCTGGCAAAGTCCAGCTCTCACTGGGAATGAGTCCGACCGAGTGTTGGCAATATGAACAAAACTCTCACAACTGTTGTACAGAGACCAAACAGTTCATAACAACAAGCCCGATACCCCATACTCCCGAAGCACCCCCCACAAGAAAAAACACAAGGGACGTGGTCAAATGCCTTCTCAAAGTCCACAAAACACATGCAAACTGGTTGAGAAACTCCCACGAACCCTCGAGGATTCTCGACAGGGTAAAGAGCTGGTCCGATGTGCCACGGCCATGATGAAAACCATATTGCTCCTCCTGAATCCGAGGTTCGATCAACAGCCGGACTCTCCTCTCCAGTACCTTGGCATAGACTTTTCCAGGACGGTGGAGGAGTGTGATCCCTCTAAAGTTGGAGCACACCCTCCGGTCCCCTTTTTTGAAGAGAGGAACCACCACCTCAGTTTGCCATGCCAAAGGCACTGCCCCCGACCTCCACGCAATGTTGCAGAGGCGTGTCAACCATGACAGCCTAACAACATCCAGGGCCTTGAGGTACTCAGGGCGAATCTCATCCACCCCCAGGGCCCGACCACCAAAGAGATTTTTAACCACCTTGGCAACCTCAGCCTCTGTGATAGGCGAGTTATCCCCCTCGTCCTCAAGCCCTGCTTCCTCTGTGGAAGGCGTGTCAGTGGGATTGAGGAGATCCTTGAAGTATTCCTTCCACCACCGACGGTATCCCCAGTTGAAGTCAGCAGTACCCCTTCCGCACCATACACAGTGTGGACAGGGAGCTGCTTCCCCCTCCTGAGCTGTCAAAGAGTTTGCCAGAATCTCTTCAAGGCTGACCGAAAGTCTTGTTCCATGACCTCACCGAACTCCTCCCATACCTGGGTTTTTGCTTCAGCAACCACCTGAGCTGCACTCCACTTGGACTGCCGGTACACCTCAGCTGCTTCTGGATTCCCACAAGCCAACCAAGCTTGACAGGACTCCTTTGTCAGCTTAATGACTTCCCTCACCACTGGTGTCTACCACTTGGTTCGGGGGCTTCCACCACAAGATGCCCCGACGACCTTGCGGCCGCAGCTCTGGGCAGCCGCTTCAACAATGGAGATGGAGAACATGGCCCATTCAGACTCCATGTCTCCAGACTCCCTCGGAATGTGGTTGAAGTTCTTCCGAAGGTAGGAGTTGAAGACCTCCTGGACAGGGGCTTCAGCCAGACATTCCCAGCACACCCTCACTGTATGTTTGGGTCTACCAGGTCTGAATGGCTTCCTCCCCTGCCATCGGATCCAATTCACCATCAGGTGGTGATCAGTTGACAGCTCTGCACCTCTCTTTACATGAGTGTCCAAGACATATGGTCGCAGGTCTGATGACACAGTAACAAAATCAATCATTGACCTGCAACCTAGGGTGTCCTGGTGCCAGGTGCACATATGGACACCCTGATGCGTGATCATGGTGTTTGTTATGGACAAAGTGTGGTTGGCACAGAAGTCCAATAACTGAACACCACTCGAGTTCAGATCAGGAATGCCGTTCCTCCCAATCACCCCCCTCCGGGTTTCACTGTTGTTGCCCTTGTGCGCATTGAAGTCTCCCAGTAGATGGAGTCTACTGCGCATTGGAGTCTCCAAGAGGAGAACTCTCCAGCACCCCAGTCACAGACTCCAAAAAGGGTGGGTACTCTGAACCATCATTTGGTGCATATGCACAAATGGTGGGCAGGACCCATTTCCCAACCCAAAGGCGCAGGGAAACAACCCTTTCGTCCACCGGAGAAAACTCCAATATAGAAGCAGCAAGGTGGGGGGATACAAGAATACCCACCCCTGCTCATCGGCTCTCACCCAGAGCAACTCCAGAGTAGGCCAAGCTCCAGCCCCTCTCCAAGAGACTGGTTCTGGAAACATGTATGTTGAGGTGAGGACGACTATATCTAGCCAGTATCTCTCAGCCTCATGCACCAGCTCAGGCTCCTTCCCCAGAGGTGAAATTCCACGTCCCAAAAGCCAGTTAAGGAAGCTTGGGATCAGACCGCCACGGTCTCCGCCTTTGACCGCCACCTGATCTGGCAGTAAGTCAATTTAATTCTTGTTGGGCCACATACTGTCCAGATGCATACCTGTGCTTGAAATCCAGCCGTGGCTGTACAGAATACAGTAGATCCACTTCACAGTGTTGTTAGCATAGCTAGCTGTTACTTAGCACAAGCTTTATCGATCCTTGTTGCTGTTTTCAAGCACTTCTGAAGATTGCAATAGGTCTCAACTGGCGCTTTTGCTTGCAACCCACCAATATGCTTTTGTCCTTAACCACGACAAAGGAAAAATAATCTGTCTATTTTCACAAAAACAAAGTAGCTTCATCTTTTCCTCCACTCAGTAGTGAACAGGCTCTTTGCAACAGGTCACACTGACTGACAGCCGCGTCAGCCATGTAGGGTCAGTTTGTATTTATCTGTGCTAAAAACATCTATCCATATTAATAAAATGAGTAACCAGTAACACATCTGATCAAACTTCAGTAACTGTAACGCATTACTGAATTTTTAAACAGTGATTTCGTTACACAGCATGTTACTGCAAAAGTAGTGCTGTTATAGTAATGTGTTACAAAGTGTTGGGAGTAATGTGTTACTCCCAACACTGGACAAAACCCAAACCAGCTCAAAGGTGCAAAATAACAAAACTCAAAAAGCAGGCAAGACAGAGCTGAGGGCTCGACTAGACATGACTAGACTGACAAGACTAAGACTCAGGCAGACTAAGGAAGACTAAGGACACCATGCAGGACAAAGGCAGACACTGACATAAATAGACAGCGGGTAATCACGCAACACAGCACAGGTGAAGACATTAATCAGGACTAACAACTGACACATGGGGAATGCAGTGACGATAGGTACGGGAAAACAGAACAGCTGGGATGACCAGACAATCACGGACAGGGGGTACACAAGAAACATGACAACCATGACAGCAACCACAATATTAATAATAATAAATAATAAACTGAGGACCGGCCAGGGACAAATCTACGGAACCAAAGAAGAGACATGATAATAAAAATAAACACAATAACCAAACAGAACTGGGGCTAAAGTGGAGATAAACAGAGACCAAAATAACAACAATAATGAGCAAAAGAACAAAAACAAGAGACAGTGCAAATAAACAACTTAAGGCGAGGACGTGGGCTGAGGCCCATGTCCTCATGGGACATGGGCCTCAGCCATGTTGTCCCTCGGCCATGGGACAACTACGCCCCCCTCGCCACCACACACACACACACAGAGTCCCAAGCAAAAAACACACTTTGTGGGGCACAACAAAGTCCCCGGCCCCAACATATAAACCAAGGGGGGTCAGGGGGCCAACCCAAGTCCAAGGGCCCCCAGACCAGAGAACAAGGTGGGTCAGAGGGCCTACTCAAGTCCATGGACCCCCAGACAGGCCTGCAGGGTGGTTCAAGCGGCTGCCACTGTCCTTGGGCCACCTGATCGCAGAGCAAGGTGGAATAGTGGCCGCAGGGGCATAAAGCTAAGCAAACACAAATAAAGGAGCTTTATCCTCTGCAACCGGTGACTGCAGTACACTGACCTCAGAAATCGATGACGGAGGCACACTGACCCCAGTAGGAGTCCACGGAGGCGTACCAGCCTCAGGAACAGATGATGGAGGCTCACTGGCCTCAGCAGCAGACAATGGTGGCCCACCGACCCCAGGATGCAATGACTGAGGTGTACCGGTCTCCAGAACAGCAGGTGGCAGCGGCGCACTGGCCCCTGGATGCAATGACTGAGGCACACCCCCCTCTGGAACAGCAGGTGGAAGCGCACCAGCCTCTGGAACAGCAGGTGAAGATGCACCGGTCTCTGGAACAGTGGGTGGAGGTGCACCGGCCTCTGGAACAGTGAGTGGAGGTGCACCGGTCTCTGGAACACAGGACGGAGGCACACTGGCCTCTGGAACACATGGTGGAAGCACCCCAGCTGCAGGAACACATGGCAGAGGCACATCGGGCACAGGAGCAGACGACAAAGGTGCGCCAGCCTCAGGAACAGACGGCGAAGACACAGTGGTCTCAGGAACAATGGCGAAAGTGCACCAGCCTCAAGAACACATGACTGAGGTGCACCAGCCTCAGGACCAGACGGCGAAGATGCACCTGCCTCAGGAACAGACTGTGAAGGCACACCAGCCTCAGGACCACATGATGGAGGTGCACCAGTCTCTGGAACCGATGGCAAAGGCGCACCAGCCTCAAGAACACATGACGGAGGTACACCCGCCTTAGGAACGCATGACGGAGGCACACCAGCCTCAGCAGCAGATGACAGGAGTGCGCCAGCCCCTGGATGCGATGACTGAGGTGCACTGGCCTCCAGAACAGCAGACAAAGGTGCACCGGCCCCAGGAACACCAGGTGAAGGTGCGCCGACCGCTGGAACAGACAATGGTGTAGTCTGATTAGTGGCAAACCCAGGTGAAACTGCATGATGAGCAGCAAACACAAATGATGAAGGCTGATCAGTGGCAAACCCAGATAAAGCTGCCTGGAGAACAATCCACGACACAGCCACCCTTGATGGGGAGGAGGAATCATGAGCTGGGTGGCCACCCGGTGAATCTGCAGGTGTAATGAAAGGTTCAGCAGCAGGTACAACAGCAGGTGAAGGAGCCACTGCTGGTAGCACAACCCACGATGAGGCAGCTGCTGATTGGACCTCAGACATGGGTTCGGGCATAAGGAAAAGGAAGACACAGATGAGACAACATGGATGAAAATGGCAGCAGAGGTGACAGCAGAGAATGGTGGAGAGAGCTCAGCAGCGATAGCAGGTAGCTGCCACTGAGCCCTCTCCCCAGGAACAAGGCAAGACCTTTCATTTGTAGGTGGTAAAAAATGAGAAGGTACTTGCCATTGTTCCCATTCTTCTGCCGCTGAGAAGTCAGACGATCCCTCCTGGGGTACGACGGGGCTCGTCCAACAAAGTGCCGCTGCATGGTGGTGTGGTGTAGTGTTGAGGGAGGAGGGCACGGAGGCCTGGAGCACCTTTGCCGGAGATGAAAAGCCAAGCCGCTGTGTTTGTCGGCGCCGGCGCAAGCCGTGTCTTTCAGTTTGTGTTGGCACCCCTTCCCTCTGCTCCTCTCCCACCGCCAGCGATGGCTTCACCAGCACCCAGAACATCCACTGTTAATTGGGTATGGAACGCAGGAGTCCGGCGAGCTGGGGATATTATCACAATGTAAAATGGTAAATGGCGTTCACTTATATAGCGCTTTTTCTCATCTGTAGATGACCAAAGTGCTTTACAGATCCTGCTATCCACCCATTCACACACATTCAGACACTGTTGGCGGCAGAGCCGCCATACACAGGCGCTGGCCTGACCCATAAGGAGACAGTTGGGGGTTCAGTGTCTTGGTCAAGGACACTTCGACATGCAGATTGCAGACAGAGAGGGAATCGAACCCCTGACCCTCCGATCAGTAGTCAGCCACACCACAACTGTGCCACAGCCGCCCCAGAGTCCGTAGATGTGGGGAAACCCTCAATTAATTCTCGGCCGTCACGAGGAAATCGAGTGCTTGCTCCGGTGTGCGGGAGGTGCGGGCGAACTTGATTAAGTCCTCGACACTAGAAGCTAACCATACTTCCACCTTGTTGAGGCCCTTTAACAGGAACATTAAGTCTGCTGGGTCCATAATGATGGTGTCCTTCTGTCAGTGGTGTGTGTTGAAAACAGGACCCAAATGCATGACTCAAAATTCACTGTGATTAATTTTGAGCTGGTCAAAACCCAGACCAGCTCGAGGGTGCAAAATAACAAAACTCAAAAAGCAGGCAAGACAAAGCTCAGGGCTAGACTAGACGTGACTAGACTGACAAGATTAAAACTCGGGAAGACTAAGGAAGACAAAGGACACTGTGCAGGACAAAGGCAGACACTGACATAAATAGACAACACAACACAGCACAGGCGGAGACACTATTCAGGACTAACAACTGACACATGAGGAACACAGTGACGACAGGTATGGGAAAACAGGGCGGCTGGGATGAACAGACAATCACAGACAGAGGTACACAAGAATCATGACAATCATGACAACCAAAATATTAATAATAATAAATAATAAACTGAGGACCAGCCAGGGACAAATCTATGGAACCTCAGAAGAGACATGATAATAAAAATAAACACAATAACCAAACAGAACTGGGGCTAAAGTGGAGATAATAAACACAGAGACCAAAATAATAACAATAATGAGCAAGAACAAAAACAAGAGACAATGCAAATAAACAACTTAAGGCGAGGACATGGGCTGAGGCCCATGTCCTGGTGACAAGGAATGCAAACTATTACAAACTATAAATCAAGGTGAGGACATAGGGTCCAACCCATGCCGATACTTACAGTAGTGCTGCGATGCAGCCAAGGGTGCATATACAAAACATTGACCTAAAGAGGTTGAATACTTATGCAATCAATTACTTTACCTTATATAATTTTCATTAATTGACAGTAGTTTGTAAAAATCTGTTTTCACTTTGGAATGAAAGAAGCTTTTTTTTTAATGTTTGTCAAAAAAGCCAAATTATACTGAACATGATTTCATTTTTGAAAGCAATAAAAGGTTGAAACATCCAAGGGGGGTAAATACTTCATACGCAGTATGGTTTTGCAGAACAAAAGGGGAGAAAAAGTCACTCTTGCTTCCCTTGATGATGGGCCCTCAAGCCAAAAAGCATTGCAGAACGCCTCCAGAAATGTTCCTTCAGTCACAGAGAAACCAGCCACTGGTCTCACCACAAGGTCACCACATTTGAATGCAGTCAGCTTCTCTTAGTGTAGCAAAACAACAGACAACTCCCTGTGGCTTCCTCACAGCCATCCACACAAATCATAAGTGTGTTACAGTGTATAGCCACATCAACAACAAAATGCAAACACAAGTTACCGATTAACAACTTTAGAGCCATTAGAGTCAGGGCCGTTTCCTGGTTTTTGGGGGTCTTATGCATGATTTGTTTTCCAACTAAATAAACCTTAACAACTCCGTTTTTTGTTTTTTTTTAAAAAAATAGAGCAATATTTATTAAAAAAAATGTAAAATTTCCTCTTAACTTCATGCTTATTTATCCATATATCAGCCCATAAATTATCCACAGAGCACTTGACTTAATTTCTCCTGGGATTTTTTCTCGGTTTTTGCTGTTGGTTTTTTGAAATTCAAACTTCTTATTCTATTCTAACCCATCAAACACATAACAAGGAAGTGGCCTTGTTATACCAGAATTACTTAATGCTCTGTACATGTATCAGTTGATTACCCTGAGAGAGCTTCAATTCTCAGCAGTTCAGTTTTGTCTATATTTTACTTTAAGTTTTTTTAAGTGCTTCACTAAACATAGGAGCTTAGCTTGTACAAATGAAGACAGCTATTTTTAATTCTCTCAAAAACATTGTTGCCTTCCGGGTGAATACAGCCACAAGGGCTAACAGGACATGGTAAATATTAGAAAATAAGCATGTTCTCCATAGTTAGACTGTCAGTCTACTGTGTGTTAGTGCTGTGCATATGTCAAAGCTGTTTCTGTTGGGATATTTATAACTTTTATCACCCCCCTCCTTATTGCAGCGCTGTGCCAGACAGTTGTTGCCCCATACAGAAACGTCTAGAAATATTACAAAGTCAGTGACTGCAACTCTTAATGCTATGATGTTGAGAGTCACCTTATCTTAGGAGCCCGCTCACCTGCTGGGGGCCCATAGAATTTGTTTACTTCGGCAATGGAGGAAGTGCCTATGATTAGAGCATTCAAATGTGTGAATATTCAGTGGGTGCTGGTGGCTTAATGGTTAAGAGATGTGGACTGGTGAGCGGAGGGTTGCGGGTTCAATCCCTGGACCGCAAGATTAGATCTAGGTGGGACAGATAACATAGAAGTGTTTGCCCCACCCTCCTTAACCCCCCTGTGGTGCCCTTGAGCAAGGCCCTTAACCCCAACTGCCCCAGTGGAGCTGCTCAGTGGCCACAGGTCAGTCTGTGGTTGTACTGGGCAGCTTCTTGGTGTGAATGTTGAACTGTGTGAATGTAAACAGGGTGTCTTTGAAAAAGAGATGTTGCCTCTCAATGGAACTGCACTGTATAAATAAAGGTTAAATAAAAATAAATAAATTCACCTTATTTTTTGGGTAACAAGTAATGTAACATGTTACTTTTGCTAGTAATTCTTCACAGTGATGGGCTCCACTATTCACTAAAAAGTACTGCGTCACTTCCGGTTCATTCACCCACATGTTTCAAAACTGCTACCATAATACCAGTCCCAAAGAAGCCTGTCCCATCCAGCTACGATTACCGCCCTGTAGCACCGACCCCTGTGCTTTGAGCGGCTGGTCATGCAGAGCATCAAGTTCATCCTCCCTCACTCCCACGACCCAGTTCAGTTTGCATACAGGTCAAACAGGTCCACAGAAGACACCATCTCTGCTGCTGTCCATCCAGCCCTCACCCACCTGGACTCAAAGAACTCCTTAGTGCGAATGCTGTTCTTGGACTTCAGTTCAGCATTCAACAGAACCATGCCCCAGCACCTAATACAGAAACTCAGACACTTGGGACTCAAAACCTCTCTCTGTAACTGGGTGCTGGACTTTCTCACAGGGAGGCCACAGGACGTGTGGGTTGGCAGCAACATCTCCAAGACCATCACACTGAGCACCGGGGCCCCACAAGGGTGCGTGCTGCTGCTCTTCACCCTGCTGACCCATGTCTGTGTACCAGCCTACAGTACCAGCCACATCATCAAGTTTGTGGACGACACGGCAGTGGTGGGCCTCATCACCAACAATAAGGAGGCCAACTACAGAAATGAGGTGAGCCAACTGGTCCAGTGATGTAAAGACAATAATCTCTTCCTGAACGTGGGAAAAGCCATGGAGACACACAGCATCCCCCTCTGATCATCAATGGAGCAGCTGTGGAGAGGGTGAGCAGCACCAAGTTCCTGGGGGTGCACATCTCTGAGGACCTCTCCTGGTTCAACAACACCACATCACTGGCCAAGAAGGCTCAAACTCACCTCTATTTCCTCCGCAAACTGAGAGCACGAGTCCCATCATATGCTCATTCTACCGGGGCACCATTGAGAGCATCCTCACCAGCTGCATCACGGTGCGGTATGGAAGCTGCAACGCCTCCTGCCGGAAGACACTACAACACACAGTGAAAGCAGCCAGTAAGATCATTGGTGCTCTTCTGCCCCCCCACCCCACCCCTGAACATCTACCTCACCCACCTCACCCGCAGAGCCATCAACATTGCAGGCAACACCTCCCACCCCTCACACTCCCTCTTCAGCCCCCTGCCCTCGGAGAAAAGGTACCGGAGCCTCCAGGCCCATCCACAAGACTGCTAAACAGCTCTGCTCATCAGGCCATCATGACCCTGAACTCTGTCCACTGTCCGCACTCACCAGCACAATAACCACCTCAGCTGTTGGCACAGAAAGACTGACACACCAACAGTAATACATCTGCTGCTGTATGTCTCTGCACCTTACTGCAACCATTTGTACAAATGCCATATCTGCTGCTGTCTGTTATTGAAATATTAATCATGTGCCGTCCAATCTGTCACTGTCTGCACCTACACAACCACATCAAACTTGCAACTACGAGTATTACCGCTCTACTTTTTCTGTATATAGGATTGCTGGGTTTTATCGTTTATCTTTATTTGCACTATGGGATGTCTGAGTTTCATCTTTTGTCGCTATTTGCACTACGGATAGTATTACTGTACACAGACTGCTGTTGTTGTTTTTCCAGCATTATTCTTTTTTTTATATTGCGCACACCACTGAAGAGAGAGAAACGGCATTTCAATTCTCCTGTAGGTATAATAATAATGCGTCGGATTTATATAGCGCTTTATCATAGACGCTTTACAAACAGATACATTATTCATTCACTCCAGACAGACAATGGTAGTGGCAAGCTACTACTGTAGCCACAGCTGCCCTGGGGCAGGCTGACGGAAACATGACTGTCAATCTGCACCAATGGCCTCTCTGACCACCACCAAACATTTACTGTATACACATTCATACCTAGTGTTATGGACACTGGAGGCAAGGTGGGTAAAGTGTCTTGCCCACGGACACAACGGCAGGATATCTGGGGAGAGCGTGTTTCGAACCGCCAACCATCCGGTTATTGGAGGACCTGCTGTACCTCCTGAGCCACTGCCGTATAGTAGTATTGACAAATAAAATCTTTGGATCTTGAAAAAAAATCTGTTTGAAATATTCATTAATTGAATCACTTAGTGCTGTACTGGATCTCCATCTGCCTACCACTCACTGAACTGAAAAACACAACTGAAGAGAGCAGACGGGTTTCATTTGTAGTGTACAAGTACATTCACTGAACTGAGAGTCGGCTGAAGGGAGTGGGCAGAGTCCGTTTGCTGCTCTCCAGTATTTTAACTGAACTGCAACGCAGCTGAATGGATGTCTGCAGTTTTGAAGATGTACATCAGTGTTGACCTGGCTTTGTAAGTTTAACTAGATCACGTTAACTCCCTACTACACTAAACGTGAGCTCAGGGGAAATCCCCAGTTGCTAATGTAGTATTAAATCAATTTAGTAATTTAGATTCAGCAACTAAACAATATATTTGTTGCATCAAATGTTTTCAGAATCACTTTTCGCTGCGCCGTTTTCAAGATATTAGTGTAGGTTTATTGTCGAGATGACTCCATGTTACATTCACCATGGTAGCCTTTAATGGACAGATCATCCAATAAATGCAGCTGCCGGTTTGCACAGCTGTAAAAGGCTGTAAATGGGCCAGGAGAGCTGTCAATCAATGAAGTGTATAAGATCCAGACGCTGCAGATTCAGCACACAGTTGGAGCCACCTGTCCATAAGTGATTTGGTAGTGTACATTCACCCCTAAGAACTAGTACATTCAAACAAATCATTCACAAACGTTGAATCACTAATTCTTTAATTAACTGCCTTGTAAAATAAAAATCTGCTATTGTTATTGTAGTCCTGAAAAAGTCTCATTGAGGTTTTTGACCTATGAGAATCTGTGATAGCAGGGGGCAGTGACCAGTAATTTTTATATTTAAATCAAATGTTATGCAGGACAGGTACTATCAAGTTCCCTGATGGCTGCTAGCTATCAAAAATGACTTAAGTGTGTCAGGGTCTGTGGCCACAGATTAACATGAGCAGAACTACCAGTAAATCTGAAAAAAAGAAATAGAATAGCATAATTCAGTAATTTAATAAGAGCAATCATAATCATCAAAATTTAAAACAAAATAGACTTGAAATGGTTCACTTTATGAGTGTCATAATACTGCTTTGGAAGGCAGTTGTGGTTTTTGAGTTCGTACTCAAAGTAGCAGGCAGGACTTCAGTGCAAAAAGTTATTAACAAAAACACAAAGGAACAAAATAAGGTGCAGCACGGGGGCTGGAAAACAACACTGGAAACATACAGCTAATAATTCATAGGGATAAACCAGGGAACCCACGGGGAGCTCAACAGAACGGGAAACAGAACGACACGACATTAATGACCAAACTCACATACTGTATATAGGGAGACTAATCACCACAGACGCAGGACAGCTGGAAGAACAATCAAGGGCTGAACAGAGCATACATAAGGGAGAGTGGCTATGGGTACGGAAACATAAGGAGCTGGAAGAATACGTAAGCAGAAACACACACAGACCCAGGACCAAACAGGGGATGACACAGAAGACAAGGACAAGTGACTCAGGAACACAGAGGGCAATAAATGCAAATGATAATCATAAATAATTACAATAACCAAGTCAGGGGAGCACACAGAAAACACAAATGAACATAAAGCGTGACAGATTCATGACAATGAGACTTATATAGAAAAATATGAAAGTTTTTTTGAATAAGATTATTTTTTTTTAAAATTGTCAGTATTCTATTGTTCAGATGTACCAGTAGATATTTTACAGCCCTCTGCAGTCACTGTCTCTTATGGGCCACAGATTCTGGTACAGTAACAGGAAGACCCACACCACTAATTTAAATAAACCAGCAATTGTTGATGTTACACAAACAGACCCAGCCACTAAACACTGTATTCCTAACCTCAAATGTTTTCAGAAACACTTTTGCTGCTTTGTTTTCAAGATATCCGAAGTTTACCACTTTTAGCACTGGGTTCTTCATGAACATGTGTCCTTGATCGGGACGGGGCGGCTGCCTTTCGGCCGTCCCCCGGCCCAGTTGCAAGAGCCGTTCCATCACCGGCTGGGGATGGCTATCCGAGGCCAACTGGAGATCTGTAGCGATACCGTAGTGCTGCGGATCCCCAGTGGGCAGCTTGGTGGTACAGTGGTTAGTACTGTGGCAGCACAGTAAGAAAGTCGTAGGTTCGATCCCACCCCCTGACCATCAGTGACCCTTCTGTGTGGAATATGCATGTTCTCCCCGTATCTGCGTGGGTTTTCCCCAGGTACTCCGGTTTCCTCCCACAGGCCAAAAACATGCAGGTTAGGTTAAGTGGAGAATCTAAAGTGGCCCTAGGTGTGAATGTGTGTATGAATGGTAAAGGGACTGGTGCCGCACCGTGGCTGCTTCATCCATCCACATGGATGCCCTGAATTTCCCTCTGGGATTAACCCTTTGACATCCTTCTATTTATGGACATAAAAAGCACACTCACTGTCTGTGAGTGTGCTCTCCCATCTCTCCAGGACCTATACATCTCCAGGACCCGGAGGCGTGCAGGCCGGATCATAGCCGATCCTTCACACCCTGGTCACGTACTGTTTGCCCCCCTCCCCTCAGGTAGAAGACTTCGGTCCATTCAGACTAAAACCTCCCGGCACATGAACAGCTTTTTCCCCTCTACCATCAGACTGCTGAACACTAAGTGACTTATTGACTCTCGTGCACTATATACAGCAGCTCATGTCGTTCATCACTGTTTTTCTGTTGCATTATCGACTGCACTGTGGTACCCCATATTATCTGCTACTTGCTAATTTATTTAAAACTGCCTTGACTAGTATTACTCATTATTATTATTATTATTATTACTTATTATTCTACACTTATTGCATGTTTTTAGTCTTTTAGTTTTTAGTTTATCTCTTTATCTCATCATGTTTTTAATGTTGCAGCATGGCACCGAGACAAATTCCTAGTTTGTGTACTACATGAACAATGGCAATAAATCTGATTCTGATTCTGATTCTGTGTCACAGTGCTGCACCTGTCATGTGATGTCCTAAAACCCCCCAGCTGTACCAAGTATTGCACCTCACAAGGTGGCAGACACGTATAACTGACTGCTCTTGCCTTGGAGGACCCATGGCCCCCATATAACCCCCCCACTTCTGGACACCAGAGAAGAAGAGTTTGTAAACAAATGTTGATCGATCGCAAGACTGATCGCAATGCGGAGGAGGCATTTGCTCCCAAATTTGCCAACTATGATTCTAAAAAGAGATTATTTAGCTTATGAAGGTAAATATCTACATTTTTTTTATAACAGAGAGTGGGCAAAGCTGGTTGATTTGCACCTGCCATTGACCCCCAGCACCATGTGACTGGACAGAACAATTGTGCCGGTTCCCAGTCATCATATGAGATAAATTGCGGCGGAATAAAAGCAAAATTGCAGTGGAATAATCATAGCAGTTTCTGGATGTGGGAGAGAAAGCTAAAATGACCGAGAGAAGACAAAATGGCGACAAAAAAGATGACCAGGATCAACGAAAATGGACAAAGTGCGCTGCCTGGCCAGTGGTAATTGGCGATTTTCTTTGTTTACATCGTAACTGATTTTCTGGTTCACATTACTTTAAAGATAAGACAACAAAATGCCCAAAACAACAAACGGTGACAAAAAACAAAACCATCCTTTGTGTAAATATGTCCAAAGTCCGCTTTTGACTGAAAGTTATGTAATTCGATATGGCTGCCGTGGCATTATGCAAATTAGATGTGTACACTTACTCCTATCTCAAACTTTGGATCATATTCTACATCTTTCTAATTGACAGTAAGCCATTATCTCTTACCACTTTCAAGTTATAGCTTTGGAAATCTCTGACATCTGAACTGAATATTTTCTTGAAAAAAATCTTGACCACCAGGGGGAGAGGAGGAAATGATGCAATGGAGCACCATAGGCAGTCATTGGGTTAATAAAGTATACAAAATTTAAAAAAAAATAAATAAAAGAGAGGTCAATAATTTGTCTCTGTCAAGGTTTGGCCCCTCCGGGGCAGAATTCAGAACCCAAACACAAAAACTGGAGTTTGGAAATTTATTTAAAGAGAGGAAGACTCAGCTCGTGGGCTGGGAAACACAAACATAAACTGAAATTAAAACAATCGTGGTGAAGAATGTGATGTTTACATAAGGATGCCATGGGGATTAGTGCCTGCATCTAACATATATAGGGGAGACAGTATTAGGGGAACAAGGGGCACCTGTGGCAAATCAGCAGCACAAGAACCAATAAGGGAGGAGCAGAAATAAACTGAGCACTATTACAATAAGTAAACACAAGATGATGGGCAAGGCAGGATAACAGTGACTAAACAAAGAATAAGAACTAAGGTTCAATATAACTGAAGGCAATAAAGAACATACTAATAATAATAATATTAATAATAATGAGTCCATCATCATCATAGCAGTCTGTCAGGGGCGACAATGACTGTTTCATTTAGGTCTGATCAGATCCCTCCACGCAGCTCTGTCCTTCACTTTCTACTGCCAGGAACTCCTGTCTAAATCCAACTTCTTCAGGTTTCTTTTTGCAGTGTCTTTAAATCTGAGCCTTGGTCTACCCTGTGTCACCATGGGGTGAGATGCCGTTTCAGCGCTCAGCCCATGTGTCCCTTCATCCCTGCTTCCCATTGAGCAGCGTCTCAGCAGGCTCCCAGCTGGCAGCATTACGGACAGCTGGGGCCAATTAATCCTCATCAGCTGGGGCGCTGCCAATGAGAATAAATAGGAGCAGCCTTGATGACTCGGGGCTGCGACATAAGCACTGCTAGGCTGAAGCCCCTTCGTCTGGTGTCAGCCTCTACTCCCCTTGCAGCATTCCTGTGATTGTAACCCGCTGTGAGTATGTACGTCTTGTTACCCCTACGTCCGGTACGAGCTTCCTGCCCCTGCGCTGTGCAACCTGTGAATGTACGTCTGTATGAGTATCTGTGCTCTCCTCATCCCTCATCCCTCACCCTAAATAAAACATCACGACTCACTGGCTCGCCCTTGGCTCTTATTGCACGGCTCCCTAGAGCCGTGTGTGACAGTATGTCGCAGCCAGACGAGTTACCGGCGGCCGTGAGTCGCCGTGGAATTGTACCTTTCTGTCCGGGTGTCAGCGCTGCTAGCATGCCGTTTCCCAGGAGTCACTCCCGGCGCCAGGGCGACGAGCTGAGGTCCATCTCGGGGGCTGTCGACGGGACGTTCTTCACCCTGCATGACGCCTCCAACGCGAGACACTGGCATGCGGGCCGTGCTGAGGAACTCCTGGACTGTTATCCTCATTCTGTGTACCATCTCGAAGACAGTGCCAGGTTAGACGCCACAGGTACACAGTGAGAGAAGCTCCGCGGGTTGGATGGAAATCCCGGCAGGAGGCCGAAGCGGATGACGTTGCCCCCCGCTTCGGGATCCCGTTCCTGCCACCATTCCAGTCCGGGAGTTCGCGCCAACCAGAGGGCTTCCCCCGACCTGCGCCACGTCACTCGGGATTCCCTTCAAGGAGCCGCAGCTGACAGCAGTTATGTCTGGGGTCGAGTGGCTGTCGCGAGCTCCACTGTGTGTCCTGTTACCATCTTCAGGCATGTGGCAGCGGCAGTGAGATTGATGGAGAGGAGTCCAGGGCTACGAAGCTTTCCCGTGCTCGACGCCTTCCTCGCCTCGATCTCCGATCTGGAGCGGCGAATCCTGGGTTCCCCCCTCGCTTCGTCCCCTGGGAATAGCCGTCATCACATCGCCGAGTCACCTCTGCACGAACCTCGTCTGGATCCAGTTCTGGGCCGCCGCCAGGACCGTTCCTCCCACGCAGCTGTCACCTCTTCGCCTCGTCAGTGTGGAGTTTTCACAGCCTCGTTCCCTGAGCCTCATTTCCCCGCTGTCATTCCTGGACATTCGGGCTGGCTCACCCCGGCTGTTTTCCCCTCCTCCTCGACGGCCTGGTGAGCTCTCTGCTGGAGACAACGCGAGCGATCCTCAGACGATTTACCGGGGGGTCCTCCGTTATCGCCGGGCGGGGAGAGGAAGAAGCAGTATCCACCACAGCAGGCGATACTCAACCTCCAGGAGGCAGGCAAGTCATAGTTTTTTCACAACTGCTTAATGATTTGCTCTGTCACATTCCTGGAGGAGGAGTTCAGGGTTCGCAGCTCCCTGAACTCCTCCCACCTGCTGTAACCTGTGTTCCTAATCCCGCATCCTCTGTGTCTCTCTCCGCCGAGCGATCCCCGGCTCCGGGTCAACGTGGTGGGATAAGGAGAGGGCCTGTGGTTCCGCAGCTACGTTGCGGACGGAGGAGGGGGACTGACTGCTGCGTGGAGTCTGCGCCGACGACTGAGCGTCCCCGGGTCTCCACGGAGGAGCGGTTCGGTCCAGCGGGACGAGGTTCTTCTGGCTTCACGCCGAGTGGATCGTCGGCGGGGTTACCGGAGCTGGAGGAACCTCAAGCTGCGCTGACCATCGTGCTGGCTGCGGGGCCCGACGCGGCTGGATGGGAGCCTGACAACGACCTCCTGACGACGGATCCTGGATCTTCGCAGTCCTGGACGGCATCAGAACCCGAGATCAGGCGAGTGCTCTCCTTTCTTTTCTCCCTTTTTATCTTCGAGCACTTCAGCCTGTCTCTAGGGGAGACGAGCCGGGTGCAGCCGCCCGCTGCGTCTGAGCTCGTCTCGCCGGGTTCTGGCGCTGCCAGTGATCCTGATCCCGGTTCTGTTTTCTCTTCTGAGCCTTCTGTCAGGGTCACCGGCGAGGAGTTGCTGTTCCTCGTGGTGCTGGAGGGTCCAGGTTCGACATTGAAGGTCAGTTCTGGTGCGGTGTCCAACGTGGGTTCGCCCGAGACCCAATCGGGGTCCAACGTGGGTGCTGCTCCAGCGGCGTCCAACGTGGGTTCGCCCGAGACCCAATTGGGGTCCGACGTGGGTGCTGCTCCAGCGGTGTCCGACGTGGGTGCTGCCCCAGTGTTGTTCAAGTCCGGTGAGGAGGTGGCCGCTTTCCTGCGGCCTGACGCTCGTCGCCCTCGTCATCGGCTCTCCCCTGTGCCTCTTCCACCGGGATCCGCTCTGACCCTTCGTTCGTCTCAACGGTCCTGGTGGTTGAGTGTTGCGGGTCTACGACCCGACCCACAAGACTTTCGGTTCGGTGATCTGGTTCCCCCCGCTGGTCTGTGTTTGCCTTTGGGTGGCCTGGTTCGGCTGCCGGTGGACTGGATTCCTGGGATCTGGGTCCGGAGTTCGCCGTCCGAACATTTCCCTTTCCCTGGTTCGCCGACTGGACAATGGGCGGGGAGACCTCCGGAGCCACCTCGGCCATGTTGGACTCTGCCTGCCATACTCCTCGGGTGTCGCTTTTTCTTTTATCATTATTGAGGTCACTCGGGTGTAACATTTTGTCCTGTTGGTGGATGTGTATTTATAGTGCTGTGTGTTTTCCATTCCTCGTACTCAGCATTTTACTTTTTGTACCTTGTTTTTAGCCTTGTCCTTGCATTGTAGAGTTATGTGTTTTGTTTCTTATCAGACCATACTCTGCAGTTGTCCGTTCGTTTCAGTCACTTTCGCTTCTTTAGGTGACTGTGTGTATTTTTATATTCGTAGTGCTGTGGGTTTTCCTTTGCCCGTTCTCAGCGTTTCCTTTTTGTGCCCTGTTTATAATTTTGTCTGTCCATTATAGAGTCATGTGCTTTGTTTTCCTTCAAACCACACTCTGTAATTGCCTTATTCGTTTTTTATCATTCTTTTGGTGGGTTATCTGTTCCTGTGTTCTGTATTCCCCCCATCTGTGCCCTGGGTTTTTTTTTTCCTTTTTTTTTTTTGGTGCGATGTAGAGTACTGTTTGGGTTTTTTTTTTTTTTTTGCCCTGTTACCCTACATTGGCCTGTTGGTGTTTCCCTTTGCTTCATCCCCTCCGGTCCTGCCTCCCTTCCTCCCACCCTAGGTGGGGGGGGGGGGGGCTGGGATGTTCCTGGTCGTTCAGGAGCCCGACCTTGAGGGGGAGGCTCTGTCACCATGGGGTGAGATGCCGTTTCAGCGCTCAGCCCATGTGTCCCTTCATCCCTGCTTCCCATTGAGCAGCGTCTCAGCAGGCTCCCAGCTGGCAGCATTACGGACAGCTGGGGCCAATTAATCCTCATCAGCTGGGGCGCTGCCAATGAGAATAAATAGGAGCAGCCTCGATGACTCGGGGCTGCGACATAAGCACTGCTAGGCTGAAGCCCCTTCGTCTGGTGTCAGCCTCTACTCCCCTTGCAGCATTCCTGTGATTGTAACCCGCTGTGAGTATGTACGTCTTGTTACCCCTACGTCCGGTACGAGCTTCCTGCCCCTGCGCTGTGCAACCTGTGAATGTACGTCTGTATGAGTATCTGTGCTCTCCTCATCCCTCATCCCTCACCCTAAATAAAACATCATGACTCACTGGCTCGCCCTTGGCTCTTATTGCGCGGCTCCCTAGAGCCGTGTGTGACACCCTGATTGCGTTCGCCCTCACATAACTGTGAGTAGAGTAACTGCCAAGGGAGACGCTGGTGATCCATCCTTTCAACATGTCCGAGCCATCTCAGGTTCATTTGTATTAGCATGTCCTCCATTGATTGTAGACCAGCTCGTTTCAGCACTTCTATGTTGGTTATCTTGTCTTTCCATGAGATGTTCATTATGGTTCGAAGGTGTTTCATCATGTACACGTGGAGTTTCTTTACCTGCACCCTGTAGACAGTCCAAGTTTCAGCACCGTACAATAGAGTAGCCAGTACTGTCACTCTGTACACTTTGCATTTCACATGGATAGACACATGTTGATTGTTCCACAGTCTCTCCCTCACATTTCCAAACACAGCGCTCGCTCTTCCCATTCTGAGAGATAGTTCATCCTCCAGCCTAGCATTCCCTGAAACAGTACTTGAAAGTCTTACACTTGACTAGAGGCTCTGTACCAATGCTGATCTCTCCTGGTAGTGATGTTGATAACTGGAACTTTGGTGTGTGGCATCAATCCATGTGGCTCCAATCTATAAAATCACTCTTCACCTTAAGGAAATTGTTTCACCCAAAAGTCTGGTCAAGAATTGTTTCCTTCACCTAAGGACCACAGTTTGAAAACACACTCCATGGTAAAAGGGCCGATAAGGATCCCATTTCATGCTAGGAACAGATTCTTTTACGAGTCATAAATCCAGATGCTTCCTCCCCTACCAGGCAGTTTTATGCTTAAAGCACTCTGTGAGATATCCCAGATCCCTTGACTGCATTCCACAGGTAGCTAGGAATTATCCACAGCTCAACATTGCGCCTTCTGTCAACTCAGGGACATATTGGATTTAATCAACATTGGAATTTTGGGTTTTATCTGCTGAAATAATCCTTTCTCCTCAAGACTTTATTTTTCCAGGAAATACTGCTCAGAACACTGTTGAAGATGACTGCCTCTGTGTTGGACAATGATGGGTTTGAAATGTTTCATTAATCATTGATTTTAAATGTGTTGCATGTTTGAAAAAGCTTAAATGAACCTTATTCTAATGCATGTTAATTATAGAAGGACAAGTTTATAAAAGTGCATGCTCACTGAAAGTTAGTCATGAATCACTGAAGTTAGCTTAGATTTTGTATTAAGTATATAATGAATTTCATAGTTAAAATGTGTATATGCCTTTTGAAAACTTATGCCTGACATGGTTAGACCCAAGAAGCAGACACGACTCATGAAACCTTTTATTTATAATTATGTAAGTGCGTGGGTGCTTGTGTGAATGTCTGTAGTGAGTGTAGTGCGTGGATAATTCAGCTTGGGGCGAGCAGAGCACCGTACAACCTGGCAACCCTAAGGACAGAGCTGAGAGACAATTAGGGGCAATCCCAGCAGGGGAAGCACCAGATAATTCAGTCCTTACTGTTTGCTGCGTAGGAGAAGCACTCCGGTTAGCACAACGGCCCAGGCCAGGTAGATAGTGCCAGTCGCCCCGTAGGAGATGTAGCAGGCAGGTGAACGGAGCAGGGAGGACCGCCGCCAGGTGGGATTGAGTCCGCTACCAAGGTTACACCGCCTGTGCATAGGGGAAGGCGAAGGGTGAGAGGAAAAGTTGTAGGCTTACTTGGCTGCCAGATGGTGAGGAGTCCAAAGGCAAGAAGTAGTGCTGGAATAAAGATGAGGCTGGAAGCTCAGCGTAGAGTTGGCGAGTTCAGGTTCCTCGGGAAGGAAGCAGATGACTCCGCGCTGATCTCTGGGTCTCACAGAATAAATAGGCAGAGCCAGATAGCAGACAGGTGCATGCGCAGGTGCGCCTAATTGGCGGCCATGACAATGCCAGTCATCTGACTGGTACCAGCCAATCACCAGGCCGTCTCTGTTGAACGACGACCCCTTTCATTCTATTGGTCAGCTACAGACAAAGGACTGCTTCCTTATTGGACCATAGCCCATTCAAATCTCCCATTATAGCCGATAAATGGTTCTTCCTGCTGCCAGTCATATTTTATGATCCAAGGCGCGCGCTCGGTTAAATAGAGAGGAACGCCCTAGTTTATCAGTTTCAGTTCAGTTCAGTCTTTGCTCAGTCTTTGTTTTAGTCTTTGTCGAGTTTTCTAAAGTTCTTAAAGCTGTCTTTAGTTAAGTATTTTTTATGTTTTTCTGGCATCTGAGAAGACATCATCCTTTCTTGTTGAGCTCAAACCTTCTTACTTGGAGTGAAACTCCATAACGCCTTTTTCCCTCTCCTCAGAAGCCGTGTTTATTCTGCTGAACTTTTCCTATCAATTTTCTTTAACTCACCATTAAAGTGGACTGATAGTGATTTTTGGACTTTTTCCCTGCCTCATCCACTTATCACGAAGTCAGAAGAACTAGGATTTCGTGGGTAGAACTGTTTACATCCATTTTCCTTCAGCCTGTGGTTTTCTTATCAGCTGGTGGACATCCTAAATTTGCAGGCCAGGACAGGATCTGTTGCCCAGAGGAGACGTCACACCTGCTCAGAAGGCCAGCCGTTCATTCTACCGCCGGCTCCACTCTCCGGACACCCGCTGCTAAGTCTGTGCCATCACCGCTGTAACTGAAAGGCCTGCTGGCAGTCTTTCCTCCTTTCTGCTGGTGCTCAGGATCACCACTGGACTCTGAAGACACAGCTGTTCGTAAGCCAGACTTCCACTTCCTGTCTGCTGGGTTAAATGTGATGTCTAATTGAATATGACCAATTTTTCATGTTAAAAGTTAGTCCATAAGCTACGATAGGAGCTATAAGCTGAAGGAAAATTAATATTCCTCTTTTCAATAACCTCGGTTTTTTAGAGTAACTCAGAAGTGCCTTTTTCATATAATCAGCTTTTATCATTTTCCCATAAAATAGCATCCAATTTTATGCATATTTTTGTTACAGTTATTCCATAGTCTCCCATTGCATTACAGTTACAAATTCAAAATCTGGTTTCTCTTGTTTCCACAAAGGTTTAACTATAGACTCTATGCTCAGGAATCCATTAACAGTTAATATGATATTTGATACTTGCTGATCATTTAATCTGCTTACAAATCAATTGAATGTAATGTCATTTAACCCAAGTCTGATTATTAAAACTGTTAATGGTATAGAGAAGTTTCTGCTTGATTTGTTTTGTGTGTGTGCTTTTCTGGGTCATGGTAGAAGAATTCATGAATATTGAGAGTGGTTAATGAAAGGTTCAAGGATTATTTATTAGACAGATAGATAGATAGATAGATAGATAGATAGATAGATAGATAGATAGATGTACCTTATTGATCCCAAACTGGGAAATTACAGTGTATCAGCAGCATGACAGTAGACAAGCAAACAACAGAAACACACACGACAGACAAAGGGATTACCCATGGAAAGTAAAAACTAACACGACTATAAAACCTATATACTGTACATCATAGCTTAATATATGATGACCCGTATAAACACATGAATCATCCCATTGCACAAAGAAAAACCATCAGAAGCAGAGTGAAATGTGAGGTACCAGTTAGTCTGTAAGGTGCAGTGTGGCAGCATTGTTGTGACCAGAATACAACATCATAGTGAGTTATTGTACAGTGAAATTGCATGTGGCAGGAAAGATTTCCTGTACCTGGCCGTTCGACAGCGAAGCTGTAGTAGTCTACTGGAGAAAGTGCTTCGCTGTCTGTCTAGTGCAGTGCTTCTCAATTATTTTTTGCAAAGCCCCCCCTAGGAAAGAGAAAATATTTCGCGCCCCCCCAACTCGCCACAGTGACTATAAATAAGATCATTATCTATAAAAATTGTATAAGTATACCTAAAATTGTATCCTTTTTAACATTAACAAAAGAAAAAAGCAATATAAATCAACTTTCAACAAATATTAACTTTATTTTGCCACACAGAAACCCTGTTATAGTTTAAAACAGAAAAAAAAAACTTAAAGTGCATCAAAGTGCCTGAAATAAAAAATATGTCAATCCTTATTTAAACTAGAAACATTTTTGACCAACTGAACCATTTGATGCTGAGAAAAATAATTCAATCAATAAATAATATTAAATGTAAATTGATCTGGAACATTAACACAGGAGTACCAATATATTTAACATTTTAGTCTGAAGAAAAAGGTAGAAAAAGGCAGTATCAACTCCTCTGCAATTGTGTGGGGTTTTTTGCACTGCGCAATTTGGTGCGCCACTTTAAATGATGCTGAAAGTGCTCGCTGGTTTACTGATGTAGCGTTCACAAAGCGGGATGATTGTTGGCCGTACTCCGCACGTTTTCGCTGAAAAAAGTCAAGCGGCTTATCAACGTGTTGAGGATGTAATATCTGTAGGTGACGTCTTAATTTATTTGGCTTCATGCTGTCCGCTGCAAACACTTTCAGACACAGTGAACACACCGGTCTTTCCTCGTCTCCCACCGTAGTCAGAGTGAAGCCAAGCGCTAGATAAGCTTCGTCATATTTCCTCGTCTTAGCTTTTGGGAGACTTTCATTTGTCTCTTTACCTGTGTCTCTCTCTGCCTTTCTTTTCGTTACTGTTAAATATTTCTCCATGGTGTCTGTCGAGGGGTTTGTTGACAGCAATTTAAAAAGTTTTAAACTCCCGCACAGACTTTGACAATGAGAGCGCCACTGCACCACCTGCTGCCGTGGATGTGCAATTACACTTTACACGGCAAAAGCAAAGCCTGTTCCCCGGGGTCACACGCGCCCCCCCCCCCCCGGCATCGCATCGCGCCCCCCCACTATTTGAGAAGGACTGGTCTAGTGTGTGGTGGAGGGGGTGATCAGGATTGTCCATGATGGATCGCAGTTTATTTAGCGTTCTCCTCTCCACCACAGTCTCAAAGTTGGACTGGTGACCCTTTACGAGTGTTTCTCTCTTGTTTTCTGAGTGTTTGTGGTCATGAAGTAAACCTCCGTCCCCACACACAACTCTAAATATAAATTAAATAATCCTTGACCCTTATCACACTTACAGTATAATCAATTGTTGTTACGCGCTATAGGTGGTTGAAAAAGGCACTCTGTCTTCTTGATGTTGATTCTGAGGCTGAATTGGCTAGCTGCTCTTGCAAATTTCTCCACTAAAGATTGCATACCTTCTGCACTGTGTGCAACTAGAACACTGTCATCGGCAAAGAACATTTCTCTTACTACCTTTATCAATGTCTTACTCTTGGCTTTAAACTGTGCCACATTGAACAAGTCTGCTTCTTTCCTTGTTTGAATGTATACTCCTGAAGTGTCTTTAAAGGTCACCTCAAGCATAGCTGCCAGATATAGCGAGAAGAGTGTAGGTACCAGCACACACCCTTGTTTCACCCCATTGCTTACTGAAAAGTCTTTAGACACTGAACCACTCATCGCCACATTTGGTTGCATATCTGTATGGAGTGACTTGATCAGGTTGACAAACTTCTCTGTACAGCCATATTTCTTGAGTACCTGCCAAAGCCCTTGTCGCGATACAGTATTGAAGGCTTTACTAAAGTCAATGAAGGCATGTTCTGTTCGATACACTTTTCTTGAACTTGTTTCAAGCAGAAAATCATGTCCATTGTGCTTCTTCTACTTCTAAAGCTGCACTAGGTTTCCGGTAGTACATTCTGTAAGATGTGTTCATTGAATTTGTTCAGTAGTACATATGAGAGGATCTTACCAACAGTGGCTAGCAGTGATATACCTCGGTAATTTCCACAATCTTTCCTGTCACCTTTCTTGAACAAAGGCACAATACTTGCATCCTTCCAGTCTTGAGGTACTTTCTGGGCATCCCATATCTCTTGGATGAGCTTGTGCAGGCAGCTGGTCAGCTGAACACCACCAAATTTCCACACTTCTGCTGGAATTCCATCCCTTCCTGGAGCTTTACCATCCTGTGTTGTCCTGATAGCTACCATTAGTTCATCAAGATTTGGTGGTTCATCCAGACTTGATACAACTGGTCACTGTGCTAGAGCTTCATTAGCCTCTTCAGCAAGATCTCCAGGGTTGTTTAGTAGTTGGTCACAGTGGTCTGCAAATCTGTCCAGGATCTTGTCTTTCTCCTGCAAAACCGTTTCACCATCCAAAGCCTTTAATTGGATCGATCCTCTTGGTTTAGGGCCGTAGATTTCTCTCAAACCTGTGAAGAATGTTTCCATGTCCTTCATGTCTGCTGCAGTTTTAAGTTCCTCCGCTTTTTCATCCCACCAGTTGGACTTCCTCTCTCTGGTGTACTTCTGTAGCTCACGCTGAGCCTTTGAGTATTTCTTCTTCTTCAACCTTGAGTTACACTGTAGATTTTCCTGCCTAGCTGTATTCCTCGCTTCTAGTAGTTTCTTCAGATGTTCATCATGCTCATCAAACCAATCTTGATGTTACCTCTCAGGTTGGACTAAAACATCGCTTGCAGTCTGATACACCATATCCTTCAGTGTTGCCCATTTCTCTTCTATGTCATTCTCCGAGTTGTTACTGTCCCAGTCTTTCAAGTTTTCATCCATTTCCTGTGTAAGTTCTTCCTACTTCTTTTGGCCTTTCAGTGCACTAGTGTTTAACTTCCGTGGTGGCTTTGCACCCATCCTGCAGTGCTGTTTTCGTCTGCAAATCCTTAATCTAGATCTCAGCATAACATGATCAGTGCCACAGTCCGCACCTCTCATTGCTCTGGTGTCCAATACATCCCTTATGTCTCTCTCTCTGCTTTACCATGATGTAGTCTAACAAGTGCCAGTGCTTGGATCTTGGGTGCATCCATGTCTTCTTGTGTGTGTCCTTGTGCTTAAATAGGGTGTTGGTTATCACAAGGTTGTACTCTGAACATAATGCAAGTAGAAGTTCTCCATTAGCATTGCACTTGCCTACTCCAAGACTGCCTAGCACTCCTTTCCATTTCTGGGTGTCCAAACCAACTCTAGCATTAAAATCTCCGAGTATCAGCCTGTCATTAGTTGGTACACGCCTGACAGTCTCACGTAAATCACTGCAGAACTTTTCCTTTGCCTCCTCTGTGTTGGTCATTGTTGGGGCATACATGCTGATGAGTGTGGCATACATCTTCTGCTGTAGTGGGAGTCTCATAGTCATTATCCTGTCGTTGATTGACACCAGTTCCTCATCAAGCATTGTTGCTATCTCCTTTCTAACTGCAAAGCCCACTCTTGCTTCTCTACTTTCTTGAGTTGATTTCCCACTCCAAAAGAAGATGTACCCATGGTCTTCCAAGCTGTCATATCCAGGCAATCTTGTTTCACTAAGTGCAGCTATGTCTACATTGTACCTGTTCATTTCCAAGGCCACAAGCACAGTCTGTCTTTTTGGGCGCTGTGATGTTGATCTGTCCAATAGAGTGCATACATTCCATTCTGCTACACACAAGGCTGCCGTTTTCCTCTTCTTTTCTCTTCCTGCTTCTAACTTACTTTTCGCTGCCTGTTGGAGTGTGAACAGATCAGCGCGGACCTTGTTAACCCAGGCGACGTCCGAGCAGTATGAGTTGCTTTCTGACTGACCATTTCATGAAACTGCTTGCAAAGTATTTGAGTACCGCTAGCTTTTGCTGGACTAGCAGCACATACTTGGCAGATAGAGGTATTATCAGTGGCAAAGACAGGCCAAGACAAACTGACTACAGTATCTGTTGCAGTGACTGACCAGATGATAGGTTTGTTCATCTCTGCTCTTTGTGTAGTGCATGTCACGATGCACCAACTGGCACAGTCCGTGACAGATGTGTTGTTTATCAGCCAGAATGTCCAGTCTCACCCCGTGTAACTGGGAGTGGTCCACCACAGACCTGTGGCAGATATTGTTTTTAGTTCTGCCAGGATGCCCCGTTTCACCCTCCACACCCTTGGAAGGGCGGGGATGCCGGCTGAGTTGCTGACGGCCCGACCCATGAAACAGGTAGTACCGGTTTTCACGGTTATCCAGTAGCAAGCAAGCCAGTGCCTGACCTGACAGAAACCAGTCCAGAAAATGAGTCCAAACAAGAAAATAAGGCATGGGCAGGGTCTGACCCTGTCCAGATCATGACGGTCTCCACTTTTGCTTCCTTTTTTTGTGATCCATGCATTCCTGGCTTGTGCATTGAACAACATCCTATGTCAGGAAAACTTAGTTTTTCTTAAACTGGTCTGAACATGGGCTGGTTCCCCTAGAGCAGGGGTATGCAACCTTTGCCATCTGAAGAGCCATTTTGCCCGTCTCTGACTAAAATGGAAGTGGCTGAGGGCTGCAACAGCAATTTGACCTTTAAAATAAACATTATGTTGCTTATAAAGTTTTTTTATATATATGGTACATAGCTCTGAATATTTTGTGGCATTTATGAATTCATACTACAACAGTGGAAAAAAACTGTCAAGCTTTATATATAGCTTCATTCATGAAATAAAAGTATTACAGATGTATTACAAATTGTTTTGTGCTGAAAGATAAAGACTGTATCTGAATATCTGACAATTTTTTGTATAGTTTTCAATTATCAGCACATTTATAAATTGTTTAAATCTGAAAAATATCTTCCATCTCTGACTTTCAACAGTGATTACACAGCTTTAGTTCCTGATATTTTAATACATTAGAAACAAAAGTTTTATTTAGAAGAAGCTACTTTTCATCCTTTTTATGTTTCCTCATAATGCTCCTTATTCAAATGTATAAATACAGTATAATATAAATCTGTATCCTTCACCTGTTCTCCAGACTCTCAATTTGACAACTAGTGGATTGGTTGTCTGATAACTGGTTGTCTGACATTCTTCTTTACTTATTTTGGAATAAAACAAAAATAATTCTTAACAACTTTCTAAATAATATAACTTTAAAAATCCTTTGGCACAAAGTAAGCTAATTAGAAATAATTACAGCAGAGTGGGAAAAAAACGTTTAAAACAACCTTCTTTGTTATGACCCGAGCGTTGGTTCTTATCGCGCTCGGGTTAAAGTTATGTCTCGCTGCCGGCCTTGACAGCTGCGGGTGGTATTTCTGGCCTCTCCGGGCTCTTATTGTGAAAGTGCTCGGAGGGGTTTCCGCATGTCAACGGTCGGTCAGCTGTGTGTCATCTGTTCATTAGTACCTTGTTATTTAAGCTGAGTGCTGGCGTCATTAAGACGCAGCAGTGTCTGATCGCATATGATCGTTATTCTGATCGTTATTTTGTTCACTCATCGTCACGGATGCCTGGACTATGTTCACACCTCGGCTGCCTAGGGCTTGACCGTCTTTCACCGGCACTAGTAAGTGAGCTGTATTAGCCTTATTCCCTCCAGTGTAATTTGTGCTGTAAGTCCCTGCTTTAGCAGCCCGAGTGCTATTATTACCAAGCTTGTCTGTGTGTGACTGTCTCCTGCCCTGGACCTGTAGTGTGCTTTATTGCCCTATGCTTCCTGTTCTGCAAAGACTCTGTCATTATCTCAGCAGCTTGTGTAAACACCTTATCACCATAATAAAACTCATTGGAAAACTCACTGGTGGACTGTGTGTATCTTATGCTGGCTCGTGAGGGCCAGAGCATGACAGTACACTGCTGCCCAAACAGCGTTTTACGGTGACCGCCATTTTGAGACGCTTTTTCACCGGTGAGTTGAGTTTTGGACGTTGTTTGTCCCTGTCTGGGACCTGTGTATGTGAAGAATGCCGTCACCGAAGAGTCACGTGCTGACGTGTGTTTTGGATGCCGTGGATGAGTTACTCATCTCCGCTTCCATGTTGGACTACGACCACGGCATACATTGGTACTTGGACGCCGCCGAAGATGTACTCTGTAATCTCTCTCCCCGCTACGCCAACCACCCGGAAGTCGACGCGAGGAGGGAGGACATCGCCGCTCAACGCGAATTATTCCTGATGATGGAGGAGTAACGCGGCATGGAGCAGGTGAAGAGGCACTCCTGCTCTTCGCCTAGGGATCCATTTCGGGAGTTCGCACCATCTGGGGGCCGGCGAAGGCGTCGGCGTCACGGCCGGGCGCATCTTCGGCAAGCTCCAGCTCCGGATTCAGTTCCGGGCCGCCGGGATGACTCCCTCAACCAGCCAGCTGCTGAGTGTGAGCTGAGTCCTGCGCCGGTGGGCTCCGTTCTTGGATCCTTCAGCATCCAGCGAGCGAGGGAAGGAGCAACGTTCACTACAGCTGATAACATCCTCCCCCCGGGAGACAGGCAAGTCCAAGTTCACTTTCCTAGTAATAATAGTGATCTGTCTTGTCTGACTCCTGGGGGTGAAGCTCAGGGTTCGCAGCTCCCTGAGTTTCTTTCCCCAGCTGTAGCCATGTATATTAAACCTGCTGCCTCTGTGTCTCCTCCTGCGGAGCAGTCCTCGGCGTCAGTCCCACGCCGGCGAACGAGGAGGAGGCCTGCAGCTCTGGGAGATATCCCGGTCTTGCAGCCTTGTTTTGGACAGAGGAGGAGAACGGACTGCAGTAAGGAGCCAGAGCCGACGAGAGAGCGTCCCCAAGGTTCCTCAGGGATGCAGCCCGAGTCAGCAGGTCTAGGGTCCTCTCCCTCCACGCCATGCGGGTTATTGGCGTGGACGCCAGCGCGTGAGGATCCAGCTGCGGAGACCATCAGGCCGGCTATGGAACCCGACGCAGCCGAGTGGGAACCCGACGACGAGCGTCTTCCTGAACCTGGATCGGCGAAGTCCTGGACGGCTCCAGAGCCCGAGTGCAGGCAAGTGCTCTTTCTTGTTTTCCTGTATGGTGTGTTAGAGCATTTTTGCCTGCCTCATGGGGAGGCGAGTGAGGGGCAGCCAGCCGCTGCACCCGAGCTCGTCTCGCTGGGCTCTGGCGCTGCCGGTGGAACTGATCCCGGTTCTCCCTTGTGTTCTGAGCACCTCCACAGCGTTACCGGTCCGGAGCCAGTCAAGGTCACGGGACCGGGGGTTCCAGGTTCGGAGATGGAGGTCGTCGCCGGAGCAGTCCTGACCCAGTCGGGGTCCGACGTGTGGGCCGTGGTGACCCGGTCGGGGTCCGACGTGTGGGCCGAGGAGACCCGGTCGGGGTCCGTCGTTTAGGCCGAGGTGACCCGGTCGGGGTCCGACGCGTGGTCCGAGGAGACCCAGTCGGGGTCCAACGTGGGTGCAGTGGTGACCCAATCTGGGCCCGTCCTGACCCAGTCGGGGTCCGACGCTTGGGCCGAGGTGACCCAGTCGGGGTCTAACGTGGGTGCAGCGGTGACCCAATCGGGGCCCGTCCTGACCCAGTCGGGGTCCGACGCATGGGCCGAGGTGACCCAGTCGGGGTCCAACGTGGGTGCAGCGGTGACCCAATCTGGGCCCGTCCTGACCCAATTGGGGTCCGACGAGATCCAGTGGGGGTCCAGCGCAGGTGCGGCTGCAACCCAATCAGGATTCGAGGGGGTCCAGGTTTTTGGTTGTCCCCCTCTCAGGAGCCACCAGCTGGGGGCCATTAGTGGGTTTTGTTTGGCAGATTGGCGCTCTCTTGTTTTGTTTTCAGGTGAGCGGCTGCATGCAATCCCTCCACGGTCCTGTTGGTTGTGGTATGCGGGTCGGCCACCCGAGGAACTGCTTGGAGCATTCGGCGTCTTGGGTTGGCCACCCAATGAACTGTGTGTGTTACGGGGTGACCTGGTTCGGCCACCAGAGGACGTATTCCTGGGGGCATGGGACTGGGGCAGGCCACCTGACTGTTCATGTACTGTGGGATTTTCTGTGGGCCCATATGGTGCCAAATCATGTTCTTGTACGTCTAGCAATTTTTCTTGTTTCCAAAGTCATAGTCTTAGTCAGGTCTGAGCAATTTTAGATTGCCTCTTGTTTTTTCTTGTTTCCAAAGTCACAGTCTTAGTTAAGTCCGAGCAATTTTTGATTACCTCTTGTTTTCTTGTAAAGTCATTGTCTTTGTCAAATTCGAGCAATTTGTGATTGCCTTTTGTTACCTTGTGAATCTTTGTCATAGTCAAGTTAGAGCATTTTTGTTGATTGTCTCTTGTTTTTTTTTCCTGGTGAGTCTCAGTCTTGTCATAGCCTTGTTCAGTCATGTATTTTGTTTTCTTTGTTTTTTTCTTCCCAGAGTCTTGTGTCTGTATGTATTTCTTGTTTTGGTCTTTGTCTTGTGTTTTGGTTGGTTTCTCTCCCTCCGTACCTGTCCCCCTACCTCCCACCCTGGGGGGGCGGGGGGGCAGGGTGGTTCCTTGGGGCGTTCGGAGTCCGTCCGTGGAGGGAGGGTACTGTTATGACCCGAGCGTTGGTTCTTATCGCGCTCGGGTTAAAGTTATGTCTCGCTGCCGGCCTTGACAGCTGCGGGCGGTATTTCTGGCCTCTCCGGGCTGTTATTGTGAAAGTGCTCGGAGAGGTTTCCGCCTGTCAACGGTCGGTCAGCTGTGTGTCATCTGTTCATTAGTACCATGTTATTTAAGGTGAGTGCTGGCGTCATTAAGACGCAGCAGTGTCTGATCGCATATGATCGTTATTCTGATCGTTATTTTGTTCACTCATCGTCATGGATGCCTGGACTATGTTCACACCTCGGCTGCCTAGGGCTTGACCGTCTTTCACCGGCACTAGTAAGTGAGCTGTATTAGCCTTATTCCCTCCGGTGTAATTTGTGCTGTAAGTCCCTGCTTTAGCAGCCCGAGTGCTATTATTACCAAGCTTGTCTGTGTGTGACTGTCTCCTGCCCTGGACCTGTAGTGTGCTTTATTGCCCTATGCTTCCTGTTCTGCAAAGACTCTGTCATTATCTCAGCAGCTTGTGTAAACACCTTATCACCGTAATAAAACTCATTGGAAAACTCACTGGTGGACTGTGTGCGTCTTATGCTGGCTCGTGAGGGCCAGAGCATGACATTCTTCTGCTGAGCTAAATGTTGGTTATAATTTTTTTTAAAGCGTTGCATTGATAGACAGTCTGCACTTACAATTCACTGTCCAAAACTCCACAGGTAACAAACTAGCAGTTGTCTTACAGACAAAAAGCTGAAAATAATATTAAATATTATATATTAAATTACATTTTATCAAATATTAAATAAATATCATTAAATAAAAAATAATATTAAATAAAATAAAAGGTTCACCTCTACATCACTGTCAGAGAATCTTCTCTCCTCCCTTTTTTCTTTACAGATTGTGAGGGAAAACCGTCAGCTGTAGCTCTTATTTTAGGAAAGTATATCCGGTTGACAGAATTTCATAATAAAAGCACATAACAGACACAACCATTCTTAAAATTGAATTGTTATGAAGGGCTTTTATTTTTACATAAGTCAAGAAGTATTGAGTTGTGATGGTGAAAAAATTCACACTAATTCAGTCTTCGGTCATGAATCTATTATTTATATGCAGGCAATTAATTTTCAGTTTATTGAGCAGGAATTCAAGGACTGTTTCTCATTTTTAAGAATACTTGAGGTATTGATTTTAGATAATCACATTTAAGACTTTGTGACCCTGCAAGCAATGCAGACATTAATAAGGCGGCTGTTTTTCTCCTTATTTGTGGCCTCCAAACAGCTATGGCAAGTATAGTTGTTATAGTGGGAGGTCAATCCCCTTGTAGCTCTGTGTGCTAACTTTTCTTTCTCAGCTCTGTTCCTGCTTGAGCACCAAGCTAGAAGGCAGAAAGTATCATTTTGTATAGTCTTTGGTATGACTCAGTGAGGAACCAAGCCCACAAATTCTTGAGTGTGGGGCAGATGTTCTACAACTGGGCCACCCGTGCAGTAACGATGCGAATGGGCAAAGTTTAAAAAAAAACTACCCATCTTGCAAGAAGGGCCCCGGTGAGATATTTCTGGCAGAAGCTCAACAGTTAATTGACTGACAGGTAAAAAAAAAAAAAAAAACATTACTGTGCAGTCAGTCTGAGAAATTTATGAAGACTTCTAGGGACTTGTCTTCTGTGCAAACTTGCCAGTAACAAGTAACTAGGAGCTCCAGATAATGGAACAAATATCACTGCCTATATGGCTAATTATGTAATAATTATGTGATTTTTTTTGCAGCTTTTCCTTCTAAATCTTCTGACATGCACACCCACACATTTAGTTTGAACCAAGACATTACAAAAATTATTATATCACAATAAATCTTTGCTAACTAGCATCCCCAAAGTGAGAAAACACAATCTGTTTACCAGGAAACTATGATCCTCCTTGTGGTTCTGTTTGGCTTTATGCACTGAGTCACTGAACTTATCTTCAGCTGTAGCTGTCTGGACGATCTTGACAGGCACGTGCTTTAAAACTAATGCATAATCTCAAGCTTCCTTCCCCTGTTGTCTGACAACCACCATTATTTTCCATCTTCATTTGGTTGCTTTTCAATGTTTAACATCCATCCATCCATCCATCTTCTACTGCTTAATCCTTTTGGGTCGCGGGGGGGCTGGAGCCTATCCCAGCATCTTTGGGCGAGAGGCAGGGTACACCCTGGACAGATCGCCAGTCCATCACAGGGCCAACACAGAGAGACAGACAACCATTCACTCTCACATCCATACCTAAGGACAATTTAGAATCCCCAGTTTTGATGCCAATTAACCTAACTTGCATGTTTTTGGCATGTGGGAGGAAACCGGAGTGCCCGGAGTAAACCCACGCAGACACGGGGAGAACATGCAAACTCCACACAGAAGGGTCACCGATGGTCTGGGGGTGGGATCGAACCCACGATGGTCAAGGTTGGAATCGATCCCATGACCTTCTTGCTGTGCTGCCACTGTGCTAACCACTGCGCCACCGTGCTGCCCATGTGTTTAACATATTTTCTATTAATTTGTCTGTGAACATTGGTTTAAGACTGATCTGACAGCTTGGGCCAGTGTCACCAGTAAGTAACTTAAGCTGAGTCAGCTGTAACTTGCTTTGCAAAGTCTAACTATATACAGTACTTTAACTGGGAAGCTGCATCTTATTTAATTAAACTTGACTATGGTGTTTACCCATTAATTGGTGTGTAAAAATGGACTAAGCTAGCAATGGTTGCAGATGCTTATGGGATTTGTAGTGTGAGTGTCATGGGTGCAATAAAACATTTTTTTACACTTTTGAAACAATTATAAGAAGGTTTAAGAGTTGTTGCAGTTGAGAGAAAGTAATCATAATTTAAGAAGAACATTTATCTTTTTAAACCACAGATAAGAACAAATGTTACAGAACATTTGATAAGCACAAAAAAGTCACAGGAGCGCAATGAGAAAAAAAATACCTTAATGAAGAAATATAATGCATTTATCTAAAATTAATATATGTAATTGGCTGAAACGGAATTTTCTGCTGCACTGTCACTGTATGATTGTTCAAACACAAGTATAATCTATGAGGGATTGGTGTAAGTACATTGTTGCTTCACCCTGCACCTTTCCTACATGTAGCTGCACTACATAACTTTCCTGTTCCTGGTAACCAATTAGACGGTGCTTTGTGGCATTCGTGTGGTCAAAGGTTAACATATCATCAAAATGGTTTTAGAAACATTATGTTCTCACACAGTGTTGCTTTAACTAATTGCTCCGTGGACAATATTGCTTCTTTTAAAAAGGCAGAAATAAATAAAATGTGAATGTGTGAAAAATGTGATTACTTTAAAAAAATATGCAAAAAAGGTAATGCTTCAATTTCAGAAACCCACAAGCCACGTTATGAGAGAGGACAGTAAAAGAATCATAAATTACAGATGTGCTAAGTAAGAGATGGCAATCATTCAACATAACCGGAGCAGTGGCCTAGAAGTAGAGCATCCAGCCCAACAACCAGGAGGTTGTCAGTTCAAGCCCCGGCTGGGTCATACCAAGGACCATAAAAAAAAAATAGTACTTCCTGCCTTCTAGCTTGGTGGTCAGATTGGAGCACAACCCGGTGTACTCCCTGTGCTGGTCCCAAGCCCAGATAAATGGGGAAGGTTGCATCAGGAAGGGCATCCGGTGTAAAAATCCTTGCTAAATTGACATGATACCCTGTGGTGACCCCGAAAAGGAGCAGCCGACAGAAGAAAGCAATCATTCAACATACATGTAATTCTATGTAAAATACACTGATTAATGGATCTAAACATAACAGAAGCTAAGGGTAATTGTCATAAGCTGTGGTTCTAATTCAGTCTGTAAGGGTCAAAAGTAAATAGATTTAGAGTTCAAAGTACTCCGCAACATCAAAAAAGATCAATGTTTTTAAGGTCATTCTCATATCTGGGACTACAGGTTGTCATTAGGGCAACATTAATTATTCAGCACACCCCAGGGTATAAAGAGAATGTACTGGGCAAAAGAAAAGCAGGAAACAGGACAATAACATTCTTAGACAAAAAAAACCCCTGAATTTCACTTGCTAGTTGTTCAAATCAGTAACTGGTTGGTGGAGGACAGATTTTGTTTTCCCACTACTGCCTTTTTCACTTTAGCTTCTTAAGTTACAAGCAGTCACAATAATAAAAAAAGGAAGCAAACAGACTTTACTGAAACTGACCTCAGTGCAGGAGGCAATATCAGATCAATATTATTGTTCTGAGTGCCTTTAAAGAGACCTTAAGGGCCAAGCAATCATTATGATTAGCATCTATGAGAATAAGGCTGTAAGAAATTACTCTAATGGTGGGAGTGATGAAAATGAAAAGCTTATCTGGTTTAAATGTAACACATTTTTTTCTTGCATTACCATACAAAGAGACACAAAGAACAGTATGGCATGCTCAGAAAATTTATAAATTCAATGGTCTGCAAAGAAACGGCAACAGCAAACAGCACAGGACAATGGAGGATGAAAAGCAGCGATCCAGTTTGTCTACACTTACTCCAAAAATCACCTTTCTTCAGTGACAGAACAGTTAACGAATGTTCACAAAACCAATTTAACAACTTGTTAACCACATAGGATTAATGAATTACTCCTTATACATGCATAAATAAAATACATAAAATAAAACACATTGAGATTTTATTACAGAATTAGATGATGCTCAGAAAACGCATACAGTTGTATGAAAAAAAACTGATCACCACATGTTTTAAGAATGAAAATAATATATGGCAATACTGTTTTTTAACCTTTTTTGAGCCACAGCATCCTTCCTACATTGAAAAAAAAAAAATCCAGCAACACCCCACCAACCCAAAATGTTACAAAAAACACACTGTTGCCTATTACGGCATATCTAATGAAAATTTAGTTTTGTTATGATACCTGTCCCCCCATGGATCACCATCTTATCGAGGTGGTGGGGGTTTGTGTGCCCTAGTGATCCCAGGAGCAATGTTGTCTGGGGCAATTTGCCTCTGGTAGGGTCTCCCAAGACAAATTGGTCCTGGGTGAAGGAAGTCAATTCAATAGACTCCCATGATGAATAAAAAAATCAAGGATTCAGTGTACCCCACCCGGTGTGGGGTTACCGGGGCCCTGCCCTGGAGCCAGGCCTGGAAGAGGGGCTCGATGACTAGCACCCGATGGCCAGGTTTCTGCTCATGGGACCCGGTCGGGCTCAGCCCAAAGGAGTTACATGGGTCCGCCTCCAGCAGGCTCAACACCTGCAGGAGGGACCATGGGGGTCCGGTGCTATGCGGATCAGGTGGCAGGCAAAGGCAGAGACCTTCCACGTCACCTCTTGGAGCTGGTGCACGAGGTTGAGAGATACTGGCTAGATATAGTTGGACTCACCTCAACGCACAGCTCTGGTTCTGGAACCAGTTTCCTGAAGACGGGCTGGAGCTTGGCCTACTCTGGAGTTGCCCCGGGTGAGAGGCAACGGGCAGGGGTGGGTATTTTTATATCCTGCGCCTTGCTGCCTTGACATTGGAGTGGACGAAAGGGTAGTTTCCCTGCGCCTTCGGGTTGGGAAACAACCATTGGTTGCCTATGCACCAAATGATGGATCAGAATACCACCCTTTATGGAGTCTCTGACTGGGGTGCTGGAGAGTGCTCCTCTTGAAGACTCCATTGTCCTACTGGGGGACTTCAATGCACACATGAGCAATGACAGTGAAACATGGAGGGGCATGATTGGGAGGAATGGCCTGCCTGATCTGAACCCGAGTGGTGTTCAGTTATTGAACTTCTGTGCCAACCACAGTTTGTCCATAATGAACACCAAGTTCAAGCATCAGGGTGTCCATGTGTGCACCTGGCACCAGGACACCCTAGGTCGCAGGTCGATGATCAATTTTGTTATCGTGTCATCAGACCTGTGACAACATGTCTTGGACACTCAGGTAAAGAGAGGTGCAGAGCTGTCAACTGATCACCACCTGGTGGTGAGTTGGATCCGATGGCAGGAGCGGACATCACTCAGACCTGGTAGACCTAAACATATAGTGAGGGTGTGCTGGGAACGTCTGGCTGAGGCCCCTGTCCGGGAGGTCTTCAACTCCCACTTCCGGAAGAACTTCGACCTCATTCCAATGGAGTCTGGAAACATGGACTCTGAATGGGCCATGTTCTCCACCTGCATTGTTGAAGCGGCTGCCCAGAGCTATTTAATTCTTCAATTCAACTTTATTTATATAGCGCCATTTCACAACAACAGTCATCTCATAGCACTTTCAACTGTAGGGGAAACCCCCACAATTGCAGAAAGACCCCAGCAATCAGGCGATCCCCTGTGAGCAAGCGCTTGGCGACGGCGGAGAGGAAAAACTTCCTTTTAACAGAAAGAAGCCTCTAGCAGAACCAGGCTCAGGGAGGGGCAGTCATCTGCTGTGACTGGCTGGGGGGTGAGGGGATAGAGAAGATGAAAAAAACAGACATGTAGAGAGCAAACAGCACGATGGGGAGTCAATCTATGGGAAAGAACAAAGAGATGTAAATGACCAGCAAAAAAAAAAAAAATTCATTGAGAGTGAAGAAAGGAGTGAAGCCCAGTGCATTATTGGAGGTCCCCCCGCTGTCTAAACCTATTAGCTGCATAACTAAGGAAGGGTTCAGAGACACATGATCCCTCCCTAATTGTAGGCTATATCAAAAAGGAAGGTTTTAACCCTATTCTTAAAAACAGAGATCAAGTCTGACTCCTGAATCCAGATTGGCAGCTGGTTCCACAGGAGAGGAGCTTGATAACTGAAGCCTCTGCCTCCCATTGTACTTTTGAAGATTCTAGGTATTACAAGTAATCCAGCATTTTGGGAGTGTAGTGCTCTGTTCAGATAATATGGTAGTATCAGATCTTTTAAATAAAAAGGGGCCTGATTGTTTAGAGCGTTGTAAGTGAGAAGAAGGATTTTAAACTTAATTCTAAACTCTATGGGAAGCCAATGAAGGGAGGCCAGAACCGAAGAGATATGATCTCTCTTTCTAGTACCTGTTAAAACTCTTGCTGCAGCATTTTGGATCAGCTGAAGAATTTTAAAATATGTTTTAGGACAACCTGATAATAAAGAGTTACAATAATCTAATCTAGAGCTAACAAAAGCATGGATCAGTTTCTCAGCATCACTCTGAGACAAGATGCTCCTAATCTTGGCAATATTACGTAAATGATAGAAGGCAGTCTTAGAAACAAATTTAATATGTGAATTGAAAAACAGATCTTGATCAAACATAACTCCAAGGTTCCTCACAGAACTATTAAGAGAAAGAGTAACTGCATCCAAACTAAGAGTTTGATTTGGAAAGGTATTTCTAAGGTTTTTTGGACCAAAAAGAATGACTTCAGTCTTATCTGAATTTAATAGCAGGAAATTACAAGTCATCAAAGCTTTGATTTCCTTAAGACAGGCTTCTAACTTGGCTAATCGATTACTATCATCTGGCTTCATTGACAGGTATAATTGTGTGTCATCTGCATAACAATGAAAATGTATACAATGCTTTCTAATAATGTTGCCTAACGGAAGCATACAGCCGTGGACAAAATTGTTGGTACCCCTCTGTTAATGAAAGAAAAACCCGCAATGGTCACAGAAATAACTTGAATCTGACAAAAGTGGTAATAAATAAAAATTTGATAAACCACTGAAAATCAGACAATGTTTTTGAATTGCGGTTCAACAGAATTATTTTAAAAAACAATCTCATGAAACAGGCCTGGACAAAAATGATGGTACCCCTAGAAAAGATTGAAAATAATGTGCCCATAGGGACATGTTCAACCAAGATGTGTCCTCTAATTAACATCACAGGTGTCTACAAACTTGTAATCAGTCAGTCGGCCTATTTAACCCCTTGCACTCTGGTCAATTTCCCTCAAAACGCCAAAAAATAATGTACCCAAAGTAAATCAAAAGCTGTTCTTCAACCCTTTACAGCATCTTCATGGGGTTTGTCTCATTTAAAAGAAAACACTTTGAAATTTTTGGCAGAACAGTCATAATCTCTCTAAGTGCCCCTGCCACTGAGTAACAGTCATCTAAACATACTGAACTTGAAGAAAATAAATTTCGCCTGGGTGTTTTTTTGGATACAAATGCTTGCAAATAACACACAGCTTCAGATACTGGCTGGAAAATGCAACAGAAATGTAGAACCAAGTGTTATCCAGCTGAGATCCAAATTTTGTAACAATGCCACAAAAAATGAATATATTACACAGCTTTTTTCTTAGGTTGTTCCCAGGCGTTTTTGAACTGTGCCAAATTGTGCCAAATGGCACAGTTTGGAAAAACGTCTGTAACTTTTGAATGATTCAATATAGAAGCTTCATCTTGGGCTCTAATGAAAGGTGAAGGGCTGTGTGTGTGTGTGTGTGGGGGGGGGGTTGTTTATTCATTCATGAATGAATGAATGAACAAACAAGCCCCCACACACAAAGAAGCATGCCACGTAAAAAATGTGTGGCTTTTTTTTACAAGAAAAAATAACCTACAGTGCACTACTAGAATATCTGTAATGTAGAAGATAACAACTCCCACCCCCCCACCCCCGCTACAGAGGACGGACATCGCCCATCGCTACATGACGGAAAGCGGTGACGGTGCGCCGCGGTCTACTACGCACAGTTGCACTAAAATATCTTCAATATATCTGCAATCCGCTACAGAAGAGTAGCGGGGGGGGGGGGGGCGTTCGCAACATGACGGACCCGGACCATCCGGGTCCGTCATGTTGCGATAACGCACAGTTGTAATTTACCGATTGGTCAAAAGTCATTTGGAGTACAATTTTCAGGGATAAAGAATAATTTAGCTTATAACACTTACCTGTCCACAACAGCAATGTCGCTGGCGAACTTCTCTTCCTCATTGTCAGACAAACATGACGCTGGTCCGCTTGTTACAGACTCGTGGTTCTGGTCACGCGACCCGGTCAAACCATAATTCCATTATTGCGGTTTTGCGCTTCCATGATTGCGGTTTTGGCGAATGATTTTTCAAAACAAATAAGAACAGTAATTAGAAAAAATGACTGGCGAACGCCTGTGTGTCACCCAGCCTTACACAAAACAGCTTTCGAACTTCTGTGCTTCAATTGGCTGGCTGTATTCGCAGCTGTTGGTAGGCGGGTCCTTCTTGCTAGGTTTTCAGTCATTGGTTCTTCAAGGTTTCAGAAACCCAATTCAAGGCTCTTATTAATCGAATGAGAGGTCAATCACATCTAAACCAATCAAAGCACTCCTTTGGCTTTCTGTTCACATCTGTGTCTGTAGTGGAAGAACGGAAATGCAGCTTTTTTTTTTTTCAGTGCCTCCTAGGACGCACAGTGTGCGTCCTAGAAACGCCCTCGTGCGCCCTAGGACGCAGAGAAGTGTCCGCCCGCAGTACACCGAAGTGCAACAGGTTAAAGGGTGACAAGTAGTCACTGTGCTGTTTGTTGACATGGTGTGTACCACACTAAACATGGACCAGAGGAAGCAAAGGAGAGAGTTGTCTCAGGAGATTAGAAACAAAATTATAGACAAGCATGTTAAAGGTAAAGGCTATAAGACCATCTCCAAGCAGCTTGATGTTCCTGTGACTACAGTTGCACATATTATTCAGACATTTAAGATCCACAGGACTGTAGCCAACCTCCCTGGATGTGGCCGCAAGAGGAGACGGATAATGCGAATGGTAACAAAAGAGCCCAGAACAACCTCTAAACACATTCATGGTGAACTCCAAGGTCAAGGTACATCAGTGTCAGATCGCACCATCCGTCGATGTTTGAGCCAAAGTGGACTTCACGGGAGACGACCAAGGAGGACACCACTGTTGAAAACAAATCATAAAAAAAGCCAGACTGGAATTTGCCAAACTGCATGTTGACAAGCCACAAAGCTTCTGGGAGAATGTCCTATGGACAGACGGGACAAAACTGTAACTTTTTGGCAAGGTACATTAGCTCTATGTTCACAGACGCAAAAATGAAGCATACCAAGAAAAGAACACTGTCCCTACTGTGAAACATGGAGGAGGTTCTGTTATGTTCTGGGGCTGCTTTGCTGCATCTGGCACAGGGTGTCTTGAATCTGTGCAGGGTACAATGAAATCTCAAGACTATCAAGGTATTCTAGAGAGAAATGTGCTGCCTAGTGTTAGACAGCTTGGTCTCAGTCGCAGGTCATGGGTCTTGCAACAGGATAACGACCCAAAACACAGCTAAAAACACCCAAGAAAGGCTGAGTGAAACATTGGACTATTCTAAAGTGGCCTTCTATGAGCCCTGATCTAAATCCTATTGAACATCTGTGGAAGGAGTTGAAACATGCCGTCTGGACAAGGCACCCTTCAAACCTGAGACAACTGGAGCAGTTTACTCATGAGGAGTGGGCCAAAATATTTGCTGAGAGGTGCAGAAGTCTCATTGACAGTTACAGAAATCGTTTGATTGCAGTGATTGCCTCAAAAGGTTGTGCAACAAAATATTAAGTTAAAGTGAGGTAGTCGGATCCGGGAAATTTTTTTTTTTCGCGTGCATGGAAAGAAAATCCTATAGACACATATAGCGCGATTGTCTGCGAGTGTGAATGACCTGTTCCACGAGCAAATGTAGATTTTTTGGTCCGTGGCTGTTCACATCGGCCAGGATACTTCGTGCGCCGATGGGCCGTAGGGATCCCGTATTTTACATCCGGAAAAAAACAGTGAAACGGGAACAGCAGGAAGAGCCATAGTATTGTCGTCTAATCATTTTATAACACATTTCACAACTAATAATAGTAACATTTCCACAAAAAATGTGCTATATTAACAACACTATCGCATTTTGCACAAGGCTCACTCTATGCCAGCGGCCCTGAGAAGCAAACAAATGCAGGGACGCTTGAATTCTTTCGCCCCGAAAATATCATTTTTAAATATTAATTACAGCTAAACGGGAGCAGTTTCGATGCCGAAATTTCACATACAAATCCTAATATACGTGTTCTATACACCATCGGCTTTTGGGTATCCAACTACCTCGGTTTAAGGGTACCATCATTTTTGTCCAGGCCTGTTTCATGAGTTTGTTTTTTAAAATAATTCTGTTGAACCACAATTCAAAAGCATTGTCTGATTTTCAATGGTTAATTTTCATAGAATTTTTATTTATTACCACTTTTGTCAGATTCAAGTTATTTCTGTGACTATTGTGGGTTTTTCTTTCATTAACAGAGGGGTACCAACAATTTTGTCCACGTCTGTATATAAACTAAAAAGAGTAGGGCCTAGCACAGATCCCTGTGGAACTCCATGACTGAGCTTTGAGTTGAAAGAAAACTCATTATTGACATGAACAAACTGGAACCTGTCAGATAAATAAGATCTAAACCACTGCAATGAAGTTCCATTAAAGTCCAACATAGTGCTCTAATCCTGGTTCCAACCTGGTTCCAAGGTTGTCATAGCCAGGAGCGGCACTGGGGTTAAGCTCCCAGTGCTCATAAAATGCTCCTTACGGCATGCGTCTCGAAAAGCCTCTGACAACTAAGTCCAACTCCTAGCCTGCCCGTGTGGTTTAGTCTCTAAGCCCGGCGGAACTGCTTTTACTAATAGGAGAAGGGGCGAGGGCGGACCTCTGGCGCCTTAAAACCAGATGCTTCGGGTAGATGGTGGCTCGTCAACCTGGGAAGGTAGGCCATCTAGGGGAAGGTAAACCCTGATTTCAAACCTCCGCTGCCTTGCGGCACACCCGGTCACGGGAAAGGCCTCTGGAGTTAACCCTGAGGAAAAATCCGGAGTCGGAGCCCCTAAGGCAGTTCTTTGTTGTGTTCAACATCGTTCTGGCAGCTCCTGCGACGGCGCTGGTGCCAAACTATACCAGCCCTGCTGTTCCTTTGGATTCATCAGTGACGTGGAGAGGGGGGGACATTCTGCATGGGTAACATCTTGTCCTCCATATTTTCCTGCCCAGGCTTGAATCCTACCAACGCCCAACGCTGGAAGGTAGAACACCGGTGCGCATCAGCCTGTTCAGCCACAGGCGGTGCTGTTCCAGCAGAGTAGACGTTTAGGATTCTCTTCCATGGTCATCATAGACCGACGGAGGCCGACGACTAGTGCTCTAATCTATCAAGTAGAACATTATGATTGATGGTATCAAAAGCTACACTTAAAAGGACAAGTACTGAAACAAGTCCATTATCAGATACGATAAGGAGGTCATTAGTGACCTTCACTAAGGCTGTTTCAGTACTATAATGGATTCTAAACCCAGATTGAAACTCTTCAAATAAACCATTTCCCTGCAAGTGGTCAAATAATTGTGTGGCAACAACTCTTTCTAAGATTTTTGAAATGAAAGGGAGATTAGAGATTGGTCTATAGTTAGCTAAAACTCCTGAATCCAGCATTGGCTTTTTGAGTAAGGGTTTAATTACAGCAGTTTTAAAAGCCTGCAGTTATTATTTGAAGAATAGAGTTACCAATAAACGGGAAGACTTCTTTAAATAACCTGGTAGGAATAAGGTCTAAAAGACAAGTTGAAGGCTTGGATGAGGAAATTATTTTATCTACTGTAACTCTAAAAGGTCAATTGGAGCAAACTCATCCAAACAGACATCAGTTGAAGGAGCTGTTATAGTTACTGTATTTATGTTAATGGTGGGAAGAATCTGACTGATTTTATCTCTGATAGATGAAATTTTATTACTGAAAAAGTTCATAAAGTCCTGACTAGTAAGCTCTAAGGAAATGCTAGGATCGACAGAGTCCTGACTCTTTTAGGCCTTTTCCACCAAAACAGTTCCAGTGCTTAACTGGAGCCACAGCCTGACTGACACCAGTTCTTTGGTTTTCCACCACCTGAAGCACCATTCCCAGGCTCTCAAAAGTGGGGCTATCGTGGCCCCAACTCCTAGCTGGGCCAGCGGCAGCACCAGTTTACGTTGGTTATGTCCACAGCCATGGGCGTGGTTAACTGACCAGCTTCAAAATTACTGACCGTCATGTTGCATTCCAAACAGCAGAGAAAGTGATGGATTCCAAAACCAAACAGATTTGGAGCGAAGAGGAGACACATTTCTTGGCTCTATGGACATGAGCAGAAGTACAAGATAAGCTGGAGTGGGCCACTCATGTGATGAACTGTTTTGGGGGACAGGCCAGCCAGCTGCACCATTGTCACTGCCGTGGATTAGTCTGTACAACAAACTGCTCAAAACACACTGGTAAGTGTATTTTCTTTAAAATGCCAAAAGTTAACAAATATATTCGTATATACATATATATCCACTTGTATTGATGTGTAACAGCCAAAGTGTGGATATATATAGTATACTAAAATACTATAATATTTTCTGTTAGCTATGCTAACAAGTTAACAGTACTTTTACTACGACCAAACGTTTCTCCTCGCCATAAAGAAATGAACAGGCCATCTCTGCTGACAAATGTATATCGCTTGTATTGATATGAAACGACCAAAATGTGGATTTTTTTTAGTCACTCTTGTGGCTATACTATTGTCGGTTAGCTATGCTAACAAGCTAACAGTGTTTTTACCACGAACGTTTCCCCTCGCCATAAAGAAATGCACGTTTGAGAAACAAGAACAAAAATGTTAGCGTCTTACAGAATACTTTGTTAGATATCCAGTGCAAAATACGCTGTGCTTGTTCAGTATCAATACGGTTTATTGTTGTCTCAAATGGTGTTAGTGGCGTCGCCATATATCTTGAAATGCTCATCTGAGAGAAAATGAGAACAAAAATCTTAGCATCTTACAGAACACTTTTTTTTTAATAAAGATGTCCAGCGCAAAATACGCTTTTTGTGGTATCAATACTGTGTATGAATGGGTGCCTTGCGTTGTGTTATGGGAGATTTTTCTACCAATGACACTAGTAACATCGTCATTTTTACTATTTTGGTAATAGTTTCATAATCTTGGGCCATTTTTTTAAAATTTCACTCGTGTTTAATTGGGTGTTCTGCAACCGTATTTTATCTAATCCTTCTCTTACTTTATTGTGCAGTAGCCTGGTGGAACACCTACTATTTCATTGTACTGTACAACTGTAGAGTGACAATAAAGCCTATTCTAATCCTATTCTTCTATTCCATAATCAGACATGTAAGCTTTGCTAATATTGATATTGAATAAAATTACCTTCTATGTCTGCACATTTAATGGAAGGCTTAAATTGTACACTGCACAAACTAAAACACTTTTTTTGTATTTACAGATTTATCACAGCTGGATGATGAGGGAGAACCACCCTGACCTGTGGTGTCCAACTCACCCTCACCAGCACCAAGCTTGTCCTCCTCCTGCTCTTCCTCTTCTCATCAGACCAGATTAGGTCATATACAGGTACAGTACATCTCAAAAAATTAGAATATCATGAAAAAGTTCAATTTTTTTTGTCACTCATTTCAGAAAGTGAAACCCATATCTTATATAGATTCATTACACAGAGACTGATATATTTCAGGTGTTTATTTATTTTAATTTTGACGATTATGGCTTACAGACCATGAAAATCCCAAATTCAGTTTCTCAAAAAATTAGAATATTACATAAAACTAATTAAAAAAAATAGTTTTTTAATACAAAGGTGGACCGACTGAAAAGTATGTGCATGTACACACTCAACTACTTGGTCGGGGCTCTTTTTGGATCAATTACTTTATCAGTGTGGCGTGGCATGGAGGTGATCAGCCTGTGGCACTGCTGAGGTGTTATGAAGATCCAGGTTGCTTTGATAGTGACCTTCAGCTCATCTGCATTGTTGGATCTGGTGTCTCTCATCTTCCTCTTGACAATACTCCATAGATTCTCTATGGGGTTTAGGTCAGGAGAGTTTGCTGATCAATCAAGCAAGTGATGTCATGATCATTAAATCAGGTTTTGATACTTTTGGCAGTGTGGGGGTACCTGCTGGAAAATGAAATCATTTTCTCCATAAAGCTTGTCAGCAGAGGGAAGCATGAAGTGTTCTTAAATTTCCTGGTAGACAACTGAGCTGACTTTGGTCTTGATTAAACACAGTGGACAAACACCAGCAGATGACCTCTGTTCAGATAAAAGTTTTGCATTTCATTTGGAAATCAAAGTCCCAGAGTCTGGAGAAAGAGCAGAGAGGCACAGAATCTAAGTTGCTTGAGGTTTAGTGTGAAGTTTCCACAGTCAGTGATGATTTGAGGAACCATGTCATCTGCTGGTGTTGGTCCACTGTGTTTTATCAAGACCAAAGTCAGCGCAGTTGTCTACCAGGAAATTTTAGAGCACTTCATGCTTCCCTCTGCTGACAAGCTTTATGGAGAAGCTGATTTCATTTTCCAGCACGACTTGCCCCCCCTCCGCCCCCCCCCCCCCACACACACTGCCGAAAGTATCAAAACCTGGTTTAATGACCATGGCATCACTGTGTTTGATTGATCAGCAAACTCTCCCGACCTAAACCCCATAGAAAATCTATGGAGGATTGTTGAGAGGAAGATGAGAGACACCAGACCCAACAATACAGACGAGCTGAAGGTCACTATCAAAGCAACCTGGACCTTCATAACACCTCAGCAGTGCCACAGGCTGATCACCTCCATGCCACGCCACATTGATGCAGTAATTAATCCAAAAGGAGCCCCGAGCAAGTATTGAGTGTGTACATGCACATACTTTTCAGTCGGTCCACATTTGTATTAAAAAACTATTTTTTAAATTAATTTTATGTAATATCCTAATTTTCTGAGAAACTGAATTTGGGGTTTTCATGGTCTGTAAGCAATAATCATCAAAATTAAAATAAATAAACACTTGAAATATATCACTCTCTGTGTAATGACTCTATATAATATATGGGTTTCACTTTCTGAAATGAGTGACAAAAAATATTGAACTTTTTCATGATATTCTAATTTTTTGAGATGTACCTGTATGTTCAGCTCATGACCCATTGACATAAAGGAGGGATTGTATTAAGCCAATTATACACTTGAATTGAATGTTATGATGCCATCCATCCATCCATCTTCTACCGCTTTTCCGGAGGTCTGGGTCGCGGAGGCAGCAGTTCAAGCAGAGAAGCCCAGACTTCCCTCTCCACAGCCACCTGCTCCAGCTCTTCAGAGAGGATACCAAGGCGTTCCCAGACCAGCTGGGAGACATAGTCTCTCCACCGAGTCCTGGGTCTGCCCTGGGATTTCCTCCCAGTGGGACGTGCACAAAACACCTCAAGTGGGAGGCGTCCAGGAGACATCCTGATCAGATGCCCAAACCACCTCAACTGACTCCTTTCAATGTGGAGGTGCAGCGGTTCTACTCTGAGCCTCTCCCGGATGACTGAGCTTGTCACCCTGTCTCTGAGGGTGAGTCCAGCAATCCTACGGAGAAAGCTCATTTCAGCCGCTTGTATCCGCGATCTTGTTCTTTCGGTCATTACCCAAAGCTCGTGACCATAGGTAAGAGTAGGAACGTAGATTAGATAGATGGATAGATAGATAGATACTTTATTTCGAACAAAAAAGTATAACAAAAACAAAACAAATGACAAATGCAATAAAGTAACAGTATACAGTGTTCGAAAGGGAGAAGGAAGAAGTGAACACTTATTAATTCCATCTCCTCTTTTCCATAAATACACCCATGTGAATTATATACAAATTACCACATTTAAGACCCCAAGAAAACAATTAACTGTATTTTGTACATATCAACATTAACACCCATCCATCCTAGCATACATTGATGTCCATACATCAAAACCAGCCTCAAACAACACAGATATACACAGTGCTGTCCCACCCACCATTCCATAGTGTCCCATAGTGTCCCAGAGTGAGCATAGTGAATTGTACATATAAATACTACCCTTCTAACATATATCCTTTCAGCAAATAATGTTTGTACCTCTTTTTGAATTGATTTCTGTTTGTACATAGTTTCAGTTCCAGCTCCAGACTGTTCCACAAATCCACCCCACAGACAGATATGCACATACTTTTCTTGGTTGTTCATATCTTGGGTTTTGTAAAGTTTAAGTCTCCTCTCAAATTATGATCATTGTCTCTTTTTTTTAAATATTTTTTGTATATTAGTTGGGAGTTGATTATTAATTGCCCTGTACATGACTTGTGCTGTCTTAAATTTAACTAAATCGATGAACTTTATGACATGTGTCTTCAAGAACAACGAATTGGTATGGTCTCTATATCCTACATTATTTATTATCCTTATAGCTCTTTTTTGTAATGTGCATATTGACTGTAGGTTGGTCTTGTAGGTGTTTCCCCAGACTTCTACACAGTAGTTAAGATAAGGTAGAAACAGTGAATTGTACAGTAAGACCAATGATTTATAGTCCAAGATGTGTCTTGTCTTCCCCAGTATGCCTATACATTTTGCCAACTTGGCCCGGATGTGACTGATGTGAGGTTTCCAGCAGATTTTATTGTCTAGCGTCACCCCCAGAAACTTATTTTCCTGTACTGTTTCTATTCTGGTATCATCTATCGTTACCATTATTTCATGATTTATTTTATAATTTCCAAACAACATAATCTTTGTTTTTTTTAGATTTAGAGATAATTTATTTTTGTTGAACCACTGCGTTAACTTTTTCATTTCAGTTGTGACCACCTCTAAAACCTGCTGCAAATTCTCACCAGTGCAAAGGATATTGACTGGTAAATCGACAGCTTTGCCTTAGAACTCAGCTCCCTCTTCACCACAACAGATCGGTACAACGTCCGCATCACTGCAGATGCTGCTCCGATCCGTCTGTCAACCTCTCGCTCCATTTTCCCCTCACTCATGAATAAGACCCCAAACTCCTCCACTTGGGGCAGGAGCCTGTCCCCAACCCAGACAGGACAATCCACCTTTTTCCGGCTGAAGACCATGGACTCGGACTTGGAGGTGCTGATTCTCATCCCAGCCGCTTCACACTCAGCGGCAAACCGTCCCAGCAAGAACTGTAGGTCATTGCTGGATGAAGCCAGCAGGACAACATCATCTGCAAACAACAGAGATGAGATCCTGTGGTCACCAAGCATGACACCCTCCATTCCCTGGCTGTGCCTAGAAATCCTGTCCATAAAAATTATGAACAGGATCGGTGACAAAGGGCAGCCCTGGCGGAGTCCAACTCTCACTGGGAATGAGTCCGACCGACTGTTGGCATTACGAACCAAACTCTCACAACGGTCGTACAGAGACCGAATAGCTTGTAACAACAAGCCTGATACCCCATACTCCCGAAGCACCCCCCACAAAAAACCACGAGGGACGCGGTCAAATGCCTTCTCCAAGTCCACAAAACACATGTAAACTGGTTGGGCAAACTCCCACGAACCCTCGAGAATTCTTGAGAGGGTAAAGAGCAGGTCTGATGTGCCACGGCCAGGACGAAAACCACATTGCTCCTCCTGAATCCGAGGTTAGACCAACGGCCGGACTCTCCTCTCCAGTACCTTGGCATAGACCTTCCCAGGGAGGCTGAGGAGTGTGATCCCTCTAAAGTTGGAGCACACCCTCCGGTCCCCTTTTTTTGAAGAGAGGAACCACCACCCCGGTTTGCCATGCCAAAAGCACTGCCTCCGATCCCCAAGCAATGTTGCAGAGGCGTGTCAACCATGACAGCCCAACAACATCCAGGGCCTTGAGGTACTCAGGGCGAATCTAGTCCAGAAATCGTTTTGTATATATGTTTGGAGTATTTCTTCCTTTAGTTTTTGTTTAAATTGTCCAAGCACTGTACATGATTTTAATTCAGGTCCAAAAGCGTTCCACAGTCTGACTCCTTGCACTGAGACACAGTGTTGCTTGGTGGTAGTTCTCACTGAAGGTTTTTGAAATATATACATGTTCCACTGAAATGATATTGTTTCTCCCTTATTTGGAACAACTTCTGGATATTTGCAGGCAGTGATAGAGTCTTCGTTTTAAACATTATTACTGCAGTTTTAAAATCAACTAGATCTTTCAACTTGAGAGCTTTTAATTTAAGAAAAAGTGCGTTTGTTGGTTCCCTGTAGCAGCTTTGTTTATTATTCTAATAGCGCTCTTCTGAAGCAAAAAGACTGGATATATGTTTGTTTTATATGTATTTCCCCATACTTCAGTACAATATGTCATGTATGGGAGTTTTAGTGAATGATACAAAGTATATAGTGTGGGTTGATTCAGTAAATATTTCACTCTGTGTAGTATTGCAATTGATTTGGATATTTTACCTTTAGTATAATTAATATGTGACTTCCAACGCAGTTTATTATCAATTATTACTCCAAGAAATTTAATTTCAGATACCCTTTCAATCTCTACACCATTTACACTGAGTTTAGATACTGAGTTGTTGTGATGGTTGTTAAAAATTATAAATTTTGTCTTACTTAAATTGAGTGTTAATTCGTTTGAATCAAACCAGTTTGAGCTTTCCTAATTCCTTTCCAAGTGTATCCAAAAGTTGTTCCAAATTGCTTCCACTGCATAATAAATTAGTGTCATCTGCAAACAGTATTAAATCCATTTTTTCCAAAACTCTACATATATCATTTACAGTGGGTTAAAAAAGTATTTAGTCAGCCACCAATTGTGCAAGTTCTACCACTTAAAAGATGAGAGAGGTCTCCAATTTTCATTATAGGTATACCTCAGCTATGAGAGACAAAATGAGAAAAAAAATCCAGAAAATCACATTGAAGGATTTTTAAAGAATTTATTTGCAAATTATGGTGGACAATAAGTATTTGGTCAATAACAAAAGTTCATCTCAATACTTTGTTATATACCCTTTGTTGGCAATGACAGAGGTCAAACATTTTCTGTCAGTCTTCACAAGGTTTTCACACACTGTGGTTGGTATTTTGGCCCATTCCTCCATGCAGATCTCCTCTAGAGCAGTGATGTTTTGGGGCTGTCGCTGGGCAACACGGACTTTCAACCCCCTCCAAAGATTTTCTATGGGGTTGAGATCTGGAGACTGGCTAGGCCACTCCAGGACCTTGAAATGCTTCTTACGAAGCCACTCCTTCGTTGCCCGGGCGGTGTGTTTGGGATCATTGTCATGCTGAAAGACACAGCCACGTTTCATCTTCAATGCCCTTGCTGATGGAAGGAGGTTTTCACTCAAAATCTCACGATACATGGCCCCATTCATTCTTTCCTTTACACGGATCAGTCATCCTGGTCCCTTTGCAGAAAAACAGCCCCAAAGCATGATGTTTCCACCGCCATCCTTCACAGTAGGTATGGTGTTCTTTCTCCTCCAAACACGACAAGTTGAGTTTTTACCAAAAAGTTCTATTTTGGTTTCATCTGACCATATGACATTCTCCCAATCCTCTTCTGGATCATCCAAATGCTCTCTAGCAAACTTCAGACGGGCCTGGACATGTACTGGCTTAAGCAGGGGGACACGTCTGGCACTGCAGGATTTGAGTCCCTAACGGCATAGTGTGTTACTGATGGTAGCCTTTGTTACTTTGGTCCCAGCTCTCTGCAGGTCATTCACTAGGTCCCCCCGTGTGGTTCTGGGATTTTTGCTCACCGTTCTCGTGATCATTTTGACCCCATGGGGTGAGATCTTGCGTGGAGCCCCAGATCGAGGGAGATTATCAGTGGTCTTGTATGTCTTCCATTTTCTAATAATTGCTCCCACAGTTGATTTCTTCACACCAAGCTGCTTACCTATTGCAGATTCAGTCTTCCCAGCCTGGTGCAGGTCTACAATTTTGTTTCTGGTGTCCTTTGACAGCTCTTTGGTCTTGACCATAGTGGAGTTTGGAGTCTGACTGAGGTTGTGGACAGGTGTCTTTTATACTGATAACGAGTTCAAACAGGTGCCATTAATACAGGTAACGAGTGGAGGACAGAGGAGCCTCTTAAAGAAGAAGTTACAGGTCTGTGAGAGCCAGAAATCTTGCTTGTTTGTAGGTGACCAAATACTTATTTTCCACCATAATTTGCAAATAAATTCTTTAAAAATCCTTCAATGTGATTTTCTGGATTTTTTTTTCTCATTTTGTCTCTGATAGTTGAGGTATACCTATGATGAAAATTGGAGACCTCTCTCATCTTTTAAGTGGTAGAACTTGCACAATTGGTGGCTGACTAAATACTTTTTTGCCCCACTGTATATACATATTGAATAACAATGGCCCCAAAACTGAACCCTGTGGGTCTCCGCAAGTAACCTTCAGTAACTGTGAGTTTTTGCTACCAACACATACATACTGATATCTGTTCTTTAAGTAACTACATACTGTAACCAGGACAGTGCTACCCCCCTAATACCATGATTTTGTAGTTTAACAATAATTTATGATCCACTGTATCAAATGCTTTTTTAAGATCCAGGAATACCCCAACTGAATACTCTTTATTTTCTACAGCAGTTGATATTTTTTCTATAAATTCCATTAGAGCAAATGCAGTTGTCCTCTTGTGTCTGAACCCATATTGTTGCTCACACAATAAATTATTCTTCATTATAAAGTTGTCAATTCTCTCACCAAATATTTTTTCGAGTACCTTAGAAAATTGCGGCAATAGTGAAATAGGTCTATAGTTTGAAAATTCCCCTCTGTCACCCGTTTTGTATATCGGAATTATTGCTATTTTCATTGCATTGGGAAATATACCTGTTTGGAGAGACAGGCTACAAATATATGTCAGTGGTTTCACTAAGCATTCAATGATAGTTTTGACTAAATAAGATAAGATAAGATAAGATAAGCCTTTATTAGTCCCACAACGGGGAAATTCCAGGATTGCAACAGCACAGGGATAGCAACACTCAGAGCAACAATCAGAAGGCAAGAAAAAAAAAAAGCAAGCAAGCAAGAGCAGCTAATATACATATGTACATATTACTATAAATATATATATATATACACACAGACACAGAGTGCAGAGCATTGTAGCTGGATGGGATAAATATATGAGTATATAAACACAGTGCGGAGCATTGTAGCTAGATGGAATAAGTATGTAGATATATAAACACCCACAGTGCGGAGCAATGTAGCTAGATGGAATAATATGTAGATATATAAACACAGTGCGGAGCATTGTAGCTAGATGGAATGAATATATAGATATATAAATATAAACATAAACATAAACACACCCAGTGTGGAGCATTGTAGCTAGATGGAATAAATATGTAAATGTATAAACACACACAGTGCAGAGCATTGTTGCTAGATGGGATGAAACAGCACAACCGTCTACTTAGTTATCCTACATGGTATGATTATGTGCCCATACATATTCTCACCCTCCATAGCGACCGGTATTTTCCTAGTTGTATGCCGGAGGGGACCATTGTGTAAGTCTATTGCATCTTTTGCATTCAAAAAACCCCCCAAAACTATTAGGTTGTTACGTCTTTTTGCTATCTCTGCGAGCAGCCCTGCTTAGGTTGTACAGTCTGACAGCCGTTGGTAGGAAGGACCTGCAAAACCTCTCGGTTGTGCACCTGGGATGATGTAGTCTGCTGCTAAATGAGCTCCTCAGTGCATTCAGTATGTCCTGCATAGGGTGGAACTCGGACTCCAGCAGAGATGACAGTTTAGCCACCGTCCTTCTCTCTCCTATCTCTTCCACCAGATCAAGGCGCTGCCCCAGGACAGAGCTAGCTTTCTTGATCAGTTTGTTCAGTCTCTTCCTATCGGCTGCAGTAATGCCACTGCCCCAGCAGACCACTCCAAAAGTGATGGGTGATGCCACCACTGTGTCATAGAATGTCTTCAGCAGCACCCCTTGTACACCAAAAGACCTGAGTCTCCTCAGTAGGAACAGCCTGCGCTGTCCCTTCTTGTAGAGTGCGTCAGTATTGTGTGACCAGTCTAGTTTATTGTTCAGATGAATACCTAGGTACTTGTAGGATGTCACCATCTCAATGTCTGTTCCCTGTATATTTACTGGTGCTGTGAGGGGTTGTCCTTGCCTGCGGCAGTCCACCACCAGCTCCTTAGTTTTCCTCGCGTTGTTCTGGAGGCAGTTCCGATGGCACCAGTTCACGAAGTCCTGGATAAGCCCTCTGTACTCAGCTTCATCTCCATTGGAGATGAGGCCAACGATCGCAGAGTCATCAGAGAACTTCTGTAGATGGCAGTGTGTTGTGTTGTGTGAGAAGTCCGCAGTATAAAGAGTGAACAGGAAGGGAGCCAACACCGTTCCCTGGGGGGCTCCCGTGCTACCGATGATCGTGTCGGACACACAGTCCCGGGTTCTCACAAACTGAGGCCGATTCGTGAGGTAGTCCAGGATCCATGATGACAGGTGCTGGTCCACCCCTGCGCGCAGCAGCTTGTCCTTCAGGATCATCGGTTGGATGGTGTTGAAAGCACTGGAGAAGTCAAAGAACATGATCCTCACCACATTCCCGGGCTTCTCCAGGTGGGACAGAGAACGGTGAAGGAGAAAGATCACCGCATCCTCCACCCCAATGCCATGCTGGTAGGCGAACTGGAGTGGATCCATCGCTGGTTCCACCAGGGGGCGGAGGTGAGCAAGGAGCAGTCTCTCCAGGGTCTTCATCAAGTGGGACGTCAAGGCCACCAGTCTGTAGCTGTTCAGGTCTTTGGGGTGGGAAGTTTTTGGTACAGGTACCACACAAGATGTTTTCCACAGCTGTGGTACCCTCCCCAGCTTCAGGCTCAGGTTGAAGATGTACGTCACAATCCCACACAGCTGGTCTGCACAGGACTTGAGGAGCTTTGCACTGATGCCGTCCGGTCCCGACGACTTCCTCGCCTTGATCTTCCTCAGCTCCGTCCTCACCTGGGTCCTGGTCAGGGTCAGGATGGGGGGCTGTGTGTTGGGAGTGGGGGAGTGTTGGTGGAGTGGGGAGTGGGCAGCAGGACTTGATGTCTTTAGAGGCAGCAGTGGTTGTTGTGCAGTCAGGGGGGAGGGCGGTTGGTCAAATCTATTGAAAAACAAATTCAGATTGTTCGCCCACTCCCTGCCCCCCGTGGCCTGGGGGGAGGTATTCTGGAGCCCAGAGATGGTTTTGAGGTTTCTCCAGACCCCGCTGATGTCGCTCTGTTGCAGCTTGTCCTCCATCTTCCTCCTGAAGCTGTCCTTGCCTTCTCTGATCTTTCTCCTCAGCTCCCTCTGTACGGACTTCAGCATCTCCCTGTTCCCCGACCTGAAGATCCTCTTCTTCTCTCTCAGAAGTGTTTTAATCTCAGGGTTGATCCAGGGTTTGTTGTTTGAGCAACACCGTATGGTCTTGGTGGGAACGGATTTGTCCACACAGAAGCTGAGGTAGCCCGTGAAGGTGTGAGTGAGGCCATCGATGTCCTCACCATGTGGATTGCAGAGCTGCTTCCAGGCAGTGGCTTCAAAACAGCCCTTTAGAGTGTCCATTGCCTCCTCAGACCATAACATCACTGTGCGCATGGCCGGAGGTTGTCTGTGCACTAGGGGTTTGTACACCGGCCGGAGATGAACCAAGTTGTGATCCGATCTCCCGAGTTGGGGGAGTTGTAATGAGGTGTACGCCTCCTTAGTGTTTGCGTAGAATAAGTCCAGTGTTTTATTGTCTCTAGTGTGGCATGTGACATACTGGGTAAACGTGGGTAGAATGGGAGATAGTGAAACATGGTTGAAATCGCCTGAGATGAGGAGAAGAGCATCTGGGTGTTCTGTCTGCAGCCTGCTGCAGCCTGCTGCAGCCAGCCTCAAATGCATGTCAATACCATCACAATCCGTAGATGTTTTACTTTTAAACGATTTAACAATTTCAACGACCTCTCTCTCATCTGTGTTCTTTATGAAGATGGAATCTTTTATAGCAATGTTTTTGCTTATTGTATCACCTGTAGATGCCATAATGGGTATTTCTCGTGCCAAATTAGGACCAGCGTTAACAAAAAATGTATTAAATTCATCTGCAGGTGAGACTGCATTCACACTCTGAGTTGGTTTTTTTTTTTTTTTTTTTTTTTGAAAGATTGGTTGGGTAGCTTGTATTTCTGTTTTTATTTCCAAGAATATTGTTAAGTATTGTCCATGTATTTTTAGTGTTATCTCTGTTTTTCTCCAGTTCTTTACTGTAATAGTCTCTTTTACTACATCTCATTATATATATTAACTTATTGTTACCTCCGCCAGGCCGCAGGCCGCAGGAGGTAATGTTTTTGCCGAGGTTTGTTTGTCTGTCTGTCTGTTGGTTAGCAAGATAACTCAAAAAGTTTTGGACGGATTTCGATGAAACTTTCAGGCGTTGTTGAAAATGGTACAAGGAAGAACTGTTTAAATTTTGGGGATGATACGGATCACCGTCTGGATACAGGAATTTTTTAAAGGATTCTTTAACATTGTGAGATAGGGCCATTTTCAACATGTGTGCAGGCGCAATGGAGGGCGCTGGTTGTCGTGTCTGACGAACATGAACTCCGTGTTCTTCAAAGTTTTAGGCACAAAAGCCTAAAAACGCTATGAAATATAATCTATGTCGAAGCTTCCAAATCCTCTTTTGGCACGGAGCACAACCCCAATAAAACCCACGCCAACCTGTCTACCCAATTTGCATCCGTCAGTGAACCCCTGAGTGCTGCTTTCAGTGATCTATGAAAACGCTCGCATAACCCTTTGGCCTGTGGGTTGTACGCGGTTGTGCGATGAATTGCAACGCCCGCATTACCTCCTTACCTCCGCCAAGGAGGTAATGCTTTTACTGGCATTTGTCTGTTTGTCTCTCTGTTTCACCAGAGGTGGTTCTTGGCCTAGAGAGGAACCCATTACATTTTGGGGATGATCTGGGAATGCATACCTCAGCCAAGGCTCTTCTCACAGTGTGTCTGTCACCATGGGTTGAGATGCCGTCTCAGCACTCAGCCCATGTTTTCCCTCATCCCTGCTTCCCATTGAGCAGCGTCTCAGCAGGCTCCCAGCTGGCAGCATTACGGACGGCTGGGGCCAATTAGTCCTCATCAGCTGGGGCGCTGCCAATGTGAATAAATAGGAGCAGCCTCGATGACTCGGAGCTGCGACATAAGCACTGCTAGGCTGGAGCCCCTTCGTCTGGTGCCAGCCCCTGCCTCATCTTCAGCACAACTCGTAAGTGTTTCCCGTAAGGAGTTTGTGCCTTGGTATCCCCATGTCCGGTGCTAACCTGCTACTTGCCTTACTGTATCACTTGGGAGTACCACCTTGTAAGAGTGACCTGTGTATTGGAGTCCTTTGCCCAGTGCCAGCTCTCTATTCTTCTGGCTGCTTAACCCGTGAGTGTTACCTGCTGTGAGCCCTCTTGTTGTGTACCCCTACGCCCGGTGCCAACGGTGTTCTCTGTCGCTGTACTGCTCATGAGTGTTATTGTGTTGAGTATCTGTGCTTCCCTCATCCCTCACCCTTACCTTCAATAAAACATCACGACTCACTTGCTCGCCCTTGGCTCTTATTGCTCGGCTCCCTAGAGCCGGGTGTGACAGTATGTCGCAGCCAGACGAGTTACCGGCGGCCGTGAGTCGCCGTGGAATTGTACCTTTCTGTCCGGGTGTCAGCGCTGCTAGCATGCCGTTTCCCAGGAGTCACTTCCGGCGCCAGGGCGACGAGCTGAGGTCCATCTCGGAGGCTGTCGACGGGACGCTCTTCACCCTGCACGACGCCTCCAACGCGAGACGCTGGCATCCGGGCCGTGCTGAGGAATTCCTGGACTGTTACCGTCATTCTGTGTTCCATCTCGAGGACAGTGCCAGGATAGACGCCACAGGTACGCAGCGAGAGAAGCTCCGCGGGTTGGATGGAAATCCCGGCAGGAAGCTGAAGTGGGCGACGTATCCCCCCGCTTCGGGATCCCGTTCCTGCCGCCATTCCAGTCCGGGAGTTCGCGCCAACCAGAGGGCTTCCCCCGACCTGCGCCACGTCACTCGGGATTCCCTTCAAGGAGCCGCAGCTGACAGCAGTTATGTCTGGGGTCGAGTGGCTGTCGCGAGCTCCACTGTGTTTCCTGTCACCATCTTCAGGCATGTGGCGGCGGCAGTGAGATTGATGGAGAGGACTCCAGGGCTACGAAGCTTTCCCGTGCTCGACGCCTTCCTCGCCTTGATCTCCGATCTGGAGCGGCGATTCCTGGGTTCCCCCCTCGCTTCGTCCCCTGGGAATAGCCGTCATCACATCGCCGAGTCACCTCTGCACGAACCTTGTCCGGATCCAGTTCTGGGCCGCCGTCAGGACCGTTCCTCCCACGCAGCTGTCACCTCTTCGTCTCGTCAGTGTGGAGCTTTCACAGCCTCGTTCCCTGAGCCTCATTTCCCCGCTGTCATCCTTGGACATTCAGGCTGGCTCACCCCGGCTGTTTCCCCCTCCTCCTCGACGCGCTTCCTGACTGCTGTGTGTGCCTGGAATTCCGGCCTGGCGAGCTCTCTGCTGGAGACAACGCGAGCGATCCTCAGACGATTTCCCGGGGGGTCACCCGTTATCGCCGGGCGGGGAGAGGAAGAAGCAGTATCCACCACAGCAGGCGATACTCAACCTCCAGGGGGCAGGCAAGTCATAGTTTTTTCACATCTGCTTAATGATTTGCTTTGTCACATTCCTGGAAGAGGAATTCAGGGTTCGCAGCTCCCTGAACTCTCCCCACCTGCTGTAACCTGTGTTCCTAATCCCGCATCCTCTGTGTCTCTCTCCGCCGAGCGATCCCCGGCTCCGGGTCAACGTGGTGGGATAAGGAGAGGGCCTGTGGTTCCGCAGCTACGTTGCGGACGGAGGAGGGGGACTGACTGCTGCGTGGAGTCTGCGCCGACGACTGAGCGTCCCCGGGTCTCCACGGAGGAGCGGTTCGGTCCAGCGGGACGAGATTCTTCTGGCTTCACGCCGAGTGGATCGTCGGCGGGGTTACCGGAGCTGGAGGAATCTCAAGCTGCGCTGACCATCGTGCTGGCTGCGGGGCCCGACGCGGCTGGATGGGAGCCTGACAACGACCTCCTGACGACGGATCCCGGATCTTCGCAGTCCTGGATGGCGTCAGAACCCGAGATCAGGCGAGTGCTCTCCTTTCTTTTCTCCCTTTTTATCTTTGAGCACTTCAGCCTGTCTCTAGGGGAGACGAGCCGGGTGCAGCCGCCCGCTGCGTCTGAGCTCGTCTCGCCGGGTTCTGGCACTGCCGGTGATCCTGATCCCGGTTCTGTTTTCTCTTCTGAGCCTTCTGTCAGGGTCACTGGCGAGGAGTTGCTGTTCCTCGTGGTGCTGGAGGGTCCAGGTTCAACGTTGGAGGTCAGTTCTGGTGCAGTGTCCAACGTGGGTTCGCCCGAGACCCAATCGGGGTCCAACGTGGGTTCGCCTAAGGCCCGATCGGGGTCCGACGTGGGTGCTGCCCCAGTGTTGTCCAGGTCCGGTGAGGAGGTGGCCGTTTCCCTGCGGCCCGACGCTCGTCGCCCTCGTCATCGGCTCTCCCCTGAGCCTCTTCCACCGGGACCCGCTCTGACCCTTCGTCCGTCTCAACGGTCCTGGTGGTTGAGTGATGCGGGTCGACGACCCGACCCACAAAACTTTCAGTTCGGTGATCTGGTTCCCCCCGCTGGTCTGTGTTTGCCTTTGGGTGGCCTGGTTCGGCTGCCGGTGGACTGGATTCCTGGGATCTGGGTCCGGAGCTCGCCGTCCGAACATTTCCCTTTCCCTGGTTCGCCAACTGGACAATGGGCGGGGAGATCTCCGGAGCCATCTCGGCCATTTTTGGACTCTCCCTGCCATATTCCTCGGGTGTCACTTTTTCTTTTATCATTATTAAGGTCACTCGGGTGTAATATTTTGTCCTGTTGGTGGATGTGTTTTCATAGTGCTGTGTGTTTTCCATTCCTCGTACTCAGCATTTTACTTTTTGTACCATGTTTTTAGCCTCGTCCTTGCATTGTAGAGTTATGTTTTGTTTCCTATCAGACCATACTCTGCAGTTGTCCGTTCGTTCCAGTCACTTTCACTTCTTTAGGTGACTGTGGGTATTTCAATATCCGTAGTGCTGTGGGTTTTCCTTTGCCCGTACTCAGCATTTCCTTTTTCTTTAGGTGACTGTGTGTATTTCTATATCCGTAGTGCTGTGGGTTTTCCTTTGCCCGTACTCAGCATTTCCTTTTTCTTTAGGTGACTGTGGGTATTTCTATATCCGTAGTGCTGTGGGTTTTCCTTTGCCCGTACTCAGCATTTCCTTTTTCTTTAGGTGACTGTGGGTATTTCTATATCCGTAGTGCTGTGGGTTTTCCTTTACCCGTACTCAGCGTTTTTTTTCTTTGTGTCAGTCTTGTCCTGTTCTTAGTTTTGTTTGCATTATGGAGTAGTGTTTGTTCTGTTGTCCACACTCCGTAATTGCTTTATCCGTTTTTTGTCATTTTTTTTGGTGCAATGTAGAGTACTGTGTTTGGGTTTTTTTTTTTTTTTTTGCCCTGTTACCCTACATTGGCCTGTTGGTGTTTCCCTTTACTTCGTCCCCTCCGGCCCTGCCTCCCTTCCTCCCACCCTAGGTGGGGGGGGGGGGGGGCTGGGGTGTTTCTGGTCGTTCAGGAGCCCGACCTTGAGGGGGAGGCTCTGTCACCATGGGTTGAGATGCCGTCTCAGCACTCAGCCCATGTTTTCCGTCATCCCTGCTTCCCATTGAGCAGCGTCTCAGCAGGCTCCCAGCTGGCAGCATTACGGATGGCTGGGGACAATTAGTCCTCATCAGCTGGGGCGCTGCCATTGTGAATAAATAGGAGCAGCCTCGATGACTCGGGGCTGCGACATAAGCACTGCTAGGCTGGAGCCCCTTCGTCTGGTGCCAGCCCCTGCCTCATCTTCAGCACAACTCGTAAGTGTTTCCCGTAAGGAGTTTGTGCCTTGGTACCCCCATGTCCGGTGCTAACCCGCTACTTGCCTTACTGTATCACTTGGGAGTACCACCTTGTAAGAGTGACCTGTGTATTGGAGTCCTTTGCCCAGCGCCAGCTCTCTATTCTTCTGGCTGCTTAACCCGTGAGTGTTACCTGCTGTGAGCCCTCTTGTTGTGTACCCCTACGCCCGGTGCCAACGGTGTTCTCTGTCGCTGTACTGCTCATGAGTGTTATTGTGTTGAGTATCTGTGCTTCCCTCATCCCTCACCCTTACCTTCAATAAAACATCACGACTCACTGGCTCGCCCTTGGCTCTTATTGCTCGGCTACTTAGAGCCGGGTGTGACAGTGTCAGCCACAAAACTCCAAAACTAATGGACAGACTTGGATGCAATTTTCACCACAAGTGGCGATAGGCCTACACACAAGCCCATTACATTTTGGAGGTGATCCATGAGAAACGGAAGGAGCCTTGGTGGAGGTATGCGCTCTATGAGTGCTTTTCTAGTTTTTGTATGTTTTATTCTGCTGCTCTGCTTCTTTTGTCCTTTTCTTTAGAAAAGCTTTATATCATGAATTTTTCTTTTTACACGCTTTTTGTAATCCTTTGGTTAACCATGGCTTGTCGACAAATTTCTGTTTAAGCTTTTTCTTGACTAATGGACAATTTTTTTCATAAAGAGCAGTTACATTGTTCATGAATGTATCGTAGGCTTCATTTACATCTGATACATAGACTTTTGTCCAGTCTTGCTTCAGTAGGTCTTATTTAAAAGAACTGATTGCATTTTGTGATTTGTATCTGAAAGATTTTTCTGTATTGGCCCCCGTGTGGCCATGGATAAGTGCAAAGACTGGCAGATGGTCACTTATGTCATTTATCAATAATCCACTTTCTATTTTCTTATCAATAATATTAACAAACAGGTTGTCAATAAGTGTAGCAGTGTGGACTGTGATTCTACTGGGATGTGCTATTTTAGGATATAGACTCATACTGTACATAGAATTCATGAACACTGTAATTACATTTTGTTGAAGTGGATTTAGTAAATCAATATTGAAGTCTCCCCAGATTACAACCATTTTCTTATTAATTATATTATTGTACAGCTCGACTAACTTATCTCTGAATGTCTCAACGCAAGTTCCCGACATTCTATATATACAACTTATAATTAGATTTTTTGTTTTATCTTGGTCAATCTCAACAGTAACACATTCCAGAATCCCTGGTAGCGCAAAGACATTCCATTTACAAGTTTACACCTATACAGTTCATCAATATACAGTGCAACACCACCACTCTTTTTTTGAGATCTGTTTATATGAAACATCTGATATCCCTCTATTGCCATCAAAGAAGCCTGCTCTTCATTGAGCCAAGTTTCAGAGACTGCGACAGCTGTAAATTTTCTATCTAGCTGTTTTAAATAGTCCTGAATCTGTGGAAAGTTTTTGTTAAGACTTCTGCTGTTAAAGTGTATTATTGATAGTTTACCATCTACTTGCACTTGACTTTTGAATTGCTTTTCAGTGTAATATTCACAGTGATTATGAATATTATTAAAGAAGTAGTTGTCAGGATCAATGTCATTGTCCATCTCTTGTAGTTTATGTTCAGCATAATGAGATATTTTCAGAATCTGAATTTCCTCTCTCTGTGTCAAATGACTTCCTCCAACTGGGGATGATTGATGTCTACTAAAGTCAGTCATGAGTTTTCTGTTTGTTTGTTTGTTTGTTTGTTCAGTTTTTTTAAAGTACATTATCATGTTATGTCACAAAAGGACTGTTCTTACTGTGTGTGGATATGGATTATCGTAGTCTCTTAATTTTCTTAATCAGTGTTCATCTATATTTATTTAAGTCAATGAGATCTCTTATCATTATGGCTTTTGCTTCCTCAGGTGTTCCATTTAGTTTAATCCAGACTCTACAGTTTCTTGTCCATGTTGCCTGTATCTTGTTTTGTCTCTTCAACATCCGTGCTTGCCGTGCTATTTCAGCATTAGTCTTTGTTAAATGTTCATTTAGGTAAACTTCTGTTCCCCGCAGCTTTCTGGCCTGCCTCAGTATGTAATTTTTTTATCCTTCTGTTCACAAAGTGCATCAGAATTGATTTCTTTGTTTTATTATCCTTTCTGGGTAGAGTATGGCAGGCTGAAATTGCATTTATATCAACCTTCATGTTTCTGCTTTCAAGGAACTGAAGCACCTGGTTTTCCAAGGAGACTGATTCACTTGGGGGAGCCTCCTCACCTCTCATTCCTGCTGTAGCATGAGCATATGATTGACATTTAATGTCTAGTCCACTAATGATTAAATCATCCATACGAGTATATTGTTTAAGATCCTCAATGCGTCGCTCCAAGTCTGCAATTTTTTTTGTCTCTTTCCTTAATTGTTAATTTCAGCTCTCGGACTTCCTCCTTTAGCCCTAATAATTTGGACTGCTGATTGGCCACTTTGGTAAGTTCTTCTGACATGACATTCAGAGATTTTTTAATCTCTTCCATTTCCTTTTTCTTTGGTGGCATTTTTTACTGACCTGATGATAGCAGGATAATTCCTGCTGGTGTTGCCGGTATCTGGTCCAGCTGACCTCGGATATGGCTGGAGCCTCAGCTAGCCCCTCCGCTGGTAGCCCCACTGCTTACCACCGCCGTAGTTGAGCTCCGATTCGGCTCCTGTCTAGCTGGGGCCTCGGTTAGCTCCTCTGCCAAGCCCCACCACCCACCGCCGCTGTAGTTGAGCTCCGATCCAGCTGGGGCCTCGGTTAGCTCCTCCACTCCTCCTCTGAGCTCCGCCGCCTACCGCCGCGGTAGTTGAGCTCCGATCCGGCTCCTGTCCAGCTGGGGCCTTGGTTAGCTCCTCTGCCAAGCCCCACCACCCACTGCCGCTGTAGTTGAGCTCCGATCCAGCTGGGGCCTCGGTTAGCTCCTCCACTCCTCCTCTGAGCTCCGCCGCCTACCGCTGCTGTAGTTGAGCTCCGATCCGGCTCCTGTCCAGGTGGGGCCTTGGTTAGCTCCTCCACCAAGCCCCACCACCCACTGCCGCTGTAGTTGAGCTCCTGTCCAGCTGGGGCCTCGGTTAGCTCCTCCGCCAAGCCCCGCCGCTTACCACCGATAAAAGCTTTCAACACCACCTCTGGTGAATCTCCATAAATCTGCAAACAAGTTGACACCGCCGTGCTCCTGCCTCTGCTATCATCCACTTCCAGCGTTGACATTAGTACTAATGTCAACAACAGGTTTGAACTACCCAGTAAAACTGGGGTCTGCCCCCCCATTCATTTCTCAACCTGCTCGTGATGTTGCTTACTTGTTGAATCTGCCATGTCTGCATTAGTGCTGTAACGTACACGAACGATTCAGTCGAGTGTACTAGTTTTTATGGATGAATGTACTGTACTGAATCACTCACCGGAGCTGTAGTGGAAGCCAGGGATCAGCAACTGAATCCCCTGCCTTAGCAGCAAACGAGCCCCACCCGCTCGGTTCAGCTGACTGTCAGTTTAGTGAGTGGTACACAGCTGGAGCTCCAATATAGCACTGAGTGATTCGGTGTAACGCAATTTCTAACAGATCTTTTTAGCTTGACTCGGCACATTACAGTGAACTGTGGATCCCATCGCTAACCTCCATCCGAGGCTGCCTCTCTCCTACTGCAATACGAGTCTTCCGTCTTCTTTTCCACATAGTCCGCGCACATGAGATGATGCGCAAAAACAAACATAGTATGTATGCGCAGGATCCGTATACTGATTGTGTTTGCTAATGTATTATCATACCCATGTAATGAAGGGGTCAAATTATCGTACATTAGGGGAATTTTGAAATTATTGATTGTACATCGTACAGAAGGCAAAATTATTGTACAAATACGATAATTATCGTGTCTCTGGCAACACTGATGGCAACACAGAAGAGAGAAAATCATGGAGAAGAAGAGGCCAAAACTTTCCAAACTATGGGAGCATTTTACTGAAAATAAACCAGTCCCTCCAGAATTTCGCAGGATGTTTTTATGATTGTTGCGGCCCAAAAAGCCTGAATTCGCAGGAGCTTTTTTTTTTTAAAAGTTGCGATAAAAGTTGCGATGTTTGGAGAGGTTTTTCTGTACGAAAAGTTGTGGGAAGAATTACAAATTTTAAAGCAGATGTTTTTTCCAGATTACTACAGTGATATTCTATATAGCAATACAAGAAAAGCACAGGATTGTCAAACATTTCCTATTACAGTGATTTGTAAATTAAGCAGAAACTTCTGCCGTACAGAAAAACTCTTGTGCAACAGCCAACATAGACTTGAACACAGTATCCATTACGACAGCTAAATTACATTGAATGCATGTTAAAGAGTAGAGACATGGAAATTATTTGCAGCGCCTTCATTTGAAAACTCCCTACGGTCCCCAACCGCTTGGTACGGAGTGGAAAAGAAAAAACAAATAATTTATTCTGTTATTCTGTATTGTCAATTGGAGTCTGTGTTTTTCTGGGGAAAAAAATGCAGACAATATCAATGTTTCCTCTGGCTTAAAGATCTTGGTGCGGTGGCAACATATTTTTCCGGGGGGGGGGGGTGGTGGCAGAAAACACATGACACGATTGTAACCAGAATACGTTAATTTTACACTATTTATTTTTATTTTTAAAAATTTTGCACAGTAATATTGCATAATGGAACTTACCATTTGAAGTACTGTACAACCAAGGCTTGAATATTGGAATATTGGGCCAGTTGGGGTCCCACCCAGGTGTCCTGTGTTTGGACTTTTTACTGGTGTCATCCTTCTCTCCTTTCTCTACTCTCACCTCTCCTGGACCCTCTGCCGGAACACTTTCCTCTCCTTGGTTCCTCTCTTCTATCTCATCTTGCCCTCCCTGAGCTCTGTCTAATTCAGGTTCTCTTTCTGTCTATGGTGGTATACAAACAGGTTAGAAAATACCAAGTGTCATGTTTTGTCCTGCAGGATTTTTTTTTTCATGGTTTACATAACCATGAAACCATGACTGGCGCCTAGCAGCTGCCCCGGCCTTGGATGCGCTCTGCAGAGCGTGCCCAAATGCCAAGTCACGTTTTGTTACCTTGTATTCATACATGTGTAATGACAATAAAGTTGAATCTCATCTCATCTCATAAATAACCAAAATGTGTATTTTTATTCTAGTGTTTCTTTTTTTCCATTGACGAAGAGTAGGAAAGGGAAGGGAAAAAAAAACATTCATAATAGTAATTTACTCATTCATACTTACATTATATGATCAGAGGTGGATATAGTAGCCAGAAATTCTACTCATGTAAAAGCAGTACTATGAAATTAATAATTAACCCCTTGACGCCTGTTGTCGCGAATTCGCATCAAACCGCTTCCGCTCCAAATGCAACCAAAATACCCTCTGTATTCCTCCACTTCCGGTTGGAGCACTTCCAACACATACCTAGGAACCTTTTGCAAGCATTAGTTTCTCGGAGGAACGGTCAGAGACGGAGCACCCTCCATTTCCTGATTGCTAGGGTTAGGGTTAGGGTTAGGGTTTGGGTTAGGGTTAGGGTTAGGGTTATAGTTTGGCAGTCATGAGAGTTGAAAATACTGAAAATAACTTTGTTGCATAAATAAAAGATTCTTCATACTTGAGATGGGAACAGGTGCTTTTTTACCATTTTTTTTTTTACCATAGATGCCTGTTTTCGCTAAGTTGCATCATACCTAAAATTATATCTATTTTATGTGCTATAGTCAAACTAACTTTCTCAACTTAATTTAGCATCTACTTGAAAGCAAAAACACAAGTGAATTTTTTTTTTTTCATAATTGGAAATAAATTCAGGCGTTAAGGGGTTAAAAGCAGACAACCAAAAATTTCTAGTTGAGGTAAGGATACAAAGAGCACCCACTTAAAAACTTGAGTAACAACTTCAGATTGAGGTTTTTCTCCAAAATTTATAACAATTTTTATAATTTTCTATGTTTCTCTGTAAATTTATCAAAATTTGCAACACATTTCCTCAAATTTGGAATTTTCTCTTGTAAAATTATGACTTTTCTTGTACATTTGAGACTATTATAAATGTTGATTATTTTATGGCTAATGTTTTTATCTTTTTTAATCCAATCCAACTTTATTTATAAAGCTCTTTAAAAACAACAACAGTTGACACAAAGTGCTATACATCAACGATAAATAAAATATAAAATCAATAAAATACAGCTAAAGTAAGATAAGATAAGCCTTTATTAGTCCCACAACGGGGAAATTCCAGGATTGCAACAGCACAGGGATAGCAACACTCAGAGCAACAATCAGAAGGCAAGGAAAAAAAAAAAAGCAAGCAAGCAAGAGCAGCTAATATACATATGTACATATTACTATAAATATATATATTGTAGCATAAAATAGAAATATTAATAAATAATAAATATGATCAGGTATGAATTATTTAATTTATATTGATGTATTGGAATCTGAGCTCAAATCTCATTTCATATACATCAGAAAAGTTAATAACACTCGTAAGGGGCACCAGCTTCTATCTTTAAGAAGCAATTTGATCTTTAATTTCACTTTATACTTGTTTAATCACTCAATAAATTAATCAATAATCAGTCTCAAAAATTTTCCGTGAATTCGATACCTGGGCTTGAAACAGACTCAGAATGAAATAAATTCCCAACAACTTCTCTCATTTTTAAACATTTATTAAACGAAATGATTAACAGACATTGCAGTAATTTCATTAATCACAGAATCAATCTTGTAAATGATAGATTAACAATATTAATATTTTCGGAACCAGGGTTAACTGAGAAACCAATTTCTATCAGTTTGTGTTAACAGATCATGGAAACAACGCAAATTTATGGAGAAAGTTTACTAATTATATGAAAAAGTCCTGGATTAATCTTAAGAAAGTAAAAACGGAATTTTAATGAAAAGAAGAGTTATGTTAAGGGCTTCTTAATTTGCATCTGATTAGATACACAAATTATTACCGAACCTCAAAAGTTTAATTCAGCAGTTGAATTAAAGTTTGCAGCTCACGTGATCCTCGGTCGATGATGGTTCTGTCGTCGTCCTCAGCCCAAGGTTTCGTGGATGTTAGGGGAAATATCTGCCCGCAGATATTTCAGGGTCCACAGTTCGACCTTTAAATTCAAGCGGTCGAAGGGCTGGATCTTGGCCGTATGACCCACAGTTGAAACTGGGTTCTAAGCCAGATGGTGCCGATGCTTCTTCAGCGTGTGATGGACAGCTGCGCGTTGATTCTTCAGCTGCGTCTTTTCTTCCTGGTAGACAAGCAGCTGCAGAGGTCTTCGGGAATAATTAAAGATATCTAATCCGATCTCAAATTTAAAAAAAAACTTTCGGACTTTAGATAGAAACAGTAGCTTCTGGTGGGTGCTTGGTGAAGAAAAATATTATAAAAAAATAAAGTCAAGATTAAAGTTTACATTAAAATTAAACAAACGGTGGTTTTACAGAAAGTTTAACAAAGAAAAGTGATGAATAAAAATTGGAGTTTAACTCCGATTAAGAATTGAGCTCAAAGAAATAGGAATTCCTAGGTATTTAAGAGGAAAATAAAACATTAAGATACAAAGTTACATAAAAGAATTACGAGTTATCTGCTCTGTGTTCAGAAAAGCGACACGTGGTCGAGTCTTTGTTCAGACGGTCCTTTGTTCTTCCTTGCTGTATGTAGACAATAGAGACGATCAGAGAAAGGGGGAGCCGGAAAGAGGATCTGGAGCAAAAGAGAGAGCAGCCGAAAAAAAAAAAAAGAGGGGTCCCTCTGTTATTTAAGTCCCGTTGAGCTTCGCGGGCTTCTGGGATCTCAGCCAATGAGCGTCCTTCGTGGGCGGGCTCGATGAACTTTTAGTCCAATGAACAAACAGTCTATTGTTTGGAGTTCTTTGGGATGAAGAGTTGTCATGCAGAGATTGGCTGTTGGAGTCACATGTGATATCGGTCCAAATGAATACACACAATTTTAAATACATTGGAATATACACACTTATGTATAACTAAACTAACCTTAGTGTATCTTATAAGCAGTGCTTCTAAATCAACATGCAGGAATAAACATTCATTTAAACATTAACATGCATATATATAAAGTCACAGATTAATGCATTTCACACATATTATTGATTTTCCACATCAAAAACATCAGAGTCCATCTACATTTTCATAGTTCTGAAAAGAATGAAGGTTTAGAATTGAGTTTGTAATAATGTACTTTAAAGTTCACTGGTTAAATTCAGCATGTCCAGAGTTTAAGGAAATTAGCTGAGTTGTGGGTCTGTGTAGGTTTTATGGGGGCAATAAAAGTGAAGCTGGACATTGGGGACATTCCTTAGGTTGGTTTTAACAAAAGAAGGGGGATTTCAGCTGTGGCCTGGGGGAAGAAAATCCATTTCTTTGTGTTATTCCTGGATGAAACAAAATGTCTTTAAGCAGACGAATAATTGTTGCTGAGCCAAAGTGAGATGATGCTACAATATATACACACAGACACACAGTGCAGGGCATTGTAGCTGGATGGGATAAATATATGAGTATATAAACACACAGTGCGGAGCATTGTAGCTAGATGGAATAAATATGTAGATATATAAACACCCACAGTACGGAGCATTGCAGCTAGGTGGAATAAATGAGATGAGATGAGATGAGATGAGATTCAACTTTATTGTCATTACACATGTATGATATGTAGATATATAAATATAAACATAAACATAAACACACCCAGTGCGGAGCATTGTACAAAACAGCACAAACAAAACAACAGTCATACAATAGAGACAATAAGAACAAATAAAATGTCTCAAACTGGGTCAAAAGGCAGAGAATAAAAATGGGTTTTAAGACGAGTTTTAAAACTGGACAGTGAAGAGGCCTGTCTGATGGACAAACACAGATTATTATAAAATTACTGTTTTTCTAATAAATTTGAAACGGAATGTGGCAAATTTTTTACTTTTTTCCTCATACAATTTAAACTTTTGACCATAATTTTGTAGAGCCAGAACAGAACAGAATAACTTTAAATTTGAAGAAATATAATTATTAAAATTATATTTAAAGAAATAAATTAACTTAAATGACCAAGGGTGCAGTTATTTCTGTTACAATATTTCTATATATTTACAGTTTTTTTTTTTTTAATGAAATCTCAGCACCACCCAGACAGCAGGAAAAACCTCCCTTATTTTGAAATCCAAATGTTGGCACGTTTAGTTTGTCTGAAGGCTGCTGACGGATTAAAGTCATTGACTTTGTGAATTTCGGTCATCTTAACTTGCCAGGTACATTAATAGGGAACATAATATTGTAGCGGCTAGTGAAATATGTCTTCAACAATTCATCAGTTCCCCTTGCCTTTCCTTTCATATGAAGCAGGCTGCAATATGAATTCTAACCACGTCTCTTAGCTAAGCGACTCTTCCATTATTGCTCCTGTTTCCAGTGGGTTAAAACCATGATAAACGCCAGTGCCTACATACCTCTTCTGATTTTTTCCACGTTTAAAGTACTTTAATAAACTCATGTTTCTCTCGGACAGTCACGCTAGTGAGAGACTGCCTGACTGGAAAGCTCACGTGGGCGGGCGCTTCTAAACTCCGCGCGGATGGTGGCCACGCGTGTTGTTCATTTGCACGCTTGCAGAAAGTCATTGCTTCATATATTTTTCTTAAATTCATTTCTCCTCATTAGCGCAGCGGTAATTTTTCAGGCGAGGCGGGCCGCCACCCAGAAATGTTACCAGAGGAAACCCTGAATATTCCTATGCCTAACTCCTAAGTGTCTGTCTATCTGCTGTGCATCTTGACACACACACCCGTCTCATCAGACACACATCTTTCATTTACGAGGGAGATTCACAGCTTTAAAGTTCATTGGCAAGATGTAATAATGATTTTACCTCTAAAGATGTATGAAATGATCAAACACTGGCTGTAGTGTTAGACTTGCTCGTTTGTTTGGGATTTTATGGAGTCTCTTGTCACGTGCGCTTCCGCAGCGGGGTACTTTTGGGGCAGGCGGATGTTTTTCAACACAAACCCAGCACTTCGTACATGTGGTCAGGACAGAGACGTCCACCGGCAGGCTGGGAGACACGGAGGAGGGGACGGTGTTGGAAACCTCGCAGGCGAGTGTTTTGTTTTTTTTTAAATCACACACTGTTTTTTGCTGAAGTGCTCCGTTAATACTTACTGTAAACATGGAAGTGAACGCGATGTAGTGATGCATTTGATTGGTTAGACTGAGCGTTTCAGCGCCACTCAGCTGAAATTTAATTGGTGAAATTGGTGGAAGTTGACGAAGATTGGCCAAAATTGCGGGAAAGTTGCACTGATTAGATAACGTTGCAAGGTCACGCAATAGTTGCGCTGATTGGCTGATTTCGCGTGAAGTGACAAGATCACAGCATTGCAAAATCCTGGAGGGACTGATAAACAAATGAAACAAGTTAAATGCAAACTCTATAAAGTAGAGTTGTCCTCATCACATCAACACTACAGCGACGCGTCCATCCTCCTCCCCCTCCTCCCTCTGCTCTGTCCACAGGCTCTCCCGCCTGCCAGCGGGTCTCTGCTGTACTCCGTCCCGGTGATGATTGAAGTTGGGTCACTTATAAACATAGCACTGGTAAGGTTAGCGAGTTTTAATGAGTAAATTAAGCGCTTCTTATTTTCAATGAGGGACTGTCTCAGCTTTAGAAAACTCATTAAACTGCTAGCATGCGCTGCTTATCTTAGTTTACCTGTCAGACAATCTCTCTTGGATGATGGTTGCTGATGGCTGAGCCGTTTCAGTTCTGGTGGCTAATGTGTTAAGTGCACTAAATCAGTGAATTACAGGAGTGGCTTCCTCTCTTATGTTCCGTCTTTTTGTCGTGGTAATATCAGCCCTCATTCTGAACATTAGTGCATCTATCTATAAATGCAAATATTCCCTGTATCTGTCCAGCTGTTCCTCATATATCTCTTGAACCATTTGTCAGACTGGCCTCAGATTTGGTATGTGCTTTGCTAAGGTTATGAGAGTGTGCATCCCCTAATTTCAGCCTCCCTGGATATGTGGAAGTTTAGGAGGGGAAATCATTAATGAACGTCCATAGGGGAGCTATTAAATGAACACAGAGGTGGAAAAGGAATAACCGCTGGGATTTGGGGGCTGAAATTCACAGGTAAAGCTCTGGAGGCCGGTGGGATAAAATGATAAAAATTTGGGCCCAGTCTTTGGAACCGAGTCGTCCTTAGACGCAGCCCTCCCCCCCCCCCCCCACACACACCCCAAGGCTATAAACCTAGGGGAAACACTGGACAGAGTGCGATGCAGACAGATGAACCATTGTGGCGACCCCTAACGGGAGCAGCAAGTTGAAGAAGAAGCCTAACCCTCCTTCATGTTACGCCCTGTAGTCATTTTCACAACCACTAGAGGTCAGTTTTCAAAACAACTCTAGGTCATAACACCTGCTGATAACAAGAGCACCGCACATGGTACATTATACGCTCATCCTTAGCCATTATCAATAGTGCATAGTAGGGCTGCAACTAACGATTATTTTGGTAGTCGACTAATCTAACGACTATTTTTTCGATTAGACATGTCCGCCAGCTCTGCTTCCTGCTGGCACAGGTCCTGTTTGGGACTCCAGGTCATGTTTTACCTCACTTGTTTAAGACTGCACACCTGTGAATATCACTTTGTTGTCAGTCTCTGCGTTAATATACTGTAGCCTTTTATAAAAAGTTTCCATAGCTAAATAAAATAATGACCCATCAAACATGAGTTGGAAACTTGAACTTGACACCGTAATCAGAAGTGTCTGTAGCAACACAATTAAATAATAGATGTTAAAGTGTAAAACCTTAAATAGCAGCTCTGCTACTGTATAAAGGGCTGTTGCAAGGCTGCATGTTCAAAACAAACTAGAGTAATATTCAACTCCATTAAAGTAATAAAAGAAAATATCAAGCTAGTCCATCCTGTTTGAAACCTTGCTGGGTCTAGAAGTTTACAAGTTTAATTAGGCTTCAGATGAAAATTAAAGGCACTTCTTCCAGTCCAAAATGAATAAAAAAAAACCCACTTTAAATGTCAGTGCAGGAATGTGAGCCTTCACTATACATACAGTGAAATATTTAAGCCATTTTAAATTTATTTGTGAGCCCCCCCACCCCACCCGCACGACCCGAAAAGGATTAAGCGGAAGAAGATGAATGGATGATTATGGTTATCTTTTTTCAATTAAATTACAAATCATGATATTCTAATTTACCAAGATGCACTAATATTAAGAATGAAGGCTGATATTATGGTGACAATAACAGAGAATACAAAAAAAGAGTAAGCTGCTTATGTAATTCACCTATTTACTGCAGTTAACATATAGCTAGCATAACAGAAGCAGCTCAGCTGTCAGCAACCACTGTAAGAGAGATTACTGTCCAACAGCAGGTAAGCTAGTTAAACGGCACACACTAATAGTGTGGTCAGTTTTCTAAAGCTGATAGAGTCGCTCATTGAAAATAAGAAGGGCTGATGTTACTTGCTAACCTTACCGGTGCAGTCCACTGACAGGTGGCCGGAGACGGAGGAACGGAGAGGAGGAGGGAATGAAGGCATTGCTGTAGTGCACCTGTGATATGACAACACTGCTTTACAATCTACATTTAACTTGTTTCATGTATTAATTTTTGGTAAATCCTCCCATACTTTGGAAACTTTTGCCCTTCTCTGTGATTTTCTCTCCGTGTCACCATGATGTGCTCCTCTTTTTCGGTGGAACAGTTAAATTGAACATTCCAGTGGCATGCACATAAACTTTAAAATTAAACAATTTGTAGAAAATAAAAATCTGCATCGACAAATTTTTATGATCAACGTTATCAACAACAACGTTCACTAATCATTTCAGCCCTAGTGCATAGGTAGCACACCAACAATCTGAAAATAGATTACAAATGCATGATAAGTAGATCGGTAGTAAAACTAACACCCATGTAATTGCAAGGATTTTTAGCAAAGCAAACAATCTATAATTCAAAGTGTAACAAATTAAGAGAAAATATCAGAAAATAATTAAATCCTACAGTATGCACATCTTCAATACATCTACAAACACTGTGTGAAACAAAAATGTCCTAGATTGAAAACTGGAGGAGTAAGGTGGATAAATCATGTGATTTCTATTAAAACGTCAACCCAAAAATGACAAAATTGTTAAACCTGTAATTTTCACAAAAAATATCCAAAATCAAAAACCTAGTAATATGCACATCTTCAATGCATGTACAAACACTGTGTGAAACAAAAAAGCTGTAGCTTGAAAACTGTGGGAGGAGTTAGCTGGACAAGTCATACGTACATACAGTGCATCCAGAAAGTATTCACAGCGCTTCACTTTTTCCACGTTTTGTTATGTTACAGCCTTATTCCAAAAGGGATTAAATTCATTTTTTTCCTCAAAATTCTACACACAATACCCCATAATGACAATGTGAATTTTTTTTTTGACATTTTTGCAAATTTAATAAAAATAAAAAACTAAGAAATCACAAGTATTCACAGCCTTTGCCATGAAGCTCAAAATTGAGCTCAGGTGCATCCTGTTTCCACTGATCATCCTTGAGATGTTTCTACAGCTTAACTGAAGTCCACCTGTGGTAAATTCATTTGATTGGACATGATTTGGAAAGGCACACACCTGTCTATATAAGGTCCCACAGTTGACAGTGCATGTCAGAGCACAAACCAAGCATGAAGTCAAAGGAATTGTCTGTAGACCTCCGAGACAGGATTGTCTTGAGGCACAAAACTGGGGAAGGGTACAGAAAAATTTCTGCTGCTTTGAAGGTCCCATTGAGCACAATGGCCTCCATCATCCATAAATGGAAGAAGTTCGGAAGCACCAAGACTCTTCCTAGAGCTGAGTGACTGTCTAAACTGAGCAATCGGGGGAGAAGGGCCTTAGTTTGGGAGGTGACCAAGAATCCGATGGTCACTCTGTCAGAGCTTCAGCATTCTTCTGTGGTGAGACGAGAACCTTCCAGAAGGACAACCATCTTTGAAGCAATCCACCAATCAGGCCTATATGGTAGAGTGGCCAGACGGAAGCCACTCCTTATTAAAAGGCACATAGCAGCCCACCTGGAGATTGCCCAAAGGCACCTCAAGGACTCTCAGACCATGAGAAACAAAATTCTCTGGTCTGATGAGACAAAGATTGAACTCTATGGTGTGAATGCCAGTCGTCATGTTTGGAGGAAACCAGGCACCGTTCATAACCGTGCCAATAATGGTGGCAGCATCATGCTGTGGGGATGTTTTTCAGCAGCAGGAACTGGGAGACTAGTCATGATAAAGGGAAAGATGAATACAGAAATGTACAGAGACATCCTGGATGAAAACCTGCTCCAGAGCGCTCTTGACCTCAGACTGGGGTGATGGTTCATCTTTCAGCAGGACAACGACCCTAAGCACACAGCCAAGATAAAGGAGTGGCTTCAGGACAACTCTGTGAATGTCCTTGAGTGGCCCAGCCAGAGCCCAGACTTGAATCCAATTGAACATCTCTGGAGAGATCTGAAAATAGCTGTGCACCGATGCTTCCCATCCAACCTGATGGAGCTTGAGAGATGCTGCAAAGATGACTGGGCAGAACTACCCAAAGATAGGTGTGCCAACCTTGTAGCATCATATTCAAAAAGACGAGGCAGTAATTGTTGCCAAAAGTGCATCAACAAAGTACTGAAGAAAGGCTGTGAATACTTATGTACATGTGATTTCTACGTTTTTTTTATTATTAATAAATTTGAAAAAAATCCCCCAAAAACTTTTTTCACATTGTCATTTGTGTGTAGAATTTTGAGAAAAAAATGAATTTAATCCATTTTGGAATAAGGCTGTAACATAACAAAATGTGGAAAAAGTGAAGCATTGTGAATACTTTCCGGATGCACTGTACATATGGAAGGATGGACAAACAACATCATCATCCCATAATACGTCAGGTGTATAACAAAGCCTTCTATTGTCATTTTAAGTTTGAGGTCAGTCTCCAATTATCTCACTCAGAATGTTAATCACTACAATACAGAAGTGGTCACGTTGCATCTCTTTTGGTAAAAAGAAATGTATTTCTAAAGAAAGTTTTTCAGCTTTAGTGTATGTGAGAGTTTAGCATTGAAATACAGCCTTTAACAAAGGTAGACGTGTCTGTGAGTTTTACTGACTGTGGGTAGCTTTATTAATATTTAGTTTCTCCACTACCTCACCTTTTCTGCGGATAAAAGCAAGTGGAGGCCAGAGTACAAGGAGACGCCACCTCTCCCAGTGATGCTAATTATCCCTGTTTGCTATCTGTGTAGCTTCCGGGCATTGTGATTGGATTTACTTCACAAAATAAATAAATAATTATCATAAAAGTGTAATGGAAACTCTCTGACCTTTCCTCACACTCAGGCCATGTTAGCAAAGATATAGTGGAGCAAGCATTATTGGAATCTTCTGTTCCTATGTTAGACACTCTCTCACTCTTAAACCATTCCTGATACCTGCCAGGAAAAACCTTGTGTGTGTTCCTCACTGATAGTGCTCCCGCTGCTTCTTGTTACCCTGTCTGTCTTTGAATACATTGTTATGACATAGCTAGACTGAAAACTGCAAATGATACACAGTATATATACTGAAGAAAACCTTGTCTAGGGACTTTTGAGAAACTACACACTACAGCAATGAGTGGAAGATTGAGCCCTATCGAGCTGGGTGCATTAAAACTTCAACATCGACTTCTGCGAGAAAAGACCTGACCTGTTGCAGGCAAACGTAATTTTTTTTAGTTCCTGTTGTACAATGATGTAATATTATTTTTTTCTAATATTTTTGATAAAAACTGCCTCAAAGAAAAGTTAATTTAAAAGTAAAAAAGACCATACTATAAATATTTATAATATCTGTTTAGTGTCCCAGTGTGTCAATAACAAGGTGAAGTATGTCTTCAACTGTCTGTTTTCAACTGTCTCTGCATATTCTCTTTTCTCAAAAACGCATAAAATGGAAAATCAGCTTTTGCATTTGGCAACACCTCTTACAGTATTAGCTATTTTTGGCTGCAGCGTCACTTCACACACACACACAGTAACATGACAGCCTTGTTGGAGCTAATGAAAAATGCCTAGCAACCATTAAAGTTTATGAATTTTGTCAGAAAGTTGGCTAAAACAACACTGGCAGTGTATCTGTGTTAACTGCCTAATATTAATTTTAAGCTCGGGGATACAGGCAAACACCGTCAGTGTGTCACAGTTTCACTCTGTGTCAGGGGGATTCAGTACAGCTGCATGCAGGCAGCGAATCAGTGCTGTCTGATTGGCGTTTTTTTCCTCCGTTTTTTCATTGTCTATGTGAAAAGCTTTGTGGCACATTCTGGGCAGGTCACACACGGTTTGTTTTTTTTTTCCAACTGTTGAACCGAGTCAACTAAAAACTTTTAAATGAGCAGATGTGTGTGTCATATAAAAACAGAATCTGCAACGAAATGATATATTTCAAGCTTCAAAATCCCTTTCACTGCTTCATTTTCAAGACATTAGATTATTGTTGAGGCAACGCCATGTTGAATCCATCCATTGTTTACTTCCTGCAAGAGAAGACATTCGTGAACGACTCATCCAATAAAAGCAGCTCCTTCTGGAGCTCTGGGTTTGTGAGGCTGTAATAGGCTGCAGAAGGCTAGGAGAGTTAAAAGTCAATGAACTGTATGTGATACGTGTTATGTCTGAAATAACTCACTGAGAACGGACGTGAGCCAAACACGCGCTTTATTATTCTCACACCAAACTATATACAGATGGGTGGTGCTGCCCCCGCACCATGGCCAGTTCGCCACGTGTGATGACGTCACCTACGGTGAGCCACCACGTCCAAACATCACATTTATCACCCCCCCTTAAAAAAACCCAAAGAACTATTTACCACTAACTGGGTAGACCACCGGTGTGCTTGCATGACCGAGTGGATTATTCTGCCACTGTTGTCGGTCACATCCTAACTACAGTGGTGTGAAAAAGTGTTTGCCCCCTTTCTGATTTCTCATTTTTTTATGTTTGTTACACTTAAATGTTTCAGATCATAAAACAAATTTAAACATTAGACAAAGTAACACAAATAAAAACAAAATGCAGTTTTTAAATGAAGGTGTATATTGTTAAGGGTAAAAAAAATCCAAACCTAGATGGCCCTGTGTGAAAAAATGATCCCCTCACCCCCCCATTAAAACATAAACTAACTGTGGTTTATCACATCTTTGGAAAGCTGAGTTCAATTTCTCTAGCCACACCCAGGCCTGATTACTGCCACACCTGTTCTCAATCAAGAAACCACTTAAATAGGACCTGCCTGACAAAGTGAAATAGATCATCAAAAGCTAAATATCATGCTACGATCCAAAGAAATTCAGGAACAAATGAGAAACAAAGTAACTGAGCTCTAGCAGTCTGGAAAAGGTTGTGAAGCCGTTTCTAAAGCTTTGGAACTCCAGCAAACCACAGTGAGAGCCATTATCCACAAATGGCAAAAAACATGGAACAGTGGTGAACCTTCCCAGGAGTGGCCGGTCGACCAAAATTACCCCAAGAGCACAGTGACGACTCATCCAAGAGGTCACAAAAGACCCCACAACAACATCCAAAGAACCGCAGGCCTCATATGCCTCAGTTGAGGTCAGTGTTCATGACTCCACCATAAGAAAGAGACTGGGCAAAAATTGCCTGCATGGCAGAGCTCCAAGACGAAAACCACTGCTGAGCAAAAACAACATAAAGGCTCATCTCAGTTTGCTCGAAAACTTCTTGATGATCCCCAAGACTTTGGGAAGTTGAACTTTTTAGAAGGTGTGTGTCCCATTACATCCAGGGTAGAAGTAACACAGCACTTCAGAAAAGGAATTTCATACCAACAGTAAAATATGGTGGTGGTAGTGTGATGGACTGGGGCTGTTTTGCTGCTTCAGGACCTGGAAGACTTGCTGTGGTAAATGGAACAATGAATTGTGCTATCTACCAAAAAATCCAGAAGAAGAATGTCCGGCCAGGTGTTCGTGACCTCAAGCTGAAGCGCACTTGGGTTCTGCAGCAGGACAATGATCCAAAACACACCAGCAAGTCCACCTCTGAATGGCTTCATCATCATCATCATCATCATCATCATCATCATCATAGCAGTCTGTTGGGGGCGACAATGACTGTTTCATTTAGGTCTGATCATATTCCTCCATGCAGCTCTGTCCTTCATCCTCCGCTACCAGGAACTCCTGACCTTGTTAACCCGGGTGACGTCCGAGCCAGTATGATTTATTTACCTATTGTTCTTATTAAAGACAAAAATAAGCCAGTATGAGTTGCTTTCTGACTGGCCATTTCATGAAACTGCTTGCAAAGTATTTGAGTACCGCTAGCTTTTACTGGACTAGCGGCACATTCTTGGCAGATAGAGGTATTATCAGTGGCAAGGACAGGCCAAGACAAACTGACTCCAGTATCTGTTGCAGTGACTGACCACATGATAGGTTTGTGTTAAGGGCACATAACATAATGATCATGCTCTCATCAGCAGTAACCCTAGTTCGAGTTCTGTCCAGAGCAATCTCTCCTACATGCTCTCCCTGCTCTTCACCTCTTTTCATGTCTCTAATCATTGATCCCACCTAAATATAGGCAAAAAGTTTAAAAAAAAATCTTCAAAAAATTTGCAAATAAAGGCAAAACTGTGAGAAAGGAAAAGAGTGTAATAATAAAGTAAAATGTAATCCTTTTAAGTCCACAATTTTTTTCCATTCTATTAAAGAAAAAGGAGAAACTTTAAATACCTCTGTATCTTATCTACCTGTATCTTATCTCTCTGTATCTAACATCTACCTGTTTTGGCTACGATCACAGGATTTCTGCCGATTGGGCTTTGGAGTTCTCCTGGTGTATCGAAAATTTAACTGGAGGAGCTAATCAAAATGCGGACCCGGCGGAGCTGCTTCTCAATAATTCGACCAGATGGGGAGTGCACGAAGTAGCGGCAAATGACCAACATGGAATTTACCATCTGCATGCATTAGAGAGATGGACTCTATCGGACATGTTCATCTGTGTTTAGAAGGGGAAACATCTGGAGTCGCTTCGTGCTCTCCAGGGAATGATATGAATTTAAAGCCAGTGAATGTTAATTTGAATTGTAAGCTCAGAATATGACAATAGGGAAATCCTATACTCCTATACTCTGTCTGAGCAGATTCGGCCTTGATCGGCGCCCCTGGATAACTCACTCCTCCAGAGTTGAGATAAGTGGATGTGTCAGCTGGCTCGCTAACCCAAACACCGCTGCTATGCAATAAACAGAACTCTTCAGGGACAGCGTTCATGAACTATAACATCTATCGTTGCCTAGGAGACTATTTGTTGTGCTCCAGTAACTGATACACTCAACACTGCACACACACTGATATCATCATACTGATATACATACACTGCTCTCTCCCTGCTGTGTGATTTGTCTACTAAATGTCTGCTAAATAAGCATTGAGGTTTTTTTTGCCTGCAATCAAAATTTCGCTTACTTACTTAAGCGTCAATTTGATAAAACATGTTTTTTTCTCTCGCCTACTGTGTGATATCCACTCTTTTTCTTTTTTTTTCCTTTCTTCTTTATGACTGGCGCCTAGCGGCTGCCCCGGCCTTGGATGCGCTCTGCAGAGCGTGCCCAAATGCCAAGTCACGTTTCGTTACCTTGTATTCATACATGTGTAATGACAATAAAGTTGAATCTCATCTCATCTCATCTCATCTTACAGGGACAGTTCCTGTCAGGCTCATCAGGTCTCTTGTTGAGCCATCATTAAACACATAAGCATCCATAACTTAAGAAAACAAAATGAAGACTTTGGAGTGCCTAGTCAAAGTCCTGACCTGAATTCGATTGAGATGCTGTGGCATAACCTTAAAATGGTGGTTCATGCTCGAAAACCCTCCAATGTGGCTGAATTACAATGATTCTGCAAAGATGAGTGGGCCAGAATTCCTCCACAGCGCTGTAAAAGACTCATCCAGTTATCGCAAATGCTTGATTGCAGTTGTTGCTGCTAAGGGTGGCCCGACCAGTTATTAGGTTTAGGGGACAATCACTTTTTCACACAGGGCCATGTAGGTTTGGATTTTTTTTCCTCCTGAGTAATAAACACCATTTAAAAACTGCATTTTGTGTTTACTTTTGTTATCTTCATCTATTATTTAAATTTGTTTGATGATCTGAAACATTTAAGTGTGACAAACATACAAAATGAGAAATCAGGAAGGGGGCAAACACTTTTTCATACAACTATATATACAAGTTCAGACTTCAAAAGTTGGTCATAAAGTCCTTTAGGTGGTGGGGTCTCTGTCGAACCCTGACCAAGCGGCACTCGGGCTGTGTCTCTGTGGTAGGCTTTAACAGCCGTTCCTTTGAGGCTGTGGGCCTTGTGTCCTTTCATGTCCGCAGTCGTCTGCTGATCTGGGGCTGAAATCGGCGACACTTTCCTGAGGTGGCTGGCACCGTGACTCATCAGGGAGATGAAAGGTGGATGGGCCCAACTGTGCTGTGATCTGCATCAGCGTCGTTCAAAACAACTGCAGTTTGTGGGCACGGTTGGGGCGCCGGATCCGGACCTAATACAGTACTGCGAACCTGGGTAATTTTGTCCTGCGCTTCCTGTCAAACCGTTGCTTCATGCGTTGCTGTTGTTCAACCATCCTCCCCCTAGGTGACGGCCTTTCTGTTGGGCTAGCATCCAATGGAAGGCGTAGTCGTCCCAGGGAAGGGACATTTCATGTCCCATCATTAGTAGGGCCAGGTAGCTGCCCGTCGTGGCATGAGGCGTCACTCTGTAATGTAGCAAGGTGCTCTGTAGCGCAGCTGAAAACGGGAGCCCATCAATCAGATGTGCCTTGAGACCGTTTCTTGAGGGTCTGACTGAATCCCCCACCCCACCCCCCGTTCATCTGAGGGTGATAGAAGGCAATTTTTATGTATTTGATGCCCTCTTTCTCTCACGAAGGCCTCAAAGTCCAGTGAGATGAACTGCAGTCTGTTGTTCATTGTGACTGCATCTGGCACGCCCCAGCAGGTGAAGACGGAAGTGAGGGAATCAATGACTACATCGGTGGTGACTGAGCCGGTGGGTAACGCCTCAGGCAATTTTGAATGAAGGTCGTAGGCCACCAGCAGGAAACGTTGATGTACGGGGCTGCTGTGCAGCTCGCCGCATATGTCCAATTGGATGTGTTTGCACAGGGCCAGTGGATATGGCAGTGGTTGCAGGGGCAGGGGTAGTGGCACCCCAGTTTTTCCACTGGCCAAGTAAGGCACAGTCTTTCACCATGATCTCTACGTCTTTGTCAATGCGTGGCCACCAGACCGAGCCCCTACATCGTTATTTGACTTTGACAATGCCCAGGTGGCCCTCATGTACCACAGTCAGGATGCGGCCGTTTCTGGAATCACCGTGCAGTGCTCTCTTGCCATGAAGACGTCATTCCAGCATGACAAATTGTCTCTGACCCTGCAGAATGGTAGCAGTTGTCCCGGTACTTTGGCAGGTCAACCCTCGCGGTTAAAGGTGCGCAGCTGGGTCAGTGTTGGATCCTGTACTGACGCCGCCCAGAGCTCTTGCAGGGAGACAGTATTTTGGAGTGGCCCATGCAGCATGTGGATCAGCTCTGGCTCCAGGTGGTCTCGGCCGCCGTTCAGAGTGGGGTTCAGTGTGACCCAGGACAAAAGATACGCCACTATGTTTTCTCAGCTTGGCGTGAACTGGGTGGTTAGAGTGGAGTGGTGGCTTAGAGGTAGAGCATCTGCCCCACGACTGGGAGGTCAGGGTTCAAGTCCCGGTCATTTCATGCCAAAGACCATATAAAAATGGAACTTTCTGCCATCCAGCTTGGTGCTCAGCAAAAATGGAACAGAGGAGGGAAATGTGGGCGGCAGTAGCTCAGGAGGTCGAGCGGGTCATCCAATAACCAGATGGTTGGTGGTTCAAATCCTGCTCTCCCCATCCATTCTGTCATTGTGTCCATGGGCAAGACACTTTACCCACCTTGCCTCCAGTGTCCATGACACCAGGTATGAATGTGTATAAATGTTTGGTAGTGGTCAGAGAGACCATTGGCATGGATCGGCAGCCACGTTTCTGTCAGTCTGTCCCAGGGCAACTGTGGCTACAGTAGTAGCTTACCACTATCAATGTCTGTGAATGAATAATGGACTCACTGTAAGTGCTTTGAGATGTCATTTGACATGTAAAACACCATATAAATCTAACCCATTATTATAATTATTATTAAGTTGTATGCTTGCAGTCTTTCTGTCCACCTGTAGATGCGCAGAGGTTTGTGCCCCGACCCCGATGTTTCCAGCAGCGCCATGAGGGCCCTATGATCTGTCCGCAGTGTGAAGTGTCGTCCTTACAGGTACATTTTTTTTTTTTTTTTTGTTACTTATTTGTACCCGTAGGTAGACTTGGTTTGCAGTCTGGTGACAAGCCACCGGCTGCTGGTCGCTGCGTGCGCGAGCACCCTAAACCTACATGTTTTTGGTGTGCGGGAGGAAACCGGAGAAATCCCGGAGTAAACCCGCGCAACACGGGGAGAACATGCAAACTCCACACAGCTCACTGTTGGTCGGGGGCTGGGATCGAACCCACGATCTCATGATCCCCGCGATCCCCCGGCCGAGGGTAAAACTGTGCTGCCACAGTGCTAAATCACTGCGCCACCGTGCAGCCCATGTGCCAGCTTTCACACGCGCAAACACATGACAGTGCTTCCCTCTCCCCCACTGAGTGCTTCTGCTCAGCCAAAGTGAGTGACATCGAGGTGAACGCCAGTGGACGCTCGGTCTCCCCTTGGAGTTGTGATAGGACGGCTCCTACTGCTGTGTTGGAAGCATCACACGTCACAAATGTGGGGCTCTGTAGGTTGAAGTGGGCAAGTACAGGTGGAGAGGTGAGATGTGTCTTCCCAGTGGCTCTATGGGTAGCAGGGAATGAAGCGCCCATAAAAGTTCGCCATGCCTAAAAAGGATGAAAGTTGTGCGGGGCATGATGGTTCGGGTAGCTGCAGTACTGTTTTGACATTTGAGTGCAGGGGGATCAGGCCCTTGACGGTCAGGCTGAACCCCACAAACTCGATGGCCGTTGTTCTGAAGATGCACTTCTCCCTGTTGAGTGTGAGGCCGTGTTCCACTAGCACCTCCATTACCTTATCGAGGCAAGCGTCGTGGGAAGCCACTGTCGTGCCCTGCACCACAATGTCATCCAGGTACACCACCACTCCTGGGAGGCTGGCAAAGATGGTAGCCATGATCTTTTGGAAGCAGCTCGGGACAGAACTGAGGCCAAAAGGCATGTGGGTGACAAAAGCTGTTAGGTTGCGGTTGTCAGGATGGAGGTGAACCTCCAAGTAGCCTTGGCAGAGGTTCAGTTTGGAGAAAACTTTTGAACCATTGCTCGATGCTGTCAGTTCCTCCGTTGTGGGCAGGGGGTATTTGTGTGCAATTACCGCCTTGTTCACCATTCGTAGGTCAATGCATGATCGTAAGCCACTCGACTTCTTCTTTGCTACAACCAGGTTGGAGATCCAGGGGGAAGCGTTGTACCCACTCAATGATGCCGGCATCCAAGAGTTTCTGCAGCTTCGCCATGACGTTGTCCCGTAGTGCGAGGGGGAATCGGCAGAAAGGCTGAATCTTTGGTGACACCATTGGATCAATGAGTGATCGGTGATTGAAGATGGTGATGCATCCTAGTCCCATGAAGAGCGCTGGCCAACGATGTTGCCAGGATGAGGAGACTGTCAGAATGGTAGTGCCCATTGGGTCGGTGATGGAGAAACCCAGCTCGCTGATAAGTCGATGCCCAACAAGTCAGTCCCAGGCATGTTACTTGGAAAGTGAATGACGGAATGGTTTTAGGGTCACAATGTACAGAAAAGGTGACCATTCCCATCATGCCAATTTTGACATGTCCATAGCCGAATAAGTCGTCCGCCTTCGCTGTGATGGCTTTCTGGGGAAACAGTTTGCTGAGTGTGGCCACGCTCAGAAGGAACCTCAAGGCTGCCATATCCAATAGCAGCAGCACGTCGATGCCGTCCAGCTGTATTGTGTACCATTTGAACGGCCAGTTCTTGGTGCTGACTGTGTGGACGGTGGCTGGGCCTGATGGGTGGCCCGTTGGATTCACGGGTGTTGAGCGGCAGACTTTGGCAAAGTGGTTGACCTTTTTATAGCGGTAGCATTTCAGCCCCCTGACTGGGCAAGTGGGTGTATGAGTTTGGCGTCTGGCTGAACCACAGTCATTGCAGGGCGGGCACTTGCCTTTGTTAGCCCTTTTCCTACCTGTCTTCTTTTGGTTGTAGCGGGGAGATGTGGGGACAGAGCGCAGGGTGGCAGCGGTGATGGCCTGAGCTCATGGAGCCAGGCGAGGAGCCTATCGGCTAGGCGACTCTAGCTTTCTCGATAGCTGGGTGGCCATTTCCATTTTGGACGTCATCCTGGCATCCCCTGCCAGTATGAACTCATCACGCAGCCACTCGTTGTTAGCATTCTCCCCTAGCTTTACACATATTAGCTCTTCCTCTAAGTGACCAAAGGCACACATGCTTGTCAGGAACCAAAGCTTGGTGGCAAACTGAAGGGTTGTTTTGTCCGCACGCTGACAGCATCGGTTGAAAACGATTCTTTGCGCCATTAAACTGCATGCGTCAACGGAATACCTGCTCATTACAGCCACACAGTCCTTGTATATGCTCGCTGGGCCTAGGGAGTGAAACACACACTGTCCCTCAGTGCCGAGACTGTGGATTAGCATTCCCTTTAGCCTCCCATCGCTAGCGTCGTTTAGCCCGGCAGCACTAATAAAGGTTTTGAATCCTTCGAGCTTACAGGGCCAAGGGATTGGTGGCTCACCTGGGAGGGCGAGGAACGGTTGCACGGGTCATATCATAGTAGGTTTTACCCTCGTCGCCATTGTTATGTCTTAAATATCTTTTATAAAATCTTAAATCTTTTAGAAAAAGTTGTTGCCAAGCAGCTCACTGACTTTCTGATTGAACACAATATTTTCGACAAATTTGAGTCAGGTTTTCGTCAGACAGAGACCACTCTTCTTAGGGTGTTGAATGATATTTTAATGTCATCAGACTCTGGCAAATGCTCTGTTTTAGTGTTATTAGATCTTACTGCAGCCCCCGACCAACAGTGATCTGTGTGGAGTTTGCATGTTCTCCCTGTGTTTGCATGGGTTTACTCTGGGATTTCTCTGGTTTCCTCCCACATGCCAAAAACATGCAAGTTAGGTTAATTGGCATCAAACTGGGATTCTAAATTTTCCTTAAGTATGACTGTGAGAGTGAAAGGTTGTCTGTCTCTCTGTGTTGGCCCTGAGATGGGCTGGCGATCTGTCCAGGGTGAACCCTGCCTTTCGCCCAAAGATGCTGGGATAGGCTCCAGCACCCCCGCGACCCGAAAAGGATTAAGCAGAAGAAGATGGATGGATGGATGGAGATCTTACTGCAGCATTTGATACTATTGATCATTGTATTTTGTTACAAAGGCTTAGAGATTGGGTAGGGATTTCTGGAAAAGCTCTGGATTGGTTTTTGTCCTATCTTCCTGGTAGGAGTTTTTCCTTGGCTGTTGGCTCTTATTCATCTGACTTTGCTCCTTTAACCTGTGGGGTGCCTCAGGGTTCTATTCTGGGTCCACTTTTATTTGCCCTATATATGCTGCCACTTGGTTCTATCATCAGCAAATTTAAAGGTGTGTTTTATCACTGCTACGCTGACAATTTACAGTTATTTTTCTCTTTTAAACCTGACCATGTTGACAATTTAAAAATTATTCATGATTGTCTGTCCGCAATTAAAGACTGGATGTCTAGTAACTTTTTGCAACTTAATGCTGACAAAACTGAAGTCCTTATCGTAGCACCTGATAATCTAATTCCTAAGATGGTTAATAGCATTGGTTCATTAAGCTCAAATGTACGGTCTAATCTAAAAAATCTTGGTGTCATTTTTGATCAATCAATGAGTTTTGATCAGCATGTCAAATTGCTGACCCGGAGTTGGTTTTTTCCACCTTAGGAATATATCCAAAATTAGGTCACTGGTTTTCTACAGTCAGTTAGAAATTATTATTCATGCCTTTGTTTCTTCACGTTTGGACAACTGTAATGCTCTTTTCACATGTCTTAGTAAATCCTCTTTACACTGCCTACAGTTAGTCCAGAACTCTGTTGCTAGATTACTAACTAGGTCCAGTAGACTCTGTCATATCACTCCCGTTTTGGCCTTCTTGCATTGGCTTCCTGTAAATTAAATTCCTGTAAATGGGGCTGCACGGTGGCGCAGTGGTTTAGCACTGTGGCAGAACAGTTTTACCCTCGGCCGGGGGATCGCGGGGATCATGAGATCGTGGGTTCGATCCCAGCCCCCGACCAACAGTGAGCTGTGTGGAGTTTGCATGTTCTCCCCGTGTTGCGTGGGTTTACTCCAGGATTTCTCCGGTTTCCTCCCGCATACCAAAAACATGTAGGTTTAGGGCGCTCGCGCACACAGCGACCAGCAGCCGGTGGCTTGTCACCAGACTGCAAACCAAGTCTACCTACGGGTACAAATAAGTAACAAAAAAAAAAATAAATAAAAATTATAGAGTTGATTTTAAAGTTCTTGTTCTTACTTACAAAGCCAGTCTTGAAGAGGCACCTTTTTACATTAGTGACCTGCTCCATCTACACCATCCCAGCAGGTCTCTCAGGTCTTCTAATCAGAATCTACTGGTAGTCCCTAGCACTAGGCTCAGAACCAAAGGCGATAGAGCCTTTGCTGCTGTTGCTCCCAGACTTTGGAACTCCTTACCTTCTGAATTTAGATCTGCATCTTCCATTGATGTATTTAAGAAGCAACTAAAGACCCATCTTTTTAGCCTGGCTTTTTAATTAACTTTGTGTTGATTGTATTTTTATGTGCTTTTACTGTCTGCTTTGTTCTTTTACTGCTTTATGTGCCTGTATTTTTATTTGCTTTGTTTTTTACCATGTTAAGCACTTTGTGACTCTGTCTGTGAAAAGTGCTCTATAAATAAACTTATTATTATTACTTATTATTATTATTAAATAAATCGCTGAGAATGGATGTGAGCCAAACACACACTTTATTATTCTCACACCAAACTATATACAGATGGGTGACGCCGCCACCATGTCACGGCCAGTTTGCCATGTGATGACGTCACCTATGGCGAGCCACCATGTCCAAACACCACAATATGGAACCAGGGGATGAAATGGCCGCTATTTCGCAAGTGATTCATTCAGTTACAGTAAGTGATTCAGTACAGTTCGTTCACCCAAAAGAACTAGTACACTCGAATGACTCGTTCATGAACATTATAACTCTATTCAGGACAGCCAATAGCTACTTTCGTTACTGAGAAGTTGGCAACACTATCTGAGACCATTAAGTGAAGGCAGCCTGTACTGCAAAACAGTCACATGAGCTCATGCACCATTAAAATATGTCAACTGCCAGCAGTAAAAAAAATATATATATTTTGGAGGTACCAAAGTGTCACACTGTATTTTACATTAAGTCTTGTGGATAAATGTGACATAGCCAACCAAGAAAAAACTGTATTGACTATATACCTTTACAAATTTGTGGTTAACCAAGAGTTGCAGCTGAAAACTCAAAAAGCACTCAGAGAATGCATACTTCCACCAAGGCTCCTTCTGCACCTATTGGATCACCTCCAAAATGTAATGGGTTTGTGTGTAGATCTAGCCACTTCTGATGAAAATTGCATCAAAGTCTATCCATTAGTTTTGGAGTACTGTTGCTAACACACTGTCAGAAGATAAAAGCCTTGGCTGAGGTATGCATTATCAGATCATCATCAAAATGTAATGGCTTCCTCTGCAGCCCAAGAACCACCTCTGGTGAAAATTTCATCCAAATCTATCCAGTAGTTTTGGAGTATTGTTGCTGACACTCTATGTGAAGACAAGAGCCTTCCGGCTGCACAAATAAAAACAAAGCCCATGGTGGAGGTATGCACTCTCAGATCATCACCAAAATCTAATCATCTGTTCTCGTGCCATTACACACCTTTCCTGAAAATTTCATCAAAATCCGTTCATAACTTTTTGAGTAATGTTGCTGACGGAAGACAGACAGACAGACTGTGGTCTATATTACTCATATATTCCATACCTACATATGTTAGAACATGTGAGATGTTTGGTGACTGCATATGTAAGGAACTTCACACCTCTGAAAGGACAAAGGAATCTCACCCGCCGTGTGAAGAACAAAGACGTCCCAGGGCGCGACGGCGGAGACCGGAGGAGTCACCCTCACCCCCCAAGGCGAGGAGAGGAATTCCCATCACCTCCCAAGACGAGGAGAGGAAATAACAGGACAATGGGGGGATTAAGATAACGAGGGATGTCAGCCTTTGTAATGCCTGTCTTTTGATGTGTGCCTGTATTTAATCAGTGAGCTGGCAGAATTCTGCCTCTTTTCACCTTCTGCCACGTTCTGCACCTGATGAGACAAGATAGGAGAGCTGACCATTAAAACGCTGCTTTTAAACAAAACCGTCTCATTATTTCCAGCTCCTCTACACTGGTGACCTTGACGCGAGTATGGACCGGAGGCGTTCTTCTTCAAGCGACTCATCCGTGGCGACTCAGGCAGACGCCAGCAACTACGCAGACGAGGGGGCGGACGAACAACTGTTCCCCCCGGCAGAAGGAATTGAGAGGGCTCAACCGAGCTCCAGCACCGCCGTGAGAGCCGAAGCAAGCCACCCTCACCCGGCGGGCACAACAGTGATGGTGTGCACGAACGCCGTCGCTGTCAAGCTGCCAGACTTCTGGCGAGAAGACCCCGCCTCTTGGTTTCAGCAGGATGAAGCCCAATTCATACTGGCGGGCATCACGGCAGACGATACGAAGTTCTATCATATCGTCTCCAAACTCGACTCCGCCACTTCGAAGTGTGTGCGGAGCTTGATCCGGCGACCACCGACCCGGGACAAGTACGAGACGCTCAAGGCGACCATCGTGGCGAACTACGTCCCGTCAGCGGAGGAAAGAGCCGAGAAGATCCTGGTGGTCTATGGCCACAGGGGGGGCAATCCGAAGGCCCTCATGGAGGATTTGCTGCAGCTCAAGGAAGAGGACTTCCTTGAGCTGCAGCAAAAGGTCTTCGTCTACCTCGACGACATGCTGGTAGCCAGCTCGTCCGAGGAGGAACACGAGCAGCACCTCACTACCGTTTTTCAGAGGCTAGAGGAGCACGGGCTAATAATCAATCCAGCCAAATGCAAATTCGGCGTTTCGCAAATTGATTTTTTGGGACACAAAGTCTCCCCGAAAGGGGCAGTTCCGCTTCCAGACAAAGTTCGTGCGATAGAAGGTTTTCCACGGCCCCAAACGGTCAAATCGCTACAGGAATTTTTGGGGATGGTTAATGTTTACAACCGCTTCCTCCCCCACGCAGCTCAGCTCATGCAGCCCCTATATGACGCGCTCAAAAAAAAGACGGCTTCCAACGCGGTCGAATGGACCCCGGAGCGCAAACGCGCTTTCGCGGAAGTTAAAAACGCCCTAGCTAACGCCACAATGTTAGTTCACCCAGATCCCGCGGCCCGCATTGCACTAACCACAGATGCTTCAGACCTGGCCATAGGGGCAGTTGTAGAGCAACTTGTCAGCGGGGTCTGGCAACCTTTAGCATTCTTTAGCAAATCGCTAAACCCAACTGAACGCAAATACAGCACTTTTGACAGAGAGCTGCTGGCGCTTCATTTGTCCATCCGCCACTTCCAGTTTTGGTTAGAAGGGCGGAGTTTCACGGCTTTTGTAGACCATAAACCGCTCACCTTTGCTATGGCTAAAATTTCAGAACCATGGTCGGGCAGACAACAAAGACAGCTGGCTGCGATTTCAGAGTTCACCACAGACATTCGACACGTAGCAGGCAAACTTAACGTAGTAGCGGACTGTCTCTCTCGCGCTGTGGCACCACCAGAGCGCGAGAAGACAGATTATACTGCCTCAGCAGCGGAACTCTTCACTAACACAGACACATACGCAGCACCTATCCATGAAGGGATAGATTATGCAGCCATAGCAGAAGAACAAAACAGTGACGCGGACGTGCGCGCGCTCTTGTCTGGACCAACAGGGTTAAGGCTGGAGAAAAAAGGGTTACGCGAAGGCGTGCCCCCCCTAATATGCGATATTTCAACCGGCTGACCTCGCCCGTTAGTACCAGCTGCTTGGCGCCGCCGCATTTTTGACGCAATTCACTCCCTCGCACACCCAGGTGTGCGCGCCTCGGTCAAAATGGTTGCTGAAAAGTTTGTGTGGCCAGGCCTGCGCAAAGACGTAAAAGAGTGGGCAAAAACTTGCATTTCTTGTCAACGCGCCAAAATACACAGACACACAAAAGCCCCTCTGGAGCCTTTTCCAATCCCTGCTAGAAGGTTCGACCACATCCATGTCGACCTAGTGGGACCACTACCTTCCTCCCAAGGTTTCACATACCTGCTAACAATGGTAGACCGCACCACGCGCTGGCCAGAGGCAGTCCCTCTAGTGGCAACTACAGCGGAGGAAGTCGCTCGCGTTTTTCTGACAAACTGGGTGGCACGTTTCGGCGTCCCATCGGACATCACGTCCGATAGGGGGCCTCAATTTGTCTCAGAGCTCTGGTCAGCCATGTCCAACAGCTTAGGGGCAACAATTCATCGCACCACCGCTTATCACCCTCAGGCTAATGGGTTATGCGAGCGTTTTCACAGGTCCTTAAAGGCTGCCCTCAGAGCCTCACTAACGGACACAAATTGGGTAAATAAACTTCCCTGGGTTTTATTGGGGTTGCGTGCTGCACCTAAAGAGGATCTAGACGCTTCCCCTGCAGAATTAGTCTTTGCTCAGCCTCTCAGACTCCCAGGTGAATTTTTACCAGAGAACCCAGAGCCAGTCCCAAGGTTTTTAGGCAGCAACGGACCGGACTCTCTTCCCGGTCCAGCTCATCACTCCTTCCCACGAGTTTTTGTCCCTCAAACTTTAAAAAAAGCTGAGTTCGTTTTTGTTAAGCATGAAGCTCTAAAACCAACGTTACGCCCAGTATTCGATGGCCCTTACAGAGTGCTGGAACATGGTGATAAACACTTTGTGCTTGATTATGGGGACAGAAAAGAAACAGTCAGCATTGACAGACTTAAACCTGCCTTCTTGTTGAAAGACGAACCTGCACAGTTGGCACGAGCACCTCGGCGAGGTAGACCCCCCAAGGGAAAAGTCTCAGCCCCCAGGCAGGGAACAAATAATCTCTCTCCTTCCCACACTGCAGATTCCTCACAAGAAAGTCCCAGCAGGACGCCTAAACCAACCTACAGCAGTTTCGGGAGAAGAATTAAACCCAGACAGCACAGGGACTGATACCAACCACTCCACAATTATTCTCTAATTGTACTGCAACAGTTTAGGACTGACTTATGATTTTACTATACTGCTATGATTACCACTGAACTATCTTAGAAGCATGGCTGCTAGAAAGTTCTTCTGTGGCAACAGCTTAACATGTAGTATGTCGTAGTAACTGTTCTAGACTGTGAATCTTTCTGTTGTCTTTTCCTAGTTGTTTGGGGGGCCTGTGGTCTATATTACTCATATATTCCATACCTACATATGTTAGAACATGTGAGATGTTTGGTGACTGCATATGTAAGGAACTTCACACCTCTGAAAGGACAAAGGAATCTCACCCGCCGTGTGAAGAACAAAGACGTCCCAGGGCGCGACGGCGGAGACCGGAGGAGTCACCCTCACCCCCCAAGGCGAGGAGAGGAATTCCCATCACCTCCCAAGACGAGGAGAGGAAATAACAGGACAATGGGGGGATTAAGATAACGAGGGATGTCAGCCTTTGTAATGCCTGTCTTTTGATGTGTGCCTGTATTTAATCAGCGAGCTGGCAGAATTCTGCCTCTTTTCACCTTCTGCCACGCTCTGCACCTGATGAGACAAGATAGGAGAGCTGACCATTAAAACGCTGCTTTTAAACAAAACCGCCTCATTATTTCCAGCTCCTCTACACAGACCACTGAAGGTAAAAACATAACCTCCTTGGCGGAAGTAATACATCTAGTTCAGAATGCTGCAGCAACAGGCCTCAGGAAACTGTAACACTGCTGTGCTGTTACCTTAGCAGACACATCAGGTTGGCACAGACACTGAAGAGACTGAAGGATCAGTTGCTCCATGTGTGAACTCGTTTCCACTGAAGGATGGAACGGGAAAAAACAGCACGCCATGTTAAATATCCAATCCAACTTTATTTATAAGCACCTTAAAAACAACCATAGGGGACCGAGGTGTTGTACAGAAGAGTAAAAGACATAATAAATACATAAAAACCTAACAGCTCAACTAATAAAATAAAATAAAATTTATACATAAAAACAAGAATATGAAGTAACCATACAATGAATAAATAGCTTGTGGAGTGTGTAAATGAAGAGGCAGATTCATTTCAGACGATTTATTACACACTCACATCTCACAAGCAAAGAACAGACTGAACATTTAAGCAGGCACTCTCCTCTTAAGTCTCATGGCATTTCTCCACACACAACATGACATTTGCATCACACTGCATTCAACCCCCTACGTCCCTGACTCCTTCCTGCTATCTCGCCAGGAACCTCCTGCGTATTGTTCTCCCATGTTTATCCACTGTCTCTTGTCTGAGATGCTAAATAATCTGGCTCCCCCAAGGTGCTAAACTCCCCCCCCCCAGCATCTTAGATAGAACAATAGAATAACAGTCCACATGCTGTGATAGAACAATAGAATATCAGTCCACATGCTGCTTGGGCTTCCGTCTCCTCCCGTAGCTGCTGTAACTGGGGTATACCGCCTCCGTGGCACTGCTGTGCCGGTGGGGGGGGGCTGCTGGGAGTGTGTCTGACTGCGGGTGGGCTGTGACTAGGGGGGGGGGGGATCACTTTGGTCTGTCCGTGTGGCTGCTCTAGCGAATCGTTTCCCTGGGGAGCTCGCCGTGGGGATCTTCCACGTCGAGGGACCCTAGCCAACAGCACTTGCTCGTCCGCCACAACGAAAACGGGTTTGAGTCTGTCTATGCCAATTTTTTCCCTCCTACCCCCCAAGTCTAGCAAAAAATGCTTATCCCCTGTTTCTAACACTCTGAACGGTCCATCATAGGGTGGGCGCAATGGAGGGCGGTGGGCGTCGTGTCTGACAAACACGAACTCCGCGCTCTTCAAAGTTTTAGGCACGAAAACTGTGGTGGGCAGGGCCCGGCCGCGTGCCTGTGTTTCCGCTACGCTGCTAACCCATTGGCCTGTGGGTTGTACGCGGTTGTGCGGTGAATTGCAACACCCAGGCTGCGGGCCATCGCGGAGAAGAGTTCGGAAACAAATTGAAGGTAATGTCCGACGGGACTCCAAAACGCACCACCTATGCTGTTAAAAAAGCACGCGCTACGTCTGCAGACGTGGTTGCCGCCAGCGGGACTGCTTCTGGCCAGCGTGTGGTGCGGTCCACCACTGTCAGGAGGTGCGTGCACCCCTGTGATGGCGGGAGGGGGCCCACGAGGTCCACGTGAACATGGTCGAACCTCTTAGCCGGAATACGAAACGGCTCCAAGGGAGCCTTCGTGTGTCTGTGTACCTTGGCTCGTTGGCACGCCATGCGGGCTGCAGCCCACTCTTTCACTTGTTTGCGTAGGCTCGGCCACACAAACTTCTCTCCCACCATTTTGATCGACGCGCGCACTCCTGGGTGCGCCAGAGTGTGAACCGACTCAAGCACGCGGCGGCGCCACGCGACCGGGACCACCGGACGCGGGCGAGCCATGGAGACATCGCAGATTGGGGGGGGCCTCCATCTTGCAGCACCCTGCTCTCCAGCCTTAACCCTGTTGGTCCAGACTGGAGCGCGCGCACGTCTGCATCGCTAATCTGCTCCGCGGCCATGGCTGCGTAATCTATCCCCACGCAGACCGGGGCCACCACGGCGTGCGAGAGGCAGTCCGCCACCACATTCAGTTTACCCAACACATGTTGAATATCGGTAGTAAACTCTGAGATCGCGGCCAGCTGTCTCTGCTGCCGGCCCGACCACGGTTCTGAAACCTTGGCCATCGCGAATGTTAGCGGCTTGTGGTCCACGAACACGGTGAAGCTGCGCCCTTCCAGCCAGAACTGGAAGTGACGTATGGCCAGGTGGAGAGCCAGCAACTCTCTGTCGAATGCGCTGTATTTACGTTCGCTGTCGCGCAAAGTTCTGCTGAAAAAGGCGAGCGGCTGCCAAGCCCCGGTGACACGCTGCTCCACGACCGCCCCTACGGCCACATCTGAAGCGTCGGTGGTGAGCGCTATGCGGGCCGCCGGGTCCGGATGCGCCAGCAGTGCGGCGTTTGCCAGGGCTGCTTTAACTTCCGAGAACGCCCGCTCTCGCTCCGGGCTCCATTCGACCCTATCCGTGGGTTTCTGTTTCTTGAGCACGGCGTACAATGGTTGCATGAGCTGCGCCACGTGGGGAAGGAAACGGTTATAAAAGTTCACCATCCCCAAAAATTCCTGCAGCGCCCTGACCGTCTGAGGCCGGGGAAAATCTGCCACGGCGCGCACCTTGTCGGGCAGCGGGATCGCTCCTTCCGGAGAGACGCGGTGCCCCAAAAAAATCAACCTCCGTCACGCCAAACTGGCATTTCACCGGGTTGATTATTAACCCGTGCTCCTCCAACCTCCGGAAAACCGTCGTGAGGTGGGTTTCGTGTTCGTCTTCAGACGCACTGGCTACCAGGATATCGTCCAGGTAGACGAACACGAACGGGAGATCGTGCAGCACTGCATCCATCATGCGCTGGAACGTCTGTGCCGCTCCTTTTAACCCGAATGGCATGCGCAGGAACTCGAATAGACCGAACAGAGTTATTACCGCTGTTTTGGGTATGTCCTCAGCGCGCACTGGGACTTGGTGGTAACCGCGGACCAGGTCTATTTTGGAAAAAATGCATGCTCCGGCAAGGTGAACGGAAAAATCCTGTATGTGGGGAATTGGGTAGCGGTCGTGCGCTGTGGCGTTGTTCAACCTGCGGAAATCCCCGCACGGTCGCCACGAGCCCTCAGCTTTAGGGACCATGTGTAGCGGGGATGCCCATGGGCTGTTCGAGCACCTGATGATGTCCAACCTTTCCAGGTTGGCGAACTCCTCGCGCGCTATGGCCAGTTTAGCTGCGTCCAAGCGCCGAGGTCTTGCAAAAACGGGCGGCCCGGTGGTGGTGATAAAGTGCTCCACCCCGTGTTTAGCGATGGCCGCGGAAAACGTCGGGACCGTGAGTGCTGGGAACTGAGTGAGCAGTGTGTGGAACTTACCGCCTGTAGCTGTGACGTTGGCTTGTGCTGTTGGCTGGGTCACTCGAGCTATACAGGGGACAGAGTCAAAGGACAGTGCATTAACCAGGTGCCTGTTAGCAACATCAACCAGTAAACCATGTGCACACAGAAAATCAGCCCCCAGGATATGGTAATTCAGTGCTGCTATGACAAAAGTCCACTCATATGTACGGCCGTGTAGAGATAAGAGCAGAGTCCTCTCACCAAAGGTCTTAATATCCGAGCCGTTTGCTGCCAACATCTCGGGGCCGCTAGGTCCTGCCAGCCGGTCAGCGTAGGTCGGCAGGATGAAACTCTTCTGGGCTCCGGTGTCCACGAGGAAACGCCTCCCCGAGCGTGCATCTGTCAAGTAGAGCAGCTTGTTCTCTTCACCGAGGGTCGCAGCTGCTACCGACCCCCGGCCTTGGCATTTCCCGAGCGCTTGAATTGGCACGGTGGCGCACATCTGCGTGCCTTCTCTCCGAAGCGGCGGTGGTAGAAACAGAGCGTGTCTCTCTGGCGCTCCTTGGCCCCCGCTGCTGCTACCGTCGGTGGCTCCTCGCCTTCTCTGGTCGTCTTGCTGGGCTCCGCCACTGCTGCGTTGACTGTGATCGCCCTGGTGGTGAGGATGATCCGGTCTGCCTCCTGGGCTAGCACACGGTAGTCGCGCGCGGCCAGCCACGGCGAATTGGCCAGAACCGCTGTCGCCACTGTCGGAAGGTTCCGGAGGAAGAGGTGGGCAAACAGAAAGTGCCCGTCGTCCGTGCCCATTAACGCCAGCATCTTCTCCATCAGGTCTACGGCCGAACCATCTCCTAACTCGGTCCGCGTCAGGAGCCTCTCCGCTCTCTCACAGTCCGAGAGCGTGTAGCGCTGGATGAGCGCAGCCTTGAGCGCCTCATATTTGCTGCTGGCTGGTGGCTTATTGAGCAGGCTCGCTACCTGCTGAGCTGTGCGGGCGTCGAGCGCTGCGACCACATGGTAGAATCTGGTATCGTCTGCCGTTACTCCCCGGAGGGCGAACTGGGCCTCGGTGAGGTGGAACCAAGAGCGCGGGTTGTGCTGCCAGAAATCCGGTAGCTTGACTGAAACCGCACACGCGTGGCTGGAGGTTCCAGTCCGGGCTGTCTGTGGGATGGCTGCCACCTTGCTGTAGCTTCCTGACCGGGCTGGCTCCGGGGATCTTGCCTCGTGTTCCATAATATGTCTTGGGTCACCAGTGTGGAGTGTGTAAATGAAGAGGCAGATTCATTTCAGACGATTTATTACACACTCACATCTCACAAGCAAAGTACAGACTGAACATTTAAGCAGGCACTCTCCTCTTAAGTCTCATGGCATTTCTCCACACACAACATGACATTTGCATCACACTGCATTCAACCCCCTACGTCCCTGACTCCTTCCTGCTATCTCGCCAGGAACCTCCTGCGTATTGTTCTCCCATGTTTATCCACTGTCTCTTGTCTGAGATGCTAAATAATCTGGCTCCCCCAAGGTGCTAAAAGCTAAAAATTAAACAAGATCATCAGCCTAGGGAGTGTCAAATACCAAGGAAAAAAAGATGGGTTTTAAGAAGAGATTTAAACTGTGACAAATATCATATTAAAAAGTATATGTAACTGCCTGTCAACAACATATTATAAAATCAACCAAAAGGGTTGGTTTAACTTTGAAAGGGGGGCTGAAGTTTTCTTTAAAAAAACAAAACAAAAAAAACCCACTACTACTGAACAATAAATATTAACAAACTGGCTTTTATTGTACAGGGTCAAAACAGAAGTGGTGATTACACATTTTATACCATTTTTACTGATGACAATGTAATAATCATTGCTCCTTGGTTCGGATTATGGGGCTCCTGTGTTTTTGTTTTATAAACTTAAAGGTGAACTAGACAGTATTTTCATAAAAACAGGTATTTAAAAAAATACATCAACAAAATGTTCAGAAAGGTGCAGACTTAAAGTCTTTATATTCATCAAAAAGTAATATCTTGATGAAAGAAATACTTTTTACAAAAATTTACGGATCTGGAATAATCATAAGATTTACATCTGAACGCTTGGATGCAGTGGCGTCACCAGAAATGAAAAAGTGGAGGGCAGTGGGCAGAGAATCAGGTGGCAAAACCCATAATACACAGACGACCAAATAAGCCAACTACACCTGCTTGAATGCACCACACGTTTAATTAGCCATCAGCCTTATCACACGCAATATTACAAGAGCCATGTAGGTACAACACTGCTGGGGCAGCGGCCACACAGCACTGCTGACAGAGGAAACACGACAAACAAGCATCACCTATAATAAGTTGCATGCCCCTCAACAATATGTAAAAGAAAAAAACGTGAATATAAACTGGGCTCAGCACAGCCACATAAACTACATGTTTACCAGTACCCCCAAAAAACAGTTTTGATAAAAGCAGGCCAGACAGCCACATAAACCACACGTGAAGACAACTAACAGTCCAGAAAAGTTTATTTTAATAAGGCTGGCTCAACGGCCACAACACACAAGAAATAGACTTCACAGTTTAAAAAAAATGACTTATATTTGATGATTACACTCAGAGATGATGGGACTTGGTGTTGAACACTGCAATGATGATTTCTGTATAGTCCATTGATTCAGTCAGATCTCTTCTATAGGAGAACAGGGACAGAGTTCAGCCTGTCTGTCAGCACTGATACTATAATGGTAGATTTATATAAAAAATCAGTGCATTCATACTGTAATATTCTCACCAGAAATGGCTGTATCTATAATAATTTTAGTAAATTAATCATCTTATTTTATTGAGATTGGTGTTGATGCGGTTCTTCTATTTAGGCTCAGGTGCAAATTATAATAACAGCTTTTTTACTTGGAAAAGGTTAAATTTATGAGAAAAACACTGCAAAATTCTGAGTAAAAAGTTGCAAATTTATATGAAAAGGTCTAAATATTATCAAAAACAGTCACAAATTTACAAAAAAAGTCTCAGAGGTATACAAAAAAGTCACAAATTTATGAGAAAAAAACAAATTTTATGAGGAAAAGTTGCAAATTTCTGTAATAAAAATCCCATTTGTCTGGAAATTGTTGTACATGGACAGGGGTGGACTGGGATAAAAATTTAGGCCAGGAATTTGACTCTATTGCAGGCCACCAATTGTTATGAACCAGAAACCATCACTGCTATATTTGTACACAACCATATATGTATATCAGGTGTCAAACTAGTTATAAATGTTGTTACAACCTTGAGGTGGGAGGATACAGTGGTGTGAGAAACTGTTTGACCCCTTACTGATTTCTCATTTTTTTTTGTATGTTTGTCACACTACCACCACCATATTTTACTGCTGGTATGATGTTCCTTTTCTGAAATGCTGTGTTACTTTTACGCCGGATGTAATGGGACACACACCTTCCAAAAAGTTCAACTTTTGTCTCGTCAGTCCGCAGAATATTTTCCCAAAAGTCTTGGGGATCATCAAGATGTTTTCTGGCAAACTGAGACGAGCCTTTATGTTGTTTTTGCTCAGCAGTGGTTTTCGTCTTGGAGCTCTTGGCCATGCAGGCCATTTTTGCCCAGTCTTTTTCTTATGGTGGAGTCATGAACACTGACCTTAACCGAGGCAAGTGAGGCCTGCAGTTCTTTGGATGTTGTTGTGGGGTCTTTTGTGACCTCTTGGATGAATCGTCGCTGTGCTCTTGGGATAATTCTGGTCGGCCAGCCTTTCCTGGGAAGGTTCACCACTGTTCAATGTTTTTGCCATTTGTGGACAATGACTCTCACTGTGGTTTGCTGGAGTCCCAAAGTTTTAGAAATGACTTCATAACCTTTTCCAGACAGATAGATCTCAATTACTTGTTGTAATTTTCTCATTTGTTCCTGAATTTCTTTGGATCGCAGCATGATGTCTAGCTTTTGAGGATCTTTTGGTCTACTTCACTTTGTCAGGCAGGTCCTATTTAAGTGATTTTTTGATTGAGAACAGGTGTGGCAGTAATCAGGCCTGGGTGTGGCTAGCGAAATTGAACTCAGCTTTCCAAAGATGTGATAAACCACAGTTAATTTATGTTTTAACGGGGGGCAATCACTTTTTCACACAGGGCCATGTGGGTTTGGGTTTTTTCCCCTTAATAATAAACACCTTCATTTAAAAACTGCATTTTGTGTTTACTTGTGTTATCTTTGTCTAATATTTAAATTTGTTTGATGATCTGAAACATTTAAGTGTGACAAACATACAAAAAATGAGAAATCAGTAAGGGGGCAAACGCTTTTTCACACCACTGTAAATATCCCGTTTTTAAATATTTTTTTAGTCAGTTAATTAATCATTTTCTCCTTTTGTACTGGGCTATGGACTGCTCTCCCTATCTCTCTGCACATTTTGTTGCTCTGCAGAATGAGATAAAAATGTAAATAAACTTGTGTTTAAATTTTGTGTTTAAACTGTAGCTTAGAGCAGCAGGTGGCAAAGGTGCCTTAAAGTCTGGTCTAAAGGCGCTTTTCCACTTGGAACCCAAAGGCCTCCTTTGGCCAGGAACCGAACAGTACCGTTCGGCACCCATGGTTTTCCACAGCACAAGGCTCACTGTAGCATGGGTGGGAGAAGGAGGGAGTTGGAGGCAGGATTTGGAGGGAGTTGAAGGCGGTGCTATGCTCCCCATGAGGCGGCGCCATATTCCTGTTCAGTAAAATCAACATCAAAACATGTAGCAATACATCTCCAAAAATAATGCAAAAGTTAAATATTTTTGGACACTCATGTCAGAAAGTGAGACCCATATATCATACAGAATCATTAATCAGACAGTGAAGTATTGTTAGATTTTAATCATTTATTGGCTCACAGCGCATGAATATCAAAAATTACTTTTCTCGACAAATAGATGGTTAGGTAAAAATACATGATCTATGTCAAAATCATGGAGAGACTGTTAAGATGTCATGGAATTTATCTGCTCCAGCCAGTGGTGTCGTGGCAAAACATGGATCAGGTGCCATATGAGCCGTTAAATATATATTTCAACAGGTAAACAGTACTGAGTTGGGCATAAGATATATTTAGCAATTATGATGCATTTTAAGCCAAAACAAATGGATCTAGGATTAGAAGTAATTAAAATAAAGCAGTCCCAAGGTTACATGGAGAAATACGTGGATTAACTGGAAATATATCGGAGTATTGCTGACTACATGTAGATACTGTATAAATATATATTCTCTGCATCAACAGTGAACTATACTTGTATTCATGTAGTATTGCCCTGGGAATTTTGACAATAAACCTTTGTACTTTTGCAGATGTCTCTATTTTGTTTTACAGTCTTCAGCAAATAATTGTTTTGGTTACTTTTCTTAAAATGAGTCACTTTCAAAGTCACTGATAAATGGTTCGTACTGTTGACTCTTTTCCCACCGGTGTCTGAAGAGACAAAACAGAAAATCATGATGCAAACAAATAAATCACTAAATTGTTTATTCCAATCAGCAGCAAATTACAGATTATTTAGAATGTGCAAAATTCAAACTGTAAAAAAAAAAAAAAAGAAACAGACAAAACGTGACAAAAAATAAGCAACAGCACAACACAGACTGGATATGATAATCCTTGTGTGATTTTACATGTCGTTTTGTATATACAGCCGTGGACAAAATTGTTGGTACCCCTCTGTTAATGAAAGAAAAACCCACAATGAATGTTGAATTGTGGTTCAACAGAATTATTTTAAAAAACAAACTCATGAAACAGACCTGGACAAAAATGATGGTACTCCTAGAAAAAATTGAAAATGGGCCATAGGGACACAAACATGACCATAGGGACATGTCAAACCAAGATGTGTCCTCTAATTAACATCACAGGTGTCTACAAACTTGTAATCAATCGGCCTATTTAAAGGGTGACAAGTAGTCACTGTGCTGTGACCATTGTGGGCTTTTCTTTCATTAACAGAGGGGTACCAACAATTTTGTCCACGTGTGTGTGTTTGGAGTATTTATTCCTTTAATTTTTGTTTAAATTGTCCAACCTTTGTACATGATTTTAATTCAGGTCCAAAAGCGTTCCACAGTCTGACTCCTTGCACTGAAACACAGTGTTGCTTGGTAGTAGTTCTCAGACCCCAGGGCAGACCCAGAACTCACTGGAGAGACAACATCTCCCAGTTGGTCTGGGAACACCTTGGTATCCTCTCTGAAGATCTGGAGCAGGTGGCTGAGGAGAGGGAAGTCTGGGCTTCTCTGCTTGAACTGCTGCCTCCGTGACCCGGACCTCTGGAAAAGTGGTAGAAGATGGATGGATGGATGTCATGTATGGGAGCATTAATGAATGATACAAAGTCTATAGTGTGGGTTGATTCAGCAAATATTTCACTCTGCGCAGTATTGTGACTGATTTGCATATTTTACCTTTAATATAATTAATATGTGACTTCCAACACAGTTTATTATTAATTATTACACCAAGGATTTTAATTTTGGATACCCTTTCAATCTCTACACAATTTATACTGAGTTTAAATACTGAGTTGTTGTGATGGTGTGAAATAACGTTATCAATAAAATTTAGCCACCGCTGTGTCGCCTTGGTTTCAAGTGTGGGTGGTGTTTTGTGCTTGTATTGCTAAAATATAAAAGGAAGCACTACATCCATCCATCCATCCATCTTCTACCGCTTTTCCGGAGGTCCAGGTCGCGGAGGCAGCAGTTCAAGCAGAGAAGCCCAGACTTCCCTCTCCACAGCCACCTGCTCCAGCTCTTCAGAGGGGATACCAAGGCGTTCCCAGACTAGCTGGGAGACATAGTCTCTCCACCGAGTCCTGGGTCTGCCCCGGGGTCTCCTCCCAGTGGGACGTGCCTGAAACACCTCAAGTGGGAGGCGTCCAGGAGGCATCCTAATCAGATGCCCATACCACCTCAACTGACTCCTTTCAATGTGGAGGAGCAGCGGTTCTACTCTGAGCCTCTCCCGGATGACTGAACTCCTCACCCTATCTCTGAGGGTGAGTCCAGCAATCCTACGGAGAAAGCTCATTTCAGCCGCTTGTATCCGCGATCTCGTTCTTTCGGTCATTACCCAAAGCTTGTGACCATAGGTGAGAGTAGGAACGTAGATTGACTGGTAAATCGACAGCTTTGCCTTAGAACTAAGCTCCCTCTTCACCACAACAGACCGGTACAACGTCCGCATCACTGCAGATGCTGCTCCAATCCGTCTGTCGATCTCTCGCTCCATTTTCCCCTCACTCGTGAACAAGACCCCAAGATACTTAAACTCCTCCACTTGGGGCAGGAGCCTGTCCCCAACCCGGAGAGGACAATCCACCTTTTTCCGGCTGAGGACCATGGACTCGGACTTGGAGGTGCTGATTCTCATCCCAGCCGCTTCACACTCAGCGGCAAACCGTCCCAGCAAGAGCTGTAGGTCATTGCTGGATGAAGCCAACAGGACAACATCATCTGCAAACAACAGAGATGAGATCCTGTGGTCACCAAGCATGACACCCTCCATTCCCTGGCTGCGCCTAGAAATCCTGTCCATAAAAATTATGAACAGGACCGGTGACAAAGGGCAGCCCTGGCGGAGTCCAACTCTCACTGGGAATGACTCCGACCGAGTGTTGGCAATACGAACTAAACTCTCACAACGGTCGTACAGAGACCGAATAGCTCGTAACAACAAGCCCGATACCCCATACTCCCGAAGCACCCCCCACAAAAATCCACGAGGGACGCGGTCAAATGCCTTCTCCAAGTCCACAAAACACATGTAAACTGGTTGGGCAAACTCCCACGAACCCTCAAGAATTCTCGAGAGGGTAAAGAGCTGGTCCGATGTGCCACGGCCAGGACGAAAACCACATTGCTCCTCCTGAATCCGAGGTTCGACCAACGGCCGGACTCTCCTCTCCAGTACCTTGGCATAGACCTTCCCCCAGCCTCCCTGGGGGAAGCACTACAATGGGTCTCAAATATTTGTAATGTGTTCTATTACTGGATGAGTTTAAAGATGAAATACTATACACATATAAACTAAATTCTAATGGTGACTGAACAACTCCCATTCCCCAAGGTGCAAGATACACTATTATGACTTTAAAGGATCACAGAAGTGATCTGATAAAAATAAATAAACAAGCGGTTTATTTTATGGTGGCTATTATTGGATGTGCCATTCATTTTCAATTACTCTGTAATTAATATTCACACAAATAAATCTCAATTCAGTCCCTTTCATATTAAGTGGAAATTGTGCTCCTTTAAATTTGGCACTTTACCTAAACTTTAACTTAAAGTGAGGTAGTCGGATCCGGGAAAAAAATGCTTTTTTTGCATGCATGGAAAGAAAATCCTACAGACATATATAGCGCGATTGTCTGCGAGTGTGAATGACCTGTTCCATGAGCAAATGTACGTTTTTTGGTCCTTGGCTGTTTAAATTGAATTCTTTCCTCCCGAAAATATCATTTTTGAATATTAATTACAGCTAAATGGGAGCAGTTTCGATGCCGACATTTCACATCCTAATATACGTGTTCTATACACCATCGGCTTTTGCGTATCCGACTACCTCGCTTTAAAAAGCAAAAGATTTGACTATAAATATGATGTGTTGTTCACCTGTCACAATACATTGGTGTCAAAACGTTGCCATTCTGAGCAGATCCTGTTTGGACTCTACAATGAAATACACACAAATTAAGTACATGCACAGCACGAAAGTGCAACATGTAAAAAAAAAAAAATAAATAAAATAAACTTTTTACCAGGATTACAACTAGCTTATTTCATCAGATATTGTCCAACACAAAAAAACAACATACAAGGACGGACATAGCATTAAGCTAGGTCATCGTTTAAACACTTAAGTTTTCGTCTGTCCTAAGTGAACTTTCCACTGTTGGAAAAAATAACATAAAGCATGAATATCACATCACTCACCGTCCTGTATATCACAATATCACGGCTTCAACTGCTGAAGTTGGGTGTGTCGCGGCTGCACATTCAATCCAATTCGGGTGGCTGGGTCTAATTCCCGGTGCGTCTCCATGTAATTTCTGGTGCGTCTGTTTGTGCGCACCACTGCAAGCTCAGTCTGCTTCCCTCTGCATTCTCTCATCAGCCGAAACGCACAGGAAACTCTGCTGGACTGCGGTGTTGGATTTCTGCTGATTTCTGTTAAGCCATTCTCTCGTTGTGGTTTATAATATCACTTGTTCGCGGGCTCACTGACGAAAAATTGCAAATGGCGACCAGCAAGCGATTCTCGAAAGTCAGTGTAACGCCCACGTAACGCCCACTCTCATGACGCTACGCACAGACCAATGAATGGCCAGCAGTGGCGTGACGAAACGGGGCCGGTACCCTTCGGACCTGCTTTTTACGGTGCCGAAAAAAGTGTTGGTTAAACTGGAACTGTTCCGAAAAAGGGAACTGTGAGGCCTTTGGGTTCCGAGTGGGAAACCGGACAATGGAGGCCGATCGGGGCCAAACGGGGCCTTTGGGTTCCAAGTGGAAAAGCGCCTTAATTACCCCTGTGGGGGGCTACCCCCCTCAGTCCATTGTTCAGCCCCTCTGTCTGCTTCTGGGTGTGAGATAATGTCCACCCGCAGTGGCTAGTGTCACCACAGCAGCACCGTATTTTGCTGTATCTGTAATAAGAGCTTTTTTCCTTGTAATTCCTCTGCTCCTCCTTTTTTCTTTTGACCACCACCACGACCTTTCATTCTCCCACTGACAGGACACTTATATCCATTTTAATACTAAAAGGAATGCTATTTTTAACCAGCAGCTGAGGAGGTTTGAAGCAAGTGCCGAACAAAGACATATTCACTGACACCACCAGGCAGTTGTGTTCATAGAATTCCATATACATAGTGTAGCAAAGTGGTCTGTGTGCTTAAAATGAGTGTGTCAGAAGGAAGATATTTACCTTAGAGCTTTAATAGGCCCAGATAGATGCCACTGTTGGCCGTGGCACATGCCATACAACAGTGGAAAAAGGGTAACTCGTTGGTAACTTGTTGAAGCTTTACTCTAACTGCTCATCGTCATCATCTTCTTCTTCTTCTTCTTTTAGATTTGATTGGTGGTTGGCAACCAGCTTACAGGTGCATTACCGCCACCTACCGGGTTGGAGTATGGACAAAAGAATAGCGGGAAAAAAACTAAATTCTTTTAATTAACCCAGTTGCACTTAAATATCTTAATAGACCTTCATATATTTCTTTGACTGTTGCTCCTGACATGTTCTCCAAAACAAAACTTAATTCAGACCTTTCCATTACTGCAATCAGGTGATTCCTTTGTTCCTGGTATCACTGATACTCCAACAAAACGTGCTGAACTGTTTCCGGAGAACCACAATGTGCACAGCTGCCAGCTGGGTGTTTACCTATTCTATGTAGCGTTTGGTTTAAAGTCGTGTGTCCTATTCTTAGCCGGGTGATGTGTATCTCTTCTTTCATGTTTCTGCCCACTCCAGTTCCAGAGTTTACCTGCTTTTGAATGTAATAAAGATGTCTTCCTGTGTCTACTGAGTCCCAATATTCTTGCCACTTTTCCTCTATATACTTTTTAATTATTGATTTGCCTTCTGCCTTGCTGAGTGAGATTTCCAGATGTATTGCTTCCAATTTTCCTGATTGTTTTGCTAATAAATCCACATCCTCATTACCCTCTATTCCAACATGGGCTGGAACCCAAAGAAAGTTTATTGTCTGACCTTTATTGTAGAGGTTGTAAATTAAGGAGTGGATTTCTACAGTTAGGTCCGGCTTACATGACTGCAGCGACTGAATACTCTTGAGAGCTGCCCAACTGTCTGAAGCAATGACTGCATTATTTCTATAATTTATCTCTAGCCACTGTAAAGCTAATATGATGGCAACTAGCTCAACTGTGTATACAGATCAGTGATTACTGGTTCTTTTTTTGATAGCTATTTTATATTGATGAATGTATACCGCAGCTCTACTATGACCAGTTGCAGAATCCTTGGAACCATCGGTAAATGCTATCAGTCTATTTCTGAAGTTCTGTTCACTATATAATCTGTTGCTGATTGTGTATGTTGCCTCCTCAGTTGTTGTATTTGAAAATCTACCAGTGGCATCTCAAACAGCCATGGAGGAACAACAGACAACAGGACTGTTGGGCTAAATTCTATGTATTTTAATCCTGCCTGCTCAGCAATGGCATCACTTATCCATCCAAAACTACCAATGTTGGACTCATTGTGGTCCCAGCAATCATTAAGAATAGCTTTTGCAGGATGTGATCTCTTATGCCCCTTCAAATTGATCCAATATGCCAGCATTAATTTGGTTCTTCTTAATCTTAAAGGCATTTCGTCCAGCTCTACTTGGATCGCTGATATTGATCAGGATTTGTCCTTCAATTCACATATTAAATTTGTTTCTAAGACTGCCTTCTATCATTTGCGTAATATTGCCAAGATTAGGAGCATCTTGTCTCAGAGTGATGCTGAGAAACTGATCCACGCTTTTGTTAGCTCGAGATTAGATTATTGTAATTCTTTATTATCAGGCTGTCCTAAAACATCTTTAAAAAGTCTTCAGCTGATCCAAAATGCTGCAGCAAGAGTTTTAACAGGTACTAGAAAGAGAGATCATATCTCTCCGGTTCTGGCCTCCCTTCATTGGCTTCCCATAGAGTTTAGAATTAAGTTTAAAATCCTTCTTCTTACTTACAAAGCTCTAAACAATCAGGCTCCTTTTTATTTAAAAGATCTGATACTACCGTATTATCCTAACAGAGCACTACGCTCCCAAAATGCAGGATTACTTGTAATACCTAGACTCTCCAAAAGTACAATGGGAGGCAGAGCCTTCAGTTATCAAGCTCCTCTCCTGTGGAATCAGCTGCCAATCTGGATTCGGGAGTCAGACTCGATCTCTGTTTTTAAGAATAGGGCTAAAACCTACTCTCTTTTTTTTTGGTTACTTATTTGTACCCGTAGGTAGACTTGGTTTGCAGTCTGGTGACAAGCCACCGGCTGCTGGTCGCTGCGTGCGCGAGTGCCCTAAACCTACATATTTTTGGTATGCGGGAGGAAACCGGAGAAATCCCGGAGTAAACCCGCGCAACACGGGGAGAACATGCAAACTCCACACAGCTCACTGTTGGTCGGGGGCTGGGATCGAACCCACGATCTCATGATCCCCGCGATCCCCCGGCCAAGGGTAAAACTGTGCTGTCACAGTGCTAAACCACTGCGCCACCGTGCAGCCCTTTTTGATATAGCCTACAATTAGGGAGGGATCATGTGTTTCTGAACCCTCCCTTAGTTATGCTGCTAATAGGTTTAGTCAGCCGGGGGACCTCCAGTAATGCACTGGGCCTCACTCCTTTTCTCACTCTCAATGAAATATTTTTTTTTGCTGGTCATTAACATTTGTTTGTTCTCTCCCATAGATTGAGTCCCCATCGTGCTGTTTGCTCTCTACATGTCTGTTCTTTTCTTCTTCTCTATCCCCTCACCCCCCAGCCAGTCGCAGCAGATGACTGCCCCTCCCTGAGCCTGGTTCTGCTGGAGGTTTCTTCCCGTTAAAAGGGAGTTTTTCCTCTCCACCGTCGCCAAGTGCTTGCTCACAGGGGATCGCCTGATTGCTGGGGTCTTTCTGCAACTGTGGGGGTTCCCCCTACAGTTGATAGTGCTATGAGATGACTGTTGTTGTGAAACGGCGCTATATAAATAAAGTTGAATTGAATTGAATTGAATTGAATTGAATATTGGAGAAGTTTTAAATGCACCACAACATATCCTAAGAGCCTTTGTCTGCTCTATATCCAGTTGGTTCTGGTGACAATCAGCAGCTGACATGAATGCAACACATCCATAGTTTCGTGTAGCTCTCATTAGACCTCGATACACCCTCAACAGAGAAGCCCTAGAGGCCCCCCAGTCCCGTCCTGACAGACATCTCAAAATATTATTTATTTTTTTACATTTTCCTTTAGTTTTTTCAATATGCTGCTTCCAAGTTAGTTTCTCATCAAACAACACACCTAAATACCAAACTACCTTTACTTGCTCTAACTCTTGGCTATAAAGTTTTAAAGAAATTTCTTTGTAACTTTTAGAGGAGCAAATTATTCGCGTCTTTGAGACCGATAATTTAAAAGCCCATCGATTCGCCCATTGTTCAACCTGGTCTATTGCCGCCTGCTTTTTCCTCTAAATGTACACAAGATTACGTCCCCTTATCCATAAGGCCCCATCATCTGCATACAAGGCTTTCCCTATTCCACTATCGATTCCTTCAAAAATATCATTAATCATAATATTAAACAAAACAGAGCTACACACGCTGCCTTGGGGGGTGTGGTCTATATTAATCATATATTCCATAACCTACATATGTATAAGCATGTGAGAATGTTTGGTGATTACATATGTAAGGCGACTTCACACCTCAGAACAGGACAAAGAGTCTCAACCGCCAGTGAAGATCAAAGAGCATCCCAGGCACTGCGGTGGAGACCGGAGGAGCTGCCCTGACCCCCCAGGGCCAAGAGGAGGAGTACGAAGACAATGGGGGGATTAAGATAATGAGGGATGTCAGTTTTGGATATGCATGTCTTTTGTTATGTGCGAGTATAAGTTCATAGAGCCGAAGGTGTTCGGTCTCTTTTTCCTTCTTCTGCTGCTGCACTTAGATGAGACTTGTTAGAGGAGCTGATAATAAACTTTGGTTGATATATCACATCGCCTCGTTCTTTCAAGCTCTTCTACACTGGTAACCCTGACGCGAGTATGGACCAGAGGCGTTCCCCCACGATCGACTCATCTGTGGCGACCCAGGCAGACGCCGGCGCCCATGCAGACAGGGGAACAGATGGACGACGTTCCCCCATGGCAGAAGTGATAGAGAGGGCTCAACCGAGCACCAGCGCCACTGAGAGAGCCGAAGCAAGGCACTCTCACCCTGCGGACACAGCAGTGACGGTCTACACAAACGCCGTCACCGTCAACCTGCCGGACTTCTGTCAGGAAGACCCCGCCTCGTGGTTTCTGCAAGGTGAAGCCCAGTTTGCACTTGCGGGCATCACGGCTGACGATACAAAGTTCTATCACATCGTCGCCAAACTCAACGCCGCCACTTCGAGATGTGCGCGGAACATAATCCAACGGCCGCCGGCCCAGGACAAATATGAAGAACTGAAAGCAACCATCATGGCAAGTTACGTCCCCTCAGCCGAGGAGAGAGCCGAGAGGATCCTGGCGGTTTACGGCCACAGAGGAGGCAGACCCAAGGCCCTCATGGAGGACTTACTGCAACTTAAAGAAGAGGACAATGACAACTTCCTCTTCCATTTCATATTCCTCAGTACGCTGCCGCCACACATGAGAGGGACGCTGGCCAACATGCGATGCAGCACTCAGCAAGATTTCCGCACGAAGCTCAACGGCTCGTCAACGCCTGCATGGAGCAGACACCCACAGCAGCATCCGCAGACCTCAACGCTGATGTCCGGAGCCACGGGGAGCCACAAATCACTGAGCAGAGCCAGCCCGCAGTGACAGCGACACGGCCAGGACGCAACAGACGGAGCGACGTTTGTTATTACCACCACCGCTTCGCCGAGAAGGCTTACAAATGCGTTCCCCCCTGCAAATTCACAATTTCGGGAAAACGCCGAAGCCGAGAGCCGTTAACAGCGGCGGTTCTCGGCGAAAAAAGCAAGCTTTTATATGTGACAGACGGACACACCGGCAAGCGGTTCCTTATCGACACGGGAGCTCAACTAAGTTTTGTCATGCCCTCCCAAGCAGACCGGGCCATGGGCCCCCGGGGCAATGGAGCGGTGGCAGCCAACGGCTCCACCATCGACACTTTTGCCGAAAAGAGCCTGCACCTCTGCATCCACGGCCGCAACTACAGATGGACATTTGTTGTAGCGGCGGTGAGTTTTAACTTGTTGGGCGCAGATTTTTTGTGTGCACATGGGTTATTAGTTGATCTAGCGAACAGGCGCTTGGTTAATGCACTGTCCTTTGCTTCTATTCCCTGCTCAGCTCGACTTTCTCCACCACCCGTGCAGGCTAACGTCACCACAGCAGGAGGTAAGTTTGATCAACTCCTCACCCAATTTCCAGCACTCACAATTCCCAAATTCTCAGCCACAGTGGCTAAACACGGGGTTGAACATTTTATTCCCACAACGGGCCCACCCGTATTTGCCAAAGCTCGGCGCTTAGACGCGGCCAAGCTCGCCATAGCTCGGGACGAGTTTACCACCCTCGAAAAATTAGGCATTATCAGACGCTCGAAAAGCCCCTGGGCCTCACCACTTCACATGGTTCCGAAATCCAACGGTTCTTGGAGACCGTGCAGCGATTACTGCAGATTAAACAATGCGACAGCGCATGACCGCTACCCAATCCCTCACATTCAAGATTTTTCACTGCATCTGGCGGGTGCGCGCATTTTTTTCAAAAATAGACCTGGTCCGCGGTTATCATCAAGTCCCAGTTCGAGCAGAGGACATTCCTAAAACAGCTGTAATAACCCCTTTCGGCCTTTTTGAATTTTTGCGGATGCCTTTCGGCCTCAAAGGCGGACGCAGTATTATGCGACCTCCCTTTTGTTTTCGTCTACCTCGACGATATGCTGGTAGCCAGCCCGTCTGAGGAAGAACACGAGCGGCATCTCACTATGGTTTTTCAGAGGCTAGAAGAGCACGGGTTAATAATCAATCCAGCCAAATGCAAATTCGGCGTGTCACAAATTGATTTTTTAGGACACAGAGTTTCTCCGAAGGGGGCAGTCCCACTTCCAGATAAAGTTCACGCGATAAAAAGTTTCCCACGGCCACAAACGGTCAAATCGCTGCAAGAATTTTTAGGAATGGTTAATTTTTACAACCGTTTCCTCCCCCACGCAGCTCAGCTCATGCAGCCCCTATATAACGTGCTCAGAAAACAAAAAGCTTCCAACGCAGTCGAATGGACCCCGGAGCGCGAACGCGCCTTTGCAGAAGTAAAAAGTGCCCTAGCTAATGCCACATTGTTGGTTCACCCCGATCCCTCGGCCCGCATTGCGCTAACCACAGACGCTTCGGACCTAGCTATAGGGGCAGTTGTAGAACAACATGTCAGTGGAATCTGGCAACCTTTGGCATTCTTCAGCAAATCGCTAAACCAAACCGAGCGTAAATACAGCACTTTTGACAGGGAGCTGCTAGCGCTTCATTTATCCATCCGCCACTTCCAGTTTTGGTTAGAAAGGCGGAGTTTCACGGCTTTTGTAGACCACAAACCGCTCACCTTTGCCATGGCTAAAATTTCCGAACCGTGGTCAGGCAGGCAACAAAGACAGCTGGCTGCGATTTCAGAGTTCACCACAGACATTCGACATGTGGCAGGCAAACTTAACGTGGTAGCAGACTGCCTCTCTCGCGCTGTGACATCGTCAGAGCGCGAGGAGACAGATTATACTACCTCAGCCGCAGAACTCTTCGCCAACGCGGACACATACGCAGCACCAATCCATGCAGGAATAGATTATGCAGCCATGGCAGAGGAACAGAGTAGTGACGCGGACGTGCGCGCACTCTTGTCTGGACCAACAGGGTTAAGGCTGGAGGAAAGGGGTTTACGAGACGGCGTCCCCCCCCCCTAATATGCGATATCTCAACCGGCCGACCGCGCCCGTTAGTCCCAGCTACATGGCGCCGCCGTATTTTCGACTCAATTCACTCCCTCGCGCACCCAGGTGTGCGCGCCTCGGTTAAAATGGTCGCCGAGAAGTTTGTGTGGCCTGGCCTGCGCAAAAACGTAAAAGAATGGGCAAAAACTTGCATTTCTTGTCAGCGCGCCAAAATACACAAACACACAAAAGCCCCTCTAGAGCCTTTTCCAATCCCTGCTAGAAGGTTCGACCACGTTCATGTCGACCTCGTGGGACCACTACCTTCCTCCCAAGGCTTCACACACCTGTTAACAATGATAGACCGCACCACGCGCTGGCCAGAGGCAGTCCCTCTGGCTTCAACCACAGCGGAGGAAGTCGCTCGCGTTTTTTTTTGACAAACTGGGTGGCACGTTTCGGCGTCCCATCGGACATCACGTCCGATAGGGGGCCTCGATTTGTCTCGGAGCTTTGGTCAGCCATGTCCAGCAGCTTAGGGGCGACAATTCACCGCACCACCGCTTATCACCCTCAGGCTAATGGGTTATGCGAGCGTTTTCACAGATCTTTAAAGGCCGCCCTCAGAGCCTCACTAACGGATACAAATTGGGTAAATAAACTTCCCTGGGTTTTATTGGGGTTGCGTGCTGCACCCAAAGAGGATCTAGACGCCTCTCCAGCAGAATTAGTTTTTGCACAACCTCTCAGGCTCCCAGGTGAATTTTTACCAGAGAACCCAGAGCCAGGGCATCTTCCAGCCCCGAGGTTTTTAGGCAGCAACGGACCGGACTCTCTCCCCGGACCGGCACATCACTCTTTTCCACGGGTTTTTGTCCCACAAGCTTTAAAGAACGCCAAATTCATTTTTGTTAGGCATGAAGCTTTAAAACCAACTTTCCGCCCACCATACGATGGGCCATTCAGAGTGCTGGAACCTGGTGATAAACACTTTGTGCTTGATTTTGGAGATAGAAAAGAAACAGTCAGCATTGACAGACTTAAACCTGCCTTCTTTTTGAGAGACGAGCCTGCACGGTTGGCGAGAGCACCTCGGCAGGGTAGACCCCCCAAGAGAAAAGACTCAGCCCCCCTGCAGGGAACAATTAATCACTCTCCTCCCCAAGCTGCAGATTCCTTACAGGAAGGTCCCAGCAGGACGCCCGAACGGACCCACAGCAGATTCGGGAGAAGATTAAAACCCAGACGGCACAGGGACTGATGCAAACTACTCAACAGTTGTTCACTAATTGTGCTGTAACAGTTTAGGACTGACTTGTGATTTTACTATTCTGTTATGATTACCACTGAACTCTCTTAGGAGCATGGCTGCTGGAAAGTTTCTTCTGTGGCAAGAGGTGTAGCAGTTAGTATGTCATAGTAATTATCTTAAACTGTGAATTTTTCTATTGTCCTTTTCTTAGTTGTTTGGGGGGGGGCTGTGGTCTATATTAATCATATATTCCATAACCTACATATGTATAAGCATGTGAGAAGGTTTGGTGATTACATATGTAAGGCGACTTCACACCTCAGAACAGGACAAAGAGTCTCAACCGCCAGTGAAGATCAAAGAGCATCCCAGGCGCTGCGGTGGAGACCGGAGGAGCTGCCCTGACCCCCCAGGGCCAAGAGGAGGAGTACGAAGACAATGGGGGGATTAAGATAATGAGGGATGTCAGCTTTGGATATGCATGTCTTTTGTTATGTGCGAGTATAAGTTCATAGAGCCGAAGGTGTTCGGTCTCTTTTTCCTTCTTCTGCTGCTGCACTTAGATGAGACTTGTTAGAGGAGCTGATAATAAAACTTTGGTTTATATATCACATCGCCACCCAAGCTCTTCTACAGGGGGTACCATTTTCAACTTGATATATTTTGGAGCCCTCTCTATCAACTCTTACCCCAATTGTTCTGTCAAACAGGAAATCTAATACCCAATTGTATAATTTACCTTCAATACCAAGTTGACTTAATTTAATCAGCAACCCTTCTTTCCACAGCATGTCATACGCTTTTTCTACATCAAAGAAAACAGCTATCACATTTTCCCTATTTACTTGGGCTTTTCTAATTTCAGATTCCAGGTGCAAAATGGAATCCATAGTATTTCTCCCTTTTCGGAACTCACTTTGAAAAGGAGAAAGACATTCCTTCCTTTCCAAGATGTAATTCAGCCTTTCAGTCACCATTCGTTCCATTGTTTTCCCTAACTGTGAGGTAAGAGCTATTGGCCTATAATTATTGGGATCTGATGAATCTTTCCCTGGCTTTAAGATTGGTACTATAACTGACTGTTTCCATCCCCTTGGAATCTTCCCAGTTTCTCAAACTTCATTAAATAACTTTAGTATTGTTTGAAGTGCACTCTCCTCCATGTGAGACAACATCCTATAACATATGCCATCCTTCCCTGGTGAAGACTGCTTCGTCTTCAGAATGGCCCTTTCAATTCCGATAGAGAGAATGGCAAATCTATCGTGTTTCTTGAAGTATTCTTCCTTATATTTATATGTGGATGTTTGGCTAAAGTGCTTTCCCTGCTTTCTCTAATTGTCTTTGTTAGGTTTTCTGAACTGTGAATCTTCACTAAAGTTTGTGCCAAAAGTTCTGCTTTGTTACCTCTGCCAGGCCGGAGGCCAGGAGGAGGTTATGTTTTTGCCGGGGTTTGTCTGTCTGTCTGTCTGTCTGTTTGTTTGTTTGTCTGTCTGTTGGTTAGCAAGATAACTCAAAAAGTTTTGGACGGATTTCGATGAAACTTTCAGACGTTGTTGGAAATGGTACAAGGAAGAACTGATTAAATTTTGGGGATGATACGGATCACCTTCTTGATACAGGAATTTTTAAAAGATTCTTTAACATTGTGAGATACGGCTATTTTCAACATGTGTGCAGGGGCAATAGAGGGCACTGGTTGTCGTGTCTGATGAACACAAACTCCGCCTTCTTCAAAGTTTTAGGCACAAAAGCACGCGGAAAACTGTGGTGGGCAGGGCCCGCCAGCGTGCCTGTGTTTGCGCCACGCTGCAAAAGTTGACACGGGCAGCTGTCCGCCGCCGGATTATTTGGCACAAATTCCCCGGGCAGCCATAGGGGCTGCGCAAAAACCAGCTCTCTGCCGGGGAAGCTTCAAATCCACTTTTTTTCCGCGGAGCGCAAACCCAGTAAAACCCACGCCAACCTGTCTACCCAATTTGCATCCGTCAAAACAGTGGTGGCCCGGGCCCGCCAGCGTGCCTGTGTTTGCGCTACGCTGCAAAAACTGAGACGGGCAGCTGTCCGCCGCCGGATTATTTGGCAGAAATTCCCCGGCCAGCCATAGGGGCTGCGCAAAAACCAGCTCTCTGCCGGGGAAGATTCAAAAACCTCTTTTTTTCCGCGGAGCGCAAACCCAATAAAACCCACAGCAACCTGTCTACGCAATTTGCATCCGTCACTGAAGCCCTGAGTGCTGCTTTCAGTGATCTATGAAAACGCTCGCAGCCTGGGACTTTGCACATGAAGGAGATGGACACAACACCAACACTTCAGTTTATTACCTCCGCCAAGGAGGTAATGCTTTTACTACTGAACCACTAATCCTATCATTGTGAATCCAATTGCTAGACATATGTTTTCATGGTCAAGGAATATGAAAACGTACACACAAACACTGTACGGGGGGGAACTGTGGCGCTTGGCGGAGGTCTGCACTCTCCGAGTGCTTTTCTAGTTTATATTAGTGATAGCCATTTCCCCATTACTCTCCAACACTGGTATTTTGTACTCTCTTCTAATACCACTCATTTTCTTAATCATTCCCCAAATATCTGATAGTTGTGTTTTTCTGCCTATAGTATTACAATACTGTCTCCAAAATAAACGCTTAGCTGTTTTAATTGTTTTCCTGACGATTGCCTGACAACGTTTGTACTCAATCACTGCTTCCAAAGTGTGATGCTTTTTCACTTGTCTGAATGCCCTATTTCTGTTTTTAATAGCTTTATTATAATTATCATCCCTCCAAGGAAGATTCTTTCATTGTCTATAGCCTGTACTTTTTGGTATTGTTTGATTTGCTGATTCTATTATAATCGCACTAATACTTTTACTAAATTTCTTCCCATCAATAATGTCCTCATTATGTACTGTAGCTACTCACATCTAGTCTTACCCAGATATTTAAATTTATCCCAATCTGCCTTATCTAATTTCCATCTTGTGCCATATTGTATCCCTTCCCTTCCCACTTCTAGACCAATTTTAACTCTTATTGGGTAATGATCACTACCATTGGCTTTACAGACGTGGACAAAATTGTTGGTACCCCTCTGTTAATGAAAGAAAAACCCACAATGGTCACAGAAATAACTTGAATCTGACAAAAGTGGTAATAAATAAAAAGTCTATGAAAATTAACCAATGAAAATCAGACAATGCTTTTGAATTGTGGTTCAACAGAGTTATTTTAAAAAACAAACTCATGAAACAGGCCTGGACAAAAATGATGGTACCCTTAACTTAATATTTTGTTGCACAACCTTTTGAGGCAATCACTGCAATCAAACGATTTCTGTAACTGTCAATGAGACTTCTGCACCTCTCAGCAGGTATTTCGGCCCACTCCTCATGAGCAAACTGCTCCAGTTGTCTCAGGGTTGAAGGGTGCCTTCTCCAGACGGCATGTTTCAGCTCCTTCTACAGATGTTCAATAGGATTTAGATCAGGGCTCATAGAAGGTCACTTTAGAATAGTCCATTGTTTTGCTCTTAGCCATTCTTGGGTGTTTAGCTGTGTGTTTTGGGTCATTATCCTGTTGCAAGACCCATGACCTGTGACTGAGACCAAGCTGTCTGACACTGGGCAGCACATTTCTCTCTAGAATACCTTGATAGTCTTGAGATTTCATTGTACCCTGCACAGATTCAAGACACCCTGTGCCAGATGCAGCAAAGCAGCCCCAGAACATAACAGAACCTCCTCCATGTTTCACAGTAGGGACAGTGTTCTTTTCTTGGCATGCTTCATTTTTGCGTCTGTGAACATAGAGCTGATGTGCCTTGCCAAAAAGTTCCGGTTTTGTCTCGTCTGTCCATAGGACATTCTCCCAGAAGCCTTATGGCTTGTCAACATGCAGTTTGGCAAATTCCAGTCTGGCTGTTTTATGATTTGTTTTCAACAGTGGTGTCCTCCTTGGTCATCTCCCATGAAGTCCACTTTGGCTCAAACAACGGATGGTGCGATCTGACACTGATGTACCTTGACCTTGGAGTTCACCATGAATGTGTTTAGAGGTTGTTCTGGGCTCTTTTGTTACCATTCGTATTATCCGGCTCTTCCATTTTTCATCAAGTTTCCTCCTGCGGCCACGTCCAGGGAGGTTGGCTACAGTCCCATCCATCCATCCATCCATCCATCCATCCATCTTCTTCCGCTTAATCCTTTTCGGGTCGCGGGGGGGCTGGAGCCTATCCCAGCATCTTTGGGCGAGAGGCAGGGTACACCCTGGACAGATCGCCAGTCCATCGCAGGGCCAACACAGAGAGACAGACAACCATTCACTCTCACAGTCATACCTAAGGACAATTTAGAATCCCCAGTTTGATGCCAATTAACCTAACTTGCATGTTTTTGGCATGTGGGAGGAAACCGGAGAAATCTCAGAGTAAACCCACGCAGACACGGGGAGAACATGCAAACTCCACACAGATCACTGTTGGTCGGGGGCTTGGATCGAACCCAGGATCCCCCGGCCAAGGGTGAGTTGTTGTGCTGCCGCAGTGCTACAGTCCCGTGGCTCTTAAATTTCTGAATAATGTATGCAACTGTAGTCACAGGAACATCAAGCTGCTTGGAGCTGGTCTTACAGCCTTTACCTTTAACATGCTTGTCTATAATTTTCTTTCTAATCTCCTGAGACAACTATCTTCTTTGCTTCCTGTGGTCCATGTTTAGTGTGGCACACACCATGTCACCAAACAGCACAGTGACTACTTGTCACCCTTTAAATAGGCCGACTGACTGATTACAAGTTTGTAGACACCTGTGATGTTAACTAGAGGACACATCTTGGTTGAACATGTCCCTATTGTCATGCGGTGACCCTCGCGGGCCACCATAAGATGCCAAAAGTCGCCAGAGAGTTTTGCATTGGTGTTTATTTTAACAAGACAAGACGAGAACACAAAGCTATGAGCCACTGTGGGCAAAAAACACACACTACAGGGTATAAGAGGTCGTAGGGCTAACCCCAGCTACTACGACCTTAACTATGAACAAGACATGAACAAGGATAAGCACGAACCTGACATGACGAGGACCAGGAATGATTGACGATACTCCAGCATCAACCAGCTGTCAGCGCCCGCTAATAAGCCGGCAGCTAACGAGCGTTGATACCGAACAGCTGATCGACCTTGACAGCCGGAAACCCACCAAGCGCTATCACAATAAGAGCCCGGTGGAGCCAGAATGTAATCCACAGCTGTCAAGGCCGGCAGAGATGATACATGGCCCGAGCGCGGACAAGATCGGCGCTCGGGTCATAACACCTATGGTCACATTATTTTAAATCTTTTCTACGAGTACCATCATTTTTGTCCAGGCCTGTTTCATGAGTTTGTTTTTTAAAATAATTCTCTTGAACCACAATTCAAAAGCATTGTCTGATTTTCATTGGTTAATTTTCATAGAATTTTTTATCTATTACCACTTTTGTCAGATTCAAGTTATTTCTGTGACCATTGTGGGTTTTTCTTTCATTAACAGAGGGCTACCAACAATTTTGTCCACGTCTGTAAACTTTTTGAATTTTTGCCCATTTGATATTAAACTCCTGGGATTCCATTGCAGAATCGTGATTACCATTATGATCCACCAGCTAATGATGTCTGTGAACTTAAAGATCTCCCACTTAGCAGGTCCTCAACTGCTTCCCAATGTAGCCCCTTAATACAAGATATTTTTCTGCTGCTTTCACAATGATTTTGATTTTTTCTGTTTTCTTGGAAGTCTGCGCAGTGCAGTTTATCACATCTACCGCAAATAAGATAAAATTATTTTCCTTCATAACCAGAGTATCTTCCTTAATTCTACTGCATGCCCTGCAAGCCTGCACACTTTCCCTGTTAGAGTCCACTCCCACTTTTTTAGCTGGCACCTTTTCCGCAGCTTCTGCATATATTAATCCCTGGAAAACTTTTACCTGCTGAATTTCTGCTGCTCTTTTGCTGGCTTCACAGCCTCAGTAGGCAGAGCTATGTTCACCACCACAGTTACATCACTTTAATTTGGCTCCTCTTTCACATTTTCCATACTCATGTTTGCCGGAGCATCTGGCACATCATGTCTACCTTTGCATATTGCTGCTACATTACTACACTTTTGACACTTGAAACATCTGAGCATGTTTCATGGAGGAGAAATGTACAGTCTGACTTCATAACTCATGTAACCAATGTACACCTTTCTTGGCAGTCTTGTTTCATCAAATTTTAACATTACAGACAAACTTTATCACATTTTTCACCATTTCTGTTAGTTTTCAGTCTTTGTACCTCTGTCACTTTTGCTCCAGTTAAGTTTTTCATTTTTTCATCAGTTGAGACAGCCATTGAAATGCCCGATATAACTCCTCTCATTACCTTCTTTCCTTCCATTATTGAACCCTGTGTGGCGGGTTTGGGATAACCCCCACAACAGACTAAGGACAGACAGCTCGCTACTTCTGGTTTTTTCCGCTGCACTACTGAGATGTAATGTGCCATTCATGCATTGTGATGTTAATGTGCCATTCATGCATTGTGTTCATGCGTCCTGTCCTTACTGTGACCTGGAGACTGAGATCAATATGTAGATGTGCCTTGTAACCTCTTTGTCCTGCAGCTGGAGCAGAGGCCAGCAATCTACCTATTGTTATGTATGTCTCTCATATGCTAATGCCCATACCAACTGCTGTGAATGCTCTTTCATGTATTGTTGTAACTGGGTATATATGCTGCACGATTCTGTAACTCATTCTCTCACTCTCACTCCTGCATCTGCTGCTGACACGCACACGCTGTGTCTCTTCTCTGAGAGCCTGAGGATCCCGCTCCGGTCTGCTCACACTTGGGCTGGAGCGGGGATCCTGTGACGGCGGTGTGATTTAATAAACCTGCTTAAAACCTTCACCAACGCTGCTTTATTTCATGCCGCCGCACTGGTGACCCTGATAGAAAGCACACGTTTTGTGCGACGCAACCTTCTGGTCTGGACAGCTACACTGGTGAACCATTCTTCATGATGAGATCTGCACGTCTGAGATCTGCTCATCCACGCTGGACCGGCCGCGCTCGCAGCTCCTCCACACGAGAGCGCATGCACCTCGTCCCCTCTCCACGACGGCGACCTCCAGGGCCGGCGGAGAACGCAGCACGTGGACCTGAACGCACCATGGCCAAGCGAGTGACAAAGATCGTCTCCTCCCTCTCACCGCTCCAACGCATCTGCACGAGCCCGAGGGACAAAGATCGTCTATTTCCTCTCACCGCTCCAACGCACCATGACCAATCTACAGCCACAGCTCAACTTGGATATTATCGGCACCGCCTACGCTGATCTCCACCAAGATTCTTGACCCTGACTCGCTTCCCCAGCGGCCCACCCACGCACAGAACCCCGGCACACGCACCGGGGAGATACCAGGACGGCGCACCACGCACGGGACAAATACAGCTCTTCAGACCGCCATCGTCCTTCGCCGCTGCACACAGAACCTTCAGGGCTGCTCACACACCTGAAGCAAGCACGCAGCTCGCTCACAGGATTCTCTAACGGTCTCAGCCACGGCACACAAGGGGATTCAGCCGTCAGCTTTTCCCGAAGGCTTTAGGGCTGCGCCCGCACCTAATGTCGACACGCCAAGTCCCTCTGCTTTTGTTTCCTTTTTTTTCTTACAGCCGCTACGCAGCCTCGCCGCTCCTGTTTTTCTTCATGGCCGCGAGAGGAGTCAGAGACTAATTTTTCTTCTTGTGACCTCCACACGTTCAACGGGACAGCCCCTCGACATCGCGAAACAGCAAGCAATTTTTGCGCGGCCCGGACGATTTCACCGTCCCCGGCCGGCATTTACTACCCCCCACCCCCCTCCACCTTTGCCTGCACAGAGCTTTTCCTGCTCTCTGCCAAAGCTATCGAGGTCTCGGCCCCCTGCCGAGCCCTCTGGGGGGGAGCAGTGTGGCGGGTTTGGGATAACCCCCACAACAGACTAAGGACAGACAGCTCGCTACTTCTGGTTTTTTCCGCTGCACTACTGAGATGTAATGTGCCATTCATGCATTGTGATGTTAATGTGCCATTCATGTATTGTGTTCATGCGTCCTGTCCTTACTGTGACCTGGAGACTGAGATCAATATGTAAATGTGCCTTGTAACCTCTTTGTCCTGCAGCTGGAGCAGAGGCCAGCAATCTACCTATTGTTATGTATGTCTCTCATATGCTAATGCCCATACCAACTGCTGTGAATGCTCTTTCATGTATTGTTGTAACTGGGTATATATGCTGCATGATTGTGTAACTCATTCTCTCACTCTCACTCCAACATCTGCTGCTGTCACGCACATGCTGTGTCTCTTCTCTGAGAGCCTGAGGATCCCGCTCCGGTCTGCTCACACTTGGGCTGGAGCAGGGATCCTGTGACGGCGGTGTGATTTAATAAACCTGCTTAAAACCTTCACCAGCGCTGCTCTATTTCATGCCGCATTACCACACCTTTGACACTTGAAACATGTGAGCATGTTTCATGGAGGAGAAATGTACAGTCTGACTTCATAACTCATGTAACCAATATACACCTTTCTTGGCAGTCTTGTTTCATCAAATTTTAACATTACAGACAAACTTTATCACATTTTTCACCATTTCTGTTAGTTTTCAGTCTTTGTACCTCTGTCACTTTTGCTCCAGTTAAGTTTTTCATTTTTTCATCAGTTGAGACAGCCATTGAAATCCCCGATATAACTCCTCTCAGTACCTTTTTTCCTTCCATTACTGAACTCTGCACATTTTCCCCCTCCATATTAATGATTCTGATTGCTTTTCCTTGTTGAACACTATCTTTACATGTGACTAGTAATGAACCACTATGAAGAATTCTTGCATTTAAAACTTCTCCAAGTAACTTGTTAATTGCTTTTGTGAGCTTAATTGGATTCCACTCACATAATGATGACCCTTCCTGAGTAATGTAAAAATTCATTTGGACAGGTCGCAGAATCTTTTCAGTTAACCAATCAATAATCACAGAAGAAATACTTTTTCTTGGTTTATCTTTTTATTGAAACATGCAGGGAGTCAGAGAACACAGCCGTGGATCTTTTGCAGCCCCCTCTGGTGAAAGGCCCAGAACAAAGGAATCCACAGCTACATATAGGCTTAACGTTACTGGGCGTTTCCCTGTAACTTTCCAACAATACACTGGCCATTGTCCAAACTTGTTAGAACTGGCCCTCTCAGCATTATCTTCTCCAGATGTCTCCTCGCTTTTATGGCTTCCACTTCAGTCCTATACGACCCCTATGCCCATATATGGAGGCAGGAACAGAGACTTCTTTGTAGAGCTTGTGTGTGCAAGTAACGTGTATGTGTAAATGGTGTATGTGTGTGTGTGACTTGTGTGACTGGTCTCTGTCTGTGTGGAGCTAAATAGATATGTGTATGCAAGCACTTTGTGTTATATCTAGCTAACTAATCTTCACTATTTATTTATTATAACAGTAAGCTTAATTATTACTTTACACTCCTGTTTATTCCAGAATTGTTCATCTTCTGATTCATCAGCACTTAATAATGCTCTTGATTGCTTTCCTTTATGCTTATGTTTGCTTCTTTTAGAGTCCACCAAACTCCAAACTTCCTCTTTCCCGCTTCCAACCTCCATTCCTCCCAGTTCACTCACTGTTTCATCTCCTTCAACTACCTGTTCTGCCATCTCCTGTCCATTCACAACCCGGTTGTGTCACCGCCTCCTACTCTCCCAGTCTTCAGCTCGGCAATACACATCTCCTCTCGTGGCTGCCATGTCCACCATCCATGAAGTGCTTCCTCAGCAGCACTGTTGACCTCCACCTACTAAAACTCTCCAGTCTAACTTCTCATCTGCTTCTGCTGCTCCTTTTGATTCACAGCCCTGTGGTGCATTCAGTGTACCTCAGACAACACAAAAGTACTGAACAATAACACAGGTCCAACACAAGCAGTCCACACCATGGCCAGCCCACTGGGAATTGTCTCGCTCTTCCTGAGGGCCAGTCCACATGCCTGTACATGGATTCATTAGAAGCAGGTCCTAAATGGATGAGGAAAAAAATGTGTAAATTTATGAAAAGAGTCACAGCTGTAGTAGAAAAAAATCTTGCAAGTTATTTTGTCTGTTGATTAGACTATTTTTGCTAAAGTAACTTAGTAGATACTTTCTTGCTATTAATATCACAAGGTAGTGTCATGTTTGGGAATGTGGAAGGAACTGACAGAGAGCGTCTTGCTGGGAACACAAAGTTTATTACATAAAACCTTAGTACTGGTACAGAGTAACGTTGGTTGGGAGGTCGAGTGCCAAAGAGAGAGGAGAGAGAGGCTGGAAAATGGCCGTCCCTTACCTTTATATGTTCGGCGTGATGACATCATCGAGCACCCCCCTCCCCCCCGGAAAGACAGAGAAACACAATCAATTAGCCCTCCCCAATTTGGTAAATGTAAAATAACAAAACTATCTAGAGCCAGCGGGTGGACTACCGCGTGACACGGCGTGGCTCAGTGGTTTATTATGTCACTCCTGTTGGCAGCCGTGCCCCTAGCTAAAAAGTCCTTCTTTTTATTGAGGAAGGCAGTTCAGTTCAAGGAGCCATGAGGCAAGCCCATGGTGGATGTGCCCCTGGAGGCACCAGCTGCAGTGGACCTGGGCACCATCCCGCTGGAGCCACGGCTCGCTCATCAGCAACGTCCCAGCCAGGATCCCACACAAGCTGGATCAGCTCCAATGCTGCATCTTGATCCGCGGCAGTTGCTCTTACCTTCCGCAGACGGCTGGCTTGCCATCTCGAACCATCAGCCATTTGGACGGCAGCTGGTCTCAGCTGCGCAGCGATCTTCATGGGTGTCGATGATGTTGATGATGTTGACGATGTTGAGGCTGACTGCGGGTCCGGGCGTTCAGATCTGCAGACCCGAACCCAATCCATCACTGCAAGTGGTGCTCTGATCGGCTTGAGTTGGCATTGTGGTTGTGATGGTGTGGCTCTCACATCTGCTGTGGGGCATCCACCAGGCTGTGGTGATTCTGCTGAATTCTGTTGGGTCACAGACTCCTCATCCTGTAGCTCAGCAGCGGCTCCTAAAGGTTGATGTCGGGCGTAGATTCGAAAGCAGTCTGGTGGCTCTACTATTCGTTGAATCGTGGTCCCTTCATAATGCAGCTCAGCAGTGGCTCCTGAAGGCTCATGCCAGGCATGGATTGAGAAGGTGTCTGGTATTTCTGCTGCATTTTGTTGGGTCACGGAGTCTTCATCCTGCAGCTCAGCGGCGGCTCCTTGAGGCTGGTGTCAGGCGTGGATTCAGAAGTAGTCCGACCTCTTCTACCCCTCTCCTGGGAAGTCTGGTCGTGGCGATGTATTGCTGTCACCTTTGATAGAACCTGCGCTGGGTTGTCATGTCCCGGGGTTCCCGATAGATGTGGGTTCCCTCTACTGCAGCTCTGCAGCGGCTCCCTGAGGCTTATGCTGGGCGAGGATCTGAGGCGAGTTTTGTCTGTGCTCTCTCTCTGTGCTGTGTTCACTCTCTGTGCTGTGCTCTTCGGCTGTACCCACGGCTGCAAAATCATACTCTCCCTCCTGTGATGAGGCTGCAGCTTGCAAACACTCATGCTGTGCGGGAACTGGCTCCAGGTCCAGCATGGCTGCGGACTGGGACCATTGTGGCTGCTCCGGTTCTGCTGGGCTCTGTTCGGTGTGTGTTGCGAGGCAGGGAGCGGCTGCATCCATGTTTGTGTGCATCGGACTCAAGCTGTAGTTGTTCATACTGAGTTCACCACTGGACCGTTGCGCTGTGGTGCCCTGCAGTGCCCTGCAGTCCCACGGTGTCTACCTCGGGGCCCTCCCGAGAAGACGTGGGATCGGTGGGCTCAGCAACCGTCACCACCGTCTGTACCAGTGGGGCTGACTGTGGAGAGCATGGGCAGGGGCCCTCTAGCGGCGATGCTACCTGGGCCACCATCTCCAGCTGGGCCACTAATTCCATCGCCTCTGTCTCAGATATGAAGTGTATGTTATATAGTATTATATAGTACTTGGCATCCTGGCAGAACTAAAAACAATATCTGTCACAGGTCTGTGGTGGACCACTCCCAGTTACACAGGGTGAGACTGGACATCCTGGCAGATAACCACATCTGTCACAAGGTCTGCGATGGACTGTGCCAGTCGGTGCATTGTGACATGCACTACACAAAGAGCAGAGATAAACAAACTTTTCATCTGGTCAGTCACTGCAACAGATACTGGAGTCAGTTTGTGTTGGCTTGTCCTTGCCACTGACATTACCTTTATCTGCCAAGAATGTGCTGCTAGTCCAGCAAAAGCTAGCAGTACTCAAATACTTTGCAAGCAGTTTCATGAAATGGTCAATCAAAAAGCAACTCATACCGGCTCGGACGCCGCCCGGGCTTACAAAGTCCACGCTGATCTGTTCACACTCCGACAGGGAGCGAAAAGTAAGCTAGGAGCAGGAAGACAAAAGAGGAAAACAGCAACCTTGTGTGTAGCAGAATGGAATGTACGCACTCTGTTGGACAGAACATCACAGCGCCCAGAAAGACAGACCATGCTTGTGGCCCTGGAAATGAACAGGTACAATGTAGATATAGCTGCACTTAGTGAAACAAGATTGCCTGGATATGACAGCTTGGAAGACCATGGGTACATCTTCTTTTGGAGTGGGAGATCAACTCAAGAAAGGAGAGAAGCAGGAGAGGGCTTTGCAGTTAGAAAGGAGATAGCAGCAATGCTTGATGAGGAACCGGTGCCAATCAATGACAGGATAATGACTATGAGATTCCCACTACAGCGGAAGATGTATATGGGGCATATACACTCATCAGTGTATATGCCCCAACATTGACCAACACAGAGGAGGTGAAGGAAGAGTTCCACAGTGATTTACGTGAGACTATCAGGCATGTACCGACTGATGACAGGCTGATACTCGTTGGAGATTTTTTTTTTGTAATTTGAATTTTATTGGGTTTTCAATTTAGAAAATAAATCAAACAAACAAACAAACAAAAAACAAAAACAAACAAACAAACAAAAAGAAACATCAAAAACAAATATTCCCAGTGAGAGGATAAAACATTCCATTTCCACCCTAATACTCCTAAGATGATTGGCTTAATCTACAACACCTATAAAGGTAAGATAGGATCCCCACTTATTATAAAAGCTGTCCATCCTGTCCAAAAGTTTATATGAAAGGCGTTCTAGTGCAGCAAGCTTGCCCAACTCCCTGAGCCACTGAGCTACGGGTGGGGCAGAGGAAGATTTCCAATAAGAAGTGATCAACTTTCGGCCCACCATCAGAGCAGTCTGAATCCACTCGGCATCAGAGATTGGGTCCTGAATAGTTGATGGATCCCCAAGGACAAAAAATCTCTGAGTAAATGGCACTTCTTGCTTAACAATTATCATAATATGTCTATGGATCTGCAACCAAAAGTCCTGTATTACCGGACAACTCCAGATCATATGGATTAATGTCCCCTCCCCCTGTAGACATCTCCAACAGCTTGAAGAATGAATGAGATTCGCTCTCAACATTTTACGAGGTGTCCAGTAAAATCGATTCAAAATTTTAAATTGAACAAGTCTGGTTTTCAATTCCCTAGACACTTTCTTCCCATTCTTTAAGATATTTGCCCATTCAACATCAGTAAATTGTGAATTCAGATCTTTTTCCCATACGTGTTTAAGGGATGAAGAATCTTTATTTGAGCTCTTAAGGAGCATTAAATAGAAATTTGAGGCCTTACATCTTTTACCACAGGAACTCAATGCCTGGATGAGCCAATCTGCATCAGGAGGAGGGGTAGTTGCAGATCCAAAGACTTGACACTGTCACCATGGGGTGAGATGCCGTCTCAGCGCTCAGCCCATGTTTTCCTTCACCCCTGCTTCTCATTGAGCAGCATCTCAGCAGGCTCCCAGCTGGCAGCATTATGGACGGCTGGGGCCAATTAATCCTCATCAGCTGGGGCGCTGCCAATGAGAATAAATAGGAGCAGCCTCGATGACTCGGGGCTGCGACATAAGCACTGCTAGGCTGAAGCCCCTTCGTCTGGTGTCAGCCTCTACTCCCCTTACAGCATTCCTGTGATTGTAACCCTCTGTGAGTATGTACGCCTTGTTACCCCTATGTCCGGTACGAGCTCCCTGCTCCTGCGCTGTGCAACCTGTGAGTGTACCTCTGTACGAGTATCTGTGCTATCCTCCTCCCTCATCCCTCACCTTTAATAAAACATCACGACTCACTGGCTCGCCCTTGGCTCTTATTGCGTGGCTCCCTAGAGCCGTGCGTGACAGTATGTCGCAGCCAGACGAGTTACCGGCGGCCGTGAGTCACTGTGGAATTGTACCTTTCTGTCCGGGTGTCAGCGCTGCTAGCATGCCGTTTCCCAGGAGTCACTCCCGGCGCCAGGGCGACGAGCTGAGGTTCATCTTGGGGGCTGTCGACGGGACGCTCTTCACCCTGCACGACGCCTCCAACGCGAGACGCTGGCATCCGGGCCGTGCTGAGGAACTCCTGGACTGTTACCCTCATTCTGTGTTCCATCTCGAGGACAGTGCCAGGATAGACGCCACAGGTACACAGCGAGAGAAGCTCCGCGGGTTGGATGGAAATCCCGGCAGGAAGCCGAAGTGGATGACGTTGCCCCCCGCTTCGGGATCCCGTTCCTGCTGCCATTCCAGTCCGGGAGTTCGCGCCAACCAGAGGGCTTCCCCCGACCTGCGCCACGTCACTCGGGATTCCCTTCAAGGAGCCGCAGCTGACAGCAGTTACGTCTGGGGCCGAGTGGCTGTCGCGAGCTCCACTGTGTGTCCTGTCACCATCTTCAGGCATGTGGCGGCGGCAGTGAGATTGGTGGAGAGGACTCCAGGGCTACGAAGCTTTCCCGTGCTCGACGCCTTCCTCGCCTCAATCTCCGCTCAGGAGCGGCGATTCCTGGGTTCCCCCCTCGCTTCGTCCCCTGGGAATAGCCGTCATCACATCGCCGAGTCACCTCTGCATGAACCTCGTCCGGATCCAGTTCTGGGCTGCCGCCAGGACCGTTCCCCCCACGCAGCTGTCACCTCCTCGTCTCGTCAGTGTGGAGATTTCACAGCCTCGTTCCCTGAGCCTCGTTCCCCCGCTGTCATTCCTGGACATTCGGGCTGGCTCACCCCGGCTGTTTCCCCCTCCTCCTCGACGCGCTTCCTGACTGCTGTGTGTGCCTGGAATTCCGGCCTGGTGAGCTCTCTGCTGGAGACAACGCGAGCGATCCTCAGACGATTTCCCGGGGGGTCCTCCGTTATCGCCGGGCGGGGAGAAGAAGAAGCAGTATCCACCACAGCAGGTGATATTCAACCTCCAGGAGGCAGGCAAGTCATAGTTTTTTCACATCTGCTTAATGATTTGCTCTGTCACATTCCTGGAGGAGGAGTTCAGGGTTCGCAGCTCCCTAAACTCCCCCCACCTGCTGTAACCTGTGTTCCTAATCCTGCATCCTCTGTGTCTCTCTCCACCGAGCGATCCCCGGCTCCGGGTCAACGTGGTGGGATAAGGAGAGGGCCTGTGGTTCCGCAGCTACACTGCGGACGGAGGAGGGGGACTGACTGCTGCGTGGAGTCTGCGCCGACGACTGAGCGTCCCCGGGTCTCCACGGAGGAGCGGTTCGGTCTAGCGGGACGAGATTCTTCTGGCTTCACGCCGAGTGGATCGTCGGCGGGGTTACCGGAGCTGGAGGAACCTCAAGCTGCGCTGACCATCGTGCTGGCTGCGGGGCCCGACGCGGCTGGATGGGAGCCTGACAACGACCTCCTGACGACGGATCCTGGATCTTCGCAGTCCTGGACGGCGTCAGAACCCGAGATCAGGCGAGTGCTCTCCTTTCTTTTCTCCCTTTATATCTTTGAGCACTTCAGCCTGTCTCTAGGGGAGATGAGCCGGGCGCAGCCGCCTGCTGCGTCTGAGCTCGTCTCGCCGGGTTCTGGCGCTGCCGGTGATCCTGATCCCGGTTCTGTTTTCTCTTCTGAGCCTTCTTCCAGGGTCACCGGCGAGGAGTTGCTGTTCCTCGTGGTGCTGGAGGGTCCAGGTTCAACGTTGGAGGTCGGTTCTGGAGCGGTGTCCAACGTGGGTTCGCCCGAGACCCAATCGGGGTCCAACGTGGGTGCTGCTCCAGCGGCGTCCAACGTGGGTTCGCCCGAGACCCAATCGGGGTCCGACGTGGGTGCTGCTCCAGCGGTGTCCGACGTGGGTTCGCCTAAGGCCCGATCGGGGTCCGACGTGGGTGCTGCCCCAGTGTTGTCCAGGTCCGGTGAGGAGGTGGCCGCTTCCCTGCGGCCTGACGCTCGTCGCCCTCGTCATCGGCTCTCCCCTGAGCCTCTTCCACCGGGACCCGTTTTGACCCTTCGTCCGTCTCAACGGTCCTGGTGGTTGAGTGATGCGGGTCGACGACCCGACCCGCAAGACTTTCGGTTCGGTGATCTGGTTCCCCCCGACGATCTGTGTTTGCCTCTGGGTGGCCTGGTTCGGCTGCCGGTGGACTGGGTTCCTGGGATCTGGGTCCGGAGTTCGCCATCCGAACATTTCCCTTTCCCCGGTTCGCCAACTGGACAATGGGCGGGGAGACCTCCGGAGCCACCTCGGCCATTTTGGACTCTTCCTGTCATATTCCTCGGGTGCCGCTTATTTTTGTTATGGTCACTCGGGTGAAATATTTTGTCCTTTTGGTAAATATATATTCATAGTGCTGTGTATTGTTTTTTTTCCCATATTAACCGTACTCAGCATCTTATCCCATTGTTCTTATGTACCTGTCACCAGTGTTTCCCTAGGTGGCCCCCCGTATATTTGCTGCCGTGTATTGTGTTCTCTCCTTATCAACCGTACTTGGCATCTTACCTCATTATCTTGTGAACCTGTCCCCATTTTTCCTCTAGGGGACCTCCTGTAGATTTCGCGCTGTGTATTGTGTTTTCCCCTTAACCATACTCAGCTTTTTACCTTATTGTTGTTCTTTTACCCTGTCACCGTTATTCTCCTAGGTGTCCCTCTTTGTATTTGGCGCCGGGTATTCTGTTAGCTTTTTATTTACCGGTGCATGTCATTCCCATTATTTTTGTCCTGTTGGTGGATATGTATTCATAGTGCTGTGTGTTTTCCATTTCCCGTACTCAGCATTTTCCTTTTTGTGCCTTGTTTTTAGCTTTGTCTGTGCATTATAGAGTTATGTGTTTTGTTTTCCATCTTACCATGCTCTGTAGTTGTCCGTTGTCCCAGTCACTTTCACTCCTTTAGGTGACTGTGCGTGTTGAGATATATATATATATATATATATATATGGTGCTGTGTATTGTGGGGTTTTTTTTCCTCCCTCTTCTTTACCCGTACTCAGCGTTTTTTATCACTCTTGTCCTGTTCTTAGTTTTGTTTGCATTATGGAGTAGTGTTTGTTCTGTTATCCACACTCTGTAATTGCTTTATCCGTTTTTTGTCATTCTTTTGGTGGGTTATCTGTTCCCGTGTCCTGTATTCTCCCCATCTGTGCCCTGGTTTTTCTTTTTTCTCTTTTTTGGTGCGATGTAGAGTACTGTATTTGGGTTTTTTTTTTGCCCTGTTACCCTACATTGGTCTGTTGGTGTTGTCCTCCCCTTTGCTTCTTCCCCTCCGGTCCTGCCTCCCTTCCTCCCACCCTAGGTGGGGGGGGGGGGGGGGCTGGGATGTTCCTGGTCGTTCAGGAGCCCGACCTTGAGGGGGAGGCTCTGTCACCATGGGGTGAGATGCCGTCTCAGCGCTCAGCCCATGTTTTCCTTCACCCCTGCTTCTCATTGAGCAGCGTCTCAGCAGGCTCCCAGCTGGCAGCATTACGGACGGCTGGGGCCAATTAATCCTCATCAGCTGGGGCGCTGCCAATGAGAATAAATAGGAGCAGCCTCGATGACTCGGGGCTGCGACATAAGCACTGCTAGGCTGAAGCCCCTTCGTCTGGTGTCAGCCTCTACTCCCCTTACAGCATTCCTGTGATTGTAACCCGCTGTGAGTATGTACGCCTTGTTACCCCTATGTCCGGTACGAGCTCCCTGCTCCTGCGCTGTGCAACCTGTGAGTGTACCTCTGTACGAGTATCTGTGCTCTCCTCCTCCCTCATCCCTCACCTTTAATAAAACATCACGACTCACTGGCTCGCCCTTGGCTCTTATTGCGTGGCTCCCTAGAGCCGTGCATGACAGACACAGCAGATGTCGAAGTTGTAAATATTTCCAAAACTGATTCTGGGGTAATCCATACTGTGCCCGTAGAACATCAAATGATTTGAGAGCTCCCCCTTCATATAGATCTTTTAACATCAGGATGTCCTTTTTCACCAGAATTTTCCACATAAATGAGGATTTTCCAGTATGAAGACTTGGGTTAAGCCAGATAGAAGCCATAGAATTAAGATGAGAGCTAAACTCTAGTATAGAAGCAACCCTCTTCCAAACGTATTGTAAAAAGGATACAATAGGATGCGACTGAAATTCAGAAGGAAGTTTGATTGTGATTAGATGAACTAGGGGAAGAGGGCTGCTCAGATAACTCTCCAAATAAAACCAAGGGGGAGCTCTCTCAGGGGGGAGAGCCCAATGAATCAAATGTCTAAGACTAAAAGCGTAATGATATAAAACTAAATTTGGGACCCCCAAACCTCCTGAATCTGTAGACTTTTGTAATCTTTTCAAATTTAATCTAGGGCGTTTACCATTCCATAAAAACTTATTGCACAACCTATCAAACTGTCGAAAATAAGCAACTGGGATCCTAAGAGGAAGAGACTGTAGAAGGTAATTAAATCGGGGTGCACAAATCATCTTAATAACGTTGACCTTGCCCCAAAGAGACAAAAAAAGAGGCGACCACCTTTCTATGTCTATTTTAAATTTTTCGAGCAAAGGCTCAAAATTAATCTGGATCAGATCCGATAAAATGTGAGGAAACAAGATGCCAAGATATTTAATTCCTAATTTTGGCCAAGAAAAGCCTATATTTTGATCAAATGTAAACAGTGTTTTAGGGCAATAAGATGTTAAAGGGAGAATTTCTGATTTTATCCAGTTAACTCTATAACCAGACAAACGTGAAAATTGGTTAATAATTTTAAGGAGAGCTGGAATTGATTTTTGAGGTTGTGTAATCAGTACCAATGCATCATCAGCATACAACATTATCTTATGGGTACTGCCATGGGCCTGAATAGCTGGAAAATTGCCGTCTTTGCGGATAGCAACAGCTAATGGTTCTAATGCCAAAGCGAAAAGAAGGGGACTTAAAGGGGAGCCCTGGCGCGTACCCCTATAGAGTCTAAAAGGCTGTGATGTAACTCGATTTGATATCACTGAAGCTCTAGGTTCATTATACAGTAATTTAATCCAAGAAAGAAACTTTGAACCAAAACCAAAAGTCTCAAAGAGATACTGCCACTCAACCCTGTCAAATGCTTTTTCAGCATCCAGGGAGAGGGCTGCCTCTGGAGAGAGGTGTGCAAGTGAAGGATCATTTTGAACTGACCATATGATATCAATAAATCACCTAATATTGTCTGCCGCACCCCTGGAACGAATAAAACCCACCTGATCAGGATTTATAAGAGATATCATTACTTTATCTAATCTTAATGCCAAAATTTTGGAGAGAATTTTACAGTCACAGTTTATAAGACTAATTGGTCTATAATTCTTACACTCTAACGGATCTTTATTGCTTTTTAAAATAAGCGAAATGAAAGCCTCTGTTAAAGAAGGGGGCAAACGGCCTTGTTCAAAAGATTCCGCAAACATTTCTAAAAGTAAAGGAGAAAGCTCATCAACACAGGCCCTGTAAAATTCTGCAGTGAATCCGTCAGGGCCCGGTGCCTTTCCAGTCGGGAAGCTCTTAATCACTTTCACAATTTCCTCTTTAGTAATTGGGGCATCAAGCAAGTCTATTTGTTCCTTCGTTAGGGAGGGCAAAGACAGGGATGACAAAAATGCATAGATCTCTTGAGATCCAGCCTCCAATTTCAGAAGAATAAAGCGAAGTGTAAAATTCTCTGAAAGCACCATTAATTTCATTTAAGTCTGACACCAGAGTACCATCCTGTGTCCTAATGGCAGATATAGTACACTGAGCTTCTTTCATTTTAATATATCTAGCCAGCATTTTGCCAGCTTTGTCCCCCTCCTCAAATTGTTTATGCCTAAGGTGAAATAAGGAAAATTCAACTTTTTGTGTTAGGATTGAATTCAGCTCACACTTAAGCTTCAGAAGGGGTGACAAATTTACTAAATTTGTGTCTTGTTTGAATGAAGTCTCTAATATGGCTATTCTCCTCTCCAAATCAATCTGTTTAGCAATGTTAGTTTTCTTTTTAAAAGATGCATATTGAATAATATGTCCCCTAATAAATGCCTTAAAAGCCTCCCAAGCAACACTAGCAGAGGGAGCAGAAGCCCAATTTGTCTCTAGATATAAGGAGATCTCTGCTTTCAAAGAGGACACAACGTCTGGATTAAGAAGAAAGCTTGAATTAAGCCTCCATCTAGAATTTTTTTTTAACTGACAAGGCGGGCTCATATGTAAAAAAAACAGGGGCATGATCTGATAGTATTATGTTACCAATGAAGCTCGAATTTACAGAAGAAACAGAGAATTTTGACATTAAAAAGTAATCAATTCTGGAAAAAACATTATGAGCAGTGGAATAAAAAGTGTAATCCCTTGTGGACGGATTAAAAAGCCGCCACACGTCTACCAAACCAATTGCATTGCACACGTCTTTCAATGTAGAGCCAGATTTAGATGAACGCTGTGAGGGGGTGCGCCGATCTAAAATGTTGTCCATGACCTGATTAAAATCCCCGCCTACTAAAATGGGATAATTACCCATTTCGCTTAATTCATGTTCCAGTTGTGCAAAAAATGCACAATCAACTATATTTGGTGCATAAACATTAGCGAGTATCATCCTATGGCCCTGAATTTCTATAAGAATTATAAGGAGTCGTCCATCATCATCACTAACCTCTTTTAGACACTTGAACTGCAAATGTTTATGAAAAAGGATTGCCACCCCCCTGCTCTGGCTATTACCGCAAGACGCAAACCCATGGCCCACCCAATCCCGACAGAGTTTTTTAGATTCTGTTTTAGTGAGGTGGGTCTCCTGAAGCAATGGTACATCCACTTTTTTTGATTTAATAAACGCCAGAATTTTTTTCCTCTTAATTGGGTGGTTAAGGCCTTTAACATTCCAAGTAATAAGGTTAAGAAAGCTCTGACAATTAGCCGACATCATAAACGGTACATATTACCATCCAAAATATCCAGCAATTCTCCACCAAAAACCCCCTCACTGGGCAAAAGACAAACTCAATAAAAATTAAAAATACAAAAAAAAGAAACGAAAACCACTTAATCATAAAGTAACATAATCGGTGACCTAAAACCAATGTCACCCATCGGTGCACAAAAACCGCACCAACCAAAAAAAAGAAAATAAAAAACTCTAGGACCGTGACTGTGAACAGTGCAACAAACTTAGGGAGAGCCGCAACATCGCAGCAGCCTCATGCCTATAGATAATACAGCGTGGGCAGTAAAAAAAAAAAAAAAATGGAACCTTACATTAATACTGCATCAAATCCTCCGTCAAAAAAATATATAACAAATAAACATATAGCATATATTCATACCATTGTTCATCAATGTCTCACGGTAGTGAAAGAATCAGGTTCAATGCTTTCTTAGGGTCAGTGAACTCCTGTTTACCACTTGCCAACTTCACAACGAGAACTGCAGGGTACCTGAGAGAGAATGCAATCTTCTTCTGGTGCAGCAGGTGTTTACACTGCTTGAACGCCGCTCTCATCTCGGATACTCGTCTGGAATAATCCGGGAAAATCATGATGTGATGACCATTCCAATCCAGCTTTCCCATCCCGCGCGCTGCCTCCACAATACGCTCCCTATCCTGGAAGCGCAGAAGTCGAATCAGGATAGCCCTGGGTGGCTGGCCGTCAGGTCTGCGTCTGGCGAGGCTCCGATGCGCACGGTCAATTTCCAGGCCTCCAGGGAACTCCATTTTCAGCAGATCTGGGATAGTTTTGCGCATGAAGGTAAGGGCATCTGATTTTTCACAGTTTTCTGGAAAGCCGACAAAGCGTAGATTGTTTCGGCATGATCTATTTTCCAAGTCGTCCAGCTTCAGAAGTAAATCTTCCACCTGCATCTGAGTTGCGGGGGGATTAGCATCCAGAGCTACATTGGCATCCTCAAGAAAAGCGATGCGAGATTCTACGTCTCCCAGCCGGGTGGCTAACTCCATCAACTTGGTGTCCACCGCCCTTGTTGACGCCTCAGTAGAGTCAAGTTTAGCGTCTTGCCTCTCCGACATTTACCTCAACAGTGCATAGATCTTAGAGATGTCTTCCGCCATTTGGTCTTTGGCAACACCTGCACCTGTTGAAGGTGGCGGAGAGGAAGGACGGCTCGTTGTGGTATCACCAGCTTTAGCCAGATTTTCCTTGCTAGCACCGGCTTTGGAGCGAATATTTAGTTTCTGTTGTTGCGTTGGCATTTTAATCCTGTTCTCCACAAATCCAGTCTCAATACAAAGCGTAGTAGTAGCAATAGTTCCAGCCGAGGAAACAAGAGAAAAACGCCCTTGTAGAAGAAAAAAAAGGCTGTCTGCACTGCGGTGCTCCTCACCTAAGCAGCCATCTTCACTGCCCGCGTCTCTCGGAATTACCACTCGTTGGAGATTTTAATGCTAGAGTTGGTTGGGACACCGAGAAATGGAAAGGAGTGCTAGGCAGTCATGGAGTAGGCAAGTGCAATGCTAATGGAGAACTTCTACTTGCACTATGTTCAGAGTACAACCTTGTGATAACCAACACTCTATTTAAGCACAAGGACACACACAAGAAGACATGGATGCACCCAAGATCCAAGCACTGCCACTTATTAGACTACATCATAGTCAGGCAGAGAGACAGAAGAGATGTATTGGACACCAGAGCAATGAGAGGCACGGACTGTGGCACTGATCATGTTATGCTGAGATCAAGATTAAGGATTTGCAGATGAAAACAGCACTGCAGGACGGGTGCGAAGCCACCACGGAAGCTAAACACTAGTGCACTGAAAGGCCAAAAGAAGCAGGAAGAACTTACACAGGAAATGGATGAAAACTTGAAAGACTGGGACAGCAACAACTCAGAGAATGACATAGAAGAGAAATGGGCAACACTGAAGGATACGGTGTATCAGACTGCGAGTGATGTATTAGGCTACCCTGAGAGGAAACATCAAGATTGGTTTGATGAGCATGATGAACACCTGAAAAAACTACGAGAAGCGAGGAATACAGCTAGGCAGGAAAACCTACAGTGTAACACAAGGTCGAAGAAGAAGAAATACTCAAAGGCTCAGAGTGAGCTACAGAAGTACCCCAGAGAGATGAAGTCCAATTGGTGGGATGAAAAAGCGGAGAAACTTCAAATTGCAGCAGATAGGAAGGACATGAAAACATTCTTCACAGGTTTGAGAGAAATCTACGGCCCTAAACCAAGAGGATTGATCCAACTAAAGGCTATGGATGGTGAAACAGTTTTGCAGGAGAAAGACAAGATCCTGGACAGATTTGCAGACCACTTTGGCCAACTACTAAACAACCATGGAGATCTCACTGAAGAGGCTAAAGAAGCTCTAGTGCAGCGACCAGCTGTATCAAGTCTGGATGAACCACCAAGTTTTGATGAACTAATGGCAGCTATCAGGACAACACAGGATGGTAAAGCTCCAGGAAGGGATGGAATTCCAGCAGAAGTGTGGAAATTTGGTGGTGTTCAGCTGTCCAACTGCCTGCACAAGCTCATCCAAGATATATGGGATGCCCAGAAAGTACCTCAAGACTGGAAGGATGCAAGTATTGTGCCTTTGTTCAAGAAAGGTGACAGGAAGGATTGTGGAAATTACTGAGGTATATCACTACTAGCCACTGTTGGTAAGATTCTCTCACGTGTACTACTTAACAGACTCAGTGAACACATCTCGCAGAATGTACTACTGGAAACCCAGTGCGGCTTTAGAAGTGGAAGAATCACAATGGACATGATTTTCTGCTTGAAACAGGTTCAAGAAAAGTGTATCGAACAGAACATGCCACTTTATGTAGTCTTCATAGACTTCAGTAAAGCCTTCGGTACTGTTTCGCGACAAGGACTTTGGCAGGTACTCAAGAAATATGGTTGTACAGAGAAGTTTGTCAGCCTGATAGGCACTCCATACAGGTATGCAAGCAAACGTGGCAATGAGTGGTTCAGTATCTAAAGACTTTTCAGTAAGCAACGGGGTGAAACAAGGGTGTGTGCTGGCACCTACACTCTTCTCGCTATATCTGGCAGCCATGCTTGAGGTGGCCTTCAAAGACACTTCAGAAGGAGTATACATTCAAACAAGGAAAGAAGCAGACTTGTTCAATTTGGCACAGTTTAAAGTCAAGAGTAAGACATCGATAAAGATAGTAAGAGAAATGCTCTTTGCCGACGACAGTGCTCTAGTTGCACACAGCGTGGAAGATACGCAATCTTTAGTGGAGAAATTTGCAAGAGCAGCTAGCCAATTCAGCCTCCAAATCAACATCAAGAAGACAGAGTGCCTTTATCAACCACCAAAGTTCCAATTATCAACATCACTACCAGAAGAGATCAGCATTGGTACAGAGCCACTAGTCAAGTGCAAGACTTTCAAGTACCTAGGGAGTACTGTTTCAGAGAATGCTAGGCTGGAGGATGAACTATCTGTCAGAATGGGAAGAGCGAGCGCTGTGTTTAGAAACTTGTGGGAGAGACTGTGGAACAATTGACATGTGTCTATCCGTGTGAAATGCAAAGTGTACAGAGCAACAGTACTGGCTACTCTATTGTATGGTGCTGAAACTTTGACTGTCTGCAGAGTGCAGGCGAAAAAACTCCACGTGTACATGATGAGACACCTTCAAGCCATAATGAACATCTCATGGAAAGACAAGATAACCAACATAGAAGTGTTGAAATGAGCTGGTCTACCATCAGTGGAGGACATGCTAATACAGATGAACCTGAGATGGCTCGGACATGTTGAGAGGATGGACCACCAGCGTCTCCCTCAGCAGTTACTCTACTCACAGTTATGCGAGGGCAAACGCAATCAGGGTAGACCAAGGCTCAGATTTAAAGACACTGTAAAAAGAAACTTGGAGAAGTTGGACATAGACAAGAGTTCCTGGCAGCACAAGGCTGAGGACAGAGCTGTGTGGAGGAATCTGATCAGACCTAAATGAAACAGTCATTGTCGCCCACGACAGACTGCTATGATGATGATGATGATGATGACTACGAAGTGCCGGGTGGTGACGCGCACCTCCAGTGACGTCACCGGATCTCCCTATGTAAGGCCGGGGTCGGCCATCTTCCACTCTCTTGTCTCACCCATGCCTTGGCCGGGGCCCTGTCTGTGGCCACCATATCCAGTCAGTCCAATAAAGCTGTGTTCCAAGTCACCTCGCCTCTTCTCTGAACCAGGGGTAATATCAGACATAACATTGGCAACGTTGGATTAAACCATGGACGTGTGCATAGCCCCTATTCGCCCTTTCGTCGAGGTGTCCGGAGACCCACTGGTGTCCTGGCCTAGGTGGTTCGAAACCTTCCAAAACTATATTGCTGCACTGGGTCTCAGGGAGCTCGATAAGCTAAGGGCCCGGGCACTTCTGGTTCACAATTTAGGCATACAGGGCCAGTGAATCCTGTGAACACTCAGTGCTTCCAACACCTATGAAGCAGTAGCAGAGCTGCTAGTTAGCCATTTCCACACCCCGGATAATGTGACGGTCCAGAGGATCCACTTTCGACAGCGACATCAACGGGTAGGTGAACCCGTCCGGCAGTTTGTCGCTGACTTGAGGCAGCTAGCTAGTGAGTGCCATTTTGGAGCACTGGAAGAAGAAATGATTTGTGACCAGGTGGCAGAACATACTTGTTGCGCCGCATTGCAAGCTAGGCTACTCACAGCATCTAAGGACCTCACGTTAGCCAGAGCTGTCAAGCTAGCTCTCCAAATGGAAACCGTGGGCAAGCTAGCTCTGGAGTTATCTAGACACCAGTCACAGCAGGTGCCGGAGCCTTTTGCCGTGGCAAATGTTACAGACACGGATAGTGAAGATAGCTTGGACAATGAAGATGCAGAAGCCAATGCTACCAGCCGGGGGTTTGCCCTGGGAAAATTCCTTTGCATGGGTTGTGGGTCTGCTAAGCACCGGAATAAGGCTAAGGACTGTCCAGCAAGAAGAGCACGTTGTAACAGATGTGGTCACTTGAACCATTTTGCCAGGGTGTTCCATGAAATTAAGCAGGAAAGCCCATGGGATAAATCGCTCAGCCCCGCCCCTGACAACCATCCACACGGTGTCCCCAACATGAACAGGTACATGTTTTGCACAGTGGGGCTGGACGACGTGGAGCTGCCGCTGTTGATTGACACGGAGGCGGAGGGGTCATTGCTGAATTGGGCCATGGTGAAGAGGTTTTTTCCCCACCACAGGATTAAAGGTAACCCCAGCGTCGTTGTACGATTATGGAGGTGGAAGGCTGGACACGGTCGGGACTTTGGAGTTGACTGCTCAATACAAGTTTGCGATGTTGACAGGCTTCATGTTCCATGTGACAGCACGGAGTGATAACATTATGAGCTGTGATTTATTTTACGGACTGGGTTTCGCCATTAAAGATGACGGGGGGTCTGCGACTACAAGGGCACATGCTACAACAGCCTTAGAAGAGGTCGGGGCAGGACCGAGAAGCATGGAGGATCAGCGTGCTCAACAACATCGTCTCAAGCCGAGCCGGGCCCCGTTGAGGGTCCTGGATTGGGTTCTGAGTCAAGATGAGGAATGTCCGCAGTGAAGATGGGCCAGACAGCAACCTGTGGAGCATCGGGAGTGTCTGCGCATGGTGGACAAACTGGGCGCAGTGCACTTCAGGCTGTCTGATGGCTCAGTGTGACATGCAAATTGGCTTCAGCGTGTCTAGGAGAAGACTCCAGGAGATGAGGCTGGACGTTGGACGAGGCCGATGGTGTGGAGGAGCGGATTCAGCGTCCGGAGGGTCAGCCGTCACCCCAGGGACCGGCAGTTCACAGGGGCGCATCTGCTGAGAGGGTGTCCGGGGCCCCCACCCCAGTTATGTCTTTTTTTTACCTGAAGAATTGGGTTGTACATAGTACATATTGACGTTCTGTTGTTGTTTCTGTTGGTGTTTCTGTTGGTGTTGTTAGTGGAAATGTAATATGTGGGATTACCTTGTTTTTTTTCTGTTTTAGTTTAGGAGCACGGCGTACAATTTTAGTTATTAGTGGACTTTGAGTCACTGTAGCAGGTGGCAGAATAATCCACCTTGCTGTGTGGGCAGGACGGCAGTCCGCCCGTCCACCCTAGTTTAGGTTTGTCATGTGTGTGTGTGTGCTAGGCCATTTGGAAATATTAGTTTTCATTTGTTAGTGTGTGATTCGGGTCCCAACTTGGGAAGGGTCTTAACTGAGTGAATGGTTTTGGACTTTTTTAAAGGGGGGGGGGCGATGTTATAAAGTATTATATAGTACTTTTACTATGAAGTGCTGGGTGATGACGTGCACCTCCGGTGACGTCACCAGACCTCCCTATGTAAGGCCAGGGTCAGCCATCTTGCGCTCTCTTGTCTCGCCTGTGCCTTGGCCGGGGCCCTGTCTATGGCCGCCATATCCAGTGAGTCCAATAAAGCTGTGTTCCAAGTCACCTCACCTCTTCTGTGAACCAGGGGTAATATCACACATAACAGTGCATCATCTCCAACAGCAACTCCCGTAGCTCTTTCACCGTGTCTGTCACTGTCTGGTCGTCTGGCCCTGCCTCCAGCAAAGGCTGTATCACCAAATTTGCAGCATACTACTTCAACTGTGACTGCATTGTAGGAACATTTAATTGGTTATAAGGTACAAAGATTATTTAATTTAGACTTAGAGGTGTATGTGGAAACGAAGATTTACTGCGTTACCACCAACACTCACAAACAAGAGGAAAACACTCGTAAAGGGGCGCCAGTCGAAAAACTTGGACAATTTATTAATAACTAATGTTTATACCTTCAATCAATCAGTCTCAAATATTTGTGAATTCTCCTGGGTGACTTTAGGAACAAACACAGGAAAATAAATCAAAAGAAACTTCCATATACCGTTTACAGTTTTAATGATCAGACTTAGATTAAATGACATTACACTCAAAGGATTTGATGGTAAAATGAAATGATCACATAACAAGCATCACATACAACTTATAACTGATTATTGAGCAACAGAGTGTAATCACATTTGTGGAACCAAGGAAACCTGAGTATGAATTTGTAACTGTGATGAAAATGGAGACTGAAATAACTGTAACAAAAATATGAAGAAAATTGGATGCAAATTGTATGAAGAAAATTATAAAAGCTAATTATATGGAAAAGAAATTCTGAGTTACTCTAAAAATAAAAACGGAATTTAATGAAAAGAGGAATATTATTTCTCTTTAATTCTATAGCTCCGATCAGTGTTATGAACTAGTTTTAAACCTGAGACAAATTATGACATACATTTTAAGGCGATGGACATCACATTACTCAGCAGATGAAACAAAGGAATCTTGCTCACGTGACCTTTGGTTTTCGTTGGCTTTTAGCTGGATCCAGGAGCTGAAGCTTTATTTGAAGATTATACCAGAGAATATCTGCCAGCAGATATTTCTTCCCAGGGACAAGCAGTCAGGAGCTGAGATCAGGTGACGATGAGGCTGCTGGCCACGGAGAATGCCATGTGGGACAACACGAGAATTTTTCAGCGGTGTTCTCGGGTCCCAATCAGTTGGAGATAGTTCAAAGTCTGATCAAAGTCATATAATTGGAGAGACAAGATTAATAAAAAAAAATTCAAGCCACGAAATCTGAGTCCTTCAGATGCAGTGGGGGTTGGCGAAAACAGCTTCCAGTATGAGGAAAAATGATCAGTCCACTTTAAAACACACGGTGAGTTAATAGAAAAAGTTTAACAGAATAAAATAGAAAAACATCTGTGAACACGGCGCTTCACTCCATATAAAGGAGAAGTTTGAGCTCAAAAAAAGAAGAAAAAGTATTTTTCCCAGACGTTTAAAGGAAAGAGAATTTAAGGCAGGACACACAGACAAAAACTTTCACACAGAACTCTCTGACTCGACTGAACTAGTGCGTTCCTCCCTTAAACTGAATAAGTTTCCAGAGGAAAAACTTGACTGACATGAAAGGGAGCCAATTGTCTCCCATCGCGGGAGAATCGAATGAACTCTGGTCCAATAAGGAAACAGTCCTTTGTCTGTAACTGACCAATAGAATGAAAGGGGACGTTGTCCAACAGAGACTGGCTGGTGATTGGCTGAGCCAGTCAGATGACTTGAATAAGCTTTTCCAATAGGATAAACACATCTTGATTAACATAAAAATTCACTTCATATACTTATGTATAAAGTCTAAGCTAACTTCAATGATTCATGACCAACTTTCAGTGAGCATGCACTTTTATAAACTTGTCCTTCTATAATTAACATGCATTAGAATAAGGTTCATTTAAGCATTTTCAAACATGCAACACATCTAAAGTGCTGATGATGTGGCGGTTTGGGAAAACCCCCACAAACAGACTAAGGACAGACAACTCGCTACTCCTGTTTTTTTCCGCTACACTACTGTGATAATGTCACCTTTCATGCATTGTGTTCATGCGTCCTGTCCTTACTGTGACCTAGAGACTCAGATCAATATGTAGATGTGCCTGTTGTGTGGCGGTTTGGGAAAACCCCCACAAACAGACTAAGAACAGACAACTCGCTACTCCTGGTTTTTTCCGCTACACTACTGTGATAATGTCACCTTTCATGCATTGTGTTCATGCGTCCTGTCCTTACTGTGACCTAGAGACTCAGATCAATATGTAGATGTGCCTGTTAACCTCTTTGTTCTGCAGCTGGAGCAAAGTCTAGCAAATCTGCCTATTGTGATGTATGTCTCATAAATGCAAATATCTCATGCCTGTTCTGCAGTCCCTTTGATCAGACAAACTGCTGTGAATCTGCTTTGATGTATTGTTTGAGTTGGGTATAAATACTGCACAGGTTCTGTAACTCTCACTCACACTTCAACCTCTGCTGCAGACACGCACTCTGTGTCTTCTTCTCTGAGAGCCAGAGGATCCCCATCCAGCCTGCACACACTTGGGCTGGAGAGGGGATCCCGTGACGGCGGTATGATATAATAAACTCTACTTAAAACCTCCAACAACTCCGCTTTATTTCATGCCGCCGCACTGGTGACCCGACGCTGAAACGAACACACTGCCAGCGAACGCAACACCCGGCGGTGATTCTCCGACGACAAGCGAACGCAACAGCTCCCTTCTGCTTCAGGGAGATTTCGACGCAGAGTTTCCAGGTGAAACTCTCCGGAGACCACCCACGACCGGGAAAGCCGCAGCAAACTTCATGGTGAGATCTGCACGCCTAGATCGGCACATCCACGCTGGACCAGCCGCGCTCGCAGCTCCTCCACATCGAGAGCGCATGTACCTCGTCCTTCCTCCGTGACGGCGACTCCCACGGCCGATGGAGCACACGTGGACCTGAACGCACCATGACCGAGCGAGTGACAGAGCGTCTACTTTCCTTCACCGCTCCAACAGACAACAGGGATGATCTCCAGCAAGCTCCCTGACCCTGGTTCTCCTCTCCAGCGGCCCACCCACGCACGGGACCCCAGCACACGCACCGGGGAGTCACGGGCACGGCGCACCACGCACGGGACACATACGGCTCCACAGACTGCCTTCCTCCTTCGCCGCTGCCCTTCAGGGCTGCTCGCTCACCTTAGGCACGCATGCAGCATGCTCGAAGGATTTGTTAATGGTCTCAGCCACGGAACACATAGGGAAATTCAGCGGTTTGCGGTTCCCGAGCGCTTTAAGGTTGTGCCTGCACCTAAAGCCAACACGCCAGTCCCTCTGTTCTCATCACAGCCGCCACGCAGCCTCGTCTTTTCTTCATGGCCGCTATTAATCCTTGCAGGACTTAATCGCGAGAGGAGCCAGTGACTAATTTTTCTTCTTGTGGACCTCTGCACGTCCAACGGGACAGCCCTAAGACATCGCGGACCCACAAGCAATTTTTGCGCGGCCCAGACTTTTCATCGTCTCCGGCCGGCTTTTACTACCCCCACCCCCCTCCACCCCCTCCTGCACAGAGCTTTTCCCTGCTCGCTGCCCAAGCTGCACTATCGAGGTCTCGACCACCTGCCGAGCCCTCTGGGGGGGAGCTGTGGCGGTTTGGGAAAACCCCCACAAACAGACTAAGGACAGACAACTCGCTACTCCTGGTTTTTTCCGCTACACTACTGTGATAATGTCACCTTTCATGCATTGTGTTCATGCGTCCTGTCCTTACTGTGACCTAGAGACTCAGATCAATATGTAGATGTGCCTGTTAACCTCTTTGTTCTGCAGCTGGAGCAAAGTCTAGCAAATCTGCCTATTGTGATGTATGTCTCACAAATGCAAATATCTCATGCCTGTTCTGCAGTCCCTTTGATCAGACAAACTGCTGTGAATCTGCTTTGATGTATTGTTTGAGTTGGGTATAAATACTGCACAGGCTCTGTAACTCTCACTCACACTTCAACCTCTGCTGCAGACACGCACTCTGTGTCTTCTTCTCTGAGAGCCAGAGGATCCCCATCCAGCCTGCACACACTTGGGCTGGAGAGGGGATCCCGTGACGGCGGTATGATATAATAAACTCTACTTAAAACCTCCAACAACTCCGCTTTATTTCATGCCACCGCAGATGACATGTTTTTGACATTTTTTAGCATGTTGTGTAAACCCAAAAGTCATTGTCTATGATCAATATAATATTTACAACAGCGCCTGCATAAACTAGTTATCATCAAAAAACCGCAGCCGCTGACTGGACTGTGGTGCCGCCCACCGAATTAAGGGCGGCACCCCAATGACGTAATCAACAGAATGGACTCCGGTGTTGTTAACTAGAATGACAGCAGCTTTGTAGCTCACAGTTTCTCTGGTTTCTTGTTTTAATTTTACGGCTATGCCTTCACGTTGTGTCGCAGGCTTAGATAAACAGCAGACCGTGAACGACCACATCACACGCTTCAGCTGTCATAAGCCTCCTCATGTGCTTCTCGTGTGCTTTTAGGCAGGAGGAGCGCATGAGGAGGGGAAGGATTAATGGATTTACGCACAGCTTTGACCTAATTTCTGTGATCCCATGCTGACATCTCACTGGTCCGGCCACGTCCCCTCTATCATTATCACCAGCTGATTCCCCTTCCGCTGATCATGTTTCCCGGTCCTCGCCCAGGTGCTTCTCATCACACCATCACCAGCAGTGCATTACTGGCAAACGGCCCCGAAGTACACGCACTGCTGGCCCATAGTGTTGTCATCTTTGCTGTTAGTCTGCCAGTATTTTCAGCACTCTCATGACGTTAGTCACTCCATGTTCACCATGGTTCTCGTGTGTCCTTGAAGTGATGTCGGCTCTAGGGCCACCTGTGGCTAACACGTCTCCTCTCATTCGTTCTCTGAGCGATGTTGGCCCCCGAATGCCATCAGTAAGTGTGTTTGTGTTTTTTGTACATCTTCACCTTTTTGGGAATTGTCTGTCGTTCTATATTAAATGTGCTGTGGTGAACCCTGCACGCAAATGCCCGTTATTTCATGGAGAGGGATCTCCGTGCCCTGAGTAAGAGCACATGGAGAGGGAGGATTTATGCGTAAATAATGAGGATTTACATGAAAATATCAGATATTCGAGTGAAAAAAAGCCTGTTTGACTTAGAACTGCACAGACCAACCTATTTCGTCATATTGTATTATGTGTTGAAAAATTAGAGGAAGTCAAAAATGTGTCATCAGCACTTTAAAATCAATGATTAATGAAACACTTTTGTGGGGGGTGGGGGGTCTGGATGGATGAAACACTTCAAACCAGAATGGTATGTCAGAGTCCCACTTGATTTTCCAGGGTGTTCTGAAAAAGAAAATAATCTGAGAATTGAGAGTTTTTGTTAAAAGGAAGTAATTTCATACATTAACCTCAGTTCAGCTTGCAGAGGCATCAGCGAACATATTCCAGAATTGTCTACCAGGGGGTAATGTTGAGCTATGGATAATTCCAAGAGACAGATGGAATTCACTCAAGGGGTCTGGGATGTTTCAAACAGTACTTTGAAGCATAAAACTGCCTGGTTAGGTGAAAGTTCCGGGATTTATAATGGCAAACTAAATGCGTTCCTGGCACGAAATGGGATCCTTTTCATCCTTTTTACCGTTGAATGTGTTTTTAAACGGTGGTCCTTAGGTGAAAGAAACAATTCTTGACCAGACTTTTGGGTGAAACAATTTCTTTAAGGTGAAGAGTGATTTTATAGATTGGGGCCAAGGGGATTGATGCTACAGCATCAGTCTGTCCTCCGCATGTCCAAACTCACACATGCTAGCTAAACAGCGAAGGGCGTCTGGTAAAACACGAACCTCTGGGCCATCATGTCCTGTGGGGCAGCGAAATGCTTGGCCATCAAGGCAGCACATTTGCTAAAAGTCTCCGCAGGGCCCAGTGCCATCAACACCCACTATCCCTCGGGGCCAAGGCAAAAATCCATCACAGCCTGCAGTCGATGCTTGCTAGCATTAGCCAGGCCCTTAGCCAACACAAATGACTGAAGCACCTCAATCCAACATGGCCATGGGATGGGTGGTGTACCCGGGGTCATGAAGAACGTTGGTGGGAATAATAGGTACTCTTCCTGATGTGTCTGTCTTCAGGAAAAATGTTGTATTTTCCTCCAGAAGACCCATTTTTCTCCTCGTTGCCATTTGTTTTGGCTGGGAATGTGGAAGAAACCAACAGAGAGCCTTTTGCTGGGAACACAAACTTTATTACATAAAACCTTAGTGGTGGAACAGAGTAACGTCGGTTGGGAGGTCGAACACCAAAGAGAGAGAAGAGAGAGGCTGAAAAATGACTGTCCCTTACCTTTAAATGTTCGGCGTGATGATGTCACCGAGCAGCCGCGTCATCACGCTGATGGTGACCAAACTTGTGGTTTCAGAACACCACAGGTAGCTCTGCTTTTACTGAGTACGATTTCTGTCTATTTCATCCACCTCTGTCACAGATATGTGCATGGATTCTGACATGCAGGGGAGAGAGACTGGAGATGGGAAATATTTGAAGCCAGCATTACATTAGTGTGTCAGATTCTTATATTAACTCTGAGAACACAGCAGAAGCACCTACCTGCTCCTCACTGCAATGTGTTTTGTTTTTTTTTGTTTTTTTAACTACAAAATAAACTGAGATTAAACTACCAGCACTGTGCAGTCCTCCAGACACTGAAGACAAGAGGGGGAACAACGGCTACTCACATTCTGATTGGTAGCTGGGGTGGGCAATCAAATAAAGGAAGCCTTCTGATTGGGTGAGCAAATGCAGGCCAGAACCACTCATATCTACTCCTTGACATAGTGACTGATAACCAGTGTTGCCAGACGTACGATAATTATCGTATTGTACGATAATTTTGCCCTCTGTACGATGTACAATCAGGATGGCCTCTGTCAGCCAATGTTGACCATAGATGATGCGTCCTCTTGGTTTGACGATGTGGAGCTGTCTCAGCTAGTACAGTGTCAGCTGTGGCTGATCAGTCCAATACGGGAGTGGCAGTCTCTACCGCATCTTGTGCAGGTGTGGGTAGTGACAGTATTTACTTCGCAGGCACACGCCTTCCATCTGGCTCTCTTTTCTTCAGCCAAGGTCTGGAGTTTTTCCTCTCCTGCCTTGAGTTGTTTCTGGAGAGTGCTGCACTATCTACTGCGGTCACCTGCTATATCCTCCCAACTCTCAGTGCTGATGCCCAGGGCTTTCATGTCACACTTACAGACATCCTTGTAGCACAGCTGGGGACAGCCAACAGATCTCTTGCCAGAGTCAAGCTCGCCATACAGAATGTCCTTAGGTACACTACCGTTCAAAAGTTTGGGGTCACCCAGACAATTAAAGTCACACTTATTTACCACCATGAGTTGTAAAATGAATAGAAAATATAGTCAAGACATTGACAAGGTTAGAAATAATGATTTGTATTTGAAATAATATTTTTTTCCTTCAAACTTTGCTTTCGTCAAAGAATCCTCCATTTGCAGCAATTACAGCATTGCAGACCTAACATGATTGCACAAGGGTTTTCTAATCATCCATTAGCCTTCTGACGCAATGAGCAAACACATTGTACCATTAGAACACTGGAGTGATAGTTGCTGGAAATGGGCCTCTATACACCTATCTAGATATTGCACCCAAAACCAGACATTTGCAGCTACAATAGTCATTTACCACATTAGCAATGTATAGAGTGTATTTCTGATTAGTTTAAAGTTATCTTCATTGAAAAAAAGTGCTTTTCTTTCAAAAATAAGGAAATTTCTAAGTGACCCCAAACTTTTGAATGGTAGTGTATGTATCCGTCTTCCATACAGTGCACATGGCTGAGTCAGCGGAGCTTACATTACCTGAGTAGCATATACATAGTGGGGAGACCAACACGTGTGAGGACCTGGGCATTTGGCACTTTGTCGCTCCATGTGATACCGAGGATGTGATGTAGGCAGCATAGGTAGAAGCTATTTAGCTTCTTCTCTTGCTTGGCACATGTTGTCCATGCCTCGCTGCCGTACAGCAGTGTGCTGATGATGCAGGCATTGTACACTTCCATTTCGGTTGACACTGTCAATTTGGGATTCTCCCACACATGGGCTGTAAGTCAGCCTATAGTTGTTGCGGCATTTCTGATGCACTGGTTGATTTCTCTATCAAGGGACAAGTTGTCACTGACAGTAGACCTGAGCTATATCAACTGGTGGACAACAACTAGTTCATAGCTGTCGATGGTGATGACAGGTGGTGTGTCCACATCTTGGCCCAGCACGTTGGTCTTTTTCAGGCTGATGGTGAGCCTGAAGTCTTTGCATACTTGGGAGAATCTATCCATGAACCACTGGAGTTGTTGCTCAGTGTGTGAAATGACTGCAGTGTCATCAGCAAAGAGCATGTCTCTCGTGATGGCCTTGTGCACCTTGGTCTTTGCTCTCAGTCTAGTGAGGTTAAAGAGTCGTCCATCTGATCTGGTGTGTAGGTACACTCTTTCTGTCGAGGTCGCAAAGGTGCACTTCAGGAGCAGAGAAAAGATGCCGAAGAGGGTGGGCATAATGACACAGCCTTGTTTCACACCACTCTTGATGTCAAATGGCTTAGACATGCTGCCCTCATAGTGGATGGCATTATGATGGCATACTGGATGGCATACTGGATTGTCGTGGAAAGATCTGATCATGCTGTGCAATTTCGGGGGGCATCCTGTTTTCAGGAGGATGTTGAAGAGCCCATCCCTGCTGGCCAGGTCAAATGCCTTAGTAAGGTTGATAAAGGCAATGTAGAGGGGCTTCTGCTGCTCTCTGCACTTCTCCTGTAATTGCCGTAGGGAGAAGATCATGTCTACTGTTGAACGTTCTGCTTGGAAGCCATACTGGGACTCTGGATAAATGTGCTCAGCTAGCTTCTGGAGCCGCACAAGCATGACACGGGCATAGATTTTGCTTACAATGCTCAGGAGGAAGATGCCTCTGTAGTTATTGCAGTCACTTCTGTCACCCTTGTTCTTGTACGGGGTGACAATCTTAGCGTCACGCATGTCCTGCAGTACAGCTCCTTCACTCCAGTACTGACAGTGAACACCGTGTAATGGCTGCAAGAGGGTGGTTTCACAGCGCTTAATCAGGTCCGGCAGGATGCCATCCATGCTGGGTGCCTTGCCACAGACTAAGCTATCAATAGCCTTGCTAAGCGCCTCCAATGTTGGCTCGACATCTAGCTCCTCCATGATGGGCAGAGGTTCAATAGCATCTAAAGCTGAGGTTGCCACGATGTTTTCTCTGGAGTACAGCTCTGAGTAGTGTTCTACTCTTCTCATCTCTTGATCGTCACTTCCTTGTGGTAACGTATCGTCACTTCCTGTTTTGCTGTCTGTCTGTGTGGTTTGCTCTCCTCACTCTCTCGAGCTTTGGGTTAGCTACTAGCGATGGCTACTAGCTCTCCTTCCTCTCCTCCTCTGGTGTGCTCTCTCTGTCAGATGTTTAGCTACACCTCTGCCTCTTTTAGTGATAACGGTAAATGTAATAAATGTTGTCTTTTTGAGGCACTCGAGGCGAGGTTGTCTGATTTGGAATCACGGCTCCGCTGCATTGAAACACCGTCTGTGCCAGTTACTCTTGACGGACGCCCCTTAGCTGCAGCTGAGCTAGCTAGCATAGCTAACCCCATTAGCGGTCCTCCGGCTCTCCTCAGCAGCGAGGAGACTGGGTGGGTGACGGTGAGAAGGAAGCCTAGTTGCAAAGCCCCGGTACACCACCAACCTGTTCACGTTTCTAATCGTTTTTCCCCGCTCAGCGACACACCCGCTGAGGAAAAAACTCTGATCATTGGCGACTCTGTAGTCAGAAACGTGAACCTAGAGACTCCAGCGGCCATAGTCAAATGCATTCCTGGGGCCAGAGCAGGCGACATCGAGTCAAATTTGAAAATGCTGGCTAAAAGTAACTGTAAATACTCCACAATTGTTATTCACGCTGGCATTAATGACATCCGTCTCCGGCAGTCGGAAGTCACGAAACTTAATGTAGAATCGGTGTGTGACTTTGCAAAAACGATGTCTGCCACTGTAGTATTCTCTGGGCCCCTCCCCAATCTGACCAGTGATGACATGTTTAGCCGCTCGTCGTCCTTGAACCGCTGGCTGTCTGTGTGGTGTCCTGCAAATAACGTGGGCTACATTGACAATTGGAGCTCTTTTTGGGGAAAACCTGGTCTTATGAGACGAGACAGCATTCATCTCACTTTGGATGGTGCTTCTCATTTATCTAACAATCTGGCATCTTTTTTATCCAAATTTCCAAAACCGTGACAACTCAGAGTTGGGACCAGGAAGCAGAGTCGCAGTCTTACACGCCTCTCTGCAGCTCCTCTTCATCCGCCACCCCTCAGCTTAGCCCCTGTCTTCCCCATCAGAGAATCATTGTCTGCTCCCTCCAAAGTGCATAAAAATATAATACATAAGCATCCCAAAGTAATTAAGCAAAATATTGGTAAAACTCAAATTAAACATAAAGCCTCTAAATTGAATGATTTGGCCTCTGTTCCTCCTCATAATTTAAAAATTAAATGTGGTTTATTAAATATTAGGTCTCTAACTCCCAAGTCTCTGTTAGTCCATGATCTGTTAATTGATCATCAGATTGATTTAATTTCCCTTACAGAGACTTGGTTAGGGCAAGAGGATTATGTTGGTTTAAATGAATCAACTCCCTCTGGTTATTTAAACTGTCAAAATCCCAGAAGTTCTGGTCGTGGAGGAGGAGTAGCAACAATTTACCATTCCAAATTACTAGTTAATGTAAAGCAAAAAACATGTTATAATTCCTTTGAGAGCCTGGTCCTCAGTATTGGGCACTTTAGCAATTTTAGGTTAAACCCAATTTTATTTGCCATAGTTTATCGTCCCCCATCAACCTACTCAGAATTTTTATCCGAATTTGCTGATTTCTTAGCTGATTTAGTGCTGAAATCTGATAGAATAATTATAGTAGGGGACTTTAATATACATGTGGATGTAGATAGTGACTGCCTTAATGTGGCATTTAATTCAATATTAGACTCGATTGGGTTTTCTCAGAAAGTAGGAAATTCTACTCATTACCTCCACCATACATTGGACCTTGTTCTGACATATGGCATAGAAATAGAAAATCTTGTAGTGTCTCCTCATAACCCTGTACTGTCAGACCATTGTCTGTTAACCTTTGATTTTACTATTTCTGACTATTTGGCTCCTATAGAAAAATATTATTACAGTAGATGCCTCTCAGATGATGCTGTTACCAAATTTATGCAGATTGTTTCCTCTATGCCATGTGTCAACACAACGGAAATAAGCTATAGACAGCTTGCTCCTTCTGTAATTGATAACATGGTGGATAGTGTTACAGCTTCTCTGCGTCAGACTCTAGACTTGGTGGCCCCCTTAAAAAAGAAAAAGTCTAATCAGAGATTTCTAACTCCTTGGTTCAACACAGAAACTCGTAGCTTAAAACAGAAGACTCGTCAATTAGAAAGAAAATGGTGCTCCACTAATTTAGATGAAATCTATTTAGCTTGGAGAAATCATCTTTTAATTTATAAAAAATCTCTTAGAAAAGCTAGAACGAGTTATTACTCTGCATTAATAGAAGAGAACAAGAATAATCCCAGGTTTCTTTTCAGCACTGTAGCCAGGTTGACAAAGAGTCAGGACTCTGTCAATCCTAGCATTCCCTTAGAGCTTACTAGTCAGGACTTTATGAACTTTTTCAATAATAAAATTTCATCCATCAGAGATAAAATCAATCAGATTCTTCCCACAGTTAACTTAAATACTGTAACTACTACAACTCCTTCTATTGATGTCTGTCTTGATGAGTTTACTCCAATCAACCTTTGTGAGTTAGACAAAATAGTTTCCTCATCCAAACCTTCAACTTGTCTTTTAGACCCTATTCCTACCAGGTTATTTAAAGAAGTCTTCCCACTTATTGGTAGCTTTATTCTTCATATAATCGATTCTTCATTAACTTTAGGCCATGTACCGCAGGCTTTTAAAACGGCAGTAATTAAACCCTTACTCAAAAAGCCAACGCTAGATCCAGGAGCTTTAGCTAACTATAGACCAATCTCTAATTTCCCTTTCATTTCAAAAATCTTAGAAAGAGTTGTTGCTACGCAATTATTTGACCACCTGCAGGGAAATGGTTTACTTGAAGAGTTTCAATTTGGGTTTAGAATCCATCATAGTACTGAAACAGCCTTAACAAAGGTCACTAATGACCTCCTCATCGCATCTGATAATGGACTGGTTTATGTACTTGTCCTTTTAGACCTTAGTGCAGCTTTTGATACTATCGATCATAATATTCTACTTGATAGATTAGAACACTATGTTGGACTTAATGGAACTTCGTTGCAGTGGTTTAGATCTTATTTATCTGATAGGTTCCAGTTTGTTCATGTAAATAATGAGTTTTCTTTCAACTCAAAGCTTAGTCATGGAGTTCCACAGGGATCTGTGCTAGGCCCTACTCTTTTTAGTTTATACATGCTTCCGTTAGGCAACATTATTAGAAAGCACTGTATACATTTTCATTGTTATGCAGATGACACACAATTATACCTGTCAATGAAGCCAGATGATAGTAATCAATTAGCCAAGTTAGAAGCCTGTCTTAAGGAAATCAAAGCTTGGATGACTTGTAATTTCCTGCTGTTAAATTCAGATAAGACTGAAGTCATTCTTGTTGGTCCAAAAAACCTTAGAAATTCCTTTCCAAATCAAACTTTCAGTTTGGATGTGGTTACTCTTTCTCTTAATAGCTCTGTGAGGAACCTTGGAATTATTTTTGATCAAGATCTGTCCTTCAATTCACATATTAAATTTGTTTCTAAGACTGCCTTCTATCATTTGCGTAATATTGCCAAGATTAGGAGCATCTTGTCTCAGAGTGATGCTGAGAAACTGATCCACGCTTTTGTTAGCTCGAGATTAGATTATTGTAATTCTTTATTATCAGGCTGTCCTAAAACATCTTTAAAAAGTCTTCAGCTGATCCAAAATGCTGCAGCAAGAGTTTTAACAGGTACTAGAAAGAGAGATCATGGGCATCGTGGGCAGCACGGTGGTGCAGTGGTTAGCACTGTTGCCTTACAGCTAGAAGGTTCCTGGTTCGAATCCCCAGGTTGGCAGGGGTAGGAACCTTTCTGTGTGGAGTTTGCATGTTCTCCTTGTGCTGCGTGGGTTTACTCCGGGGGCTCCGGTTTCCTCCCACAATCCAAAGACATGCATGTTAGGTTAATTGGCTGTTCTAAATTGTCCCTAGATATCTGTTTCCTATAGTCCCTTAGAATAGAGGGTTAGTATTAGTGAAAGCGCTTTGAGTGGTCTTTGTGACTAGAAAAGCGCTATATAAGTGCAGGTTAGTTAGTTAGTTAGTTAGATCATACCTCTCCGGTTCTGGCCTCCCTTCATTGGCTTCCCATAGAGTTTAGAATTAAGTTTAAAATCCTTCTTCTTACTTACAAAGCTCTAAACAATCAGGCTCCTTTTTATTTAAAAGATCTGATACTACCGTGTTATCCTAACAGAGCACTACGCTCCCAAAATGCAGGATTACTTGTAATACCTAGAATCTCCAAAAATACAATGGGAGGCAGAGCCTTCAGTTATCAAGCTCCTCTCCTGTGGAACCAGCTGCCAATCTGGATTCAGGGGTCAGACTCGATCTCTGTTTTTAAGAATAGGGCTAAAACCTACCTTTTTGATATAGCCTACAATTAGGGAGGGATCATGTGTTTTTGAACCCTCCCTTAGTTTTGCTGCTAATAGGTTTAGTCAGCCGGGGGACCTCCAGTAATGCACTGGGCCTCACTCCTTTCCTCACTCTCAATGAAATTTTTTTGCTGGTCCTTAACATTTGTTTGTTTTCTCCCATAGATTGAGTCCCCATCTGTCATGCCTCGCCGCTCATCAGCGGCGCCAGCTGCACGCACACCTGCGCCTCGTCAGCGGCGAGGGATTTAAGCCGTCTCGCCCTGGGCTTCGGCCTGAAGCCGTCTGTCTTCGTTGGCTTCCCTTGCTGCAAGGTATCCCTTTCAACGAGCAAGATTACACGTAAGAATCTCTTACCTTCTCCTTCCAGTCTCCTCCCCTGTGCACAGGTGGATTTCCCGGCGGCAGACTACTTCCTACAGCCACCGCCTCCTCGCTCTGCATCAGGCGCTCCAGGTCGCTGTCTACCGGGCTACGCCCTTGCTGTGCCAGCCACCTGCCCAAACCAAGTAAGCCTACGATCATTGTCATATCTCCTGTGTTGGTGTGGTGCCTGTTACCCTTCTCCCTCTGCTTCTCCCATAGGGTTGTCCGGCTGAACGGCCTCCTGCCTCCGTGCCTGACGCAGACGCCACCACCAGCACATATACATCTCGCATACACACACTCATACACACTTGTTGTTAAATAAAGCTATTAAATCTACCCTGAGCCTGCGTGTGTGTCTCCTGAGCCGTGCGTTATGTCAGTACGGCTTCAGCAGAGCGGCTCGGCAGACAGCGGGCTCGCACGCCGTCTTTCCACCCTCGAGGCTCGGGTGGATCTAATAGCCCACCAACAACAGGTGATTTTAAATCAGTTAACCATAATCACTAACCGATTGGACCGCTTGGACCCCCAACAGCCGTTCCCCCCGGCCCGTCAGGGCGGCGTGGCTCCTGCTGCTCCAGCGGCCGTCCAGCCTGCTCCGGTGGCACCGACTCGGCTCACACCCATTCCGACCCCCGCCCGCTTTAGCGGTAAGCTCGGTGGAGCGCGGGGGTTTATTATGCAGTGTGAGTCCGTGTTTCACCGTGTGCCCGGAGACTTTCCCTCAGACCATAGCCGGATTGCCTACATAGGGAACCTCTTGGAGGGGCGAGCGCTTACCTGGGCTTACGCCGTTATGGTGAAGCCCAGTTACGCCACCCTCACCTATGGCCAATTCGTGAGACTGTTTCTGGAAGTATTTGATCATTCGCGTACAGAGAGCGTTCAGGTCGATCGGCTTCTCAGCCTTCAGCAGGGAAGCCGGTCGGCAGCTGACTACGCGATCGACTTCCAGGTAGTGGCGGAGGAGGTTGGCTGGGGAGAACATTCTCTCTGCGGCATCTTCCTTCGCAGTCTCAGCGCTGGTCTGAGGGACGAATTGGCTGGATGGGACATCCCGGAGACTTTAGCGGAGCTAACTTCCCTAGCCATCTGCTTGGACAACAGGTTGCGCGAGCGTGCCTCAGAGCGGAAGTCGTCTTCTTCTCGCCCTCGAGGTGCCTCGTCTCGCCTGTCCCAAGCTCGCCCCCTGGCGTTGCCATCACCGGGGTACTCCGAGGAGTCGGAGCCGATGGTGACAGGCTGGACAAAGCTCCCCCCAGCGGAGAAACAACGCCGCCGTGAGTTGGGTCTCTGTATGTATTGCGGAGACAGCCAATACACGGTGGAGCTTTGTCCACAGAAGCCAAACGGGGAGGTCCGCGAGGCCCCCTACAGGGACTCGCGGACGCTAATCGGTTAAATCCCCTCTCTCAATTGAAGCTGCCCATCCGATTTTGTCACAACCCCACAGGGCACCTCACCCACGCACTGGTGGATTCGGGCGCGGAGGGCAGCTTTATTTCACAAAGCCTGGCAACCCGACTGGGCATCCGTTGCCAAGCCCTTAAGTCTCCTCTCGCCCTGGTCAACCTCTCCCATGTGTCCCTGGGGAAAGTTACACATCAGACCGTCCCTGTCCCTGTGATCATCTATGGGAACCACCGGGAGGAAACCTCCTTCTACGTCCTACCTAGCTCTGTGTCACCCGTCATTCTGGGATACCCATGGCTCCGCCTCCACAATCCTGTTCTGGACTGGAAGTCCGCCAGAGTATCCGCCTGGAGCTCCTTTTGTATGAGCACCTGCCTTCAATCCGCTGCCTGCTCCCCGTCCTCTCCTCCTACTCCCAAGGACGCCGCGCCTCCGGATCTCACCCTGGTGCCATTGGAGTTTCACGACCTGGGTATGGTATTCAGCAAGTCCAAGGCGATGTCTCTTCCTCCGCACAGGCCTTACGACTGTGCGATAAACATCCGCCAGGGGGCACCCTTACCCTCAGGGCGACTCTACAGCCTGTCTGCGCCGGAGAAGGAGGCCATGAACTCTTATCTCAAGGAATCGCTGAGTGCTGGAATCATCCGTCCCTCGTCATCACCATTAGGTGCTGGATTCTTCTTCGTGGGCAAGAAGGACTGCTCCCTCCGTCCTTGTATTGACTACCGCGCCCTGAATGACATCACGGAGAAGGATCGCTACACCTTGCCCCTAATGGACACCGCCTTTCACTCCCTCCAGGGGGCGACTTGGTTCTCCAAGCTGGATCTTCGAAGCGCATACCACCTCGTCCGGATCCGGGAGGGAGACGAGTGGAAGACAGCCTTCCGTACCCCAAACGGCCACTTCGAGTACCTGGTTATGCCGTTCGGGTTGACCAATGCTCCAGCCGTCTTTCAGCACCTTATAAATGACGTCCTCCGGGATTTCATCGGCCTGTTTGTGTTCGTCTACCTGGATGACATCCTCATCTTCTCCAGATCCAGGGACGAGCACCGGGTCCATGTGAGGCGGGTCCTCCAAAGGCTGCTGGAGAACCGGTTATATGTCAAGGCTGAGAAATGTGAATTTTACGCTAAGACTATGTCCTTCCTCGGGTTCGTCATCTCCCACGACCAGGTGCTTCCGGATCCAGCGAAGGTGAAAGCGGTGGTGGAATGGCCCACTCCTACATCAAGGAAACAGGTGCAACAGTTTATTGGGTTTGCCAACTTCTACCGCCGCTTTGTCCTGAACTTTGGTACCATCGTCGGCCCTCTGACCCGCCTCACATCCCCTAAGGTCCCGTTCCGGTGGACTGAAGAGGCCGCAGCTGCTTTCCAGGCGCTGAAGGCGGAGTTCTCCTCCTCCCGGGTCCTCAGCCAAGTCGATCCCTCGCTGCAATGCATCAATGGAGGTGGACGCTTCGGACATGGGGGTGGGGGCGGTTCTATCTCAGCGGTCACCTGACGACGGGGTCAAACGGCCCTGCGCCTTCTTCTCCCGGCGCTTGTCCCCGGTGGAGCGAAATTACGACGTGGGGGACAGAGAGCTCCTCGCCATCAAGCTCGCGCTGCAGGAGTGGCGTCACTGGCTAGAGGGGGCGGACCTGCCATTCGTGGTTCTAACTGACCACAAGAACTTGGAATATTTGAGATCTGCCAAGCGTCTGAACGCCCGCCAGGCGCGTTGGTCCTTGTTCTTCGCCAGGTTCCGCTTTAACATCACCTTTAGGCCTGGCTCCAAGAACGGCCTGCCTGACGCCCTCTCTAGGCAATTTGCCCCCGAGGCGTCTGAGGACACAGTCCACACCATCTTGCCCAGGTCATGCATCATGGGAGCCGTCACTTGGGACATCGAAAGTAAGATCCGGAAGGCGCAGGAGTCAGAACCAGACCCTGGCGGCGGACCGGAGGGGAGGCTCTTTGTGCCGTCCACGGTCCGGGGGGAGGTCATCCACTGGCTGCACACATCAAAGCTCACCTGCCACCCTGGTTCCTCCCGGATGATCGATTTACTTCAACGATCCTTCTGGTGGCCGGGCCTGCGGAGGGACGCTGCCCGCTACGCCCGGGCCTGCCCCGTCTGCGCCACCAGTAAATCAGGTAATGCCCCTCCAGCGGGTTTGCTCCAGCCTCTGCCCGTCCCTGGCAGGCCCTGGTCGCATATCACCCTGGATTTCGTCACCGGTCTCCCGGCCTCTAACACCTTCGACGCAGTCCTGACCATCGTTGATCATTTCTCCAAGGCTGCTCACTTCATCCCACTACAAGGGCTTCCATCTGCCTTGGAGACGGCGGACCTCCTTATCCAGCACGTGGTCAGGCTGCACGGGATTCCGGTGGACGTGGTCTCGGACCGGGGTCCCCAGTTTTCCTCAGAGGTTTGGAGGTCCTTCTGTAACACCCTGGGAGCCAAGGTAAGCCTCTCCTCCGGCCATCACCCCCAAACCAATGGGCAGTGTGAGTGGACCAATCAGGAGCTGGAGGCTGCGCTCCGCTGCGTCACTACATCCAAGCCTGCGTCCTGGAGCAACCATCTCGCCTGGGTTGAGTACGCCCATAACACCGCCCGCTCTTCTGCCACGGGGATGTCCCCATTTAAGGCGTCCCTGGGCTACGACCCCCCTCTGTTCCCTACGCAGGAGAGTGAGGTAACTGTCCCCTCAGTTCGGGCGCACCTCAGGCGGTGCCGCTCCATTTGGGCGTCGGCGCGCAATACGCTTTTACGCACGGCGGAGCGCAACAAATCTACGGCGGACCGGCACAGAAGACCTGCCCCAGCCTACCAGGTAGGCCAGTGTGTCTACGTGTCTACCCAGGACGTCGTTTTAAAGGGTGAAAGGAGGAAGCTGGCACAGCGTTTCATGGGCCCATACCCCATAACCAGGATTATAAACCCGGTGGCTGTGCGTATGGCTATTCCCCCCTCCCTCCGCATTCATCCCACCTTCCACGTTTCCAAGGTGAAGCTGGCAGTCTCCGACCCCCTTTGCCCTCCCCCTGCTGCGCAGCCTGCGCCCCAGATGATTGGTGGTCATCCGGCCTGGCCCGTCTCTTCCATCCTGGACTCCCGGCGCCGGGGTCGCGGGTTGCAGTACTTGGTGGACTGGGAGGGCTATGGACCCGAACATCGGCAATGGGTACCCTCGTCGTTTGTGTTGGATCCATCTCTCATTACTGAGTTCCACCGAGTGCACCCGGAGAAACCATCGCCAGGAGGCGCTGCTAGAGGGGGGAGTACTGTCATGCCTCGCCGCTCATCAGCGGCGCCAGCTGCACACACACCTGCGCCTCATCAGCGGCGAGGGATTTAAGCCGTCTCGCCCTGGGCTTTGGCCTGAAGCCATCTGTCTTCGTTGGCTTCCCTTGCTGCAAGGTATCCCCTTCAATGAGCAAGATTACACGTAAGAATCTCTTACCTTCTCCTTCCAGTCTCCTCCCCTGTGCACAGGTGGATTTCCCAGCGGCGGACTACTTCCTACAGCCACCGCCTCCTCGCTGCTGCATCAGGCGCTCCAGGTCGCTGTCTACCGGGCTACGCCCTTGCTGTGCCAGCCACCTGCCCAAACCAAGTAAGCCTACGATCATTGTCATATCTCCTGTGTTGGTGTGGTGCCCGTTACCCTTCTCCCTCTGCTTCTCCCATAGGGTTGTCCGGCTGAACGGCCTCCTGCCTCCGTGCCTGACGCAGACACCACCACCAACACATATACATCTCGCATACACACACTCATACACACTTGTTGTTAAATAAAACTATTAAATCTACCCTGAGCCGTGCATTATGTCACCATCATGCTGTTTGCTCTCTACATGTCTGTTCTTTTCATCTTCTCTATCCCCTCACCCCCCAGCCAGTCGCAGCAGATGACTGCCCCTCCCTGAGCCTGGTTCTGCTGGAGGTTTCTTCCTGTTAAAAGGGAGTTTTTCCTCTCCACCGTCGCCAAGTGCTTGCTCACAGGGGATCACCTGATTGCTGGGGTCTTTCTGCAACTGTGGGGGTTCCCCCTACAGTTGATAGTGCTATGAGATGACTGTTGTTGTGAAATGGCGCTATATAAATAAAGTTGAATTGAATTGAAAAAAATTACCTATCTCTCCATCTGCTTACCTTTATTGGTAATTACTTCTCTGCTGGGTGATTTGAGGGGGGCTGTCTTGCTCTGAGTTGGACTGAGAGCTTTCTTGATCCCCTTGTACATCTCTCTGATGGTACCAGTTACAGCTGCAGTCTAGATGTCATTGCTGAGCTGCTCCCAATACTCACTGACACATCTTCTTGCTGTCTGCTGTACTTTACTTCTGGCTGCTTTGAGTGCTTGAAGGGATTTCTCACTCGGTGAACGCTTGTATTCAGTAAGAGCAGTGCATTTTACTTCAATAACGGGAGTCATCTCGCTCAACTTGGCTTCAAACCAGTTGCAGTTCTTAGAAGTCTTCCTCCCAAAGGTTGTGAAAGCTGTTTTCTGAATGGTCTCCCCGAGGTGGTCCCAATTTGCAGAGGCAGCGCTGTGCGGGTGCTCTGTGGACAGGGTGTCCTTAAAAGACTTGACAAATTCCTCAGTTTTCTCTGGATACTGCATCTTGGTGGTGTTGATGCATGGCTTCCCGACTTGTTTTTTGTGATGGATCTTCTTTGGGAGAATCCTGATCTTGCTGCACACTAGTGAGTGGTCAGTGTTGCAGTCTACACTATGGTATGTGCGAGTAAGGAGCATGAGCTTCAAGCTTGTGCGTCTGACAGTGACCATGTCCATCTGGTGCCAGTGCTTTGAGCAAGGGTGTCGCCATGACACTCTGTGCTGTGGCTTCTTCTGGAAGTAGGAGTTGGTCACGCAGAGGCCGTGACAAGAGCAAAGCTCTAACAGGCGCTGCCCGTTCTCATTTATCTTGCCAACTCTAAAATGTCCCAGACAGGAAGGCCAAGAATAATGGTTGGCGCCCACCCCGGAATTGAAGTCACCAAGGAGGACAAGGTGTTTATTGCTAGGGATGTTCCTGATGATGTCGCTAAGCTTGGTGTAAAACTCGTCCTTTGCCTCAGATGTGGATGTCAGAGTCGGAGCATATGCACTGAAAAGGGTGACTGGGTCATCAAAGGTATGGAGCTGGCGCGTCAACAGACCTTTGCACCCCTTGTCACCTGGTTCAACCTTTTTTAGCAAGGAGTTCCTGGCGGCAAATCCAACTCCGTGTTCTCTGCACACTTTCTTTGCCAGTAGAATGAGTAGTCTTTCTTCTTTAGCATGCCTGATCCAGCTAGGCACGTTTCTTGCAGAGCAACGATGTCTACTAACTAACTAACTAACTAACTAACTAACCTGCACTTATATAGCGCTTTTCTAGTCACAAAGACCACTCAAAGCGCTTTCACTAATACTAACCCCTCTATTCTAAGGGCCTATAGGAAACAGATATCTAGGGACAATTTCGAACAGCCAATTAACCTAACATGCATGTCTTTGGATTGTGGGAGGAAACCGGAGCCCCCGGAGTAAACCCACGCAGAACAGGGAGAACATGCAAACTCCACACAGAAAGGTTCCAACCCCTGCCAACCTGGGGATTTGAACCAGGAACCTTCTAACTGTAAGGCAACAGTGCTAACCACTGCACCACCGTGCTGTGATCCCTGTGTCTACCTGTAATCCCAGTGGCTCATTGTTGATGACTGCTGTCTTTCTGGCATTGCTGATGTCCTGAGGGTCCACAGTGAGTCCTGGTGTCATAGTGCGGACGTTCCAAGTTCCAAGTTTAAGAGCTGGTCTCATGTGTTTGGATGTTTTCTTTTCTTTCTTGTCTGGTGCGACAGTTGCAGCCTGCTTGTTGGTTTTATCCTAATCCATCCATCCATCCATCTTCTACCACTTTTCCGGAGGTCCGGGTCGCGGAGGCAGCAGTTCAAGCAGAGAAGCCCAGACTTCCCTCTCCCCCGCCACCTGCTCCAGCTCTTCAGAGAGGATACCAAGGCGTTCCCAGACCAGCTGGGAGACATAGTCTCTCCACCGTGTCCTGGGGCTGCCCCGGGGTTTCCTCCCAGTGGGACGTGCCTGAAACACCTCAAGTGGGAGGCGTCCAGGAGGCATCCTAATCAGACGCCCATATCACCTCAACTGACTCCTTTCAATGTGGAGGAGCAGCAGTTCTACTCTGAGCCTCTCCCTGATGACTGAGCTCCTCACCCTATCTCTGAGGGTGAGTCCAGCAATCCTACGGAGAAAGCTCATTTCAGCCGCTGGTATCCGCGATCTCGTTCTTTCGGTCATTACCCAAAGCTCGTGACCATAGGTGAGAGTAGGAACGTAGATTGACTGGTAAATCGACAGCTTTTCCTTAGAACTCAGCCCCCTCTTCACCACAACAGCCCGGTACAACGTCCGCATCACTGCAGATGCTTCTCCAATCCATCTGTCGATCTTCTCGCTCCATTTTCCCCTCACTTGTGAACAAGACCCCAAGATACTTAAACTCCTCCACTTGGGGCAGGAGCTTGTCCCCAACTCAGAGAGGACAATCCACCTTTTTCCGGCTGAGGACCATGGACTCGGACTTGGAGGTGCTGATTCTCGTCCCAGCCACTTCACACTCAGCGGAAAACCATCCCAGCAAGAGCTGTAGGTCATTGCTGGATGAAGCCAACAGGACAACATCATCTGCAAACAACAGAGATGAGATCCTGTGGTCACCAAACATGACACCCTCCATTCCCTGGCTGTGCCTAGAAATCCTGTCGATAAAAATTATGAACAGGATCGGTGACAAAGGGCAGCCCTGGCGGAGTCCAACTCTCACTGGGAATGAGTCCGACCGAGTGTTGGCAATATGAACCAAACTCTCACAATGGTCGTACAGAGACCGAATAGCTCGTAACAACAAGCCTGATACCCCATACTCCCGAAGCACCCCCCACAAAAATCCACGAGGGACGCGGTCAAATGCCTTCTCCAAGTCCACAAAACACATGTAAACTGGTTGGGCAAACTCCCACGAACCCTCAAGAATTCTCGAGAGGGTAAAGAGCTGGTCCGATGTGCCACGGCCAGGACGAAAACCACATTGCTCCTCCTGAATCCGAGGTTCGACCAACGGCCGGACTCTCCTCTCCAGTACCTTGGCATAGACCTTCCCAGGGAGGCTGAGGAGTGTGATCCCTCTAAAGTTGGAGCACACTCTCCGGTCCCCTTTTTTGAAGAGAGGAACCACCACCCCGGTTTGCCATGCCAAAGGCACTGCCCCCGACCTCCACGCAATGTTGCAGAGGCGTGTCAACCATGACAGCCCAACAACATCCAGGGCCTTGAGGTACTCAGGGCGAATCTCGTCCACCCCCGGGGCCCGGCCACCAAGGAGATTTTTAACCACCTTGGCGACCTCAGCCCCTGTGATAGGCGAGTTATCCCCCTCGTCCCCAAACCCTGCTTCCTCTGTGGAAGGCGTATCAGTGGGATTGAGGAGATCCTCGAAGTATTCCTTCCACCGCCCGACGATATCCCCAGTCGAAGTCAACAGTGTCCCATCCGCACCATACACAGTGTGGACGGGGAGCTGCTTTCCCTCCTGAGCCGCCGGACAGTTTGCCAGAATCTCTTTGAGGCCGACCGAAAGTCTTGTTCCATGGCCTCACCGAACTCCTCCCATACCCGGGTTTTTGCTTCAGCAACCACCCGAGTTGCACTCCGCTTGGCCTGCCGGTACATCTCAGCAGCTTCGGGAGTCCCACAAGCCAGCCAAGCTTGATAGGACTCCTTCTTCAGCTTAATGGCCCCTCTCACCACTGGTGTCCACCACTTGGTTCGGGGGTTGCCACCACGAGATGCACTGACCACCTTGCGGCCGCAGCTCTGGGCCGCCGCTTCAACAACAGAGGTGGAGAACATGGCCCATTCAGACTCCATGCCTCCAGACTCCCTCGGAATGTGGTTGAAGTTCTTCCGGAGGTGGGAGTTGAAGACGTCCCGGACAGGGGCCTCAGCCAGACGCTCCCAGCACACCCTCACTATACGTTTGGGTCTACCAGGTCTGAATGGCTTCCTCCCCTGCCATCGGATCCAACTCACCACCAGGTGGTGATCAGTTGACAGCTCTGCACCTCTCTTTACTTGGGTGTCCAAGACATACGGTCGCAGATCTGATGATACGATAACAAAATCGATCATCGACCTGCAACCTAGGGTGTCCTGGTGCCAGGTGCACATATGGACACCCTTATGCTTGAACATGGTGTTCGTTATGGACAGACTGTGGTTAGCACAGAAGTCCAATAACTGAACACCACTCGGGTTCAGATCGGGCAGGCCGTTCCTCCCAATCACCCCCCTCCAGGTTTCACTGTCGTTGCCCACGTGCGCATTGAAGTCCCCCAGTGGGACAATGGAGTCTCCAAGAGGAGCACCCTCCAGCACCCCAGTCACAGACTCCAAAAAGGGTGGGTACTCTGAAACATCATTTGGTGCATAGGCACAAATGATGGTCAGGACCCGTTTCCCAACCTGAAGGCGCAGGGAAGCAACCCTTTCGTCCACCGGGGAAAACTCCAATATAGAGGCAGCAAGGTGGGGCGATACAAGAATACCCACCCCTGCTCATCGCCTCTTGCCCGGGGAAACTCCAGAAAAGGCCAACCTCCAGCCCCTCTCCAGGAGACTGGTTCTGGAACCGGAGCTGTGTGTTGAGGTGAGACCGACTATATCTAGCCAGTATCTCTAATTGTATACCTTTATCCTAATCCCCATGCACCCAATGAGGAAGGCGGACTGTGGCGGGACAGTACCTGTCTGGCTGGGGGCTGCCCAGCTTAAGGCGGGCGGTAACTGTCCAATGAGATCCGAAAATCCCTTCCACCGTTGGAAGCAACCCCTGGGGCCATACTCTACGTCAATCGAGCACTATGGCTTATCACTGGTAGACTGATGCTTCCCTTGTTGTTTCAGTGCTGTGAGGCGAAGCTGGAGTGTCCTCTCCAGGGCACAAGCCAGGGCAGCGTAATGTGGAGAACCAACTGTTCCCCAGGTAGTAGGTCCCACCTCTCTACACTGGTGGTGGATCCAAAGGAATGGCAAAGCTGATACAGTTTGGCACCAGCAGTGTTGCAGGAGTTGCCAGAACAATGCTGAATACAGCAGCGGACTGCCTTAGGGACTCCGACTCTGAATTTTTCCTCAGGGTTGACTCCCGAAGCCTTTCCCGTGACCAGGTATGCCGCAGGGCATCGGAGGTTTGAAATCAGGGTTTTCTTTCCCCTAGATGGGCTACCCTCCCAAGTTAGCGAGCCCCATCTACCCAAAGCAACTGGTTTTAAGGCACCAGAGACCCACCCTCGCCCCTTCTCCTGTCAGTAAAAGCAGTTCCGAACGCCAGACTTGAGACCAAGCCACACAAGCAAGCCAGGAGCTGGACTTGGTTGTCAGAGGCTATTTGAGACGCACGCCATAAGGAGCATTTTATAAGCACTGGGAGCTTATCCCCAGCACCATTCCCCGGCTATGACAACCTTGAGAACCATGTACGATCAATAATTTAAAAAATTCCCAGATGTACGTTAATACATTAGTAAACACAATCAGAATACGGATCCTGTGCATACATACTACGTTTGTTTTTACACATCATCCCACGTACACGGGCTGTGTGGAAAAGAAGATGGAAGACTCGTGTTGCAGTAGGAGAGAGGCAGCCTTGGATGGAGGTTAGTGATGGGATCCACAGTTCACTGAAACATGCCGAGTCAACCTAAAAAGATCCGTTATAAATAGTTGTACACCAAATCACTCACTGCTGTACTGGAGCTCCAACTGCCTACCCCTCACTGAACTGAGAGTCGGCTGAACTGAGCAGGCAGGACTCAGTTGTTGCTCAGATGGTGGGGTGATTCAGCTGCTAGTCCCTGGCTTCCAGTACAGCTCCACTGAGTGATTCAGCACAGTACATTCACCCATAAAAACTAGTACACGCGATCAAATCATTTGTGTACATTACAGCACTAATGCAGGTATGGCAGACTCAACAAGTAAGCAACATAAGATATAAGATATAAGATATAAGATAAGCCTTTATTAGTCCCACAACGGGGAAATTCCAGGATTGCAACAGCACAGGGATAGCAACACTCAGAGCAACAATCAGAAGGCAAGAAAAAAAACAAGCAAGCAAGAGCAGCTAATATACATATGTACATATTACTATAAAATATATATATACACACACACACACACAGACACACAGTGCAGAGCATTGTAGCTGGATGGAATAAATATATGAATATATGAACACACAGTGCAGAGCATTGTAGCTAGATGGAATAAATATGTAAATATATAAACACCCACAGTACGGAGCATTGCAGCTAGGTGGAATAAATATGCAAGTATATAAACACACACAGTGCGGAGCAATGTAGCTAGATGGAATAATATGTAGATATATAAAAACACAGTGCGGAGCATTGTAGCTAGATGGAATAAATATATAGATATATAAATATAAACACACTCAGTGCTGAGCATTGTAGCTAGATGGAATAAATATATAGATATATAAATATAAACACACCCAGTGCAGAGCATTGTAGCTAGATGGAATAAATATGTAAATATATAAACACACACAGTGCAGAGCATTGTTGCTAGGTGGGATGAAACAGCATAACCGTCTATTTAGTTATCCTACATGGTATGATTATGTGCCCATACATATTCTCACCCTCCATAGCGACCGGTATGTTCCTAGTTGTATGCCGGAGAGGACCATTGTGTAAGTCTATTGCATCTTTTGCATTCAAAAAAAAAAAAAAACTATTAGTTTGTTACGTCTTTTTGCTATCTCTGCGAGCAGCCCTGCTTAGGTTGTACAGTCTGACAGCCGTTGGTAGGAAGGACCTACGAAACCTCTCGGTTGTGCACCTGGGATGATGTAGTCTGCTGCTAAATGAGCTCCTCAGTGCATCCAGTATGTCCTGCATAGGGTGGAACTCGGACTCCAGCAGAGATGACAGTTTAGCCACCGTCCTTCTCTCTCCTATCTCCTCCATCGGATCAAGGCGTTGCCCCAGGACAGAGCTAGCTTTCTTAATCAGTTTGTTCAGTCTCTTCCTATCGGCTGCAGTAATGCCACTGCCCCAGCAGACCACTCCAAAAGTGATGGCTGATGCCACCACCGTGTCATAGAATGACTTCAGCAGCGCCCCTTGTACACCAAAAGACCTGAGTCTCCTCAGCAGGAACAGCCTGCGCTGTCCCTTCTTGTAGAGTGCGTCAGTATTGTGTGACCAGTCTAGTTTATTGTTCAGATGAATACCCAGGTACTTGTAGGATGTCACCATCTCGATGTCTGTTCCCTGTATATTTACTGGTGCTGTGAGGGGCTGCCCATGCCTGCGGCAGTCCACCACCAGCTCCTTAGTTTTCCTCGCGTTGATCTGGAGGCAGTTCCGATGGCACCAGTCCACAAAGTCCTGGATAAGCCCTCTGTACTCAGCTTCATCTCCGCTGGAGATGAGACCAACGATCGCAGAGTCATCAGAGAACTTCTGTAGATGGCAATGTGTTGTGTTGTGTGAGAAGTCCGCAGTATAAAGAGTGAACAGGAAGGGAGCCAGCACCGTTCCCTGGGGGGCCCCCGTGCTACTGATGATCGTGTCGGAAACACAGTCCCGGGTTCTCACAAACTGAGGCCGGTTCGTGAGGTAGTCCAGGATCCATGATGACAGGTGCTGGTCCACCCCTGCGCGCAGCAGCTTGTCCTTCAGGATCATCGGTTGGATGGTGTTGAAAGCACTGGAGAAGTCAAAGAACATGATCCTCACCATATTCCCGGGCTTCTCCAGGTGGGACAGAGAACGGTGAAGGAGGAAGATCACCGCATCCTCCACCCCAATGCCATGCTGGTAGGCGAACTGGAGTGGATCCATCGCTGGTTCCACCAGGGGGCGGAAATGAGCAAGGAGCAGTCTCTCCAGGGTCTTCATCAAGTGGGACGTCAAGGCCACCGGTCTGAAGCTGTTCAGGTCTTTGGGGTGGGAAGTTTTTGGTACAGGTACCACACAAGATGTTTTCCACAGCTGTGGTACCCTCCCCAGTTTCAGGCTCATGTTGAAGATATATGTCACAATCCCACACAGCTGGTCTGCACAGGACATCAGAAGCAGGTTGAGAAACAAATGGGGGGGGGGGGGCAGAGCCCAGCAGAGCCTAGTTTTACTGGGTAGTTCAAACCTGTTGTTGGCATTAGTACTAAAGCTTTCTGTCACTGCTGCAACTGCAAATGTCAGCAAAAATGTCACTGAATTGTAGTTCTCAATAAAACTGAAACAGATTTCTGCTTCAATTATCAGAGGCATTTTAGTAGTAGTTTAGGTGGATTGATTTTGTTATTTATTCCGAATGTATAAACAGAGTACTTCTCAAAATATTTATGAGGCAAGACCTTGATACATGATGATTCAACAGAAGCCATATAGAAGATAGCTAAGTATGACTGATATTTTGGGTCGTTCAGTACAAGCTCATCCTGTACTTCACACAGGTAGAGGTACTTTTTTTCAACCGATCTGTTAGATTATGTAAAGGTAAAATTGTGTTATAGGCTGTAATATGCACGATCTGTGACGATGTGTTACTGAAGCAGATGGTCCTGAACCACGTCAGAATAAAAACTGGGTGTGCACCAGTGGCATAGCCAGGAATTTGAGGGGGTGGGGGGCTGAACCCCAGCCACCACCACCATACTGAATGCCCGGGGCGTTCGCCCGCGTCGAAACTTTAGCTTCAGCTCCCTGTCAACTACAGATTTATTAACATTTTGAGTGCAAACCACTCAAAACCTGCTCTTTATTTATATTTTCTTTTCTTTTTTCTCCTTTTTTTTCCTTCTTTTTTTTTTTGGCCTGGCTATTCCCCTGTGTATGATAATTTTCCTCAAAATACAATAATTTTAAGCCGTTGGTACGATACCTCAACATTTCCCATCTGGCAACACAGCTGAAAACATGGATATATACAGTGTTGGGTAACGTCACTACTTTTGCAGTAACATGCTGTGTAACGAAATTACTGTTTAAAAATTCAGTAATGCATTTCAGTTGCTGAAATTTAATCAGATGCATTACTCGTTACTCATTTTATTAATATGTATAGATATTTTTAGCGCAAATACAGTGGGGAAAAAAGTATTTAGTCAGCCACCAATTGTGCAAGTTGTCCTCCTTCCTTCCGGCTTCAGAGAGAGCAGTCGCATTTTTCCTCCCTCCTCTTATCCTGCCTTCCTGACCCAAATCCCAGCTTGCTGCGTCTGAGTGAGTGTCTGTGCTGTCTCTCCTTCTCGCTGATCTCAACCCAAACGGAAAAACGGAAAATGGATCTTATAAGTTGGGCTTTAAATGCAATTGACACCACCTTCTCAAACAGAAAATCGGGCCCGGGGGAGCCCAAATGTCCCGCAGGAACTTCAGCTGCGGGTTATATGAGAGATTCATGGGATAATTGGAGACATGTGTCTGTTTGATCTTCCATCGAAGATGTGGAAGATTTATATTTATTCGCTTTTATGATCACAGGATACCTTCTGATTGGCCTGGGGGTTTTCCTTGTGTATCGTAAAATTAAAAAACTGGAAGGAGCTAATCAAAAAGCGGACCCAGCTAAGCTTCTCCATCAATTTGACCAGATTGGAAGAGCGTTGATGGCGGCGAATGCTGAACTGAATCGAAAGGTTGGTTACATCTCGGAGTCGCTGAATGTTCTTCAAGGAATGAATTTAAAGCCAGTGAATTTGAATTATGATGTGCAGAACTGCATGAGAGAAGAAAATCCTACACTCTAAGCGGCTGTGAAGATTCGGCCTTGATCGGCGCCCCTGGACAATTCACTCCTCCAGAGTTGAGATAAGCAGATGTGTGAGCTGGCTCTGTAACCCAAACACTGCTGCTGCAGAGCAATAAACAGAACTCTCCAAGGACAGCGTTCATGAGACTAACATGGAGTTTTTACCATCTGGCATGAAGAAGCGATTACTCTGGACATGACTATCTGTGTGTTTATAAACATGAAATATAACATCTATCGTTGCCTGGGAGACTATTTTTGTTGTACTTCAGTAGCTGATACATACATCCACACTGCATACACACTGATATCATCATACTGATATACACACACTGCCCTCTCTCTTGTCTCTTGTCTTTGTTTTGTGAGGTTGATTCTACTCTGTGCCATAGAGAGGTTTTTTTCTCTGTAATCATAATTTGGCTTACAATTATAAGCTGTATTTTGATGATGAATTTTTTTTTTCTCTCCGCCTCATTGTGTCATTCTTCCCTTCCCTTATCTTCCCTTATCCCCCATCTTCTTTTGATTAGGCGCCTTGTCACGGCCGCCGCGTCATTGTGATATGCTTACATAGCGTGCCAATGTCAAGTCAAATTCCTCGTGTGTTTTTTACATGCTTGGCAATAAAGCTTTTCTGGTTCTGATTCTGATTCTGATTGTGCAAGTTCTCCCACTTAAAAGATGAGAGATGTCTCCAATTTTCACCATAGGTATACCTCAACTATGAGAGACAAAATGAGAAAAAAAAATCCAGAAAATCACATTGAAGGATTTTTAATGAATTAATTGGTAAATTCCTCGGTAAAATAAGTATTTGGTCAATAACAAAAGCTCATCTCAATACTTTGTTATATACCATTTGTTGGCAATGACAGAGGTCAAACGTTTTCTGTAAGTCTTCACAAGGTTTTCACACACTGTTGCTGGTATTTTGGCCCATTCCTCCATGCAGATCTCCTCTAGAGCAGTGATGTTTTGGGGCTGTCGCTGGGCAACACAGACTTTCAACTCCCTCCAAAGATTTTCTTTGGGGTTGAGATCTGGAGACTGGCTAGGCCACTCCAGGACCTTGAAATGCTTCTTACGAAGCCACTCCTCCGTTGCCCAGGCGGTGTGTTTGGGATCATTGTCATGATGAAAGACCCAGCCACGTTTCATCTTCAATGCCCTTGCTGACGGAAGGAGGTTTTCACTCAAAATCTCACGATACATGGCCCCATTCATGCTTTCCTTTACACGGATCAGTCGTCCTGGTCCCTTTGCAGAAAAACAGCACCAAAGAATGATGTTTCCACCCCCATGCTTCACAGTAGATACGGTGTTCTTTCTCCTCCAAGCACGACAAGTTGAGTTTTTACCAAAAAGTTCTATTTTAGTTTCATCTGACCATATGACATTCTCCCAATCCTCTTCTGGATCATCCAAATGCTCTCTAGCAAACTTCAGACGGGTCTGGACATGTACTGGCTTAAGCAGGGGGACACGTCTGGCACTGCAGGATTTGAGTCCCTAGCGGCGTAGTGTGTTACTGATGGTAGCCTTTGTTACTTTGGTCCCAGCTCTCTGCAGGTCATTCACTAGGTCCCCCCATGTGGTTCTGGGATTTTTGCTCACCGTTCTTGTGATTATTTTGACCCCACGGGGTGAGATCTTGCGTGGAGCACCAGATCGAGGGAGATTATCAGTGGTCTTGTATGTCTTCCATTTTCTAATAATTGCTCCCACAGTTGATTTCTTTACACCAAGCTGCTTACTTATTGCAGATTCAGTCTTCCCAGCTTGGTGCAGGTCTACAATTTTGTTTCTGGTGTCCTTTGATAGCTCTTTGGTCTTGGCCATAGTGGAGTTTGGAGTCTGACTGTTTGAGGTTGTGGACAGGTGTCTTTTATACTGATAAAGAGTTCAAACAGGTGCCATTAATACAGGTAACGAGTGGAGGACAGAGGAGCCTCTTAAAGAAGAAGTTACAGGTCTGTGAGAGCCAGAAATCTTGCTTGTTTGTAGGTGAGCAAATACTTATTTTACCGAGGAATTTACCAATTAATTCATTAAAAACCCTTCAATGTGATTTTCTGGATTTTTTTTCTCATTTTGTCTCTCATAGTTGAGGTATACCTATGATGAAAATTGGAGACCTCTCTCATCTTTTAAGTGGGAGAACTTGCACAATTGGTGGCTGACTAAATACTTTTTCCCCACTGTAAATGAATATACAAACTGACCACACTGTAGAGGAGACGAGCCATCTGTCGATGTGATCTGTTGCAAAGAACCTGATCCTCTGATCACTACTAAGCAGAGGAAAAAATGAAGCTACTTTGTTTATTTGGAAATAGACAGATTATTTTTTCTTTGTCGTGGCTAAAGACAAAAGCATATTGGCGGGTTGCAAACTAAGTTTCCGGTTGAGACCTACTGCAGTCTTCAGAAGCGCCAGAAAACAGCAACAGTGCACAATATGTGCCATGTGGGCAGCGCTCAGGGTGCCATGAGCATCAAAAGAATAAAAATAATAAGAGATTCATTAATATGTGTGCTGAGCATGTATTTGTGGCAAATGGTCGCCCTCTACAGGCGGGATGCAGGCGCCCTCTGTCTGCGGTTGGCAGACTCCACCGTATGGCCGACATTCAAAGCAGAGCAAAGGAGGAAAAAAAAAAACAGAAGTATTTTTTTTTCTTAAATTATGCAGCGGTTTGAATTTTAAAACACTGAGCCCTAAAATGGCAACATTTGACAACACTTGACGTCCCACATGATGAAGACCCTGGAGAGACTGCTCCTTGCTCACCTCCGCCCCCCGGTGGGACCAGCGATGGATCCACTCCAGTTCGCCTACCAGCATGGCATTGGGGTGGAGGATGCGATGATCTTCCTCCTTCACCGTTCTCTGTCCCACCTGGAGAAGCCCGGGAATGCGGTAAGGATCATGTTCTTTGACTTCTCCAGTGCTTTCAACACCATCCAACTGATGATCCTGAAGGACAAACTGCTGTGCGCAGGGGTGGACAAGCACCTGTCATCATGGATCCTGGACTACCTCACAAACCGGCCTCAGTTTGTGAGAACCCGGGACTGTGTGTCCGACACGATCATCGGCAGCACGGGGGCCCCCCAGGAAACGGTTTTGGCTCCCTTCCTGTTCACCCTTTATACTGCGGACTTCTCACACAACACAATACACTGCCATCTACAGAAGTTCTCTGACGACTCTGCAATCGTTGGCCTCATCTCCAACGGAGATGAAGCTGAGTACAGAGGACTTATCCAGGACTTTGTGGACTGGTGCCATCGGAACTGCCTCCAGATCAACGCGAGGAAAACTAAGGAGCTGGTGGTGGACTGCTGCAGGCAAGGACAACCCCTCACAGCACCAGTAAATATACAGGGAACAGACATCGAGATGGTGACATCCTATAAGTACCTGGGTGTTCATCTGAACAATAAACTAGACTGGTCACACAATACTGACGCACTCTACAAGAAGGGACAGCGCAGGCTGTTCCTACTGAGGAGACTCAGGTCTTTTGGTGTACAAGGGGCGCTGCTGAAGACATTCTATGACACGGTGGTGGCATCAGCCATCACTTTTGGAGTGGTCTGCTGGGACAGTGGCATTACAGCAGCCAATAGGAAGAGACTGAACAAACTGATCAAGAAAGCTAGCTCTGTCCTGGGGCAGCGCCTTGACCCAGTGGAGGAGATAGGAGAGAGAAGGATGGTGGCCAAACTGTCATCTCTGCTGGAGTCCAAGTTCCACCCTATGCAGGACATACTGAATGCACTGAGGAGCTCATTTAGCAGCAGACTACATCATCCTAGGTGCACAACCAAGAGGTTTCGCAGGTCCTTCCTACCTACAGCTGTCAGACTGTACAACCTAAGCAGGGCTGCTCGCAGAGATAGCAAGAACGTGACAACCTAACAGTATTGAATGCAAAAGACGCAATAGACTTACACAATGGTCCCCTCCGGTATACAACTAGGAAAATACCGGTCGCTATGGAGGGTGAGAATATGTATGGGTGCATAATCATACCATGTAGGATAACTAAGTAGATGGTTGTGCTGTTTCATTCCATCTAGCTACAATGCTCCGCACTGTGTGTGTTTATATATTTATATATTTATTCCATCTAGCAACAATGCTCCACACTGTGTGTGTTTATATATTTACATATTTATTCCATCTAGCTACAATGCTCCGCACTGTGTGTGTTTATATATTTATATATTTATTCCATCTAGCTACAATGCTCCGCACTGTGTGTTTATATATCTACATATTCATTCCATCTAGCTACAATACTCTGCACTGTGTGTTTATATACTCATATATTTATTCCATCCAGCTACAATGCTCCGCACTGTGTTTATATATTTATATATCTGTTCCATCTAGCTACAATGCTCCGCACTGTGTGTCTATATATATATATTTATATTTATATGTACATATGTATACTCGCTGCTCTTGTTTTTCTCTTGCCTTCTGATTGTTGCTCTGAGTGTTGCTATCCCTGTGCTGTTGCAATCCTGGAATTTCCCCATTGTGGGACTAATAAAGGCTTATCTTATCTTATCTTATCTTATTTGGTTATACTAGCTTATGTTATGTAACGTTGGCTTCAGTTTACTGTCCACAGGAATTAATTACAGGGCTGTGCAGAGACCATTTGAGAGGCAGGGGCGCAGATTAATTAAAAAAGGGCACATAGAATGAGATTTGTTAAAAATATATGTCAACTTTATATGTTACTTATCCATCCATCGTCTACCACTTTTCCGGAGGTCCGGGTCGCGGAGGCAGCAGTTCAAGCAGAGAAGCCCAGACTTCCCTCTCCCCCGCCACCTGCTCCAGCTCTTCAGAGAGGATACCAAGGCGTTCCCAGACCAGCTGGGAGACATAGTCTCTCCACCGAGTCCTGGGTCTGCCCCGGGGTCTCCTCCCAGTGGGACATGTCCAAAACACCTCATGTGGGAGGCGTCCAGGAGGCATCCTAATCAGATGCCCATACCACCTCAACTGACTCCTTTCAATGTGGAGGAGCAGCGGTTCTACTCTCAGCCTCTCCCGGATGACTGAGCTCCTCACCCTATCTCTGAGGGTGAGGATGTGAGAACAGACCCCCCCCCCCCCCATGGATCATGACCTTATCGTGGTGGGGGGTTTGCGTGCCCCAGTGATCCCAGGAGCTATGTTGTCCGGGGCAATTTGCCTCTGATAGGGTCACCCAAGACAAACTGGTCCTGAGTGAAGGGCCAGACTAAGAATTATCCAACAGACTCTCATGATAAATTCTAGATCAAGGATTCAGTGTACCCCGCCCGGTATGGGGTTACCGGGGCCCCACCCTGAAGCCAGGCCTGGGGGAGGGGCTCGATGGCTAGCGTCTGGTGGCTGGGTTTCCACCCATGGGACCCGGCTGGGCTTAGCCCAAAGGAGTTACATGGGTCTGCCCTCCAGTGGGCTCACCAACTGCAGGAGGGATCATGGGGGTCCTGTGCTATGTGGATTTGGTGCCAGTCAAAGGCGGACCTTGGCGAACTGATCCCAAGCTTTCTATATGTTGTTTAGTTGGTATCTATTTTACTTTAATAGAGAATGGACATTGACATCATGCCGTGCTGCGTTCTGGACCATCATCATGGTCTGCCTTCTTTGTTTACCTGTAGTCTAGGCCAGGGGGTCCCCAACCACCGGTACCGGTCCGTGGGTCATTTGGTATCGGGCCGCACAGATAAAATAAATAACTTGCATTACGTCCATTTTTTTTATTATTATCTGAGTCTGAATTATGTTTTATTTTGAAAAATTACCGGATTCTCTCCATTACATCCGTCCATGGCTCACTCTTGATGCATGTCAAGACGCTTGTCTCGGTGACGTGATACGTTACCGCTAAAATTAAAGGCCGTTGCTCGACGGCAGACATTTATGTCTGCGTTAAGTGACCGCGAGCCACTTAGTGAATGAAAAACCCACATGCAGGAGTGGTTTCGTGTGTTTTGTTCAACAAAACACACGAAACCACTTTTTTTTTTTTTTTTTTTTTTTTTTTTTTTTTCTCTCGGCGCCACACGAGTCGGCTGCCTTTTGCAACAGCGGCTCGATTCCGAGTCTTTTTCCCTTCCTCTCTCTTTTGATCCGTCTTTTTTTTTCACCCCACTTATATCACGGACACACAGATCGTCCTAAATGTCTCCTGAGCCGGTGGACGGAGCCACTGTCTATAGCAGGATACGATACAGCAGAGAACAGCTGCTAGCATTCAACCGCCACCCGGTCCCATTGGAAAAACTCGACATACCGAGTGAACTGAGGCGAAAACGCCGCGGCTGCCGGGCTGGAGTAAGGCGGAGGACAAAAAATATAAGGTACAGACCCTCCCTTCCATCTGTTGTCATGGGAAATGTACGGTCGATACTGGGAAAGTTAGATGAGCTAGCGGCTATCTCCCGTTATGATAGCACATACCGGGAGTGCTCTCTCCTTTTGTTTACTGAGACGTGGCTAACTGAACTAGCAGCAGATGCTAACATTGAGCTGGAGGGTTTTCACATGATACGAGCTGACCGAACACCAGACAGTGGCAAGGCTAGGGGCGGTGGAGTGATCATGTATGTTAACAACAACTGGTGCAGACCGGGACATATCACTGTTAAACAACGACACTGCAGCAAAGACATTGAGTTGCTAGCTGTTAGCATGAGGCCTACATATCTCCCGAGAGAACACTCACACGTGATCTGCATTGTTGTTTATGCAAATCCGACGGCGAACGCTGGGACAGCACGTGACGTCATCCATTCAGTAACCAGCAGGCTGCAGACAGAACACCCAGATGCTCTTCTCCTCATCTCAGGCGATTTCAACCATGTTTCACTGTCTCCCATTCTACCCACGTTCACCCAGTATGTCACATGCCACACTAGAGACAATAAAACACTGGATTTATTCTACGCAAACACTAAGGAGGCGTACACCTCATCACAACTACCCCCACTCGGGAGATCGGATCACAACTTGGTTCATCTCCGGCCGGTGTACAAACCCCTAGTGCACAGACAACCTCCGGCCATGCACACTGTGGAGTTATGGTCTGAGGAGACAATGGACACCCTAAAGGGCTGTTTTGAAGCCACCGCCTGGAAGCAGCTCTGCGATCCACATGGTGAGGACATCGATGGCCTCATTCACACCTTCACGGGCTACCTCAGCTTCTGTGTGGACAAATCCGTTCCCACTAAGACCATACGGCGTCACTCAAACAACAAACCCTGGATCAACCCTGAGATAAAAACACTTCTGAGAGAGAAGAAGAGGATCTTCAGGTCGGGGAACAGGGAGATGCTGAAGTCCGTACAGAGGGAGCTGAGGAGAAAGATCAGAGAAGGCAAGGACAGCTTCAGGAAGAAGATGGAGGACAAGCTGCAACAGAGCGACATCAGCGGGGTCTGGAGAAACCTCAAAACCATCTCGGGGCTCCAGAATACCTCCCCCCAGGCCACAGGGGGCAGGGAGTGGGCGAACAACCTGAATCTGTTTTTCAATAGATTTGACCAACCGCCCTCCCCCCTGACTGCACAACAACCACTGCTGCCTCTAAAGAAATCAAGTCCTGCTGCCCACTCCCCACTCTACCAACACCCCCCCACTCCCAACACACAGCCCCCCATCCTGACCCTGACCAGGACCCAGGTGAGGACGGAGCTGAGGAAGATCAAGGCGAGGAAGGCGCCGGGACCGGACGGCATCAGCGCAAAGCTCCTCAAGTCCTGTGCAGACCAGCTGTGTGGGATTGTGACGTATATCTTCAACATGAGCCTGAAACTGGGGAGGGTACCACAGCTGTGGAAAACATCTTGTGTGGTACCTGTACCAAAAACTTCCCACCCCAAAGACCTGAACAGCTACAGACCGGTGGCCTTGACGTCCCACTTGATGAAGACCCTGGAGAGACTGCTCCTTGCTCACCTCCGCCCCCTGGTGGAACCAGCGATGGATCCACTCCAGTTCGCCTACCAGCATGGCATTGGGGTGGAGGATGCGGTGATCTTCCTCCTTCACCGTTCTCTGTCCCACCTGGAGAAGCCCGGGAATATGGTGAGGATCATGTTCTTTGACTTCTCCAGTGCTTTCAACACCATCCAACCGATGATCCTGAAGGACAAGCTGCTGCGCGCAGGGGTGGACCAGCACCTGTCATCATGGATCCTGGACTACCTCACGAACCGGCCTCAGTTTGTGAGAACCCGGGACTGTGTGTCCGACACGATCATCAGTAGCACGGGGGCCCCCCAGGGAACGGTGCTGGCTCCCTTCCTGTTCACTCTTTATACTGCGGACTTCTCACACAACACAACACACTGCCATCTACAGAAGTTCTCTGATGACTCTGCGATCGTTGGCCTCATCTCCAATGGAGATGAAGCTGAGTACAGAGGGCTTATCCAGGACTTCGTGGACTGGTGCCATCGGAACTGCCTCCAGATCAACGCGAGGAAAACTAAGGAGCTGGTGGTGGACTGCCGCAGGCATGGGCAGCCCCTCACAGTACCAGTAAATATACAGGGAACAGACATCGAGATGGTGACATCCTATAAGTACCTGGGTATTCATCTGAACAATAAACTAGACTGGTCACACAATACTGATGCACTCTACAAGAAGGGACAGCGCAGGCTGTTCCTGCTGAGGAGACTCAGGTCTTTTGGTGTACAAGGGGCGCTGCTGAAGTCATTCTATGACACGGTGGTGGCATCAGCCATCACTTTTGGAGTGGTCTGCTGGGGCAGTGGCATTACTGCAGCAGATAGGAAGAGACTGAACAAACTGATTAAGAAAGCTAGCTCTGTCCTGGGGCAGCGCCTTGATCCGATGGAGGAGATAGGAGAGAGAAGGACGGTGGCTAAACTGTCATCTCTGCTGGAGTCCGAGTTCCACCCTATGCAGGACATACTGAATGCACTGAGGAGCTCATTTAGCAGCAGACTACATCATCCCAGGTGCACAACCGAGAGGTTTCGTAGGTCCTTCCTACCAACGGCTGTCAGACTGTACAACCTAAGCAGGGCTGCTCGCAGAGATAGCAAAAAGACGTAACAAACTAATAGTTTTTTGAATGCAAAAGATGCAATAGACTTACACAATGGTCCTCTCCGGCATACAACTAGGAACATACCGGTCGCTATGGAGGGTGAGAATATGTATGGGCACATAATCATACCATGTAGGATAACTAAGTAGACGGTTATGCTGTTTCATTCCATCTAGCAACAATGCTCTGCACTGTGTGTGTTTATATATTTGCATATTTATTCTATCTAGCTACAATGCTCCGTACTGTGGGTGTTTATATATTTATATATCTACATATTATTCCATCTAGCTACATTGCTCCGCACTGTGTGTGTTTATATACTTGCATATTTATTCCACCTAGCTGCAATGCTCCGTACTGTGGGTGTTTATATATTTACATATTTATTCCATCTAGCTACAATGCTCTGCACTGTGTGTTCATATATTCATATATTTATTCCATCCAGCTACAATGCTCTGCACTGTGTGTCTGTGTGTGTGTGTATATATATATATTTTATAGTAATACGTACATATGTTTATTAGCTGCTCTTGCTTGCTTGTTTTTTTTTCTTGCCTTCTGATTGTTGCTCTGAGTGTTGCTATCCCTGTGCTGTTGCAATCCTGGAATTTCCCCGTTGTGGGACTAATAAAGGCTTATCTTATCTTATCTTATCTTAAAACCCCAAAACATGTTATTGGGAATGAATGAAGTGTTGATGTGTATGTGTGTGAAACACTCGAGCTGCCGAGTGCCCGAGTGCCCAAACTGTCCGGGAGCAATGGACCCAAAGGGCTCCCTGACGCGCCTGATGGAAAATAAATAAATATGTGCATTTTTTTATATTTTTTAACCAAATAACCAAATTAGGAGGTATTTACTTGTATTATTAGCATATTTTGGTTATCCCGAGGGAGATCGCTGGCCAAAGTGTTTGAATTACCAGAGCCACTGCAGAGATTTCTCTCAGAAAAAAAAAAAAATTACCGCTGGCAGCACATTTCAGTGACGAGGATTGGGTCGCAAAACTCGCTTACTTGTGTGACATATTCAGCCTACTTCAGGGGAAAATGACAACTGTCTTCAAGTTAGCAGATAAAGTAGCTGCATTTAAAGCCAAATTGGATTTGTGGGGACCGCGCGTGAATGGAGGTATATTTGACATGTTTCAAACATTAGCTGGGATTTTGGAAGAGACTGAGTCTCAGCCTTCATTCTCCCAGGTGGTGCACGATCACCTGTCTTTGCTTTTAACCCCTTGCACTCTGGTCAATTTCCCTAATAACGCCAAAAAATAACGTGCCCAAAGTAAATCAAAAGCCGTTCTTCAACCCTTTGCAGCATCTTCATGGGGTTGGTCTCATTTAAAAGAAAACACTTTGAATTTTTTGGCAAATCAGTCATAATCTCTCTAAGTGCTCCGGCCACTGAGTAACAGTCATCTAAACATAGTGAACTTGAAGAAAATAAATTCCGTCCGGGTGTTTTTTTGGATACAAATGCTTGCAAATAACACACAGCTTCAGATCCGGGCTGGAAAATGCCAGCTGAGGTCAAAATTTTGTAACAATACCACAAAAAATGAATATATTACACAGCTTTGTTCTCAGGTTGTTCCCAGGCGTTTTTGAACTGTGCCAAATTGTGCCAGATGGCACAGTTTGGAAAAACGTCTGTAACTTTTGAATGATTCAATATAGAAGCTTGATGTTGGGCTCTAATGAAAGGTGACACTCAGTGCTGTGTGTGTGTGGGGGGGGTGCCCCCCGCCCCCCCCCCCCCCCCGCTACAGAGGACGGACATCGCCCGTTGCGCCGTGGTCACGGTGAGCCGCGGCCACGGTGCGCCGCGGTCTACGACGCACAGCTGTAATTTACCAATCGGTCAAAAGTCATTTTTGATTACAATTTTCAGGGATAAAGAATAATTTAGCTTATAACACTTACCTGTTCACAACAGCAGCGTAGCTGGCGAACTTCTCTTCCTCATTGTCAGACGAACGCGACGCTGGTCCGCTTGTTACGGACTCGTGGTTCTGGTCTCGCGACCCGGTCAAACCATAATTCCATTATTGCGGTTTTGCACTTCCATGATTGTGGTTTTGGCGAACGATTTTTCAAAACAAATAACAACAGTAATAAGAAAAAAAGACTGGCGAACGCCTGTGTGTCACCCAGCCTTACACAAAACAGCTTTCGAACTTCTGTGCTTCAATTGGCTGGCTGTATTGGCAGCTGTTGGTAGGCGGGTCCTTCTTGTTAGGTTTTCAGTCATTGGTTCTTCAAGGTTTCAGAAACCCAATTCAAGGCTCTTATTAGTCGAATGAGAGGTCAATCACATCTAAACCAATCAAAGCACTCCTTTGGCGTTCTGTTCGCGGCTGTGTCTGTAGTGGAAGACCGGAAATGCAGGTGTTTTGTTTTTTTTTCAGTGCCTCCTAGGATGCACAGTGTGCGTACTCGGACGCCCTTGTGCGTCCTAGGACGCAGAGACGTGCCCGCCCGCGGTACACTGAAGTGCAACAGGTTAAAAGAGTTCATGCGCTACTTCCCAATGACAAAAAATATACGAACTGCCAAAGAATGGATGTGTGACCCATTTCTCAACAAACCAGGTGAATTCAACATGTCTGTGCAAGAAGAGGATCAACTGCTGGAGTTTGCAAATGACGGCGGCCTTAAAAGTATGTTCGAGACAACAGCTCTGCCAGTGTTCTGGATTAAAGTCATGGCTGAATACCCTGAGACTGCCACAACAGCACTGAAAACCCTGTTGCCATTTATGACATCCTATCTGTGTGAAGCGGGGTTTTCTGCAGTGACAGCAACCAAAACAAAATTACAAAGTAGACTGGACATAGGCAACACACTTCGGGTGTCATTGTCTCCCATTACCCCTAGATGGGACCGTCTCGTTGCAGAGAAACAAGCTCAGGGCTCCCACTGATTCAGCGTTGTGGTGAGTTGTATTTTTCATGCACTTTATATTTGTATTTGTGGTGTATCTTATTTTGAAGGCATGTTTAAACATTACCATAGCGACCAGAGAGCGTTGTGGGCAGAGAGGATTTTACTCATGTTATGTTGTTGTCGCGATTTTAAGAGGACGCTGCTAATAAAGTTGCAAATGAGTACACAGTGGATTTGTGGGGGTATAGGTTGTGAACTCTTGTCCCCCACATATGCATGACTCTATATGCATTGGGGGCTTCACGTCTCGGAGAACAAAGGAACACCTGGACCTGCAGGGACCTGCAGGAAGAGGCTAGGAGGTGTGAAGTCAGGCCTTTGTCGAGGAGAAGAGGCCCCGAGGGGAGTCCCGGAACATTGAGGGATTATGGACAATTGGTGAAGATCAAAGAGGCATTGTGATTGAGATTATGAACATAGATCGTATGTTTGCATAAGTATCATGTGACCTAGGTTGTGTGACTTCTGCAGAGCATAAGAACTGTGATGCATAGCTGTTTTGCCTCTTTCTGTTGAGAGATTGATAGAGGATGCGTTCTCTCAATAAACTCAGTCTCGTCTCTGAGCGCACCCTCTACAGATTCACGTTTATTATATTTAGAAAATACCACAGTTTTTATGCTGGTCGTATCATGTTCTTTTGTTGTATTTATCCACCACACCTTAAAGGCGGGTCCCTGAAAATATTGTCTGACATTAAACCTGTCCGTGGCACAAAAAAGGTTGGGGACCGCTGGTCTAGGCAACTGCTAATGTGAACAGACATACAGTACATGCAATGGAACGGAGCAAACAGAAAATTTAAATTCGAATAAGGAATCAAAGGATCGCTACCTCTAAAAAATTGAAGAAATAAACGGGATCGATCTGTATGAGCACAAGAAATGGATCACGGATCTCAACCAACTGCCTTGATTTACGCTGTCAGATGTGTTTGCCTAGCTGGTTTGTGGGGTGAGCGTGTAAACCCATGAGCAATTTAAAAACTGTAAATCATTAGAAGCTCATGTTCAATTAACCAATGGATGGGTCCAGCCACCTCAGATATTCAGGGTGAATGACCAGAAACCCAGTGGTTGGCATCTGCAACTACAGGTATTTCTAAGTCCCGGTGGTGAAATGTTGGATTTATGTTCAAATTTGTCATATGATGTTTGATAAGTACTGTATATATACATTATTATCAACAGAACATTAAACACTAATCCAGTAATGTGATAAGATTGTGCTTGCGCTGGCACACTGAAAAAAATTACTGGTATAATTAGCTGCTATAAAAACATACTAAACTAGAAAAGCACTCGGAGAGCGCAGACCTCCGTCAAGCGCCACAGTTCCCCCCCATACAGTGTTTGTGTGTACGTTTTCAGATTCCTTGACCATGAAAACATATGACTAGCAATTGGATTCACAATGATAGGATTAGTGGTTCAGTAGTAAAAGCATTACCTCCTTGGCGGAGGTAATAAACTGAAGTGTTGGTGCTGTGTCCATCTCCTCCACGGAAAGCAGCACTCAGGGCTTCACTGACGGATGCAAATTGGGTAGACAGGTTGCCGTGGGTTTTATTGGGGTTGCGCTCCACGGCAAAAGAGGATTTAGAAGCTTCCCCGGCAGAGAGGTCGTTTCTGCGCAGCCCCTATGGCTGCCCGGGGAATTTCTGCCAAATAATCCGGTGCCGGACAGTTGCCCGTCTCAGCTTTTGCAGCGTAGCGCAAACACAGGCACGCTGCCGGGCCCTGCCCACCACTGTTTTCCGCGTGCTTTTGTGCCTAAAACTTTGAAGAACGCGGAGTTTGTGTTCGTCAGACACGACGACCAGCGCCCTCCATTGCGTCTGCGCACATGTTGAAAATGGGCGTATGTCACAATGTTAAAGAATCCTTTAAAAAATTCCTGTATCCAGACGGTGATCCAGATCATCCCCAAAATTTAATCAGTTCTTCCTTGTACCATTTCCAACAACGCCTGAAAGTTTCATCGAAATCCGTCGAAAACTTTTTGAGTTATCTTGCTAACCAACAGACAAACAAACAGACAGACAAACGCTGGCAAAAACATAACCCCAGGACAGTAACATTTTTATAGTCAACTGAAAGAGGAGAATCTGCTTAATTTAACGATGCCAAACATTCTATGGACTTCAGTTCCCAGCTGATATTAAATCCATGCGTAATGAAGGCAACAAGTAATCATAACTTCAGGAAAACTCAAAGAAAATCAGCAACACCGAAAAGCTCCCATTACAAGAAAAAAAAAAAAAAAAAAACTGCTCCAGATTAGCAAGAGAAATTTGGAATAGCAGAGATGATGTGGGGAAATTATTTGATTTTGCCCTGTGCATTTTTACACATTATTGAGAGATGACAGAGAGCTGTGGCTGAGGTGCAGCCAAAGCGCACAGTGCACAAGACAGCTGCTCTGGAGAGGGGATGTCTTTCTGCACTTCTAAATATTTTTAAAATCACAACTTACCTTTGTGAAAATGCTGTGAACACATGATCATGTGTGCAGGAATATTGTCGAAGCTGATGTCTTTCCTTCCGACCACAGCAATCCATTCCATCCAACACCTCTTTGTTAGCTCTGAGACCCGATTCTCTCCACTTTTCTTCCGAGTCGGGAAGTTAAAAAAAGCATATGCTGTTATCAATCTTTTTCCGCACCAATCATGAGAGCAATTGTTACATTTGATAACGCAGCAAAACTTCCCCTTTTTAACGTTAATTGCGTGGTATTCAGAGGAATAATAATGTGATTGAAAGGACCACATTGGAAATAAGTGTTTTCATTTTCATGTCATCCTGGATTTTATATGATGTTTTGTATGCATATTTATATTTCCGATGTTTGAATAGCATATTCAGTGTCATTTTTATCCAAATAAATAAATAAAAAATAAATAAATAACAGACTGAAGCAACCCTCTCAAAAACTTCAGCTTAACTGTATTTGTTGCTCATTACTAAGTTCAGACAGGCAGAACACTTCCCACAATCCTTTGCGGTTTTTCCATCAAGCAATGTCCCGCACCCATTCTCAATAACTATACAAGTTATTCCTGAGGGCACTGCTGTAGAAACGATTATGGGTGCAACTTCCAGTTTCTAGCTGAAGTAGTGTTAAATCAGTCAGCAAGAGTGGAGTAGTGAGGCATTTAAAATAGTGTTTTTAAAAGTGTTTTAAATTTGTTTTAATGTGTAGTGCATCCTGGGCACGATGTTAAACTACATCTGGCAGCAAGGCCCCAGTCCGGGAGTTCTGGGGTTCTGAGGAGAATGTCACTACCTCTTAATTGCTGCTGTGCTGGGTCACCCTTGGGCAAGGTGTAGCACCCAATAGCCTCCCATACTGGGTTACGTACAAGCCACCAACGGTGTGCCAGGCAGATGATGTCAAGTAAGACTGCACCTGTTTTGACATGGCGGACGAGTGCAACGCTTAGCGGGCAGGCGATAAAGGTGGGCCTTGACATACCAAGCACCCAGCAGCCCGCTGCAACTGCCTTCTTCTGAAGCTGCGTGTCTCAATCCCTTGAGCTGCAGTGAATTGGCTGGCAGTCAAGTGAGTGTGCGTGGCCCCTCGCGCAGCCACGACCTCCTTAAACAACCTCATCAGCGAATGGCTTGTTCCTTTTCCAAAGTCCAATGGCGACAGAAGTGTGGGTGATGGGGGTAGGCCTGGAAAGCTGGAAGCCCCTAGTCCGCACCCGCACATTGGGGGCAGATCTAAGATGGTCGCTCCCTGCTGAACAGCCGTGATGGCAGGGTTTCGGCAGCTGGATCTGTGACTGGGCTGGCCTTTTTAGGATCACCGCAGCCCACCCTAATTGGGGAGACCCCTAGAAAAGGTGGGGTAAACATCGGACATCGGACATCTCAGTCTTGCCAGTTCACCGCTGCTGGCGGACTTCCCATCTCTGCGGTCGAAAATCAAAGAAAACACTCCGCTCTCTTAAGAGACCTCTAACTCTCGGGGCCTGGAATATCCGCACACTCCTCGACAAAAGCAACGCAGAAAGACCAGAACGCCGAACAGCACTCGTCTGCAAGGAGCTCGACTGATTCAACATCGACGTGGCAGCTCTTAGTGAGACAAGATTCCTAGATGAAGGTAACATCGAAGAAGCAGGGTCAAGCTACACCATTTTCTGGAAAGGGAAAAGTGCTGAAGAACCACGTATTCACGGAGTTGGCTTTGCTATAAGATCGAAACTCGTTGACCAACACAACCTTGTCCCTACGGCCATCAGTGAACGCACGATGAAAGTCAGAATCCCTCTTGTCCAAAACAGATTTCTTATCTTGATATCTGTGTATGCTCCAACGCTAACCTCAGAGGATGATGAAAAAGCCTCCTTTTTACGACCTGCTTAACCGTACCATCCAAAGTGTCCCAAGACAGGACAAACTTGTCATCCTGGGTGACTTTAATGCCAGAGTAGGCAGAGATCACAATCTCTGGAAAAGCGTCCTCGGACATCATGGAATTGGAAACTGCAACTCCAATGGCCAACTCCTCCTTGGCCTTTGTGCTGAACATGAACTGGTCATCACCAACTCCCTCTTCCAGCTACCATCTTGTCAAAAAACAACCTGGAAACACCCAAGATCCAAACACTGGCATATCCTTGATTACATTCTAACTAGAGCCAGAGACAAAAGAGACATGCACGTCACTCGTTCCATGCCTGGTGCAGATGACTGTTGGACAGACCACAGATTGCTTATCTCACGACTCCAAATCAAAGTCCGTCATCCACCAAAACGGACCTCATCAAGCACTCCTCATCATCGCTTTGACTGTGCAAAACTACGCAATCTACAAACATCTCAAGACTTCAAGGAAGCCGTAGAAAAGAACATCGCGGATCTTCCAGAACCACCACTGGTGGAAGATAACTGGACCACCCTTCGTAGCACCCTTTCGCAGTGCTTGACGCTGCAGAAAAGACAATAGGTTTCTCTCAGAAGAAGACCCAAGACTGGTTTGATGAAAATGACGAAGTCATCACAAACCTTGTTGAAGCTAAACATCAGGCAAGGCTCACTTTTGAAAACCAGCCATCCACACAGAACAAACAAAAATATAAACAAGCACTTGCAAACTGTCAGAGAGAAATTCGCGCTGCTCAGAACAACTGGTGGCAACAGAAATCGGAGGAGATCCAAAGTTTTGCAGACCAACGTGACATGCGCCGCTTTTATGCCACAACAAAGGAAATCTTTGGCCCTACAAAGTCAACTGCCTGCAGTCTGAAGGATGCAGATGGCTCCACTGTCATCAATGACACCCAGGGAATTTTAAACCAATGGCGATCCAACTTTGAAAGCCTTCTCAATGACCATTCGCGCACACCAGACGACCTTCTCTGTAAAACGCCACAACATCCTGTTCGCTACTGGATGTCTCTTCCACCCTCCTCTGAGGAAAGGAACAAAGCCATCAAGCACATGAAACCAGGCAAGGCACCGGGACCAGACAACATCCCACTAGAACTAATCACTCATGGTGGCCCGGAATTTAAGAGCCGACTGCTGAACCTCATCCTAAAAATCTGGGAAACAAAGACAGTCCCTAGTGACTTCCACGATGCAAATATTATCACCATCTTCAAAATGGGAGATTGAGAAAACTATGGAAACTACCGTGGCATCTCACTGCTAAGCATAGCAAGTAAGATCTTTGCACGCATCCTCCTCAACCGCCTCCTTGTCATCGCAGAAGAAATACTTCCTGAATCACAGTGCAGTTTCCGACCTTTTCGCGGGACAATAGACATGATCTCCTGTGCCCGACAATTGCAGGAGAAATGTCAAGAACAGCAACAGCCACTTATGCTCATCTTCTGGGACCTAAAGAAAGCCTTCGACAAGGTCCCACGGCCGGCTATGTGGGCAGTCTTGGCAAGATTTGGCTGCCCAGATGACTTCATTATGCTGATCCGCTCACTTCATGATGGAATGGTGGGCAGAGTATGCGATCAAAAAGCTCTCTCTGACCCTTTTCCCATAACAGGAGGACTCAAGCAAGGCTGTGTTCCAGCCCCAACCTGCTTCTCATTGTACCTGGCGGCAATGCTCAATGAAATCCCACCAGACACCCCTTCCATTGTTGTACGATATCGCATGGACAGAGGCCTCTTCAATCTCAGTCGACTCTGAGCAAAAACAAGAACGTTAACCACCACAGTCCACGAGCTGCAGTATGCAGATGACAACGCTACCCCTAGCTTAACTGCTGAAGATCTACAGAGGACGGCTGACCTCTACAATAATGCTTATGAGCGTTTTGGAATGGAGGTGAATACTGACAAGACCAAAGTCCTCATCCAACTCCCCCCAGGCTACATGCTCCCTGACACAATCATCACTATTGATGAAAAGCCTCTGGAAAAAGCGGACCATTTCTGTTATCTAGGAAGCATTCTATCAAAGACACCTACATGCGATCAGGACGTGGAGAATCGCGTTAGGGCAGCTCACTCCGCTTTTGGACGTCTTAATCGTCGAGTCTTCAATAACCACGCACTGATTATCAAAACAAAGATTATGGTTTTCAGGGCTGTAGTTCTGTCTACCCTTCTCTACGCCTGCGAGACCTGGACTCTCTACCGTCGCCAAATCAAACGTCTTGAGCACTTCCAACAGCTGAAGCTTAGACAAATCCTTAAACCAAATGGACAGACCGAGTAACAGATACCGAAGTTCTCGCCCGCGCTGCACTACTTGGTGTTGAAGCTACCATTATTCAGCACCGTCTCCGCTGGGCAGGCCATGTCCAACGAATGGACTCAAATTGTCTACCGAAAATTCTGCTCTATGGAGAACTCACCTCAGGAACAAGACCACTAGGCAGACCAAAATTGCGCTATAAAGACCAACTAAAGTCCACCTTGGCCCAAACCAGCATCTACAGTTGGGAACACCTAACAAAGGAGAGAATGGTATGGAGAGAAGCTTTCCGCAATGGCACTGTAGCCTTTGAGAAAAACAGATGTGCATTTGAGGAGAGAAGCGAAGAAGAAGGAAGGAGCGCTCGCAGCAGCCGCGGCCTCCACCGTCACTTCCCTGCGGTCTCTGCTCACGCCTCTTCCATCACCGGCTCAGGCTACAGAGCCACATCCGTCACAAGCACAAGTGATTTCTGGAACGGGAGCAACCCTATGCTCGGACACGAGCAGGAGCCGATGACGATGAATGTATAGTCCACATAAAGATTTAGCGGAAGAAGATGGATGGATGGATGGTATAGTCCACATACCTGTTTTGCAGTCAAGTGGCAGAAAATTTCAGCACTTGTAGTTTTTGTATTTTTAAATGTTTTTGCATAGTTACAGTATTTGCTGCTGTTTGTGGTGTGAGGGTCCTCACAAATAAGCACAGTTAAATCTGTGGCTTCAACAGCAATGCATAGATCATGCAATGAGAACTAAAAAGGACTGCTGGTGTGATCGGTGGTACAGACACAACAGCACCAGGTATGTTTTCACTTGTATGAATGTCAGATCTGACGTTTATACTGTATATGTCACCAGATGCAAGGCTGCATGAAGTAAAATAATAAATAAAAAAATAGTAACAGTTTGCTTCCTAAGGCTTAAGAAAGATATCAGGTAGGTGGGGTTTTTTTGCATTTGTTGCACTGCATTGGAACGGTATGGACTTGACATTAGCAGTGTCAGGATGCATTAATTTTTAAATTATCACAAAATAAAGATAAATAAAATTTTGAACAATTGTCAGAAAAGGTCTGTACGTGTTAAGTGAACTAACAAACATTCACGGCATGGCAGCAGCATGAGCATTTTAAAACACCCAAACACAGTGTTGTGGTTCTTTTTGGCTCTGACTAGATTCTACATCTGCTTTAAGGTAAATTTGATTATGTCCAACATATTTTAGCAAAATGCAACTTACTTTATTGTGGTGGAAACATTGATATATTTCAGGGCTTAGGTGCTCCAACAGCCCGTGGGCATCCCCACTACACGTGGTGCCTAAGGCCGATGGGTCGTGGCGACCGTGCGGCGATTTCCGGTGTTTGAACAATGCCACGGAACACGATCGGTATCCCATCCTGCACATCCAGGATTTTTCTGTGCACCTGGCTGGGATGCGTGTTTCTTCAAAAGTGGATCTGGACTGCGGTTACCACCAGGTCCCGGTGCACACGGAGGACATTCCCAAAACAGCGTTAATAACTCCTTTTGGTCTTTTTGAGTTTTTACACATGCCGTTCGGGTTAAAGGATGCTGCACAAACCTTCCAAAGAATGACGGACACGATGCTCTGTGACCTGCTTTTCGTTTTTGTCTACTTAGATGACACTTTGGTGGCTAGTGCATCCGAGGAGTGGCACCTTGCCCATCTCAAACTAGTTTTCCAGAGGTTGGAAGCACGTGGGCTTATTGTTAACCCGACGAAGTGCCAGTTCGGTGTGCCAGTGATTGATTTTCACTGCATTTTTCCGGAGGGCACAATTCCGCTGCCTGATAAGGTGCGTATTGTGTCGGATTTTCCGCGTCCGCAGACCGTGAGGGCCCTACAGGAATTTTTGGGCATGGTTAACTTTTACAACTGCTTCCTCCCCCGGGCAGCCCAGCTGCTGCAGCTGTTGAACGCTGCGCTCAAAAAAAAGAAGCTCATGGAAAATATCAACTGGACCCCCGAGCGAGTCCAGGCTTTTGCAGATGCCAAAACAGCGCTCAGTAATGCCGCCTTGCTAGCCCACCCTGCCCTGTCAGCAAAGATATCACTAACCACGGACACGTCTGACGTTGCCATAGGGGCAGTGGTGGAGCAGTATGTCTCTAGTTCATGGCAGCCGCTTGCATTTTTCAGCCGTACTTTATGCGACAACGAACGCAAATACTGTATGTTTGACAGAGAGTTGTTGGCTCTCCACCTAGCGACGTGCCACTTCCAGTTTTGGCTGGAAGGGCGGGAGTTCACTATGTTCGTCGATCATAAGCCGCTAACGTACGCAGTGTCCAAAGTCTCGGAACCGTGGTCAGCCCGCAGCAACGACATTTGGCCGCAATCTCGGAATTTACAACTGACATTCAACACGTAGCCGGTAAGCTTAATATTGTGGCTGACTGCCTGTCGCGCGCGTTAGTCTCCCCAGTCTACATGGGAATAGATTTCCCCACCATGGCCACAGCGCAAACAGGACGCGGACATTTGCGTGCTTCAGTCTGCACCTACTGGGTTAAAACTGGAGAGCAGAGTGGTGCAAGAAGGGTGTCCCCCCTTGCTCTGCGACGTCTCTACCGGTCGCCCACGCCCGGTGGTTCCGAGCTCTTGGTGCCACCGCATTTTTGAGTCAATCCACTCCCTTTCACACCCCGGCGTGTGCACCTCAGTTAAACTGGTGGGGGCGAAATTTGTCTGGCTGCACATATGCAGGGACGTGAAAGAGTGGACTGCAGTGTGCGTCACCTGCCAGTGGGCCAAAGTGCACAAACACACCAAAGCCCCCCTTGAGCCGTTCCAAATTCCAGCCAGGAGGTTTGACAACATCCACATGGATTTGGTGGGCCCCCTCCCACCGTCACAAGGTTTCACGCACCTTTTGATAATCGTGGACCACACCACGCGTTGGCCTGAAGTGGTCCTGCTGGCTTCCACCACGTCCGCAGAAGTGGCTTGCGCTTTTTTTGTTGGCTTGGGTTGCATGGTTCGGATCCCCATCGGACATCACTTCTGACAGGGGTCCACAATTCATTGGCCCAGAGTCTGGGAGTCAAAATCCACTGCACCACCACGTACAACCCCCAGGCTTACGGGTTATGCGAATGTTTTCATAGGTCGCTTAAAGCAGTGCTCAGAACTTCACTCACGGATGCAAATTGGGTCGACCGCCTGCCCTGGGTCCTGTTAGGGTTGTGCTCCACGTCTAAGGAGGATCTGGCAACCTCCCCGGCAGATCTTGTTTTTTCTCAGCCACTTCGGATCCCCGGGGAATTTTTACTGGAAAACCCTGCACCCAGGACCAACCTGCCCGTGCAATTTTTTCACGGTACAGGGCCAGCCAATGTGCCAGGCCCGGCGCACCATTGTTTTCCCCACACCTTCGTCCCAAAGAACTTACAGAGTGCCAAGTTCGTTTTTGTTAGGCATGATGCACACAGAACCCCGCTGCGCCCACTGTATGATGGATCGTTCAGAGTGCTGGAAACCGGGGCAAAGCATTTTGTGTTCAACTTTGGGGGGCATAAGGAAACTCTCTGCATTGACAGGCTTAAGCCTGCTTATGTGTTGGCAGATGAACAGGTGGTGTTGGCTCAAACTCCCTGGCGTGGACACCCACCTACAGTGGCTCTGCAAGTTGGTGTTCCCCCTGCAGAGAACTGCTGGCAGCAGACTAGGTCTTTCCCCTCCCCACCTTTTCACCCTCCTCAGGACTGCATGCCGGAGGCCAAGTTTGTCTCCTGCCCACCTCAACAGCAAGACACCTCAGCCGGTCCAGCAACTCACGTTACAGCCGTTACAGGCGCCGGCTCAAGCCCAAGGTGCCAGAGGGTTAGAGCCCCTTCTGGGTGTTCGGGGGTGGGAAGGGGGCTGTGTGGTGGACACAATACACATGACCCTCCACCCAGGACAAAGGGGTTGGTGGGAGAGAAGATAGTTAGGGATTCTAATGGAGAAAGGTGAGAGAAGCTAAACGAACAAAAATGTGCCTTTCACCCCCCGCCACGCCAGGTTCACGCCTGAGGGTGCAGGGGTGCGAATGTATGGTAGCAAGACCTGCTCTGTGACGTGTGCATCAATGTCATGTTAATGTGTGTACATGTCTTTCATGTCTGTATGTTAATGTGTTTACTCTGTGTGTCGAAGGTGGAAATAGAAGTGTATAAAAGAGTTTGCTCAGGCACTCAAAAGAGTTTTCTGTGTTTTATGTTGGAAGGTGAATAAAGTTCATGTGTCGCCTAGCTCGCTGTCTCGTCTGCTTTCATCTTCCACAGTACTAATAAATTGCCAAAAAAGTAACAATGAATTGATGTTTGATTTTTTGCTTTATTATGTCTGAGATACTCATATTTGAGTGAGTCTATATCTACTGGACAGGTGAGCAATGTGCAAATTTAGCAGCTGGTGTGTGAGTTCCTATATGCAAAGCTGTGTTGTGGAATTTTGGGAGTTGTTATTTGTTCAGGAGTCTGATGGCAGTGGGAAAGAAGGAGTTTTTCAGTCTGGTTGTCCGGCATTTCACACTTCTGTACCTCCGGCCTGAGGGTAGAAGTGTGAACAGTCTGTGCTGGGGGGTGGGTGGGGTCCTGGAGGATGGTGTCAGCTCTTCTTTGGACTCTGCGGTGGTAGATGCTCTGCAGAGAGGGGAGTGGAGTCCTGATGATCTCCGCTGTTTTCACCACTCTCTGCAGGCGTTTGCGGTCCAGTTCAGTGGTGCTGCCATACCACACAATGATGCAGTTGGTCAGGATGCTCTCGATGATGCAACTGTAGAAATTGTTGAGGATCCTGGAGGACATGCCAAACTTCTTCAGTCTCCTCAGAAAGTACAGTCGCTGTTGAGATCTCTTAACCAGCTCTGTGTTGTTTTGTGTCCACTTAAGGTCCTCGCTGATGTGGATGTCCAGGTTTTTAAAGCTGCTCACCCTCTCCACCTCAAGCTTCCGGATGAACAGCGGCCGATGGGGTCTCCTCCCTTTCCTCATGTCCACCATCATGTCCACTATTTTTCACACCACTGTATAAATAACACGTCTTCTAATGCTGCTGCAGACATTTTAACTATTACATTCCTTCATTCATTCATTCATCTTCTTCCGCTTAATCCTTTTTCGGGTCACGGGGGGGCTGGAGCCTATCCCAGCATCTTTGGGCGAGAGGCAGGGTACACCCTGGACAGATCGCTAGTCCATCGCAGGGCCAACACAGAGAGACAGACAACCATTCACTCTCACAGTCATACCTAAGGACAATTTAGAATCCCCAGTTTTGATGCCAGTTAACCTAACTTGCATGTTTTTGGCATGTGGGAGGAAGCTGGAGAAATCCCAGAGTAAACCCACGCAGACACGGGGAGAACATGCAAACTCCACACAGATCACTGTTGGTCTATTACAGAGGCTCACAATTTGAGGCAGCATGTCTCTGGCTCTACACATAAAAAGGGGCGCTCCTTGGACCTTGTCTTTTCACTGGGACTGAATTTGGACAATGTTAAAGTGGAGGATGTTTTTGTCAGTGATCATTGCTGTGTTTTCTTTGAGCTGTCAGTTAATGTGGAACAGCATGAATGTAAAGCATTAAGACAGAGACATGCTGTATTATTATCCAGCAGGCTGTGGATAGATTTATTTCAGCTTTTGATGCTCACCATGTTGCAGGAAGTGAGGATGTAAATTCTATAGTGGATTGCTTTAAACAACAGTGCCATTTGGTACTTGATAAAGTGGCTCCTATTAAATATAGCTATACCTCAACTAAGAAACCATGCCCTTGGTTAAATGAAGAGATCTGTACCCTGAGGAGAAGCTGCCATAAGGTGGAGCGTTTCTGGAAGGCGACCAGGCTCGAGGTGTATAGACTCCACCTCAAAGACCTCATAATCTCACTAAATGATATGATGAAGGATGCGAGAACAAACTAATTTGCTCGGGTTCTATCCTTTAAGGTGGATTCACACTACAACCTTTGGACCAACTTTTAGTGACGTTTTGGCAAACGTTGAGCTCTGCTGGCAAAAGTTAATGATAAGAGTTTGTTGGCAAACGCTGGCGAAAGCTGTGTTCTTTGAAAATTTTAAGCCTGCTGAAAATTTGCCGACGTCTGGGAATACATGTTGATGAAAGTTGTGCTCAGTTTGTAAAAGTTCCTGAGCGCTGGGCTAAGTCATGCAGACTTTACCTAAGTCAGCCTAAGTTAAAGCAGGGTTCACACTATAAGATAAGATAAGACAAGATAAGATAAGCCTTTATTAGTCCCACAATGGGGAAATTCCAGGATTGCAACAGCACAGGGATAGCAACACTCAGAGCAATAATTTAGAAGATATGAAAATAAAAGCAGTGAATACACATACGTACACATAAATATATAAATATATATATATATATATATATATATATATACACAGTGCGGAGCATTGTAGCTAGATGGACTAAACAGCATAACCGTCTATTTAGTTACCCTTCATGGTATGAATATATACCCATACATATTGTCACCCTCCATAGCGACTGTTATTGTCCTAGTTGTATAGTGGAGGGGACCATTTGTGTAAGTCTGTTGCGTCTTTTGCATTCAATACTATTAGGTCATCACGTTTTTTTTGCGATCTCTGCGAGCAGCCCTGCTTAGGTTAAAAAGTCTGACAGCCGTAGGTAGGAAGAACCTGCGAAACCTCTCGGTCACGCATCTAGGATGATGTAGTCTACTGCTAAATGAGCTCCTCAGTGCGTCCAGTATGTCCTGCATAGGGTGGGACTCGGACTCCAGCAGAGATGACAGTTTGGCCGCCATCCTTCTCTCTCCTATCTCCTCCACTGGGTCAAGGCGCTGCCCCAGGACAGAGCTAGCTTTCTTGATTAGTTTGTTCAGTCTCTTCCTATCAGCTGCTGTAATGCCATTGCCCCAGCAGACCACTCCAAAAGTGATGGCTGATGCCACCACCGTGTCGTAGAATGTCTTCAAGAGCACCCCTTGTACACCAAAAGACCTGAGCCTCCTCAGTAGGAACAGCCTGCGCTGTCCCTTCTACTTTTATAGATGTTTTGAAAAATCATAGAAATAGTCAGCACAGGTCAGCTGACATCAGCGTTTTAGTCGACGCTCATATGTGTTTGAGGAGGCTTTCTGCCATTCTGGACCTGCTTTTGAAGTGAACACATCTCCTTTGGGCATACATTTCAGTATTTATTTTCCTTATATATTCTTATGTAATTACTTCTGCATACCTCTTTTTCCCTGTTCATTCATTCTGTCATGTGTCTGAGCTCATGTTTTCACTGGGCACAGACCCTCACTTTATTTTAAGTATTGTATGTGTGATTACTTTGATTTTGTTAGTTTTCTGTATATACTTTGGAATTGTTTTCACTTGTGCCTCCCCTTTCCCAGACACTCCCTTCCACTGCTCACAGCCTGCACTCTCAGCTCTGCTGTGGGCAGTTGGTTTAATTAGGCTCCTGCTTGCTCAGTGACTAACACCTGCAGCACATTCACCTGTGTGTATTTAAGCACTGCCGTTTCACTGTTTCAGTGCGGCTAAATTGGATTGTCTACTCTCTACACGTGTTCCAGCCTTTGAAGTATTTTCTTCTTCAGAGCGCGTCTTGCTCTGAGGTTAACCGTGTAAGTTATTCTTGTTTGCATTTTTTGTATTGTCATCACTGTTTGCACTTCATGTTATTTTTTGTCAATAAATGTCACTTGCAGAATTCAACGCTTGGATCTGTCCTTCTGCTCTGAAGGAGCATTCATGACAGAATTTATCCGCCAGTTTAAAGATCAAGCTGTTGTGTGGGTGCATTTATTTTCCTTTTGGTTTTTTCCCTCACTCACCTGATCTGTGGAGTGAATCATGGATATAGTAGGTGGACGCAGTTACCCAATGCGTCTGTGCTGGGAGTGCTGCAGCGCCCTCATGGAAATAGACGGACTAATCTCCACGGTGTGCACATATTCCACCCCACAAGACGCATTGTGGTATTTGGAACTCACAAAGGCAGCGGTGTGTCAGTGTCCTCAGCTGCAGGAGCACGCTGAGGGAAGAGAATGGATTTCTCTGGTGGTGGCGCTCCAACGCTCCAACAGTGGATTGGTGAGGAAATCCTCGGAGAAGCCTAGGCTTGCGCCGAAGGGGAGGCACTCCCGGGACTCTGTTGCCACAAATCCTCACCATTCTCCTGCGCCCGTTCCTGTCCTTCCAGCTCCACAACGACGCCGTCATCCTGCACCAGATCACCGGAGGAAAAAACCCACCTCTCCAACAGCCACCTCTCCTACACCGAAGCAGAAGCCCTCTTCAGCGGTGCAGACCTCCCTCTCCTCTTCTCCAGCTCAATCTCCAGCTTTCCCTGGGCCTGTAGCCACTGTTTCCTGCTCAATTCCGGTGCCCTCATCCGCTGCTGAGAGATCCTCCTTGGTTTTCCCGGTTACTTCCACCTCGGTGAAGACAAGGGCGGCTCCTCCACAAATCTCTGAGGGGCCCATCTTCACCGTCACCACGGAGAGGGATGATGACACATCATCTGCAGCAGGGAACACCAAAGTCCGGGATGACAGGCAATTGTTATTTCATTCTATTCCAACTTGTGATGACGTGCCTTGTCTGACTCCCAGTAATGAGGCCCAGGGTCTGCAGTCCCCTGAGTTCTCATCACCTGCTGCAGTCATTAATACTCACCAGCCCTCTCCGCATCTTCTTCCTCAGCCCCTGAGTGTCAGCCGACCCCAGGATCAAGCTGCTGGATGTGGGAGATGCCTGTGGCCCTGGAGGACCGAGTTGCAGCGCCAGCGGTGAGCCAACCCCCAGCAGCCACGCCGGAAGAGCCACCAGCGTGAGTCACTCCACCTGGGGGAACCAAGACTGCTACTACCATCACGCCTGCTGCGGGGGCCGCCGTAGCAGAGTTGACACCAGAGCTGGACCTCCAGAGGACCGAGCCTGATTCACCGTCATCACTTGGATCGACAGAGTCCTGGACGGCGGTGGAGCTCGAGCTCAGGAAAGTGCTCTCTTTTGTCTTCCTCCTTTCCATGTTAGAGCAATCTTGCCTGACTCTTGGTGAGGAGAGCCAGGTGCAGCTGCCCTCTGCACCTGAACTCGCCTCGCCGGGCTCCGCTGCTGCAGGTGACCCTGACCCCCTGTTCTATGTGTGTTCCCGAGTCTTCTTCCAGGGTCACCGGGAATGATCCAGCGCAGCCAGAAGTCTCCGTGGGTCCAGGTCCGCCACCCAAGGACACTGAGGGTCCAGTTTCCCCCGCTGTGGAGGTCGCTATGGAGTTCACTGTAGGTGCCGCTTCGGTCCAGGCCGCATCCACTGTGGGTGGAGCCCCTCCTCTGCCCGAGGCTTTCATCTGGGTTCCACCTCCTCGGTCAGTGTCTCCTTGGGTGCTGCATCCTGGCCAGGGACCCTCGTGGGTGCTACGCCCTAGCTTCAACCCAACGTGGGTGCTGCGCTCCGTTATGGGCTCGCCATGGGCGCTATGCCCCAGCCTGGGGTCCACCGTGGGTGCAGCGTTGGCCCAGCCTGGAGCCACCAAGGGTGCTGCAGTGCTCCAGCATTGTAGCTAGATAGAATAAATATATAAACATACACAGTGCGGAGCATTGTAGCTAGATGGAATAAATATATAACTAGAAAAGCACTCGGAGAGCGCAGACCTCCGCCAAGTGCCACAGTTCCCCCCATACAGTGTTTGTGTGTACGTTTTCAGATTCCTTGACAATGAAAACATATGACTAGCAATTGGATTGACAATGATAGGATTAGTGGTTTAGTAGTTATTCACGAAAATGACATTTTCCGTAATGGCGGCCACAGTTCCGCCCATACAGTGTTTGTGTGTACGTTTTCAGATTCCTTGACCACAAAAACATATGACTAGCAATTGGATTGACAATGATAGGATTAGTGGTTCAGTAGTTATTCACGAAAATGGCATTTTCCGTAATGGCTGCCACAGTTCCCCCCATACAGTGTTTGTGTGAATGTTTTCAGATTCATTGACCATGAAAACATATGACTAGCAATTGGATTGACAATGATAGGATTAGTGGTTTAGTAGTTATTCACGAAAATGACATTTTCCGTAATGGCGGCCACAGTTCCGCCCATACAGTGTTTGTGTGTACGTTTTCAGATTCCTTGACCACAAAAACATATGACTAGCAATTGGATTGACAATGATAGGATTAGTGGTTCAGTAGTTATTCACGAAAATGGCATTTTCCGTAATGGCTGCCACAGTTCCCCCCATACAGTGTTTGTGTGAATGTTTTCAGATTCCTTGACCATGAAAACATATGACTAGCAATTGGATTGACAATGATAGGATTAGTGGTTCAGTAGTTATTCACGAAAATGGCATTTTCCATAATGGCGTTTTTTTCTGGACGGTGATCCGGATCATCCCCAAAATTTAATCAGTTCTTCCTTGTACCATTTCCAACAACGCCTGAAAGTTTAATCAAAATCCGTCCAAAACGTTTTGAGTTATCTTGCTAACCAACAGAGAGACAGACAGACAAACCCTGGCAAAAACATAACCTCCTGGCGGAGGTAAATATATAAACACACACAGTGCGGAGCATTGTAGCTAGATGGAATGAACAGCATAACCGTCTACTTAGTTATCCTACATGATATGATTATGTACCCATACATATTGTCACCCATTGTCACCTCACATGTCATTTAGTGAATCATTACTTTCGTGAATAACTACTAAACCACTAATCCTATCATTGTCAATCCAATTGCTTGTCATATGTTTTCATGGTCAAGGAATTGGAAAATGTACACACAAACACTGTATGGGGGGAACTGTGGCGCTAAACCGCCATTACGCAAAAGGCCATTTTCGTCAATAACTACTGAACCACTAATCCTATCATTGTGAATCCAATTGCTAGCCATATGTTTTCATGGTCAAGGAATCGGAAAACATACACACAAACACTGTATGGGAGGAACTGTGGCGCTAAACCGCCATTACGCAAAAGGCCATTTTCGTCAATAACTACTAAACCACTAATCCTATCATTGTCAATCCAATTGCTTGTCATATGTTTTCATGGTCAAGCAATCTGAAAACATACACACAAACACTGTATGGGGGGGAACTGTGGCGCTAAACCGCCATTACGGAAAATGCCATTTTCGTCAATAACTACTGAACCACTAATCCTATCATTGTGAATCCAATTGCTAGTCATATGTTTTCATGGTCAAGGAATCTGAAAACGTACACACAAACACTGTATGGGGGGAACTGTGGCGCTTGGCAGAGGTCTGCGCTCTCTGAGTGCTTTTCTAGTTATATAAATAAAATGATGGTGTAGGAGCATGTTCAAATAACGAGGCTGAGTTTCAGTCATAAACCAGCTTTATTTGACAGAACACAAGCTCCTAGCATTCTCAAAGCAGGAAAGAGAGAGAATCATATCCCCACACCCCTTATATACATTTCCAGCATCAGGATTCAAGTCACAAGGTGTCTTCCGTAAACATACAGTTACAAAGCATCCCTTTGAAGCTTCACCCATTGTCTCTCATCTCCTGATGAACCGGAATTCCCTCCGGGGCATCTTCTGTGGGACAAAGAGACAAATCTCGCACTTCCTTGTCATCTACTGCAGATTCGAGTCTTCTTGTCCTTGCAGACGTGGCACCTCACAATACACATACAGTCCTGTCTCTGTGGCAACGTGAGCCCACAATGTGTGTCGGCCACACTACCCCCCCCAAACGTCTAGTAAGGCAGAACCTGCATGGCATAAAAAAAAAGAAAAAAAGAAGGACACAAAGCACTCCATACATCGCTAATCAATCCACCAACTGCCTAGGTTTTAACCTTCTGCCGAATCTGCTGCAACTTGGCTTGGCTGCCTCTGCAACATCTCTCTGCCTCTGTGGATTAAAGCTGTTAGCACCTTTCTGTGAAGACTTTGGAGACTGTCGTCTCGGCGGCCTGCCCCGGCGGGGGGGCCTCGCAAGCTGCACCCCCTCGTCAGCCAGAACAAAAGCGGGTTTGAGCCTGTTAATACAAATCAGCTCCCGTCTGCCCCCTAAATCTAGCAGAAAATGCTTCTGCCCGGTCTCCAGCACTCGAAACGGTCCATCGTAAAACGGCCGCAAACTTGGGCGCTGGGCGTCATGTTTAACAAAAACAAACTCTGCATTTTTTAGAGCCTTGGGCACAAAAACGTGTAGGAAACTGTGATTGACTGGGCCAGGGAGCGTGTTTGCTCCTGAGCCGCTCTGCCACGGCTGAGCGGGGAGGCCATTAGGTGCGGGATTATCGGGAAGAAATTCCCCGGGCAAACGGAGCAGTTGAGCGAACACCAATTCAGCCGGGGAGGCGTGCAAATCTTCCTTAGGTGCAGAACGCAACCCTAATAAGACCCATGGGAGTTTGTCTACCCAATTTGTATCCGTCAGCGACGCTCTGAGGGCTGCTTTCAATGACCTGTGAAAGCGTTCGCATAAACCATTAGCCTGGGGGTTATACGCGGTGGTGCGATGAATCTTCACCCCCAAGCTGCGGGCCATCGATGACCATAGCTCGGAAATAAATTGGGGACCCCTGTCGGACGTTATGTCCGACGGTACACCAAAACGCGCAACCCACGCTGCTAAAAATGCTCGCGCAACTTCTTCCGCTGTGGTTGATGTCAGAGGAATTGCCTCTGGCCAGCGCGTGGTGCGGTCTACCATCGTCAAAAGATGTGTGTGCCCGTGTGATAATGGAAGCGGGCCGACCAGGTCAATATGCACATGATCAAAACGCTTAGCGGGGATGTGGAAAGGTTCTAACGGGGCCTTAGTGTGTCTGTGTATTTTGGCTCGCTGACACGTTACGCAGGCTGCTGCCCATTCCTTAACCTGTTTGCGCAACCCGGGCCAAACAAATTTCTCCCCCACCAATTTGATCGATGCGCGCACCCCTGGGTGCGCGAGCGAATGGACCAAGTCAAAAACACGGCGACGCCACGCGGTTGGCACCACAGGGCGGGGCCGTCCCGTGGAGACATCGCAGATTAGCGGGGGCATACCGTTTTGTTGCACCCTGTGCTCCAGCCTTAACCCTGTTGGTCCAGACTGGAGTGCGCGCACGTCCGCGTCGTTAACCTGCTCCGCAGCCATGGCAGCATAATCTAACCCAACACAGACCGGGGCTGCGCGCGCTCCCGCGTCGCTGCCCGGGCCCGCGGCCATGGCTACAGAGTCTGCCCCTATGGGGCTTGGTGGTGCTACCGCACGCGAGAGGCATTCTGCTACCACATTGTGTTTACCCGCGACATGCTGAATATCAGTAGTGAACTCCGATATTGCGGCTAGTTGCCTTTGCTGCCGGCCTGACCAGGGTTCCGAAATTTTGGCCATCGCAAACGTTAGCGGTTTATGATCCACAAAAGCGGTGAAACGTCGCCCCTCTAACCAGAACTGAAAATGACGAATGGCCAAATGTAGGGCCAAAAGCTCCCTGTCAAACGCGCTGTATTTCCGTTCACTATCGCGCAAAGTCCTGCTGAAAAACGCGAGGGGTTGCCAGGTACCTGCCACAAACTGTTCAACTACCGCCCCCACCGCTACATCGGAAGCGTCAGTGGTGAGCGCCATGCGGGCCGTTGGAACTGGGTGCGCTAACAAAACTGCGTTTGCCAGGGCTGATTTGACCTGGGCAAAAGCGCGCTTCCGCTCCGGAGACCATTCGACTTTATTTGCGGGCTTTTGTTTTTTTAACGCGGTGTACAATGGCTGCATGAGTCGTGCTGCGCTTGGGAGGAAACGGTTGTAAAAATTAACCATCCCTAGAAACTCCTGAAGCGCCTTAACCGTTTGAGGTTGCGGAAAATCTGTTATGGCACGCACTTTATTTGGAAGGGGAACTGCTCCCTCTGCCGAAACGCGACGTCCCAAAAAATCAATCTGCGCCACCCCAAACTGGCATTTCGCTGGGTTCACTATTAACCCGTGCTCTGCCAACCTCTGGAAAACTGCTGTGAGGTGTTTTTCATGTTCGCCTTCGGACGTGCTGGCTACCAAAATATCGTCCAAATAAACGAACACGAAAGGCAGGTCGCGTAAAACTGCATCCATCATGCGTTGGAAAGTCTGCGCGGCCCCCTTGAGGCCAAAAGGCATGCGCAAGAACTCAAAAAGGCCGAAAGGAGTTATGACCGCTGTTTTGGGTACATCCTGCGCGCGCACTGGAACCTGGTGATAGCCGCGCACCAAGTCTATTTTAGAAAAAATGCGCGCCCCCGCCAAATGAACAGAAAAATCCTGAATGTGCGGAATCGGGTAGCGGTCATGAGCTGAAACGTTGTTCAACCTGCGGAAATCGCCGCAAGGCCGCCACGAGCCGTCAGCCTTTGGGACCATGTGTAACGGCGAAGCCCAAGCGCTCTTGGAGCGTCTAACAATGCCTAGTTTTTCCAGATTAGTGAACTCCTCGCGCGCGATGGCCAGTTTAGCTGGGTCCAAGCGCCGAGCCTTTGCAAAAACGGGAGGGCCTGTGGTTGTTATGAAATGTTCTACCCCATGTTTGGCCACCGTTGCTGAAAAAGTGGGGACTGTGAGTGCTGGAAACTGAGCAAGCAGAGTGTGAAACTTACCACCCGTGGCTGAGACGCTGGCATGTGTAGTTGGTGGTGCCACCCGAGCTGTGCAGGGAATAGAATGAAAGGACAGTGCATTAATCAGACGTCTATTAGCAAGATCAACCAATAAACCATGTGAGCACAAAAAGTCAGCCCCTAACATGTTGAAACTGACTGCTGCTACAATAAATGTCCACTCAAATGAACGGCCTTGTAAGGACAGAAGCATGGTCCTCTCACCAAACGTTTTAATTGTGGAGCCGTTCGCTGCTGACACTGACACCCAGGGGGCTTTAGAAGGCGAGAGCCGTTCCGCGTAGGTGGGTGTGACGAAGCTCAGCTGCGAGCCCGTGTCCACGAGGAACTGTTTCCCCGAGCGTGCATCCGTCAGGTAAAGCAGCCTGTTCTCATTGCCGAGAGTCGCGGCTGCTACCGGCCCTCGGTCCTGGCGTTTCCCTGGCGCTTAAAATTGCACGGTGGGACGCACCTGTGCGCTCTCTCTGCAAAACGGTGGTGGTAGAAGCACGAGCCGTTCTCCGCTCCGCGTCGTCTGGCTCCGGTCGCCGCCGTTGTTGGTGCGTCTGGCGCCGCGGCCGCTGGACCCAAGCTGTCTCCGGACGCCGTTCCCGAACTAGCCGCCGCGGCCGAAACCGCGTTCTGCTTGTGGGCGTCGACCAACTTCTGCGCCTCCTTGCTCAACCCATGGTAGTCTCGCTTGGCCAATCGGGGTGACTCTGCCAGGGCCACTCTCACTGCTGGTGGTAGGGTTCGAAGGAATAGGTGGGCGAAAATGAATTCGCCATCCTCGGAGGCTTTGAGCTGCAGCATCTTCACCATCAGGTCCGCAGGTCTATCGTTTTCTGCCTCCGTCAGCGCCAGGAGCCCCTCTGCTCTTTGTTGGACTGAGGGGGTGAAATGGCTGATCAGCGCGTCTTTCAATGCGCTGTACTTGTCGCTGTCTGGTGGATGATTAACCAAATCCTCCACTCTCTGGACCGTGTCGCTGTCCAGTTTCGCTACCACGTGGTAGAATCTTGTGTCGTCGTTGGAGATTCTCCGGAGGTTGAACTGCGCCTCGATTGCGCTAAACCATGAGCGCGGGCTGTGCTGCCAGAAATCGGGCAGCCGGAGCGTGGAGGCGGCCATCAGGCTGGCTTCCACCGAGCCCGGTTCGGAAGAATTCTCATTGCTCATTCTCCGTCGTAGGTCACCAGTGTAGGAGCATGTTCAAATAACGAGGCTGAGTTTCAGTCATAAACCAGCTTTATTTGACAGAACACAAGCTCCTAGCATTCTCAAAGCAGGAAAGAGAGAGAATCATATCCCCACACCCCTTATATACATTTCCAGCATCAGGATTCAAGTCACAAGGTGTCTTCCGTAAACATACAGTTACAAAGCATCCCTTTGAAGCTTCACCCATTGTCTCTCATCTCCTGATGAACCGGAATTCCCTCCGGGGCATCTTCTGTGGGACAAAGAGACAAATCTCGCACTTCCTTGTCATCTACTGCAGATTCGAGTCTTCTTGTCCTTGCAGACGTGACACCCCACAATACACATACAGTCCTGTCTCTGTGGCAACGTGAGCCCACAATGTGTGTCGGCCACAATGGGTGATTATTACCTCCGCCAAGGAGGTTATGTTTTCATCGGTGTTGGTTTGTCTGTTTGTCTGTCTGTCTGTCTGTCTGTCTGTTGGCAAGATAACTCAAAAAGTTATGGACGGATTTTCATGAAATTTTCACAGATTGTCAGAAATGGGGTATCTTACAGATGATTAGAGTTTGGTGGTGATCCACCGTCCACAAGAAAACCGCCATTACGCAAAGTGCCATTTTGGCATTTTGCGTAATGGCGGTTTTCTTATATGTTTCTTATATATTTCTTATATATTTATGTGTACATATGTATATGTACATATAAATATACTGCTCTTATTTTCTTATCTTCTTAATTATTGCTCTGAGTGTTGCCATCCCTGTGCTGTTGCAATCCTGGAATTTCCCCATTGTGGGACTAATAAAGGCTTATCTGCTCTTATGTATATATATATTTATATATACAGTATATATATATATATATATATGTCTGAAAAAACGTTTTCTTGGTCCATGGAATAAAGTTTTTTTCATGAAATTTTCAGTCAGAGTCTCTCTATTCTCTGCCTGTAACATACAGTATATTGTGGGACACATATGTGAGTTTCATATGCACAAATGTATATCACCTTATGCTTCATATGTATATCACTGTATACTTACTGTATGCTTCACGTCTCAGATGAACAAAGGACTGAGCCTCCTCGGAGATAACAGGAGGATGTGAAATGTGGTCTTTGGTATGCAAAGAGATGGCCGTGGGGGATTTCCTGGCTGCCAGTGACTTTGGGTGGAGGTGATAAGATCTGAAAGGGATGCATTGTTACTTGGGATTAAATGCGATGTGACTGGAGCTTTGAAGCTCCTGGGGTATAAAAAGGGATGAAGGTCCGGGTTTCTTCCTCTTTCTGTATTGCTGATGTTGGAGAATGTGAATAAACCTGACTCGTGAGATAAACTCTGCCTCGTCCTTTCACATTTCCACAATATATATGATCTCCCAAAAATGTGACAGCCCAAAAGAAAAAAAAAATCTCCTCATTGAGAAATTTACTGTTCTTAATTTTCTGCTCGGTGCATAATCATTCTCCAGGATTTATTGGTTCGGCTTCCATTGTGAGGAATCAAATAGCGCTGATGTGGTGTCAAAAAGTAAACAACATTTAAAGGGATTGTTATTTTAGTGGAGAGAGTTGTAGCAGTTAAAAGACTAGAAAAGCACTTGGAGAGCGCAGACCTCCGCCAAGCGCCACAGTTCCCCCCATACAGTGTTTGTGTGTATGTTTTCCGATTCCTTGACCATGAAAACATATGACTAGGAATTGGATTCACAATGATAGGATTACGGTAGTGGTTCAGTAGTTATTGACGAAAATGGCATTTTCTGTAATGGCGGTTTAGCGCCACAGTTCCGCCCGTACAGTGTTTGTGTGTACGTTTTCAGATTCCTTGACCATGAAAACATATGACAAGCAATTGGATTGACGATAGGATTAGTGGTTTAGTAGTTATTCACGAAAATGGCATTTTGCGTAATGGCGGTTTTCTTGTGGACGGTGATCCGGATCACCACCAAAATCTAATCATCTGTAGGATTCCCCATTTCTGACAATCTGTGAAAATTTCATGAAAATCCGTCCATAACTTTTTGAGTTATCTTGCTAACAAACAGACAGATGGACAGACAGACAAACAGACAAACCAACGCCGATGAAATAAATATATACACACAGTGCGGAGCATTGTGGCTAGATGGAATAAACAGCATAACCGTCTCTTTAGTTACCCTGCATAGTATGAATATGTACCCATACATATTGTCACCCTCCGTAGCGATTGATATTGTCATAGCTGTATACTGGAGGGGACCATTTTGTGTAAGTCTGTTGCGTCTTTTGCATTCAATACTATTAGGTCATCACGTTTTTTTGCTATCTCTGTGAGCAGCCCTGCTTAGGTTATAAAGTCTGACAGCCATAGGTAGGAAGGACCTGCGAAACCTCTCAGTCGCGCACCTAGGATGATGTAGACTACTGCTAAATGAGCTCCTCAGTGCATTCAGTGTGTCCTGCATAGGGTGGGACTCAGACTCCAGCAGAGATGACAGCTTAGCCACCATCCTTCTCTCTCCTATCTCCTCCACTGGGTCAAGACGCTGCCCCAGGACAGAGCTAGCTTTCTTGATCAGTTTGTTCAGTCTCTTCCTATCAGCTGCTGTGATGCCACTGCCCCAGCAGATCACTCCAAAAGTGATGGCTGATGCCACCACCGAATCGTAGAAGGTCTTCAGGAGCACCCCTTGTACACCAAAAGACCTGAGCCTCCTCAGTAGGAACAGCCTGCGCTGTCCCTTCTTGCAGAGTGTGTCAGTATTGTGTGACCAGTCTATTTTATTGTTCAAATGAACACCCAGGTACTTGTAGGATGTCACCATCTCAATATCTGTTCCCTGGATGTTTACTGGTGCTGTGAGGGGTTGTCCTTGCCTGTGGCAGTCCACCACCAGCTCCTTAGTTTTTCTTGCATTGATCTGGAGGCAGTTCCGATGGCACCAGTCCATGAAGTCATGGATAAGTCCTCTGTACTCAGCTTCATCTCCATTGAAGATGAGGCCAACGATCGCAGAGTCGTCAGAGAACTTCTGTAGATGGCAGTGTGTTGTGTTGTGTGAGAAGGCCGCAGTATTAAGGGCGAACAGGAAGGGCGCCAAAACCGTTCCCTGGGGGGCCCCCGTGCTGCCAATGATCGTGTCGGACACACAATCCCAGGTTCTCACAAACTGTGGTCGGTTTGTGAGGTAGTCCAGGATCCGTGATGACAGGTGCTGGTCCACCCCTGCGCACAGCAGCTTGTCCCTCAGGATCATCAGTTGAATGGTGTTGAAAGCACTGGAGAAGTCAAAGAACATGATCTTCACCGCGTTCCCAGGCTACTCCAGGTGGAACAGGGAACGGTGAAGGAGGAAGATCACTGCATCATCCACCCCGATGCCATGCTGGTAGGCGAACTGGAGTGGATCCATCGCTGGTCCCACCAGGTGGCAGAGGTGAGCAAGGAGCAGTCTCCCCAGGGTCTTCATCAGGTGAGACGTCAGGGCCACTGGTCTGTAGCTGTTCAGGTCTCTGAGGTTGGAAGTCTTTGGTACGGGTACCACACAAGATGTTTTCCACAACTGTGGTACCCTCCCTAGCTTCAGGCTCAGGTTGAAGATGTGCTCCACAATCCCACACAGCTGGTCTGCTCAGGACTTGAGGAACGTCGCGCTTATGCAGTCCAGACCTGAGGCCTTCCTCGTCTTGATCTTCCTCAGCTCCGCCCTCACCTGGATCTTAGTGAGGGTCAGGTTGGGGGGCTGTGTGCTGGGAATGGGGGGGTGTTGGTGGAGGGGGGGTGGACAGCAGGTCTCGATGACGGTAGAGGCAGCAGTGGTTGTTGTGCAGGCGGGGGGGAGGGCGGTTGGTCAAACCTATTAAAAACAAGTTCAGATTGTTCACCCACTCCCTGCCACCCATGGCCTGGGAGGAGGTATTCTGGAGCCAAGAGATGGTTTTGAGGTTTCTCCAGACCCCGCCGATGTTGCTCTGTTGCAGCTTGTCCTCCATCTTCTTCCTGAAGCTGTCCTTGCCTTCTCTGATCTTCCTCCTTAGCTCCTTCTGTACAGACTTCAGCATCTCCCTGTTCCCCGACCTGAAGATCCTCTTCTTCTCTCTCAGTAGTGATTTTATCTCAGGGTTGATCCAGGGTTTGTTGTTCGAGCAACACCGTATGATCTTGGTGGGTATGGTGTTGTCCACACAGAAGTTGATGTAGTCCGTGATTGTGTGAGTGAGGCCGTCGATGCCCTCATCATGTGGATCGCAGAGCTACTCCCAGGCAGTGATTCAAAACAGTCCTTTAGAGTGTCCATTGCCTCCTCAGACCATATCTTCACCGTGCGCATAACCGGAGGTTGTCTGTGTACTAGGGTTTTGTACACCGGCAGGAGATGAACCAAGTTGTGAGCCAATCTCCCGAGTGGGGGGAGTGGTGATGAGGTGTACGCCTCCTTAGTGTTTGCATAGAATAAGTACAGTGTTTTATTGTCTCTAGTGTGGCATGTGACATTCTGGGTGAATGTGGCAGAATTGGGGACAGTGAGATATTGTTAAAATCACCGGAGATGAGGAGGAGAGCATCTGGGTGTTGTGTCAGCAGCCTGCCAGTTACTGAGTGGATAGCGTCACGCGCTGCCCCAGTGTTCGCCGTCGGATTTGCATAAATAACAATGCAGATCATGTGTGAGTATTTCCTCGGGAGATAAACAGGCCACATGCTAACAGCTAGCAACTCAATGTCTTTGCTGTAGTGTTGCTCTTTAACCGTGATATGTCCCGGTTTACACCAGCTGTTATTGACATACATTATCACTCCTCCGCCCCTTGCCTTCCCACTGTCTGGTGTCCGGTCTGCCCGTATTGCGTGGAAACCCTCCAGTTCAATGTTAGCATCTGTTGCTAGTTCTGTTAGCCACGTCTCAGTAAACAACATCATGCTAATCTCTCTGAAGATGCTCTCGTAGCAGGACATAGCCGCTAGCTCATCTGTTTTATTGAGTAGCGATCGAACGTTCCCCATAATAATGGATGGGAGGACAGGTCTGTACCTTATATTCCTCGCCCGCCGTCTTAATATATATATATATATATATATATATATATATACAGTATATACTGTATATATATATATATATACAGTATATACATATATATATATATATATATATATATATACACACAGTGGGGGAAAAAAGTATTTAGTCAGCCACCAATTGTGCAAGTTCTCCCACTTAAAAGATGAGAGAGGTCTCCAATTTTCATCATAGGTATACCTCAACTATGAGAGACAAAATGAGAAAAAAAAAATCCAGAAAATCACATTGAAGGATTTTTAATGAATTAATTGGTAAATTCCTCGGTAAAATAAATATTTGGTCAATAACAAAAGTTCATCTCAATACTTTGTTATATACCCTTTGCTGGCAATGACAGAGGTCAAACGTTTTCTGTAAGTCTTCACAAGGCTTTCACACACTGTTGCTGGTATTTTGGCCCATTCCTCCATGCAGATCTCCTCTAGAGCAATGATGTTTTGGGGCTGTCGCTGGGCAACACAGACTTTCAACTCCCTCCAAAGATTTTCTATGGGGTTGAGATCTGGAGACTGGCTAGGCCACTCCAAGACCTTGAAATGCTTCTTACGAAGCCACTCCTTCGTTGCCCGGGTGGTGTGTTTGGGATCATTGTCATGCTGAAAGACCCAGCCACGTTTCATCTTTAATGCCCTTGCTGATGGAAGGAGGTTTTCACTCAAAATCTCACAATACATGGCCCCATTCATTCTTTCCTCTACACGGATCAGTCGTCCTGGTCCCTTTGCAGAAAAACAGCCCCAAAGTATAATGTTTTCACCCCCATGCTTCACAGTAGGTATGGTGTTCTTTGTCCTCCAAACACGACAAGTTGAGTTTTTACCAAAAAGTTCTATTTTGGTTTCATCTGACCATATGACATTCTCCCAATCCTCTTCTGGATCATCCAAATGCTCTCTAGCAAACTTCAGACAGGCCTGGACATGTACTGGCTTAAGCAGGGGGACACGTCTGGCACTGCAGGATTTGAGTCCCTGGCAGCGTAGTGTGTTACTGATGTAGCCTTTGTTACTTTGGTCCCAGCTCTCTGCAGGTCATTCACTAGGTCCCCCTGTGTGGTTCTGGGATTTTTGCTCACCGTTCTCGTGATCATTTTCATCTCACAGGGTGAGATCTTGTGTGGAGCCCCAGATGGAGGGAGATTATCAGTTGTCTTGTATGTCTTCCATTTTTTAATAATTGCTCCCACAGTTGATTTCTTCACACCAAGCTGCTTACCTATTGCAGATTCAGTCTTCCCAGCCTGGTGCAGGTCTACAATTTTGTTTCTGGTGTCCTTTGACAGCTCTTTGGTCTTGGTCATAGTGGAGTTTGGAGTCTGACTGTTTGAGGTTGTGGACAGGTGTCTTTTATACTGATAACGAGTTCAAACAGGTGCCATTAATACAGGTAACGAGTGGAGGACAGAGGAGCCTCTTAAAGAAGAAGTTACAGGTCTGTGAGAGCCAGAAATCTTGCTTGTTTGTAGGTGACCAAATACTTATTTTACCAAGGAATTTACCAATTAATTCATTAAAAATCCTTCAATGTGATTTTCTGCATTTTTTTTCCCTCATTTTGTCTCTGATAGTTAAGGTATACCTATGATGAAAATTGGAGACCTCTCTCATCTTTTAAGTGGGAGAACTTGCACAATTGGTGGCTGACTAAATACTTTTTTGCCCCACTGTATATATATATATATATATATATTTTGGTCCTCTGTGTATGCATATATATATATATATATATATATATATATATATATATATATATATATATATATATATATATACAGTAGGTCCTCTGTGTATGCAGGCTCCCTCTTCTGCAACTCGGCAGCAGCTTCTGGCTGGGTGAGGATCTGAGGTGAGTCCTCAGGCAGGCTACAAAGCAGGCTACTTTGTACATTCACTGCTGTTTACAGCCTATTAATGCAGTCTTAGCAGGCAACATACCTTAAAAACACATTCTCCGCCGGTGCACTTTTCCCTCTGGTGCACTTTTCCCTCTGGCTCCTTCACTCTGGCTGTCTCTTTGACTGACCACTTGCACACACAGCGGCACCTAGGTTTCAATTAGTGCTCCCTCTGCTGGCAGACTCTATAATTGTATTTAAGAATGTGGTTCCAAATACGGCAAACGTGATTTAAATAAATAATTGATTTTTGGAAATGGACTGGCAGCTGCAGTGGACGAGAGGGGCCGCCAGTTGCCCATCCCTGACCTAGACCCAGCAGAACTGGTTGCAGAGGTTGAGTTACCTGAATATTGTCTGTCACTGACAGAATGACAGACATTTCAAGGCAGAAAAACCTGAAGGCTCTCTATTATTATGACATATTACACTGAGCATGAGCTGTTGTAAATTCACTTGTAATTCCTACCTGTTGACTTCTTAACACATATTAAATAGACATTATGTCATGGTCTGGGCATGGTTTGGGACCATGCCCACACTTTATGTTCATTTTGAGTTCCTTGTTTCCCCCTCTGTTGTTATTGGTAGTATTACTGAAGTGTTGACTGTTGTTTGTGCCTTTGGTCATGTTTTGTCTTCCCCTGTTTGTCTTAGGCTAGGTTCACACTGCAAGTTTTAATGCTCAATTCCGATTATTTATTTTTTTTGCACATGTGGCCCATATCTGATTTTTTAATGACAGTCTAAATGGCACACATTCAATTTTTTCACACCAGACCCAGACCACTTTCATATGTGGTCCTAATTCGGATATGTATCTGACATTTTCCAAAGCGATCTCAATCTGAATGGTCATGTTGCATTTCATCAGACTTTTTCCTCATTGAAATGAGACAGACGCTACAATTCTGCGGTGGAGGATGCGGCAAGCATGGCAGACTCGGCTGATTTGTGCTCTCTTTTGAATCATTCTTCTTCCCTTTATCACTGGATTACAATTTTGTCAGCTCCAACTGTACAACAACATCAAAATTTCGGGGGGGGGGGGCAGTTTGGGCCTGAAACCGTCAGACATTACAGGTGCACAATAATGCCACATTTACTGGATGCTACAAATTCCTTTTTCCCTGTAAACAGCACACTGTGAGTCCTGGCCGCTGTAATATCTAAAATGTAAAGTTAATACCAACATGACTGTAGAGCAGAATGGCCAGATATGGGGATACGAGGAAACACAGTCCAGAAGAGGGGAGTCTGTGGCGGCTTCTACTTCCTGTGCAGGACCGGTGTTAAGGGCTGTTCTGACACTGCTGGTATGAGCTGCGTCGTTTATTAGGGCCCAAGCCACTGACAGTGTCAGTGGGCGACAGCCCTATTGTAATCACTAGGATTATTTTTTTTAACCTTATTTATACAGGTAATCCCATTGAGACACGGGGTCTCATTTTCAAGAGAGCTGTTTAATCGATCAGTTCTGTTAAAGCAGAGCTGATCAGAGCGGTCGTCTGGCATGTAGAGGAAGCTGGTCTCATTAATTTTGTGCATAATCATTTCTGAATGATTTTAACATTTTATTTTGAAATCATGCTTGCTCACAGGGGATCGCCTGATTGCTGGGGTCTCTCTGCAATTGTGGGGGTTTCCCCTATATTTGAAAGTGCTATGAGATGACTATTGTTGTGAAATGGCGCTATATAAATAAAGTTGAATTGAATTGAATTGAATTATTTTGCTGCACTGCATCGAGGTGAAGAAGTTCTGTCCCCCTCAATCATTCGGGGCTCATATTTACTTCCGTAAACACAACGCTGTATCTGACATTACGTTTACTTCTGCGCATGTGGGTCACTTCATAGCTGTAAACCGTTCACACTGGAGTCTGATGGTGGTCGCATTTAAAATATAATGTGAATGCCCACACAAAAAATTCGGATCTCACAAAAAATTGAGCATTAAGACTTGCAGTGTGACCATAGCCGTATTGTCGTTATTGTGGTCTTTTGTGTTCTGCCTGCCCTTGTTTTTGTCCTTTGTCTGGTTCTGGGTCTTGTGTGTGAGTTTGTCTGACTATTGTCTCCAGTCCCTCATGTTTCCATACCCGAGGACACTTTCCCCCACGTGTGTTGTTGTTTGCCACTTGATTGTTCTCCCAGCTGTAGTATGTTTGTGCTTATTGGTTACTCTATTTATTGTCTCTGTCAGTCTTAGTCCCTTGTGGCATCATTAATGTTCTTGCTGTGATCCATGTCTGTGTCCCCAAGTTCCATGTGAGTTATCTGTGCCTTGCCTAGCTCTTGTGGGGTTTTTTTGCCCTGCCTAGTTTAGTTTTATTTTGAGCCCACAGGCTGCCTTTTGTTTTTGTCTTGAGTTTTGTTTCATAAATTAACACCATTGATGCACCTGATCCTGCCTACACCTGAGTCCTACCTTTCCACTTTCAACCCTCTCCTGTCTGGAAGGCAGACAGTGTGTCCAGTACTGTACCTTTTTTTACTGTACCAAAAATGAACCGAACCGTGACCTTAAAACCAAGGTACATACCGAACCGTGATTTTAGGCATACTGTTACACCCCTACTAGCCTGTCTGTTTTATTTAAACAGGTGTAAAATATGTTGCTGGATGTTTAAAAGGCCAGAACTTCCGGATCAGAGAGGGATGGATTGAGACTACTTAGTTGCTTTTCAAACAGTGCCACACTGTGGAAATTACAGTATCCATCACAATATTACATTTCTCACATGTGAGAAGCAACTGATATTAACCTTAATTGATTTAAAGATTATCAAAATGCTGCTGAAACCGAGTGATACTGTACATATTCAGTGAAACATCCAAGTATGATTATCAGGAAATATTACTAATTATTAGTAACTCCTGGTATCCCTATTGTCCAACCACATTGCTCAGTCAGAACTAACTGCTGTGTAACTGCATATAACTCTTTAAACAGATGAACGTGACACCTTCAGGCATCTGGAAATTGTACCCAAAGATGAACCACAGTTGTGGAGGTCCACAATTCTCTTCCTGATGTTAGTACTGTATATGTAAACTTCCGACTTTGAAAGTAATAAAAAAATTCTCAAAAAATTATTTACTAAATATAAAAATTATTTAGGAAATAGAAATAATTTTGGTAATCTTAACTGACATACAACAGCAAAAATTTAGTCTGATTTAATGTTAGATAGCAAGAAAGAAAAGGTTATGTGTCTTTTTATACAGTGTATAAAAAGTTTCAACTGCACATTCTCCCTATTTTCTTGAAGAAAATGCTTAGAGATTTCCATTTATATGGGTCTGGTGTTGGAGAAAATTATGAGGTCAAAGAAAGTTTAGAAATATCCAGTCTGAATGCTAATTTTGTCATCATTCATTTGAAAATTATAAAATACACATGTCAAAACAGTTATATAAATGCATAATCCTTTATTTGCTTTAAATGTAGTAATAGATGAAAAACATATTTTGCAATTAGCTACTGAATGGTATTACATTAGGTGAATAATATAAGCTTTAAAAATATTACAGAAGATTTAAATAGAATTGCAGCAGTGTAATTTTGCTGATGTTAAACTATTATATTAAAACATTTACAGTATATGAAGCAGTTCAGGTTTTTACAACTGCTATTCTGTTGCTTATAATGGGAACTGTTTCAACTCACTATGCATGAAAATTGTTTAAATTGTAGTTTTTATTAAATATTTGCACTACTGTATATTAAGCAACAGTTGCATAAGTTATGATTTTTTTTAATTGTTATGAATAGTTAGACCTGTCATTCTTTCCAGTAGCACATTACTGTCACATAGTGATGGTCAACCAACACACTGGCAGGGGCAGGAAAAATTTAGTTGAGTGGGACTCTGCAGTTTAACAAGGCCACAGGACAGATCCAAGAAGAAGCCAACATTCACATCACCTTCCTGTCTGTCACTCTCCTTGTCTTTCCATGACTGAGAGACTGACTTTATTGTGTCTGTCAGTTGTGAGGCGGCGGTTTGCCTCCACTCACTGTTACCCCTCTGTCAGGTCCTGACCGATAAAGCTAGCACCAGCGCCAATATCCCTTCTTCTACTCTGTTGGCTGTTCTTGGACTCCATTCCACCACTAATTAGCTCTTCAGAGATTTCGCTTCATGGAAGCAGGGGGTTGTTGGTGGTGGTGGTGGTGGGGTGTTGAGGGCTTGACGGGCAGGGTGGAAGCAGCAGAATAATGTGCAAAGGAAGGAACAATAATCTTCTGGATACTGTAGATTTGATGACAGCGCACTGGGATAGCTAGATAGATAGATAGATAGATAGATAGATAGATAGATAGATAGATAGATAGATAGATAATGTCAAACATGAAGGACTGTGTGGCGTTGTCTGACTAATGTCTTGCTTCTGCCAGGCCTACATGACCAGTGCAAGTCTTGAGGTGATTAACATGTTGGCAGGGGCTTCTACATGAAAAGGCTCCTGCTTCTTTGTCCTCTGGTGTGTAAATATTGTGCTAGCGGAATATGAAAGTAGTGCAACTATAAGGTACAAAAACATAGGGAAAAAAGATCAAGAGTGGGTCTCACATCAAGGAGGACCCTGAGGATGTCTTTGTTGTCAACTTCAGAAGGGGGGAGAGAGGAGCAGAGGAGGAAACTGGCAGAAAGGGGAAAGATGCCAGAGAGAGCTCAAAGGATTTGGTCTGGGCAAGGTGATCGGTATTCCTCGGCAGTCTGCCTTCTGGCTCAGATCAGTGGGAGTAAGCTGGCAGCCAAGCCAGAGGGCATAACAGCACAAACACACCTTCAGCACTACACTGCTAGCGGCTTGGCTTCACAATCCGGAGGGGCGGGAGGTGAGGGGAGAGACGGCGAGAAGAGCAGGAGAAAATAAATACACCGTAATACCTTCTTATCATCTACTACCGACGTGTGCAAATATATGGGTACTATATTCCAGGGAAAGTAGTGCGACATCACCTCCTGCTGTCTCAAAACATCAGCTCATTAGACTAGAATCAGCCATGAGTTTTGTGCGTTGAGGTCACCAGTCAGCCAAACTCATCCTCAGGGCTAGTGGCGTCATACCTATTCACATCATCACCACACTCTTGGATGAAATCCAGACAGCCTCACTGATGAGTGGCGAGTTTCTGTCCCTCTTCAAGAACTTCCTACCATCATGTTGCCTGACATGCTCCTTGAATTAGACACCTACATGGCCCTCGCCGATGTTCTGTTACAGCTCTGACTAAAGGTCTAAACTGGTACCTGATGGGTGGGCAGAACTGGGCAGGTCATGCCAATGAAGAGCTCACACACGGACACCCACAAAGTGTTGTGACAGTTACCATATGTCCTGGCAAGGGGCAGCTGTTTCCACGGGTGACCCCCCCCCCCCCACACACACACACACACTGACACTCCAACAAGTGCACACGTTACATTTTGCCATGATGCACATATCCCACATCAGCTGTGGTCTGATATGCATTAAACAGACTGTCACAACCATGTGTGCTCTCACACTAATGCCCTGCTACACACATTTAGCTTCATAGAACCACTGATAAATGTATTTTTGCTAAGCTTTGCAAAAAAATTTATAAACAAGAAAAACATTACCCCTTAAGTATTAAGGATTTTTTTCATATCCTCAAATCAAAAAGCACACTGAGGAAACATGACAGCTGAGCATCCTTTTGTCAATTCAGAATTGACAGGATTAGTTTTACTGAACATCTGCAGACAAATTCACTTCATTGTCCCTGCACATAAAAGCAACTCTTGTGGAGGTATTAGATCAGGCGAGATGCAACGAGCTGGAAGCGTACAAGGTTTTATTTCCTCCAGCATATTGAAACGCACTTTGTAGCTCGGTGAGCTACTGCATTGCTTAGGCATGTGTAACAAGCTTTTTTATACGTTATACAGACAGAGAAAATGCATGGCACATTAGCATAGTGATTGTCATTGAATACCCATCATTAGCATGACATCGGCTGGCGCCTGGCCTGGATGTCCTCAGGGACGCATACATAACAGTCCCGTCTGATTGCCCCCTGGGGCTCTCTGTCCGTATATAAATTGTCCTCCATTTCCTCCAGCCCTGATGAGTGTGAGACAATGTCTGTCCACAGCGTGCTGGGTCACTACACTCTATTAATTGTTGTTACTCTCTAAAAGGATTTACAGTTAGGTCCAAAAATATTTGGACAGTGACACAAGTTTTGTTATTTTAGCTGTTTACAAAAACACATTCAGGATACAATTATATAATCAATATGGGCTTAAAGTGCAGACTCTCAGCTGTAATTTCAGAGTATTCACATCCAAATTGGAGCAAGGGTTTAGGAATTACAGCTCTTGAATACATAGCTGCCTCTTTTTCAAGGGACCAAAAGTAATTGGACAATTGACTCAGAAGGCTGCAAAAAAAAAAATAACAAGGCTGCATGGGCTCTTCCCTCGTTAACCTGTCATCAATTAAGCAGTTAAAAGGTCTGTAGTTGATTCCAGGTGTGGCATTTGCATTTGGAAGCTGTTGCTGTGAACACACAACATGCGGTCAAAGGAGCTCTCAATGGAGGTGAAACAGACCATCCTGAGGCTGAAAAAAAAAGAAGAAATCCATCAGAGAGATAGCAGAAATGTTAAGAGTGGCCAAATCAACAGTTTGGTACATTCTGAGAAAAAAAGAGTGCACTGGTGAGCTTGGGAACTCAAAAAGGCCTGGACGTCCACGGAAGACAACAGTGGTGGATGATCGCAGAATCCTTTCCATGGTGAAGAACAACCCCTTCACAACATCCACTCAAGTGAAGAACACTCTCCAGGAAGTAGGTGTATCAGTATCTAAGTCTACCATAAAGAGAAGACTTCATGAGAGTAAATACAAAGGATTCACCACAAGGTGAAAACCATTAATCAGCCTCAAAAATAGAAAGGCCAGAATTGACTGCCAAAAAACACCTGAAGAAGCCAGCCCAGTTCTGGAACAGCATTCTTTGGACAGATGAGACAAAGATCAACCTGTACCAGAATGATGGGAAGAAGAAAGTTTGGAGAAGAATTAGAACAGCTCATGATCCAAAGCACTACATCTTCTGTAAAACATGGTGGAGGCAGTGTGATGGCATGGGCATGCATGGCTTCCAATGGCACTGGGTCACTTGTGTTTATTGATGATGTGACAAAAGACAGAAGCAGCCGGATGAATTCTGAAGTGTATAGGGATATACTTTCTGCTCAGATTCAGCCAAATGCAGCAAAGTTGATTGGACGGCGCTTCACCAATGATCCAAAACATACTGCAAAAGCAATCCAGGAGTTTCTTAAAGCAATGAAGTGGAATATTCTGCAAAGGCCGAGTCAATCACCAGATCTCAACCCAATCAAGCATGCATTTCACTTGCTCAAGACAAAACTTTAGGCAGAAAGACCCACAAACAAGCAACAACTGAAGACAGCTGCAGTAAAGGCCTGGCAAAGCATCACAAAGGAGGAAACCAAGCGTTTGGTGATGTCCATGGGTTCCAGACTTCAGGCAGTCATTGCCTGCAAAGGATTCTCAACAAAATATTGAAAAGTAACATTTTACTTAGGGTTATGTTTATTTGTCCAATTACTTTTGAGCCCCTGAAATGAGGAGCGTTTGTATAAAAATAGCTACAATTCCTACATGTTTAATCATATATTTTTGTTCAACCCCTTGAATTAAACCTTAAAGTCTGCACTTCAATTCCATTGTAGTTGTTTCATTTCAAATCCAATGTGGTGGCATGCAGAGCCCAAATCATGAAGATTATGTCACTGTCCAAATATTTCTGGGCCTTACTGTATGTGTGCACATGTTTATGTGTGTATGGAAGCCCGGTGTCATTCAAATGCTTAAGAGTGACAGACCTGTTTGTGAAGTAATTTTGCGTGTTATTGGAATGGATTTATGTCTTTTTGGATGTACTTTCAAAAGACTGTTTTAACCACAGGAATGATGAGCTGTAGTTGGGTTTGGGGGGGGGGGAGTGGCATCTAGTGAATGTGAAAATAACTACATGAGGTTAGTTGTCAGACAGTGACAACAGGGATGTGTAATCTGTAGGGGTGACAGTGGTCTAAAAATTCTGGCAGTATACCACGACTTTGATGACTTCATATTTTTTGCCTCTCTCTTCGGCTTCATAAATCCCTGAACAAAGTCTTTTAGTATTTTAATACTTGCATGGGAAGTATAGAGGAGGTCAGAAGGAGAAGCACTGTGTCTTTGTGGATCGAGAGAAAGCATATGATAGGGTGCCAAGAGAGGAAGTGTGGTAATGTATGAGAAAGCCAGGAGTGGCAAAGAAGTATGTGAGGGTGGTGCAGGACATGTACAGTTGTGAAAAAAATTGGACACCTCTTTAAATATTTAGTTCTTTATTAAGAAACGTTCTCATATCTATGTCTAACCTTGTTTTTGTTTTTGTTTGCATTTTTAAAAATTTATTTCAGCCATTTTAAGTGGGAATAAATGAGGGAGTGCCCAAAAAAGATGGGGGGTGTCCTAATTTATTCTAATTTATCCTTGTTTAGAATTACATTTTACAGAAAATTTGAAAAAAGTCTTTAATTCATTTTTAATTGTTTAGTTGTATTACATGAATCTCCCAGTATTTTTAACATTGATATTGAATATCCATGTCCAAATATGTTAAAAAAAAACACACACACACACACAGGCTTATACAGGGTGTTCTAATTTTTTCACGACTGTATGGGGACCGCGAGACGGTGGTGAGGTGTGCTGTAGGAGTGACAGGGGTGTATGGGGGCATAGTGGAGGGGTAGCGCCTTTGTAGGAGGACGGCCACCTCAGTCCTTCGGGTGGTTTGATTACTCTGATCCCCATGTTCACCTCAGCTCACACCTATCGCTCCTGGTAGCTGCCTTGGCGCAGCAGTGGCCACACTCCAGGCAACGGCGTCATCCCACCGGCTGAACTATGTATGGGTACCCAGCCAGGGGTTCTTGAGTGGGGAAGGAGGAATGCATTTCCTCCACCCTTCAGTGTCCCCAGTCATGGGTTAAATGACCAGCTTCTGCAGCAGCTGTGAGGGCAGTCCTTAAATGGAGGATCCTGACCAGCCGCTGTGCCCACCCCAGTGGCTACACGTTGTGGTTTCTGCACCTGTCATCAATGCTGGGTTCTGGGAAGAGAGGGTGATTTTAGAATTGCACACTCCACTGCCACCTTAACATTCATTGTGCAGGTGTCTTCCCCAATGACTGCTGCATCACATAAATATAGCAGTCAAGGGGAGCGGAGATTTGTTGCAAGTGACGACTCAATCCATCATCATCATCAGGAGTGACAGATGAATTCAAGGTGGGGGTGGGGTTACATCAGAGATCGGCTCTGAGCCCCTTTTTTGTTTGTCATGGTGATAGACTGGCTGACAGATGAGGTCAGGCAGGAGTCTCTGTGGACCATGATGTTTGCAGACAACATTGTGATCTGTAGTAAGAGTAGGGAGCAGGTGGAAGACAACCCGGAGAGGTGGAGGTATGCTCTGAAGAGAAGAAGAAGAAGCCAACTTCATTGTCATTCAATCCATACAGCCAGTCATGTACAGTAGAACAAAATTACGTTTCTCCTATCTACAATGTTAATCACATCTAGAATCAGAGGGGCCGCTGCCATGCAAGGCACCACCACAAACAACTTTTCCTTTCCCCATTCTATTATGCAGAGCGCCAAGCTAGAAGGCGGGAAGTACCATTTTTTATATGGTCTTTGGTGTGACTTGAATCCACAGCCGGGAGGTTGTGGGGCGGATGTTCTATCAACTAGGCCAACACTCCTGTGAAGAGGATTTCATTCTGAAGAGGAATGAAAGTCAGTAGAAGCAAGACAATACATGAGTGTGAATGCGAGGGAGGCAGGTGTAACGGTGAAGATGCAAGGAGTAGAGGTAGTGAAAACAGATGAGTTTAAATACCTGGGGTCAACCTGTGGCAGGAAATCTTTCCTGCCAAATGCCATTTCACTGTACAATAACTCACTTTAATATTGAATCTTGCTCATAACAATGCTGCCATACTGCACCTTACAGTCTAATTGGTACCTCACATTTCATCCTGCACCCAAAAGTCCTGCATTGTACAGCTAGTACGATCCATGTATCTAAACGAGGCATCATCTATTCATCTGTGATGTCTATAAAGTTATCTAGGCAGTTTTGCTTTCCCTGGGTAATTCCTTTTCCTATTATGCTGTGTGTGTTTCTGTTGTTGCGGTCATCTACTGTGTCATGCTACACACTGTAATTTCACTGTTTGGGAACAATAAAGTACATCTATCTATCTATCTATCTATCTATCTATCTATCTGTCTGTCTGTCTGTCTGTCTAAAGCAATGGAAAATGCATGAGAGAGGTGAAGAAGAGAATGCAGGCAGCGTGGAATGAGTGGTGAGACCTGTTATGAGATATCACCGTCTCCGATATACACCATTATCTTGGAGACGGTGGTGCTGACAAAGACCGGAGGCAGAGCTAGAGGTGGCAGAGCTGAAGATGCTAAGATTTTCATTGGGAGTGACTAGGTGGGACAGGATTAGAAATGAGTATATCAGAGGGACAGCTCAGGTTGAGCAGTTTGGAGACAAAGTAAGAGAGGCAAGGCTGAGATGGTTTGGGCATGTACAGAGAAGGGATAGTGTGTGGAGAAGTGCGGAAAGGACGAGGCTGAGTTTATTTCTCAAGCCCAGTTTTATTCACGTTCACATTCTCCAACATCCAAAAACAGAAAGAGAAAGGAATCCCCCATCCTCTGTCCCTTTTATACCCCCGGACATCAAAGCACACAGTCACATTGTCTCTTAATCCCAAATACAATGCATCCCCCATCAGGTCTTCTCTTCTCCACCTAAAGCCCTGGTGGTCAGGAAATCTCTCACGGCCATCTCTCTGCATACAAAAAGCCAGACTTCACATCTTCCTGTTACCCCTAGGAGGTTCAGACCTTTTGTTCCTCTGAGACGTGAAGAATACCATAAGCATACAGCAATACACCTGTGAAGCATATGAAACCCACATATGTGCACCACATGACCCCCCCCCCAAACGTCTAAGATGGAACAACATAACCACAGATTGCATGTCATAATAAAATCACTACATATCAGTCCACGTGCCGCTTGGGTCTCAGCCTTCTCCCGTATTTGCTGTAAGCAGGCTGTACCACCCCCGCGGCGTCTTCCTGCTGTGGAGCTGCTGCCTGCGGGTGAGAACTGTTAGTCAATCTCTGTGGATGTTCTGGGGAATGCTCTCTAGGGGGTCTGCCGCGCCGAGGAGCCTTAGCCAACTGCACAACTTCGTCAGCTACCACAAAAGCGGGTTTGAGCCTGTTAATGCCAATCATTTCTTTTCTGCCCCCCAAATCTAACAAAAAATGCTTATCTCCTGTTTCCAGCACTCTATATGGTCCGTCATAAGGTGGGCGTAAAGGCGGACGTTGGGCATCATGTCTGACAAAAACAAACTCCGCATTTTTTAAAGCCTTAGGCACAAAAACACGCGGAAACTGTGGTGAACGGGGCCAGGTAGCGTGCTCGGGCCCGTGCTATTCTGTAACCGCTGAGCCGGGGAGCACTCTGGCGTTGGATTATCTGGGAGAAATTCCCCGGGCAGCCGAAGTGGCTGTCAAAAACTAGCTCAGCTGGGGAGGCTTCTAAATCCTCTTTAGGTGCAGAACGCAACCCCAATAAAACCCATGGTAGCTTGTCCACCCAATTTGCATCCGTAAGCGACGCTCTTCAGTGACCTGTGAAAACGTTCGCATAACCCGTTAGCCTGCGGGTTGTACGCGGTCGTGTGGTGGATCGTTGCCCCCAGGCTGCGGGCCATCACTGACCAAAGTTCGGAAACAAATTGCGGGCCTCTGTCGGACGTAATGTCCGACGGGACTCCAAAACGCGCTACCCATGCCGTCAAAAACGCGCGCGCCACCTCCTCGGCTGTGGTTGACGACAGCGGAACCACTTCTGGCCAGTGTGTGGTGCGGTCAACCATTGTTAGAAGATGTGTGCACCCTTGTGAGGGCGGGAGGGGGCCTATGAGGTCCACGTGGACATGATCAAACCTTTTAGCTGGGATGTGAAACGGCTCCAAGGGAGCTCTCGTGTGTCTATGAACCTTGGCCCGCTGACAAGCTATGCAGGCTGCCGCCCACTCTCTAACTTGTTTGCGCAGGCTCGGCCATACAAATTTCTCTCCCACCATTTTGACCGACGCACGCACTCCCGGGTGCGCCAGAGAATGGATCGAGTCAAAAACGCGGCGGCGCCACGCGGCTGGAACCACCAGACGCGGCCGCCCAGTGGAGACTTCGCAGATTAGGGGGGGCATACCGTCTTGGAGCACCCTTTTCTCCAGCCTTAACCCTGTTTGTCCAGACTGGAGCGCGCGCACATCCACGTTGCTAACCTGCTCCGCGGCCATGGCTGCAAATCTATCCCCATGCGGACCGGGGACGCGCGCACTTCCGCGTCGCTAACCTGCTCCGCGGCCATGGCTGCATAATCTATCCCCACGCGAACCGGGGCCGCACGCACTTCCGCGTCGCTAACCTGCTCCGCGGCCATGGCTGCGGGGTCTGCCTCCATGCGGGCTGGAGCCCCCACGGCGCACGAGAGGCAGTCCGCCACTACATTAAGTTTACCCGCAACATGCTGGATATCGGTAGTAAACTCCGATATCGCGGCCAGCTGCCTCTGCTGCCGGCCCGACCAAGGTTCTGAAATCTTGGCCATCGCGAAAGTCAGCGGCTTGTGGTCAACGAACGCGGTGAAACTGCGTCCTTCCAGCCAGAACTGGAAGTGGCGAATGGCCAAGTGGAGAGCTAACAACTCCCTGTCGAATGCGCTGTATTTTTGTTCGCTGTCTCGCAGGGTCTTACTGAAAAAGGCGAGCGGTTGCCAGGCTCCAGCTACATACTGATCTACGACCGCCCCTATGGCCACATCTGACGCGTCAGTAGTGAGCGCCATGTGGGCCGCTGGGACTGGATGTGCTAACAACACAGCGTTTGCCAGGGCTGTTTTGACTTCAGAAAATGCGCGCTCTCGCTCGGGAGACCATTCAACTTTATTTGTGGGTTTTTGTTTTTTTAGTGCAGCATACAATGGTTGCATGAGCTGCGCTGCGCGGGGGAGGAAACGGTTATAAAAATTCACCATTCCCAAAAACTCCTGTAACGCTTTGACCGTTTGTGGCTGGGGAAAATTCGTTACTGCGCGCATTTTGTCAGGCAGAGGGACCTCTCCCTCTGGGGAGACGCGATGCCCCAAAAAATCAATCTGTGTCACCCCGAACTGACACTTCGCTGGGTTAATTATTAACCCGTGCTCTGCCAACCTCTGGAAAACTGCCGTGAGGAGGTTTTCGTGTTCGTCTTCGGACGCGCTGGCTACCAATATGTCGTCCAGGTAGACGAACACGAAAGGGAGATCGCGCAAAACCGCATCCATCATGCGTTGGAACGTCTGCGCCGTGCCTTTGAGCCCAAACGGCATGCGCAAAAACTTGAAAAGCCCGAAAGGAGTTATTACCGCTGTTTTGGGTATGTCCTCAGCGCGCACTGAGACCTGGTGGTAACCGCGTACCAAGTCTATTTTAGAAAAAACGCGCGCCCCCGCCAAATGAACTGAGAAATCTTGGATGTGCGGGATCGGGTAACGGTCGTGCACTGTAGCGTTGTTCAGCCTGCGGAAATCACCACAAGGCTGCCACGAGCCATCAGCTTTCGGGACCATGTGAAGCGGTGAAGCCCATGGGCTCTTCGAACGCCTGATGATGCCCAACCTTTCCAGGTTGGCGAACTACTCGCGCGCTATGGTCAGTTTAGCTGAATCCAAGCACCGAGCTTTTGCGAAAACGGGCGGTCCGGTGGTAGTAATAAAATGTTCCACCCCGTGTTTAGCCACGGTCGCTAATGTTGGAACCGTGAGTGCTGGGAACTGAGTGAGGAGTGTGTGGAACTTACCACCTGCAGCTGTGACGTTGGCTTGTGCTGTTGGCGGGGCCACTCGAGCTGTACAGGGAATAGAATGAAAAGAGAGTGCATTAACCAGGCGTCTGTTAGCAAGATCGACCAACAAACCATGTGAGCACAAAAAATCAGCCCCTAACATGTTGAACTTGACTGCCGCTATGACAAAAGTCCACTCGAATGTACGGCCGTGTAAAGACAGAAGCAGAGCCTTCTCACCGAAGGTCTTAATCACTGAGCCGTTCGCTGCTGACACCTGAGGACCACTGGAAGGCGCCAGCCGGTCAGCGTAGGAAGGTGTGATGAAACTCAGCTGGGAGCCCGTGTCCACGAGGAAATGCCTCCCCGAGTGCGCATCCCTCAAGTAGAGCAGCTTGTTCTCCTCTCCGAGGGCCGCGGCTGCTACCGACCCCCGGTCTTGGCGTTTTCCGAGCGCTTGAAATGGCACGGTGGAATGCACTTGCGTGCCCTCTCTGCGAAGCGGCGATGGTAGAAGCAAAGGACGTCGTCTGCTCCGTGTTTCCTGGCCCCTGCCGCCGCCGTGGTCGGTGAGTCTGGTGCTGCAGCCTCTGGCCCCCTGCCATCTCCAGACGTTGCGACTAGCTCCGCTGCTGCAGCCGCAGCCGCGCGCCGTTTATTGGCGTCGACGAGTCGTTGCGCCTCCTGGCCCAGCTCGTGGTAGTCTCGTTGGGCCAACAGTGGTGAACTGGCCAGGGTCACTCTCACCGCTGACAGTAGGGTCCTGAGGAAAAGGTGGGTGAAGATGAAGTTATCATCTTCGGAGTCTCTCAAACTCAACATCTTCCCCATCAGGTCTGCAGGTCTGTCGCTCTCGAATTCAGTCAGCGCCAGGAGCCTCTCTGCTCTCTCCTCCACTGAGGGGGTGAAGTAACGGATGAGTGCAGCCTTCAACGTGCTGTACTTGTCGCTGTCCGGCGGGTGGTTGATCAGGTTTGCCACCCGCTGGGCTGTGTGGTTGTCCAGCTTTGCAACCACATGGTAGAACTTTGTGGCGTCCACCGAATCCTCCAGAGGTGGAACTGTGCCTCGACTGCGCTAAACCAGGAGCGCGGATTGTTCGGCCAGAAGTCTGGTAGCTGAACTGTGGCTGCATTCGTTTGGCTGGCTCCTGACGAGTCTGGCTCGGGAGATTCGTCTCCGCTCAAGATACGTCTTAGGGTCACCAGTGTGGAGAAGTGCGGAATGGACGAGGCTGAGTTTATTTCTCAAGTCCAGTTTTATTCACGTTCACATTCTCCAACATCCAAAAACAGAAAGAGAAAGGAATCCCCCATCCTCTGTCCCTTTTATACCCTCAGACATCAAAGCACACAGTCACATTGTCTCTTAATCCCAAATACAATGCATCCCCCATCAGGTCTTCTCTTCTCCACCTAAAGTCCTGGTGGTCAGGAAATCTCTCACGGCCATCTCTCTGCATACAAAAGGCCAGACTTCACATCCTCCTGTTACCCCTAGGAGGTTCAGACCTTTTGTTCCTCTGAGACGGGAAGAATACCATAAGCATACAGCAATACACCTGTGAAGCATATGAAACCCACATATGTGCACCACAAGTGAATATATTGGACAAAGGATGTTGAAGATGGAGCTGCCAGGTAGGAGGAAAACAGCAAGACCACAGAGAAGATTCATGGATGCAGTGAAAGAGGACATGGAGAGGGTTGGTGTTACAGAGGAAGATGCAAGGGATAGGGTCAGATGGCAGCAGATCTGCTGTGGCGACCCCTAAAAGGAGAAGTCGGAAGAAGAAGAAGAAGAAGAAGAAGAAGAAGAAGAAGAAGAAGAAGAAGAAGAAGAAGAAGAAGAAGAAGAAGAAGAAGAAGAAGAAGAAGAAGAACCTGAGACCATGTAATGTAGAAAGATTTGTTCCAGTGGTAAAGGTGCAATTCTTAACCCCACAACTTGTTTTGCCTCTATTAATAGTGGCATGCATAAACTTTTGGATTTTGTAAGAAATTGTGTCTTAACAGGCATTTCTTTTAAGATGTATCATTTTCAGGTTTTAAAGCTGATGTCAAACTTGGCATTTTGGGCTTTTGGCTTTCCACAGAAAATTCCATCGTAGCAATCATTTGTTGCAATGTTAAGATGTAGCGTTTCATGCACTTACACCGACTTCAAACTTGATATTTTGGGCCTTTTGGCTTTCCATATAGTACAGTACATCCAGAAAGTATTAATTCATGCATGTTACAGCCTTATTCCAAAACGGATTAATTTCATTTTTTTTCCTCAAAATTCTACGCACAATACCCCATTATGACAACGTGAAGAAAATTTTTTTGAGATTTTTTGCAAATTTATTAAAAATAAAAAACTAACAAATCACATGTACATAAGTATTCACAGCCTTTGCTCAATACTTTGTTGATGCACCTTTGGCAGCAGTTACAGCCTCAAGTCTTTTTGAATATGATGCCACAAGCTTGGCACACCTATCTTTGGGCAGTTTTTCCCCATTCTTCTTTGCAGCACCTCTCAAGCTCCATCAGGTTGAATGTGAAGCATTAGTGCACGGCCATTTTCAGATCTCTCCAGAGATGTTCAATTGGATTCAAGTCTGGGCTCTGGCTGGGCCACTCAAGGACATTCACAGAGTTGTCCTGAAGCCACTCCTTTGATATCTTGGCTGTGTGTTTAGGGTCGTTGTCCTGCTGATAGATAAAATGTTGCCCCAGTCTGAGGTCAAGAGCGCTCTAGAGCTGGTTTTTGTCCAGGATGTCTCTGTATATTGCTGCATTCATCTTTCCCTCTATCCCGACTGGTCTCCCAGTTCCTGCCGCTGAAAAACTTCCCTACAGCATGATGCTGCCACCACCATTGGCATGGTTTTGAGCGATGCCTGGTTTCCTCCAAACATGACGCCTGACATTCACACCAGAGAGTTCAATCTTTGTCTCATCAAACCAGAGAACTTTGTTTCTCATGATGTGAGAGTCCTTCAAGTGCCTTTTGGCAAACACCTGGCGGGCTCCCATGTGCCTTTTACTAAGGAGCAGCTTCTGTCTGGCCACTCTACCATATGGGCCTGATTGGTGGATTGCTGCAAAGATGGTTGTCCTTCTGGAAGGTTCTCTTCTCCCCACAGAGGAATGCTGGAGCTCTGACAGAGTGACCATCGGGTTCTTGGTCACCTCCCTGATTAAGGCCCTTCTCCAACAATCGCTCAGTTTAGATGGGTGGTTAGCTCTAGGAAGAGTCCTCGTGCTTCCAAACTTCTTCCATTTATGGATAATGAAGGCCACTTTGCTCATTGGGACCTTCAAAGCAGCAGAAATTTTTTCTGTACCCTTCCCCAGATTTGTGCCTCAAGACAACCCTGTCTCGGAGGTCTACAGACAATTCCTTTGACGTCATGCTTGATTTGTGCTTTGACATGCACTGTCAACTGTGGGACCTTATATGGACAGGTGTGTGCCTTTCCAGATCATGTCCAATCAACTGAATTTACCACAAGTGGACTCCAATTAAGCTGTAGAAACATCTCAAGGATGATCAGTGTAAACAGGATGCACCTGAACTCAATTTTGAGCTTCATGGCAAAGGCTGTCAATACTTATGCATGTGCAGTTTCTTAGATTTTTATTTTTAATAAATTTGCAAAAATCTCAAAAACACTTTTTTCACATTGTCATTATGGGGTATTGTGTGTAGAATTTTGAGGAAAAAAAATAATTTTATCCCTTTTGGAATAAGGCTGTAACATAACAAAATGTGGAAAAAGTGAAGTACTGTGAATACTTTCCGAATGCACTGTATCAGCTGCAGCTTTGGAGGAAAGTCACACTCACATTAACTAGCAATAATGAAAGGTAGCTGAGTTACAGACAACACTTAAGGTTCAAAATCAATTCAGAATGATGTCATAGCAATTAACAGGGATAAAATACGTGTTGTTTAAGATGGAATCCTGTTGGCAAATGTGTTGTCTTGCTGTAAGTGTGACTGTGAGTGGTTTTGACTATGGGCTTCTGCTCTGTTATTTTTCTGGTACCAAGTACCACCATTAAATCTTTTAATGGTACTGACTACTGGACTGTACCGGCCTACTTTTATCCAGGCAATGTATAAAATACATCCTCCCCCTTACCTTAACCATAACCTTAGCAACCCAAAAAAATGTGCATTTAATGCATAAAATAAGTGTATGGGGAACCCAGAAGTGAAACGTAAAGTAAAAGTAAAGGCAGATACTGAAGGTATTGACAAAAAGTACCAAGTAAATCTAAACTCCTGTCTCTTGCATGGGAGTATATTTTCCATATCCCTCCACCACATGAGATTTTGAGCACTACTGTGTAGAAGAGCCTGAAATAACGAAGCGATGTGATTTTATAAATCAAAGTTTAATTTCAGCTTCACTCCTCTAACAAGTCTCATCTCGGTGCAGAAGCAGAATAAGAGGTCGAACGCAGTCAGACCTTCATATTTATACCCACACTCAACAAAAGACATTGCATATCAAAGCCAACATCCCGCATTAACATAATCCCCCCTCCATTGTCCTCCGTCTCCTCCACCTGACCCTGGGTGGTCAGGGAGATCGATCCGGTCTCCACCGCTGCGACTCTGTCTGTTCTTTGATCCTCGCTGGCGGTTGAGACCTCTTGTCCTGTTCTGAGGCTTGAGGTCATTCCACATATGTAATCACTAAACATTCTAATATGTCTATACATATGTAGGTATGGAATATATGATTAATATAAGCCACATACTGAAACAATTAAGTATGGTAATATTACCATACGTCACTGTAAAAAAAACAAACAAAATGAAATTGCTTCAGATGTGTTTAGATGACACACTCAATCATTAACATGATTTCACAATGATGATTTTTTTTCTGGTATTTGTGCCATATCATTGTACAAAGAGCACAAAATTATTGGTATCCATACTGTATTTATTAGTGCATATTTAAAAAGCCCCCATTATGCATGTTTTCATGTTCAATAGGTGATCATGAAAATTCTGTAACATGCTTTTGTCAGAACACTTCAGGGTTTAATTACGGCAGTACAATTTTACAGATGGAGAAGGAGCTCTCCTCAAAAGGGGCCACTTTTTAATAGCATATTGGTTTAAATGTTAATGAACCCCAGTTCACCCAACATTCCCTCTTTCATAATTTGTTGTTGATATTTTAAAACATCCCAAATTTTCTAGTGTTTTATTGAAATTCAAGTAGTTCAACTCTAATGAATAGCTTGAAGTGGTACAAAGGTAAGTGCTGAAATGCCAGAGGTAAAAACAAAAGGTATGGTTACACAAAAATGGAAAATAATGTACATTTAAAAATTATACAAAAAGGCCTTTTTCAGGGAACAAGAAATGGGTTAAAACTTAAGCTGTTCTGCAGCAGTGGCGGTTGATCAATCCTTGAAGGTGCTACCAATTTCTACAGGTGTCCCAACTTTTCTTGATTACTAACAACCCCCTCTGTCTGCATAAAAGTAGTGTTGGAACACACTGTATAAATTTCAGTAAAAACTGGAAAAACTGGGGTGTTCTAAAACTTTTGACTGATACCATATGACTGGTTCTTGGAGTATAATAAGCACAGAAACAATCCTGAAAGAGTGAATGGCTAACTCTGCTAACAACAGCTAATCACTGCTATGGAGGTGTCCAGTCCCGACTTTAATCAACTATAAAATAAGCTAAAATAGATCATCTGCTATGAAAATGGATGTCTAGCAGGGATGATAGTAAATAGACATAAACCTATGTTGAGTCACAGAAAGTTAAAAGCTAGCTAGTGTGGTGATGAAAATTTACAAAAAAAAAGCTGTAAAAATGATGGTCGGGACTCTGAGCTATCTTGCTAGCAAAGCAAGTTGCACTATAGCTATGTGAATTCAGCAGCTGAGTGGGAAGCTTCCTCTCATAAGTAACCATCTGATAACCACAGTGAAGAGAAGCAAATCCATAGTCAAGTTTTTGTCCCCACCTCTTAATTTCTAACTGGTTCCCAGTTTTCTTTTTCCACCTTCTTTCAACACTTAATAATAATGCATCAGATTTATATAGCGCTTTTTCATGAACACTCAAATACTTTACAATGGATACATTATCCATTCACTCCACAGACAGACACTGATAGTGGTAAGCTACTACTGTAGCCACAGCTGCCCTGAGGCAGACTGACAGAAACGTGACAGCCAATCCGCGCCAACAGCCTCTCCGACCACTACCCAACATTTATACACATTCATACCCAGTGTCATGGACACTGGAGGCAAGGTGGGTAAAGTGTCTTGCCCAGGGACACAATGGCAGGATGGCTGAGGAGAGCAGGATTTGAACCACCAACCCTCTGGTTATCGGACAGCCCGCTCTACCTTCTGAGCCACTGTCATCCCGCCACCTCGATGACCTGAGCCGTTGCTGTTATGTATGTAATCTTAGACAATTAAGTTTCATCAACTTTAATTTTATGGAAACTGATAAAGATTACATATTACATTATAAGTAAAAAAAAAAAGCTACAGTGTTAGTTTAAGTAAATATTGTGTATTGCTCAAGGCCCTGTCACACCTTGATGATTTAGGCAGCGTTTGTCAAACGTATAAAAATTGGTCTAAAATGCTGGCATATGCTGAAATTTTCACTTTTGGCCGTATGCACCACATATCCATAATGAGTTTGACGTATACATAATGTATTAGTAACTTATATAGAACGTTTCGATAACTTGTAAATAACTTATACCAATGAATGCTTAGCTTGTTGCCAGCGTTGACAACTTATGTGCAACGATAGTCTAGCTTATGCATAGCTTATCCTAACTTATGCATAACGCGGTCATGCCAAACTGCTGTCACCTCCCGATCCATGAATCCTGTGTGAGAGATCATCTCTGTTCAACCAAGATGATTCTCCCCTCCAAAGTCCATCGCACAGCAGGGGGCATGACCAACCTGGCAGAGTTGTCAAATCTGTCAGGTCGGTCACGTCTAAAACAGCTGATGTGACATGTCACGGACGTCAGATGACAGTTGTCACAACCTGGCTCAAAGGCACGCAAACTGATGGCGATAAAGTTTATTTTCAATAAAGTGAAAAAAGCAAGATAGTGCATGGAGTGTGCTTCTGTTGGTGTGGACCCCAAAACAGCAGAGAGCCGCAGCCAAGGCACAGCAAAGTGGGATTTATCATGGAAAACAGCTGAGCTCTGTGCTCCGGGCGATCTCATCAGCTGATTGGATCGTCCTCCCCCGGTGTTCTGACATTTTGGCATATCTATCAGAACAGCACTGGACAGCTGATGGTACAGACTGCAGTCAAAGGTAAAAACATGGCAAGGAGGGCTACATAGCTAATTGGATCTTCATAATATCCTGTAGCCTGAAAGCGTTAGACTTAAGTTGGCTCGGACAGTCCCCGACAGGTCTCGTTACATGAACAAGTACGTGAGTTTAGCTCTGTGTGTGTGTGTGTGTGTGCTCGTATATGCGCTGCAGGCAGCACCTGAGCTGATCAGAACAGAGACCAGGTGGATCAAGTCAGCTCTTAATTAGTAAAGGTGTCACCCAGTTTACACAGAGACCATCACACAGTCAAAACATGTCAAAGTATGAAACATCTCTTTACTTTGAATAGAAGAACAAGACCAGTTTATCTGTACTTAAGGGTTCCTCCTGTGAACCAATGCTGCAAATATGCTATTATACGGTAGCTGTAAGTTAGAAACCCATTCAGTAAGTTACACATAGGTTCAAAGAACGTTACTCATATGGGGTTACTCATTGGGGCTGCACGGTGGCGCAGTGGTTAGCACTGCAGCAGCACAGTTTACCCTTGGCCGGGGGATCGTGGGATCTTGGGTTCGATCCCAGCCCCCGACCAACAGTGATCTGTGTGGAGTTTGCATGTTCTCCCCGTGTATGCGTGGGTTTACCCCGGGATTTCTCCGGTTTCCTCCCACATCCCAAAAACATGCAGGTTAGGTTAACTGGAGACTCTAAAGTGGCCCTAGGTGTGAATGTGTGTGTGAATGGTTAAGGGATAGCGCCGTAACATGGCTGCTTCATCCATCCAGGTGGTGGATGACCCTCAATTTCCCCTCTGGGGATCAATAAAGTATACTAAATCTAAAAAAAAAGAAATATGTTAGAAATAGGTTTTGGGTACACTAGACAGTTTTCTCGATGTACTTTGACTTATGAGTAACTTATGAGTTGCTTACAAGTAACGTGTGTGAACAAACGCATAACTTAACTACAACTATGTCCCACGTATGCAGGTCATTTTAGCCATACGTTGAATACGTCAGAGGACCTCATTATACAACAACGTATACCAGCATGCTTCAGCATTCTGCAGCGTGTTCTTAACTTATACAAAACTTATCCATAACTTATTTGACATATGCCAGCATATTCTCCAGATTTTTCATACGCTGCCTAAATTGTCAAGGTGCGACAGGGCCTTTACATGCTCATGATACAAAATTTATGTGCATTTCAAATTTGTACTTTTGTCAGACACTCTACAAGTTGGTTATGCGTCTTGTTTTATCTCCCAAAATCATTAATTGCCTGGATGAAGTGATGAAACGCTCATTATTCAGGGCACAGTTTCATAGAGAATATCAATTTAAAAAATAAATCAATACAATACAAATCCTATGTGGATTAGGTGGCGGTCAAAGGCGGAGACCTTGGCGGACTGATCCCAAGCTTTCTAAACTGGCTTTTGGTACGTGGAATGTCACCTCTCTGGTGGGGAAGGAGCCTGAACTGGTGTACGAGGTTGAGCGATACCGGCTAGATATAGTTGGCCTCATCTCAACACACAGCTCCGGTTCCGGAACCAGTCTCCTGGAGAGGGGCTGGAGCTTGGCCTTTTCTGGAGTTGCCCCGGGCGAGAGGCGACGAGCAGGGGTGGGTATTCTTGTATCGCCCCACCTTGCTGCCTCTATATTGGAGTTTTCCCCGGTGGACGAAAGGGTTGCTTCCCTGCGCCTTCGGGTTGGGAAACGGGTCCTGACCATCATTTGTGCCTATGCACCAAATGATGTTTCAGAGTACCCACCCTTTTTGGAGTCTGTGACTGGGGTGCTGGAGGGTACTCCTCCTGGAGACTCCATTGTCCTACTGGGGGACTTCAATGCGCACGTGGGCAACAACAGTGAAACCTGGAGGGGGGTGATTGGGAGGAACGGCCTGCCCGATCTGAACCCGAGTGGTGTTCAGTTTTTGGACTTCTGTGCTAACCACAGTCTGTCCATAACGAACACCATGTTCAAGCATAAGGGTGTCCATATGTGCACCTGGCACCAGGACACCCTAGGTCGCAGGTCGATGATCGATTTTGTTATCGTATCATCAGACCTGCGACCGTATGTCTTGGACACCCGAGTAAAGAGAGGTGCAGAGCTGTCAACTGATCACCACCTGGTGGTGAGTTGGATCCGATGGCAGGGGAGGAAGCCATTCAGACCTGGTAGACCCAAACGTATAGTGAGGGTGTGCTGGGAGCGTCTGGCTGAGGCCCCTGTCCGGGAGGTCTTCAACTCCCACCTCCGGAAGAACTTCAACCACATTCCGAGGGAGTCTGGAGACATGGAGTCTGAATGGGCCATGTTCCCCACCTCTGTTGTTGAAGCGGCGGCCCAGAGCTACGGCCGCAAGGTGGTCGGTGCATCTCGTGGTGGCAACCCCCGAACCAAGTGGTGGACACCAGTGGTGAGGGGGGCCATTAAGCTGAAGAAGGAGTCCTATCAAGCTTGGTTGGCTTGTGGGACTCCCGAAGCAGCTGAGGTGTACCGGCAGGCCAAGCGGAGTGCAGCTCGGGTGGTTGCTGAAGCAAAAATGCGGGTATGGGAGGAGTTCGGTGAGGCCATGGAACAAGACTTTCGGTCGGCTTCAAAGAGATTCTGGCAAACTGTTCGGCGGCTCAGGAGGGGAAAGCAGCTCCCCGTCCACACTGTGTATGGTGCGGATGGCACACTGTTGACTTCAACTGGGGATATCGTCGGGCGGTGGAAGGAATACTTCGAGGATCTCCTCAATCCCACTGATACGCCTTCCACAGAGGAAGCAGGGTTTGGGGACGAGGGGGATGACTCGCCTATCACAGGGGCTGAGGTCGCCAAGGTGGTTAAAAATCTCCTTGGTGGCCGGGCCCTGGGGGTGGACGAGATTCACCCTGAGTACCTCAAGGCCCTGGATGTTGTTGGGTTGTCATGGTTGACACGCCTCTGCAACATTGCGTGGAGGTCGGGGGCAGTGCCTTTGCCATGGCAAACTGGAGTGATGGTTCCTCTCTTCAAAAAAGGGGACCGGAGGGTGTGCTCCAACTTTAGAGGGATCACACTCCTCAGCCTCCCTGGGAAGGTCTATGCCAAGGTACTGGAGAGGAGAGTCCGGCCGTTGGTCGAACCTCGGATTCAGGAGGAGCAATGTGGTTTTCGTCCTGGCCGTGGCACATCGGACCAGCTCTTTACCCTCTCGAGAATTCTTGAGGGTTCGTGGGAGTTTGCCCAACCAGTTTACATGTGTTTTGTGGACTTGGAGAAGGCATTTGACCGCGTCCCTCGTGGATTTTTGTGGGGGGTGCTTCGGGAGTATGGGGTATCGGGCTTGTTGTTACGAGCTATTCGGTCTCTGTACGACCGTTGTGAGAGTTTGGTTCGTATTGCCAACACTCGGTCGGAGTCATTCCCAGTGAGAGTTGGACTCCGCCAGGGCTGCCCTTTGTCACTGATCCTGTTCATAATTTTTATGGACAGGATTTCTAGGCGCAGCCAGGGAATGGAGGGTGTCATGCTTGGTGACCACAGGATCTCATCTCTGTTGTTTGCAGATGATGTTGTCCTGTTGGCTTCATCCAGCAATGACCTACAGCTCTTGCTGGGACGGTTTGCCGCTGAGTGTGAAGCGGCTGGGATGAGAATCAGCACCTCCAAGTCCGAGTCCATGGTCCTCAGCCGGAAAAAGGTGGATTGTCCTCTCCGGGTTGGGGACAGGCTCCTGCCCCAAGTGGAGGAGTTTAAGTATCTTGGGGTCTTGTTCATGAGTGAGGGGAAAATGGAGCGAGAGATCGACAGACGGATTGGAGCAGCATCTGCAGTGATGCGGACGTTGTACCGGTCTGTTGTGGTGAAGAGGGAGCTTAGTTCTAAGGCAAAGCTGTCGATTTACCAGTCAATCTACGTTCCTACTCTCACCTATGGTCACGAGCTTTGGGTAATGACCGAAAGAACGAGATCGCGGATACAAGTGGCTGAAATGAGCTTTCTCCGTAGGATTGCTGGACTCACCCTCAGAGATAGGGTGAGGAGCTCAGTCATCCGGGAGAGGCTCAGAGTAGAACCGCTGCTCCTCCACATTGAAAGGAGTCAGTTGAGGTGGTATGGGCATCTGATTAGGATGCCTCCTGGACGCCTCCCACTTGAGGTGTTTCAGGTACGTCCCACTGGGACACATGTGTCAAACTCAGGCCCGCGGGCCAAATTTGGCCCGCAGTGTAATTATAATTGGCCCGCGAGATCATATCAAATGTGCATTAGAGCTGGCCCGCGGTATATACTGTACCGCTAATACTACAAATCCCACAATGCTTTGCTAGTATGTTGGCGCGCAGTCGAAACCGGCAAGCGCTCCTTTTTTCTGTTGACAGTCATTGACAACCATGCTCCAGTCACATCGGACAAATTAATTTCACCCTCCACAAAAATGGCCAAACGAAAGATGGACAACAGGAGCTTTCAAGACAGGTGGGAGGCAGATTATCTGTTCACGAATATAAAGGACAGACCTGTTTGTCTTGTGTGTGGCGCTAATGTGGCTGTAACAAAAGAATATAACATAAGAAGACACTATGAAACAAAACATTATGAAAAGTACAAGGACCTGGACGTAAAGCAGAAGCTGCAGAAGGTGGAGGAGATGAAAAGAAGTCTGGTTTGCCGGCAGACTATGTTCATGAAAGCAAAATCAAAAAGTGAAGCTGCTGTAAAGGCCAGCTTTATTGTGGCAGCAGAGATAGCAAAATCAGCCTGGCCCTTTAATGAGGGAGAGTTTGTCAAAAAGTGCATGGTCAAAGTTTGCGACATTGTGTGCCCAGATAAAAAGCAAGAATTTTTAAATGTGAGCCTGAGCAGAAACACCGTGGCTGAGCGCGTGTGTGAGCTTTCCACTAATCTACATGAACAACTAATAAAAAAGGGAAAAGATTTTATTGCATACTCCCTTGCTGTGGATGAGAGCAGCGACATGTCTGATACTGCCCAGCTGTCAATCTTCATCCGTGGAGTAGACTCGAGCCTGTGCGTCACAGAGGAACTTTTAGGATTAAAACCAATACATGACACCACCACAGGAAAAGATATCTTTGAAGAGGTATCCAAATGTATAACTGAAATGATCCTGCCTTGGGATAAACTTGTGGGACTGACGACAGATGGTGCGCCCGCGATGTGCGGTCAAAAGAGTGGATTGGTCGGCAGGATTCAGGAGAAGATGCGGGAGGAAGATGCAGGTGAACTTACAGTTTATCACTGTATCATACATCAGGAAGCGCTCTGTGGCAAAGCTCTGCAAATGGAACATGTTATGAGCTCTATAAAACGAGTAGTCAACTTCATAAGAGCCAAAGGTTTGAATCACCGGCAGTTCAAGTCTTTTCTGGAGGAGTTGGATTCGGAATACAGGGATGTGCCCTATCACACAGAGGTGAGATGGCTAAGCAGAGGAAAAGTACTGAACAGATGTTTTGAGCTACGTGAGGAAATCTGTCAGTTTATGGAAAACAAAGGGAAGGACACAACAGAGCTGAGAGATAAAAAGTTTCTGTGTGAGCTTGCATTTCTGTCTGACATTGTGAGCCATCTCGATGTGCTTAACCTGCAGCTTCAGGGACGGGGCCACATCATCACAGACATGTACGCAGCAGTGAGGGCCTTTAAAACTAAGTTGTGTCTGTGGAAGACTCAGATGCTGCAAGGAAACTTGGGTCATTTTCCGTGCTGCCAAACCATGGTAGAGCAAATTTCTCCTGCCGTGCTGCCTAGCGCACAGTTTGCTGAAAAAATCAACGTGCTCAGCGCCGAGTTTTCCCAGCGATTTGCCAACTTTGAGGCTCAGAAAGGGAGATTTGAACTGCTCAGTAACCCGTTTGTGATCGACGTGGAAAGCGCACCAACCAGCCTCCAAATGGAGCTAATTGAACTCCAATGTAATGACATGCTCAAATCAAAATATGACTCTGTTGGTGCTGCGCGGTTTCCATGTTTCCTCCCCGACACAATGCCTCAATTACGCACCCAAGCTGCTCAAATGCTCTCAATGTTCAGCAGCACATATCTATTTGAACAACTGTTCTCTATGATGAAGGTGAACAAAACACCTCACAGAAGTCGACTCACTGATGAACACCTTCACTCCGTCCTGAGGTTTTCCTCAGCTCAGAGCCTGACCCCAGACATTGATGAACTTGCATCTAAGAAAAGATGCCAGGTATCTGGCTTAGACCAATGTGCAGAGTAGATCAGAGTGTAGCAAACTGAGCTTGAATATATCTGTTATTTATGCACTTTTTCTACTGCAAGGCATGGTCTGTTAATAGTTGAAATGTTGGATTTTTATTGAATGACATTATTATTTTTGGTTCTTTTGTTGCTGGCTTTGAAAAAGATTTACTTTAAAAAGGAACTTGAAAGGATACGGGGAGAGACATACTTTATTTATTTATTTAAATAAGAAATGAATACCACTGATGTGTCTTTTATTTCAAATTTAATTTCTCATGTGTTTGTAATATCAAGCTTTGGTTGTTCCAGATTCTGTGTTTAAGCAAAACTAAAGTTTGTTTCCATATGAAAAGGTTAAACATTACATATCAGTTGCAGTTAATTTTTCATTAAATATTGAGTTTGGCCCGTGACTTTACTTCACTGCTTAATTTTGGCCCACTGTGAATTTGAGTTTGACACCCCTGCACTGGGAGGAGACCCCGGGGCAGACCCAGGACTCGGTGGAGAGACTATGTCTCCCAGCTGGTCTGGGAACGCCTTGGTATCCCCTCTGAAGAGCTGGAGCAGGTGGCTGGGGAGAGGGAAGTCTGGGCTTCTCTGCTTGAACTGCTGCCTCCGCGACCCGGACCTCCGGAAAAGCGGTAGAAGATGGATGGATGGATGGATGGATGGATGGACAATACAAAGGGATGGACAAAATTTAGTAATAAACTTTTTACTTATGTTATGGACTTTGGCCGCACAGATTAAACTCTAAAACTGTTCTCCTGCTTCATTATTTAGCTTGAATGTAATTATATACTCAGTAACCAAGACCTTGGGTTTCTGATAGCATCAGTATGAAGAGAAACTAATTTAAGAGCTTTGAATACATTTTTGATGTGCTAAATCCAATACAGCCTTAATGATGAATAATCTTCATTATTATTCTATATCTCTGATAATGTAGTGTTGTCTCTGATCGATATGATGACATCTTGAACCTTCAGTAGCTTCCATGGAGACTTGGTGGAAGACTGTTCATCAAGGCTGCATGGGAGTGAAAAACTAAAGTAGCATCTGATTCTGCCTTGACTCAAATTGCAATTCTGCTTGTGTTCTTGCACCTCATGAGATCATAACCAACGTCTCTCTGTGGGATGGGATGGGGGGGGGGCAGAAAAGTCCTTGCTGTTTTAAGGTTTAAAGTGGAATCTTAATGTGTGTTTTTCCTCTACTTCACAACCTTTATATTTCCTGCTGCACAAGGTCAACACATTCACGTGGCCAGAGATGGAATTAAATAAATAACTTCAAGAAACAATTAGCAATGCATCAATAGTCAGATCAATAGTGCTGTTGGTAATTATCACTTTTGGGATAGGGGAGATGGTCTTTCCTTATTGATGCTCTCTAATTCACGGGTATAACCTCAGGGCCTGCAGAATAAATCAAAACACATCAAGGTAAACCACATTCCCAATTCCTTTATGACAGATGTGAATAAATATTGCCCTGTAACTTGAAATATTAAAATGTGAACTTAGCTTGCATGCACACAGTGTTGCGGTCATCATGAACCATTTTATTTTTTGCTTTTATTAGGTCTTTATATGCCAGAATGGGATTTCTGAGTTAGATTCATTAAAAGTGTTGAAAATATAATAAATATATTCAACAAATGCAATTGATTAATTTCACAATGTTTTTAAAAGATAATTAGTAGTTTAGGGAATATGATTTATTTCAAGTAAACAATTTATGTCTACAAAACGGATAATCACAGTTTATATCACTGTTAGAATTATGCTTATATTCTGAAATTTGTTTGTTGTTAAATTACTATTTCTCAAATCAATTTACACATATATTTATTAATCTTTTACTATCATTAATATCAGTTTGGTAAATCATTTGGCTGGACTGAAATTCAGTCCATATTTTTTAATGACATATCCTTTTAATATTTCCTGCCCAGGGATCACGTCAAATTAAATTTGAAAGTGTATTTGGGGAATGAATTTTAGGATCATAGAAAAAACTATTTTGGAAATGTATTACTCCGAGAGAGAACCATAAACGACAATGGGGAGCCATTAAACACAGTTGCTTATGCCACATGTAAATGATACTAAGTTCCCTCATCTTAGCTTATATTAGCCCTGCTAACAGAGTGGTAAATTTGATCTAAGAGCAATCACTGCATTGCACTGTTGCAATTTTTGTTTTATCAAAGATTATTTTTCCATTAGTCTCTGAAGTATATTCGATACCTGGAGTGCAAATAACTAAATGAATATTTGAGCGAGGGCTATTCAATTACAAAATCAGTTGGGCCACAATTTGAAATCAGGACATGTAATTGGCCCACTCATTTTCAGCGTTCCGTTGAATATTGTGGGGAGCTAGGTGTTAGACTCTCCACCCAGACAGTAATGGCTCAGGAGAAGAGAGGCTGACTGGGGGTCCAGACAGAGCAGCGGAGGTGGAATACCTCCCGGGGAGAAGTGGAGACGCTGGCTGCCGGGAGAAGGAAGTGGTGCGGCACCAGCGTACTGTCATGTTAATGCACCGTACGGGCTTTGTCTTGTAACATGTATGATGTCTGAGCCCCAGACCACTATGCAAAGGATTAAAGGTATAAAAGGGAGGTGGCACAGTGGTTAGCACTGCGGCAGTACAGTTTACCCTTGGCCGGGGGATCGTGGGGATCGTGGGTTCGATCCCAGCCCCCGACCAACAGTGATCTTTGTGGAGTTTGCATGTTCTCCCCGTGTATGCGTGGGTTTACCCCGGGATTTCTCCGGTTTCCTCCCACATCCCAAAAACATGCAGGTTAGGTTAATTGGAGACTCTAAAGTGGCCCAATGTGTGTGTGTGAATAGTTAAAAAGGGATGGCACCGTATTGTGGCTGCTTCATCCATCCAGGTGGTGGATGACCCTTAATTTCTGTAAAGCGTCTTTGAGTGTCTATGATAAAGTGCTATATAAATCTGATGCATTGATTGATTGATTGATTGAGATGCACTGTGGCATGGTCTTCTTGTGGATTCAACTTGTTAGAGAGAATAAAGTCTGTGGTGGTTCAGCTCGTTGTCTCGTCTGGTTCATTCTCTCTACACTGGTGACCCTTGACGTGCAATGGAAGACGAGGCGAGCACCCCGGAGACAAGCCGGAGAGGAAGTGCCAGTGCTGCGTGTGCTGTTTCAGTCAAGCTCCCGGACGTTTGGCTGCACGACCCAACAGCGTGGTTGCTACACACAGAAGCCCAGTTTGCTCTCTGTGGGGTAACAGCAGACGACACCAGATATTACTACATGGTTGCCGCGCTGGACGCACGCACAACACAGCAGGTGGCAAGCCTGCTCCAAGAGCTGCCGGCCCACAGTAAATATGAGGCGCTCAAGAAGATGCTGACCCAGCGCTACACGCTCTCGGACTGCGAAAGAATGGAAAGGCTCCTGACGCGCTCTGAGTTAGGGGACAGGTCAGCAGTCGAGTTGATGGAGAACATGTTGGCGTTAATGGACAGAGATGGTGAGCCATTCCTGTTCGCTCACCTGTTCCTCAGAAACCTCCTGGCAGTGGCGAGAGCGATCCTAGCAAACTCACCACCGCTGGTGACAAAGAACTATCGCGCACTAGTGCAAGAAGCAGAATGGATCATCCTGGCGACCAGAACCTTTGCCGTGAACGCGGCGGCGGCGAAGCCCAGAGAGGCAACCAGCAAGGGCGGGGACCCGCTGATGGTGGCCAGTGCAGATGCCAGGAAGCACGGGAAGGACACGATCTGTTTCTACCACCGCCGTTTTGAAGCAGACGCATGGCGATGCGTGCCACCGTGCCAGTTCAAGCAGTCGGGAAACGCCAAGACCGGCAGTCGGTAGCAGGTGCAACCACTGGTGAGAGAGATAAGCTGCTTTACATCACGGACTCACGTTCGGGGAGACGGTTCCTGGTGGACTCTGGCTCCCAGAAGAGCCTCATCCTGCCGTTCAACTCGGACAGGGTGGCTAGAAGTAGCGGTCCCGAGCTGGCAGCTGCCAACGGCTCTGACATTAAGACATTTGGTGAGAGGACACTAACTATTTGTTTGCATGGGCGTAACTTCCAGTGGACCTTCATCATAGTGGCATGTAACTCCCCCATTTTGGGTGCAGACTTTCTATGTACACACGGTTTATTAGCTGATGTTGCTAATAGACGACTGGTTGATGCTGTGTCTTTTGATTTTCTGCCCTGTACAGCTCGAGGAGCCGGGTCGACAACACTTGTCAGTGTCACAGCTCCAGTGGGTAAGTTCCAACAGTTACTCGCCCAGTTCCCAGCACTCATGGTTCCGACGTTTCCAGCGGCCGTAACCAAGCATGGGGTCGAGCACCAAGGGACCGCCCGTTTTCGCACGACCTTGGCACCTGGACACAGCTAAACTGGCCAGCGCGTGCGAGGAGTTCGCCAACTTGGAGAGGTTAGGCATCATCAGGCGCTCAAACAGCCCGTGGGCGTCCCCGCTGCACATGGTGCCTAAAGCCGACGGGTCATGGCGACCATGCGGCAATTTCCAGCGATTAAACTACGCTACGGCACACGATCACTACCCGATCCCCCCTATCCAGGATTTTTCTGTCCACCTGGCCGGGGCACGCGCTTTTTTCCAAGGTGGACCTGGTCCGCGGTTACCACCAGGTCCCGGTGCGCGCAGAAGACGTACCCAAAACAGCGGTGATAACTCCGTTCGGCCTTTTCGAATTTCTGTGCATGCCGTTTGGGTTAAAAGGCGCAGCACAGACCTTCCAACGGATGATGGATGCGGTGCTGCGTGATCTGCCTTTTGTTTTCATCGACCTGGATGACATCCTGGTGGCCAGCGCCCCCGAGGACTAGCACGTCACCCACCTCAGGATGGTTTTCCAGCGGTTGGAAGTGCGCGGTTTAATAATCAACCCGGTGAAGTGCCAATTCGGGGCAACAGTGATCGACTTTTTGGGCCACCGCATCTCGCTGGAGGGCGCGATCCCATTATCGGACAAGGTGCGCCAGGTGGCAGATTTTCCATGTCCTCAGATGGTAAGGGCACTTCAGGAGTTTTTAGGGATGGTTAATTTTACAACCATTTCCTCCCCTGCGCAGCTCAGCTGATGCAACCATTGTATGCTGTACTTAAAAATAAGAGACCCGCGGACAGCATCACCTGGACTCCTGAGCGGGGTCAGGCTTTTTCGGATGCCAAAACAGCGCTCGCGAAGGCCTCATTACTGGCGCACCCAGATCCGTCGGCACGGATAGTGCTCACTATGGACGCATCGGACGTGGCCATAGGGGCCATAGTGGAGCAGTGCGTCGTAGGTTGTTGGCAGCTGGACCGCACCACGCACTGGCCTGAAGCGGTGCCGCTAGCTTCTACCACGTCCAGGAAAGTAGCATGCGCTTTTTTGTCAACTTGGGTGGCACGCTTCAGAGCTCCGTCAGACATCACGTCCGACAGGAGCCCTCAGTTCATTTCCGACCTCTGGTCTGCGATGGCCCGGAGCCTGGGGGTCAACATTCACCACACTACTGTGTACAACCCCCAGGCCAACGGGTTATGCGAGCGTTTTCACAGGTCACTTAAGGCAGCACTCAGGGCTTTGCTTACGGACGCAAATTGGGTAGACCGTCTGCCATAGGTTATTTTAGGGTTGCATTCTGCACCGAAGGAGGATTTGGCAGCCTCCCCGGCAGACTCGTCTTTTCTCAACCGCTGCGGATTCCTGGGGAATTTTTGCCCGACAACCCTGCACCCGAGGCCGAGCCATCCCCGCATTCTCTACGTGGTGCAGAGGCAGGGAGTGTACCAGGCCCAGCCCACCACTGTTTTCCCTGCACATTCATCCAAAAAAACTTGCGGAATGCATTGTTTGTGTTCGTCAGACACGATGCACACCGGACCCCGTTGCGCCCACCAAACACTGTTCTTTTCATCTTCTCTATCCCCTCATCCCCCAGCCAGTCGCAGCAGATGACTGCCCCTCCCTGAGCCTGGTTCTGCTGGAGGTTTCTTCCTGTTAAAAGGGAGTTTTTCCCTCCACTGTCGCCAAGTGCTTGTTCACAGGGGATCGCCTGATTGCTGGGGTCTTTCTGCAACTGTGGGGGTCCCCCCTACAGTTGAAAGTGCTATGAGATGACTGTTGTTGTGAAATGGCGCTATACAAATAAAGTTGATCACCACAGATCACCACGTACCCAAATCAGAAGCCGTGGATGAACAGAGAGATGCGGCTTCTGCTAAAGGCACGTAACAATGCCTTTAGATCTGGTGACACACAGGCCTACAATTCATCCAGGGCAGATCTGAAGAGGGGCATCAAGCAGGCCAAGCACAGCTACAAGCTGAAGGTGGAGGAACATTTTGGGGACTCTGACCCCCGACGCATGTGGCAGGGCATTCAAGCTATCTCTGATTATAAGCCCAGCAACTCCATACCTATAGCCATGACTGTGTCCTTTCTCAATGAGCTAAATGACTTCTATGCTCATTTTGACAAGGACAATAACGAAAAGAACATCAATTTCCCACCCTCTGACGACCTCCACCACCTCACACTCACCCACACTGACGTCCGTAATGCACTGAGTCATGTCAACGTACGTAAGGCTGCTGGCCCTGACGGCATTCCTCGGCGTGTGCTGAGGGCATGCGCTGAACAGCTGGCAGGGGTCTTTACGGACATCTTCAACCTGTCCTTGGCCCAGACGGTGGTACCAGCATGCTTCAAGACCACTTCTATAGTACCAGTGCCAAAACATTCAACACCATCGTGCCTAAATGACTATCGCCCTGTGGCACTGACGCCCATAGTCATGAAGTGCTTTGAGCGACTGGTCTTGGCACAGCTCAAAAAATGCCTGCCCCCTACACTGGACCCTCACCAGTTTGCCTACCAGAGCAACAGGAGTACAGAGGATGTGGTTTCTACAGCGCTGCACTGTGTACTCTCACATCTGGATGACAAGAACACCTACGCAAGAATGCTGTTTGTTGACTTCAGCTCAGCATTCAACACAGTTATCCCCTCCAAGTTGATCACTAAACATGGGGACCTGGGAATCAGTACCTCCACCTGCAACTGGATCATGGATTTTCTGACCAACAGACCCCAGCATATTAGGTCAGGCCCCAACCGTTCTTCCATCATCACACTCAACACTGGTGTACCACAGGGCTGTGTGCTCAGCCCATTCCTCTATTCCCTCTTCACCCATGACTGCAGGCCTATGTATGGATCCAATTCCATCATAAAGTTTGCAGATGACACCACGGTGATCGGACTCATCAGGGACAACGATGAGTCAGATTACAGGGCAGAGGATGAGCACTTGGCTACTTGGTGCGCTGACAATAACCTGCTCCTTAACACCAGCAAAACCAAGGAGCTCATAGTGGACTACAGGAAGGAGAGGGGAGAGACACATGACCCCATCCATATCAATGGCATAGCTGTTGAACGTGTCCCCAGCTTCAAATTCCTGGGGACCCACATCTCGGAGGACCTATCCTGGTCAGTTAACACCACCAGCCTGATCAAGAAGGCCCATCAGCGCCCCTTCTTCTTGAGGACACTGAAGAAGAACCATCTGTCAACTGACATCCTGGGCAACTTCTACCGCTGCGTGATAGAGAGCACCCTGACCAACTGTGTCACAGTCTGGTATGGGAGCTGCTCTGTCGCTGACCGTAAGGCGCTGCAGCGGGTGGTGAAAACCGCCCAACGCATCACAGGGACTCCACTTCCAGTTATAGAGGACGTCTACAGGAAAAGATGTCTGCGCCGGGCACGCAGCATTCTTAGGGACTCCAACCATCCTGCTCATGGACTGTTCCAGCTTCTCCCCTCTGGAAGGCATTTCAGAAGCCTTCGGACTAGAACCAGCAGGTTTAGGAACAGTTTTTTTCCAACAGCTGTCACGTTATTGAACTTAGTTCCCCGCTGACTCTCTTACCATCATCTCTTACCATCCTCACCTGTACATAACTGCCCACCTAACTTATTGTACATTATTTGCACATAACGGTACTCTTAACTTTCTGCACTGCTGCATATATTTGCTTAAATTGCACATACTGTCAATTACTGTATATACTGCACTGCTGTCCTTTGCACTTCTGATTGGATGCTAAACTGTGTTTCGTTACCTTGTATTCATACATGTGTAATGACAATAAAGTTGAATCTAATCTAATCTAATCTTGAATTGAATTGAATTCGATGGGCCGTTCAGAGTGTTGGAACCTGGGGTGAAACATTTCGTGTTAGACTTGGGGGGACGCAGAGAAACCGTCTGCATTGACAGGCTCAAGCCTGCTTTTGTGTTGGCTGACGAACAGGTGGTGTTGGCCCAAGCTCCCCGGCATGGACGCCCCCCATTGGGGACTCCGCAAGTTAGTGACTCGACAGCAGGGACAGGAATTCTTGATGAAGATGTATTTTCTCCCCCTCCCCTTTTACCCCCACAGACGGACGAGCCTTCCATGGTACCCCATCAGCAGAACAGCGTCACAGAGCCGGCGACCCCCCCCCCCCCCCCCATTACAGCCGCTATGGATGTCGGCTGAAGCCGAAAGGATGGGGGGGGGTTAAGGCCCATTCTGGGTGTTCGGGGGGGGGGAGCTAGGTGTTAGACTCTCCACTCAGAGAGTAATGGCCCAGGAGAAGAGAGGCTGACGGGGGGGGGGGGGCAGACAGAGCAGCGGAGGTGGAATGCCCCCCCCCCCCCCCCGGGAGAAGTGGAGACGCTGGCTGCCGGGAGAAGGAAGTGGTGCAGCACCAACGTACTGTCATGTTAATGCACCGTACGGGTTTTGTCTTGTAACATGTATGATGTCTGAGCCCCAGGCCACTATGCAAAGGATTAAAGGTATAAAAGGGAGATGCACTGTGGCCTGGGAGCTCTGCTTGTGAATTCAACTTGTTAGAGAGAATAAAGTCTGTGGTGATTCAGCTCGTTGCCTCGTCTGGTTCAATCTCTCTACAATATGACAAATTTCAACCCAACACAGATCAGTATGATGAAAAACATGCTCTTTTTATTCATTGTCTTGGTTTTAAATGTGCACTTGGCACATTACAAAGGCACATCAAAAGTGTATAAAAAGACAGTAACAGTGCTGGGATTGAGCAGAACTTGAAGTAGTAGAAATATTTTTTCTCTTGAACAACAAATACAGAATGGGAAAAAAAAATTCTGTAAATAGCCATTTTGGTCACATCTTACTCAGGCATATCTCACTGTGCATAAAAACTCAATATGCACTGTTAGCATTAACATTTGTTTACCTTTTGAAACAAAAATATGCTACATCCTGGTCATAACTGACCTTGGCACATCACAAAGTGCATTTAGCTGAATAAAAAATGAACTGTCAAACACTTCAATGAACAAGCCCCCCAAGAAAAGATTGATAACATTAACAAACATGGCACATCCACTATTATGGTTTGTTTTAAATCACTGTCATGATCCGGTGCACGGACGGGGGCAGGGATGGCAATTTTCCGCCGATCCGTGGATTTCCGCCGATTTATTTTCAAATTGATCATTTCTGTGAATCGTCTAAATCCGTTGAGAAAATTTTAGGGGGGGGTAAGGTACCTTATTGTTACCGATTTTAGCGAAAATCAACACGATTACATAAGCGCTCAGCGCTTCCCCGGAAGTCGTCTCCCGCGATAACCCGGATGTGTTGTGTTCAAGCTACTGCTGTATTGCAGTAGCTTGACAGCCCTGCGATTTGATAGTTGTAAACGATTGGACCAATCAAATGGCTCGTTGTATGCTTTTTCAAAGATTCATGGCGGCGTGTTCTCAGGGATGTGATTTTCTGCTAATTTGCCGAATTCCGCTTTATTTTATCTTCCAGGAAGATAAAGTACGTTAAGTACGTTAGCGGCTTGTGGTCCACGAGCGCAGTGAAGCTGCGCCCTTTCAGGCAGGACCGGAAGTGGCGTATGGCCAGGTGGAGAGCCATTAACTCGGGGCGGCGTACAACGGCTGTTTGAGCTGGGCTGCGCGGGGGATGAAACGGTAATAAAAGTTAACCATCCCCTTTTATGATTCCAAACAGTTTGAAATTGACAGTGCACAGTGGACATTGACTCATAACTTTTGAATATTTCTAAGACTTGGCTACATCAGTGATTGTGCAAAATGAACTGCTCAAGTCTCAATGGAGATTGAAACTGGTGATCTGAAATGAATGCTGAAATTATAAAAAGTAATGGTATGTTGGAATTTTATTTCTATTATGGAATAGATAAAATTAACTGATTTTGATTTGATCAAGTGTTAAAGCATGTGATGGATAATGCTTGTTGGAATATTTTAGGAATGCTATCTTCTTGGAACATAAGTCAATATTATACAGTAATAAGTGGCATTCAGCTGTTTGTTTTATGTCATTTAAAGCACAGTTCTGGTACTTAAAAATCATAAAAACCCAGGAGCTTCGGGGGGCTTTGCCCCCCTTGCCCCCCCCCCCACCCGCTGGGGCTCTACCCCGGACCCCTCTGGGGGACTGTGTCCCCCAGACCCCCTGCTGAATTTTCAGATAATTTCCCCAACCCCAAATCACATCGCTGATTCGTGTTGGAATTCTGAGCTTTCAGTATTGTTTTTAGCGGAATTATGAGAGTTTTATCGAAGGATCAGGAGTCATCAGTGTTAGAAATAGACAAAAGTATCAAAAATAAGTTCCAATGCAATTGGCTTGAGAGAAAAGTGACGGTAAAGGTGAAAATTGGCTCAAAGTTCGACCAGGTAACAGAAACACTCGGACAATTTCTGAAGAAACCAGAAAAGGAGATGAAGTTCAAAGTTCAGAGACTGACAGCTTGCCGCCAAAAGGAAGAAAGTTTCACATTAGAAGTGACTTGGTGACCAGTGTAAATAGTGTAAACTCTTATAGAACTGTTAAATATGTTGGACTAAAGACAGTGAGATAACATTGAAGAAAAAGTAAGTTAACTTTTCATTAAATTTAATGATTTATCTAAGTCTAGTATTTCATTTTTTTTTTAATCATTTTTTTCAGTCTAAATTACTTCTGTTTTACTGAAAACCTCCCAGCTTCAGGGGGGCTGTGCCCCCCGGCCCCCCCATAAGTCAATCGACCAAATTAGATTTCAGCTGAAATCAGAATTTCCTGTTGCCATCCCTGCAGGGGGGGCGGGGTGCTTAGTTGTCTGATTAATTTTGCCCTTTTCTGGTTGTTTATTTTTCTGTTCACCTGGTTTGCTGTATTTGGTTCCTGTTTTTGGTTAAGTTCATTATTGGTTTCAGTATTTCCTTTCTGGTTTAATGTCTTTAATTGCTTTAATTTAATGTGGTTAATTGCTGGCACTGTGACAGCTCGCGCGTCACTTCCGGCTGTCATGGCTGCCAGCAATGATCGCCATTTGTGATCCCGCAGGTGTTTGTAATCTGGGGGGTTGTCTGTTTAAGCCGTGGACACCACTTCCCTGGTGCAGCAACGTCAACCCTTCCCAGTCAAGAATCCCCTGGACACCTTGTCTAAGCTAAGTTATTATCTTTCTGTTTACTCACATCGTGGTTTTTGTCTGGCATTTTTGCTCCAGCTTTAGAGCTATGCTTTCTACTGGTTTGTGTTTTGTGTCTTGAGTTATTTTTAGTTAATAAAATTGCAAAAACTCACAGTCTGCGTTTGGCGTCCCGTTTGTCCTCAGGGAGGGCCACTCATGACAATCACCACATGTGTGAGTAGGAACCTCTTTTTATAGCTACACATTTCATTACACACACATATCAGTCAACCAAAAATTTCTCGTACTTAAGACTTAAGGACGCAAGAAGCACCCACTTAAAAACTTGAGTAATGACTTCAGTCTTGAAGATTTGAGGTTTTTCTTCAAAATTTAAAACAATTTTCTTATAGTTTTTTACTTTTCTCTGTACATTTATCTAAATTTTAAGCCATTTTCCTCAAATTTGTATTTTCCTCTTGTAAAATTGACTTTTCTTGTACATTTGAGACTTTATTATACATTTGTGAATTATTTTATGGCTAATTTTTGTCTGTTTTTTAATAAAATTACTGGGTTTTTTAATAAATTTGAAACAGATTGTGGTAAAAATTTTACTTTTTTCCTTATACAATTTACACTTTTGACCATAATTTTGCAGAGCCAGAACAGAACAATAATTTAACTCTGATTTCAAAGAAAAAAAATATTTATGAAATTACATTTAATGAAATAAATTAACTTAAATGACCAAAGATTCAGTTATTTCTGTTAAAATATTTCTTTATATTTAAGTTTTTTAGAACTCTCCTCACCACCCAGACAGCAGGAAAAACCTCCCTTATTTTGAAATCCAGATGTTGACTTGTTTAGTTTGTCTGAAGGCTGTTGACGGATTAAAGTCATTGGCTTCGTGAATTTCGGTCATCTTAACTTGCCCGGTACATAATAATGAACATAAATTATTGTAATTGTATGGCTGGTGAAGTAAATCCTCAGCGATTCAGTCAGTCTTACCTCTTTCCCTGCATATGAAATCTAAACACACCTGTTTGCTCAGCAACTCTGATTGTTCCCATTACCAGTGGGTTAAAACCACCATAAATGTCTTCAGTGCTTACATACCTCTTCTGATTTTTTTCCACGTTTAAAGTACTTTAATAAGCTCATGCTTCTCTCGGGCAATGATGCTAGCAAGACGCTCTGCCTCTGACTGGAACGCTCAAGTGGGCAGGGCACTTCTGAACTCTGCACAGATGATGGTCAAGCGCGTTGTTCGTGTGAACACTTGTGGACCATCATTCCTTCATATTTTTTTCTTAAATTTATATTTCCTTGGCGTAGCCTGGGCCCGCAGGCCATTCGGAGGTTGCTTCTGGGCTGCATGTGGCCCATGGGCAGCTAATTGAATAGGCCTGATTTAAGCAATATTACACGAGAGGGCGTACAGTATCAGTGAATATAGTAACTGTCGGTGTGATATGTCTGATGTCCTCTGCACACCCGTAGTTAGTATATTCATGATACCGTAATGACCTTGAGTGTAATATTGCTTTTATAATATAATATAATTGCTTATATAATGCTATAATGCTATATATGCTTAATATAATAATATAATTGCTTTTAATATTGCTTTTATACAACAGTTCCAAATGCACAATTTATTAAATGACAGCAATACTGGACAAAATATTATGATTTGTTTGTTTAACCAGTTATTTTGTGCAGTGTATCCCGCCCGGTATGGGGTTACTGGGGCTAGTGACTAGTGGCTGGGTTTCTGCCCATGGGACCCGGCCAGGCTCAGCCCGAAAGAGTTAAATGGGACCGCCCTCCAGTGGGCTCACCAACTGCAGGAGGGACGATGGGGGTCCAGTGCTATGTGGATAAGGTGGCAGGTGAAGGCAGAGACCTTCGTGTCTGATCCCCGGCTTTCAAAACTGGATTTTGGGATGTGGAATGTCACCTCTCTGGTGGGGAAGGAGCTGGAGCTGGTGCAGGAGGTTGAGAGATACCGGCTAGATATAGTTGGGCGCACCTCAATGCACAGCTCCGGTTCTGGAACCAATTTCCTGGAGAGGGGCTGGAACTTGGCCTACTCTGGAGTTTCCCCAGGCGAGAGGCAACAGGCAGGGATGGGTATTCTTGTATCCCCCCACCTTGCTGCCTCAACATTGGAGTTCTCCCCAGTGGACAAAAGGGTAGTTTCCCTGTGCTTTCGGGTTGGGAAATGGGTCCTGACTATCATTTGTGCCTATGCACCAAATGATGGTTTAGAGTACCCACCCCTTTTTGGAGTCCTTGACTGGGGTGCTGGAGAGTGCTCCTCTTGGAGACTCCATTGTCCTACTGGGGGACTTCGATGCGCAAGTGGGCAATGACAGTGAAACCTGGAGGGGGGTGATTAGGAGGAACAGCCTGCCTGATCTGAATCCGAGTGATGTTCAGTTATTGGACTTCTGTGCCAACCACAGTTTGTCCATGATGAACACCATGTTCAAGCATAAGGGTGTCCATATGTGCACCTGGCACTAGGACATCCTAGATTGCAGGTCGATGATTGATTTTGTTATCGTGTCATCAGACCTGCACTCACATGTCTTGGACACTCAGGTAAAGAGATGTGCAGAGCTGACAACTGATCACCACGTGGTGGTGAGTTGAATTCGATGGCAGGGGCGGATGCCACTCAGACCCGGTAGATCTAAAGTATAGTGAGGGTGTGCTGGGAACATCTGGCTGAGGCCCCTGTCTGGGAGGTCTTCAACTCCCACCTCTGGAAGAACGTCAACCACATTCAGAGGGAGTCTGGAGACATGGAGTCTGAATGAGCCATGTTCTCCACCTCGATGGTTGAAGCAGCTGCCCAGAGCTCTGGCTGCAAGGTTGTTGGTGCATCTCGTGGTGGCATCCCCCGAACCAAGTAGTGGACACCAGTGGTGAGGGGGGCCATCAAGCTGAAGAAGGAGTCCTATCAAGCTTGGTTGGCTTGTGGGACTCCTGAAGCAGCAGAGGTGTACAAGCAGGCCTAGTGGAGTGCAGCTCGGGTGGTTGCTGAAGCAAAAATTTGGGTGTGGAAGGAGTTCGGTGAGGCCATGGAACAAGACTTTTGGTCAGCCTTGAAGAGATTCTGGCAAACTGTCCGGCGACTCAGGAGCGGGGAGTAGCTCCCTGTCCACACTGTGTATGGTGCGGATGGGGTGCTGCTGACTATGACTGGGGACATCATCGAATGGTGGAAGGAATACTTGGAGGATCTCCTCAATCTCACTGGCATGCCTTCCATAGAGGAAGCATGGCTAGGGGACAAGGCGGACAACTCGGCCATCACAGGGATTGAGGTCACCGAAGTGGTTTAAAAAACTCTTTGGTGGCTGGGCCCCGGGGTGTACAAGATTCGCCCTGAGTGCCTCAAGGCCCTGGATGTTGTTGGGCTGTCATGGTTGACACACCTCTTCAATGTTGCATGGAAGTCAGGGACAGTGCCTTTGCCATCGTTCCTCTTTTTAAAATGGGGGACCAGAGGGTGTGTTCCAACTTTAGGGGGATCACACTTCTCAGCCTCCCTGGGAAGGTCTATGCCAGGGTACTGGAGAGGAGACGCCGACCGCTTGTCGAACTTCAGATTCAAGAGGAGCAATGTGGTTTTTGTCCTCGCCGTGGCACGGCCCAGCTCAGACCAGTTCAGACCAGCTCTTTACCCTCTCGAGAATCCTCGAGGGTTTGTGGAAGTTTGCCCAACCAGTCCACATGTGTTTTGTGGACTTGGAGAAACCATTCAGGTTCAGGTTCAGGTTACTTTATTTGTACCCGTAGATAGATTTGTTTTGCAGTCTGGTGACATCCATATTTACAAGCCACAAATTACATTCAACAAAGACACAAACACAGGCACATATGAAGCTGACTATAAACATGATAAAAATACTCAAGGCTCCATCAATCAGGGTATAAAAAAGACAAAGAGATGGGAGAAAAACCAGAGGTAAGAGAGAAGGATCATATTAAAAGTTAAAAACTAGTCAAAGAGGTTAAAAACTCAAAGGTCTAAAACACAATAAAATATTTAGAACCCAAGTAACATCCTACAAAAATAAGTAAATATAAAATGAAGTTAATAAATAGGTACCTAAATTATGTGCAATATATTGTTACAGCTTGTTCAACTCTTTGACAGCAGCAGGAACAAAGCTGTTTTTGTAGCGCTGGGTTCTACTTTTTGGGACAGCAAACCTCCGTCTTGAGGGAAGAAGCTGAAAGTTGCAGTGCAAAGGGTGGGAGTCATCATTTAAAATGGAGGTAGCCATCCTCTGTACTTGTCTGGTGTACAGGGATGTCAGGCTCAGCTGTGACTCACCTAGCAAACGACTGGACCATCTAACTACCTGATCCAAGGATTTCCTCTGTTTCAGTTTTATCTGACCAAACCATGACATTAAAGAAAAGGATAAAACAGATTCAATAAAAGCCCGATAAAACATTGTTATTATGGTTCGGTCAATTTGGAAGCGTGCAAGTTTTCTCAAGCAATGCAAATGTTGCTGACCCTTTTTGCACACCCTTTCACAGTTCTCTTCAAAGTTTAAAATACTATCAATAATCATCCCAAGATATTTGTAGGATTGTACACATTCGGTGGTCTGGCCTTTTAGTACGGTGACTTTGTGCCTGGGATTTTTCCTCCTAAAGTCAATAATCATGTCTTTAGTTTTTGTCGTATTCAGCTGCAAGTAGGAATCCTCACACCAGTGAACAAAATCATCAACTACTGGGCCGTGGCCACTCTCACCATCCTGGAGGAGACTGACAATAACTGAGTCATCAGCATACTTTATAATGTGTCTGTTGTCATGTCTGCTCCGACACATGTTTGTGTACAGGATGAAGAGTAGTGGTGACAACACACACCCCTGAGGAGAGCCAGTGGAAGAGCACTTTAGGTCAGACAATGTACCATTGACCCTTACTCTCTGCGTCCTGTTGGTTAAGAAATCCAGAATCCAACCCACCAGATTATTGCCCAAATCAAATTGTTGCAGGAGCCTTTCAACTAAGATATGAGGTTGGATTGTATTAAAGGCGGAGGAAAAGTCCACAAATAAAATTCTGGCGTGTGTCCCATTAAAATCCAGATGTTTAAAAAGCATGTTAAACAGAGTGACAGTGGCATCCTCCACTCCTCTGTGAGGCCTATGGGCAAACTGCATAGGATCCAATGCATGCTCAGTCTGCTTTAGGACCTCACATCGACCGCGTCCCTCGTGGTCTCTTGTGGAGGGTGCAGCGGGAGTATGGGGAATCAGGCTCATTGTTACGAGCTATCCACTCCCTATACGACCGTTGCAAGAGTTTGGTTTGTATTGCTAACACCCAGTCCAACTTGTTTCCAGTGAGAAACAAGTGCTGAAATAGCACGGCAAGCACGGATGTTGAAAAGACAAAACAAGATACAGGCAACATGGACAAGAAACTGTAGAGTCTGGATTAAACTAAATGGAACACCTAAAGAAGCAAAGGCCGTAATAATAAAAGATCTCACTGACTTAAATAAATATTGATGAACAGTGATTAAGAAAATTAAGAGACTACGATAATCCATATCCACACACATGGCAAAAACAGTCCTTTTGTGACATAACATGATAATGTACTTTAAAAAAAAAAAAAACAAAAACAAAAAACTCATGACTGACTTTAGTAGACATCAATCATCCCCAGTTGGAGGAAGTCATTTGACACAGAGAGAGGAAATTCAGACTCTGAAAATATCTCATTATGCTGAACATAAACTACAAGAGCTGGACAATGATACTGATCCTGACAACCACTTCTTCAATAATGTTCATACTCACTGTGAATATTACACTGAAAAGCAATTCAAAAGTCAAGTGCAAGCAGATGGTAAACTATCAATAATACACTTTTTTTTTTTTTTTTTTTTTTTGTTACTTATTTGTACCCGTAGGTAGATTTGGTTTGCAGTCTGGTGACAAGCCACCGGCTGCTGGTCGCTGCGTGCGCGAGCGTCCTAAACCTACATGTTTTTGGTATGCGGGAGGAAACCGGAGAAATCCCGGAGTAAACCCACGCAACACGGGGAGAACATGCAAACTCCACACAGCTCACTGTTGGTCGGGGGCTGGGATCGAACCCACGATCTCATGATCCCCGCGATCCCCCGGCCGAGGGTAAAACTGTGCTGCCACAGTGCTAAACCACTGCGCCACCGTGCAGAAGTCTTAACAAAAACTTTCCACAGATTCAGGACTGTGTAGGCTTCTTTGATGGCAATAGAGGAATATCAGATGCTTTATATTAACAGATCTCAAAAAAAGGGTGGTGGTGTTGCACTGTATATTGATGAACTGTATAGGTGTAAACTTGTAAATGGAATGTCCTTTGCACTACCAGGGATTCTGGAATGTGTTACTGTTGAGATTGATCAAGATAAAACAAAAAATCTAATTATAAGTTGTATATATAGAATGCCGGAAACTTGCGTTGAGACATTCAGAGATAAGTTAGTTGAGCTGTACAATAATATAACCAATAAGAAAATGGTTGTAATCTGTGGAGACTTCAATATTGATTTACTAAATCCATTTCAACAAATTGTAATTACAGAGTTCACAAATTCTATGTACAGTATAAGTCTATATCCTACAATAACACATCCCAGTAGAATCACAGTCCACACTGCTACACTTATTGACAACCTGTTTATTAATATTGTTGATAAGAAAATAGAAAGTGGATTATTGGTAAATGACATAAGTGACCATCTGCCAGTCTTTGCAATTATCCATGGCCACACGGGGGCCAATACAGAAAAAAATGTTAAAATCTTTCAGATACAAACCACAAAATGCAATCAGTTCTTTTAAAGAAGACCTGCTGAAGCAAGACTGGACAAAGTCTATGTATCAGATGTAAATGAAACCTACGATACATTCATGAACATTGTAACCGCTCTTTATGAAAAAAATTGTCCATTAGTAAAGAAAAAGCTTAAACAAAAATTTGTCAACAAGCCATGGTTAACCAAGGGATTACAAAAAGCGTGTTAAAAGAAAAATTCACGATATAAAGCTTTTCTAAAGAAAAGGACAAAAGAAACAGAACAGTGGTATAAAACATATAAGTTAATATATATAATGAGATGTAGTAAAAGAGACTATTACAGTAAAGAACTGGAGAAAAACAGAGATGACACTAAAAATACATGGACAATACTTAACAATATTCTTGGAAATAAAAACAGAAATACAAGCTACCCAACCAATCTTTAAAAAAAAAAAAAAAAAAAAAAACATGACTCAGAGTGTGAATGCAGTCTCACCTGCAGATGAGTTTAATAAATTTTTTGTTAACATTGGTCCTAATTTGGCACGAGAAATACCCATTACGGCTCCTACAGGTGATACAATAAGCAAGAACACTGCTATAAAAGACTCCCATCTTCATCAAGAACACAAATGAGAGCGAGGTCATTGAAATTGTTAAATCGTTTAAAAGTAAAACATCTACGGATTGTGATGGTATTGACATGCTTTTAGTCAAAACTATCATTGAATGCTTAGTGAAGCCACTGACGTATAGCTGTAACCTGTCTCTCCAAACAGGTATATTTCCCAATGCAATGAAAATAGCCAAAGTAATTCCGATATACAAGACGGGTGACAGAGGGGAATTTTCAAACTATAGGCCTATTTCACTATCGCCACAATTTTCTAAGATACTCGAAAAAATATTCTGTGAGAGAATTGATAACTTTATAATGAAGAATAATTTACTGTGTGAGAAACAATATGGGTTCAGACACAAGAGGACAACTGCATTTGTTCTAATGGAATTTATAGAAAAAATATCAACTACTGTAGAAAATAAAGAGTATTTAGTTGGGGTATTCCTGGATCTTAAAAAAAAAAGCATTTGATATAGTGGATCATAAATTGTTGTTAAAGAAACTACAAAATTATGGCATTAGGGGGGTAGCACTGTCCTGGTTATGTAGTTACTTAAAGAACAGATATCAGTATGTATGTGTTGGTAGCAAAAACTCACAATTACTGAAGGTTACTTGCGGAGTCCCACAGTGTTCAGTTTTGGGGCCATTGTTATTCAATATGTATATAAATAATATATGTAAAGTTTCGGAAAAAATGGATTTAATATTGTTTGCAGATGACACTAATTTATTATACAGTGGAAGCAATTTGGAACAACTTTTGGATATATTCGGAAAAAAATTAGGAAAGCTTAAACTGTGGTTTGATTCAAACAAATTAACGCTCAATTTAAGTAAGACAAAAATTATAATTTTTAACAACCATCACAACAACTCAGTATCTAAACTGAGTGTAAATGGTGTAGAGATTGAAAGGGTATCCGAAATTAAATTTCTTGGAGTAATAATTGATAATAAACTGTGTTGGAAGTCACATATTAATTATAATAAAGGTAAAATATCCATATCAATTGCAATACTACACAGAGTGAAATATTTGTTGAATCAACCCAGATGTGGACAAAATTGTTGGTACCCCTCTGTTAATGAAAGAAAAACCCACAATAGTCACAGAAATAACTTGAATCTGACAAAAGTGGTAATAAATAAAAATTCTATGAAAATTAACCAATGAAAATAAGACAATGCTTTTGAATTGTGGTTCAACAGAATTATTTTAAAAAACAAACTCATGAAACAGGCCTGCACAAAAATGATGGTACCCTTAACTTAATATTTTGTTGCACAACCTTTTGAGGCAATTACTGCAATCAAACGATTTCTGTAACTGTCAATGAGACTTCTGCACCTCTCAGCAGGTATTTTGGCCCACTCCTCATGAGCAAACTGCTCCAGTTGTCTCAGGTTTGAAGGGTGCCTTCTCCAGACAGCATGTTTCAGCTCCTTCCACAGATGTTCAATAGAATTTAGATCAGGGCTCATAGAAGGCCACTTTAGAATAGTCCAATGTTTCGCTCTTAGCCATTCTTGGGTGTTTTTAGCTGTGTGTTTTGGGTCATTATCCTGTTGCAAGACCCATGACCTGCGACTGAGACCAAGCTGTCTGACATTGGGCAGCACATTTCTCTCTAGAATACCTTGATAATCTTGAGATTTCATTGTACCCTGCACAGATTCAAGACACCCTGTGCCAGATGCAGCAAAGCAGCACCAGAACATAACAGAACTGCCTCCATGTTTCACAGTAGGGACAGTGTTCTTTTCTTGGTATGCTTCATTTTTGCGTCTGTGAACATAGAGCTGATGTGCCTTGCCAAAAAGTTGCAGTTTTGTCTCGTCTGTCCAAAGGACATTCTCCCAGAAGCTTTGTGGCTTGTCAACATGCAGTTTGGCAAATTCCAGTCTGGCTTTTTTATGATTTGTTTTCAACAGTGGTGTCCTCCTTGGTCATCTCCCATGAAGTCCACTTTGGCTCAAACAACGACGGATGGTGCGATCTGACGCTGATGTACCTTGACCTTGGAGTTCACCATGAATGTGTTTAGAGGTTGTTCTGGGCTCTTTTGTTACCATTTGTATTAGCCGTCTCCTCCTGCGGCCACGTCCAGGGAGGTTGGCTACAGTCCTGTGGATCTTAAATTTCTGAATTAATATGTGCAACTGTAGTCACAGGAACATCAAACTGCTTGGAGATGATCTTATAACCTTTACCTTTAACATGCTTGTCTATAATTTTCTTTCTAATCTCCTGAGACAACTCCCTCCGTTGCTTCCTCTGGTCCATGTTTAGTGTGGTACACACTATGTCAACAAACAGCACAGTGACTACTTGTCACCCTTTAAATAGGCCGACTGACTGATTACAAGTTTGTAGACACCTGTGTGTCATGTGGTGATCCTCGCGGATCACCAAGAGACGCCACAGAGTTCACCAGAGAGTTTGGCAAGATGTTATTTATTTCCAGACGTGACAAAACACAACTATGAACCCCTTAGGGCAAACACAGACACAACTAAGACTTGGGCTCGTAGGGCTAACCCAGCCGCTACGAGCTAACTGTGACAAGACTATGATACACGAACCTGACATGAAGGTCTCACGGCACTCCCAAACATGGCGAGGCGTAGACCCAGACTTGAACAGCAAACGAGACGAGACGTTGACAGAATGTTGACTAATACTCCTGCGTCTTACCGTCGCCAGTGCCGGGCTTAAAAGGGCGAAGCACTAACGACGGTAATGACAATCAGCTGACCGGCCGTTGACAGGCGGAAGCCCCACCGAGCACTTTCACAATAAGAGCCCGGTGAGGCCAGAATACAGCCCGCAGCTGTCAAGGCCGGCAGCGAGAAATAACTTAGCCCGAGCGCGATCAGAACCGGCGCTCGGGTCATAACAGTACCCTCCCTCCACGGGCGGACTCTGAACGCCCCAAGGAACCACCCTGCCCCACCCCCCCAGGGTGGGAGGTTGGGGGACAGGTGCGGAGGGAGAGAAACCAACCCATGAACAAGGCAAAAAAAAAAAACAAAAACATACAAGACAATGACAAGGCAAAAAAAACATACAAGACAATGACAAGATTAAAAAACCATACAAGGCAACGACAAGACTAACAAGAAAAAATGTACAAAGGAAAACAAAAACCAGAACTACAGGTTCAGATAAACTAGATACAAGAGCACATTACCTGCTCATACCAGACTTAACATGAAAAAACAAAAAACAGAGCATTACTCGCTCATACCAGACTATGAAACAAAAAGAGAGCATTACTCGCTCAAACCAAACTATACATGAAACAACAAAAAAAAAAACCAGAGCACTACACGCTCTACCCAGACTATACATAAACCAGCAGGGCTACTGCAAACACACATGAAGCAAACTAAAATTGCTTAACATAACTTTACTATGGCTAGACTGTGGCTTTCAAAAACACAAGAGGCAATCTAAAATTGCTTTGACATAACATGACTGACTTGACTGTGGCTTTCAAAACAAAGGCATGAGCACTAAATACAAAATAACCAGGACAAAAAAAAAGCACAAATACAGAGACAAACCCAGGGACCACTACCACCCCCCGACAGTTTATGTCGACCTGATGGTCAACGGAGGCGGACCAGGCGGCTCACCAGAGTCCAAAGTCCCGCACGTCCGCTTCTCCGGTGGTCGAACTAGGTAGCCCCATGACACACATAACAGGTCGGGTGGCCGAACCGAGGCGCCGAACCGGCGAAACAGTCCCTCCAGTGGCCGACCCGTGTCCCTCAGTCACCAGTCCAAGGCATCAACAACCCGCAGCGGCCTCCCTGACGAGAACAAAACTCGGGAGAACCGGGGCGAGCGAACAGGGACCCCCATGGCCCCCGGCGATGATGAAAAGGGGCAGTGACTCCGAGGGGTTTGATGAGCAGGACGAGCCAAGAATCCGCTCCGCGAACAAGGGTCTGCAGCTCCTCCTCCGCCAATGGACCATGCTCGCGCTGCATCACCGCTGGACCCAGATTGGGTCCCAGCTGCACCCACATTGGGCCCTGATTGGGCCAGAGCCACGCCCGCGGTGGACCCCGATTGGGCCTCCGACGAACCCACGTCGGACCCCGATTAGGCCGAAACCGCCCCTGCGGTGGGACCCGATTGGGCCTCCGGTGCAGCTCCGCTGACAAACTCCACCCCCGAACCTGGGACCTCCACCTCGGTGACACCAACCCGTTCCCCGCCGGCGACACTAAAACAAAGCTCGGGGACAGGAAAACCGGGATCAGCATCACCGGTAGCAACGGAACCCAGCAAGACGAGCTCGGGTGCAGCAGACGGCTGCTCCTCACTCGTCTCCCCGAGAGGCAGGCAAAAATGCTCAACAAAAGAGGACAGAGACAAAAGAGGGAGCACTTGCCTGCACTCGGGTTCCGTTGCCACCCAGGACTCCGACGATCCGGGTTCAGGGCGACTCTCGTCAGCTGACTCGGACTCAGCTGCATCGGGCTCCACAGCTGGCACGATGTCATCAGCAGCCTCAGGTTCCTCCCACACTGTTGTCCACGCCGACGACCCGTATGGCGTGGAGGCAGGGAACCCTTGACCCACTGGCTCGGACCACTCCGGCGAGGAGACCCGGGGACACTTCTTCATCGGCTCAGGCTCCGGGCCGCAGTCCACTCCTCTCCTTCGTCCAAGACGTGACTGCAGGGCCGGATGCAGGCTATCCAGCACTGCAGGGGCCCTCTTCGTCCGGTGACGCTGGCCTGGTGTCGTGGACCGCTCGACGAGGGAGAACACAGAGGCAGTAGGTTTAATAATTTTATCCACAGCAGGTGGAGGGAGCTCGGTGGGCTGCGAACCCCGAACTCCGCCCCCAGGAGTCAGACAAGGCAGATCATTATTAAGATGTGACAAACAAACGATCACTTGCCTTCCTCCTGGGGCAGAGATAGTTCCTGCTGTGGGGGACGTCGTTCCTCCTTCTCCCCGCTGGATGGCGACAGAGGGCCCCCTAGGAAAACGAGGTGGGGCCACTCTCGAAGATTCACTGACGGGATACGCCGGCAGCGAGTCCAGCCGGGGATTCCGCTGAGGGTTGCCCACGCCGTTACGCCGACGTACTCGTCGGCCCCCAGACAGCGCGTACTCCTGGACCTGCTCCGGGACGGGAACGGGACACCAACGCGGGGAGCGAGGATGCCTCCTCCTCTGCTTCCCGCTTTCTTCCTCCTCCAGCCCACGAAGAACCTCGCGCTGAGCGGCGAGTTCCTCCCACCTCGATATCACCTCCGGATGATCGTCGTAGTCGAGGGGAAGGCTGTCCAGGTACTCCTCAGCGACGCCCAGATGCCAACGCATGTAGCTGGAGGTGTCGTCAAATGTAGTGGCGAGGAGCGCCCCATCGGCGTATTCCAGAGCGCTCGCTAGCTCCTTGTCCAGGCGCCGACCGCGGCCCCTGGATGACAGCATTCTCCCAGATGTTGACACCCGAACGAGAAGAAACAACAGTCCAGATATGGCACAAACTCCCGGTGAAACGGCGTCTCGATGTGGCGCCTCCGTTTAGGCGACCTGGCAGGAGTATACTGTCATGTGGTGATCCTCGCGGATCACCAAGAGACGCCACAGAGTTCACCAGAGAGTTTGGCAAGATGTTATTTATTTCCAGACGTGACAAAACACAACTATGAACCCCTTAGGGCAAACACAGACACAACTAAGACTTGGGCTCGTAGGGCTAACCCAGCCGCTACGAGCTAACTGTGACAAGACTATGATACACGAACCTGACATGAAGGTCGCACGGCACTCCCAAACATGGCGAGGCGTAGACCCAGACTTGAACAGCAAATGAGACGAGACGTTGACAGAATGTTGACCAATACTCCTGCGTCTTACCGTCGCCAGTGCCGGGCTTAAAAGGGCGAAGCACTAACGACGGTAATGACAATCAGCTGACCGGCCGTTGACAGGCGGAAGCCCCACCGAGCACTTTCACAATAAGAGCCTGGTGAGGCCAGAATACAGCCCGCAGCTGTCAAGGCCGGCAGCGAGAAATAACTTAGCCCGAGCGCGATCAGAACTGGCGCTCTGGTCATAACACTGTGATGTTAATTAGAGGACACATCTTGGTTGAATATGTCCCTATGGTCACATTATTTTCAATCTTTTCTAGGGTTACCATCATTTTTGTGCAGGCCTGTTTCATGAGTTTGTTTTTTAAAATAATTCTGTTGAACCACAATTCAAAAGCATTGTCTGATTTTCATTGGTTAATTTTCATAGAATTTTTATTTATTACCACTTTTGTCAGATTCAAGTTATTTCTGTGACCATTGTGGGTTTTTCTTTCATTAACAGAGTGGTACCAACAATTTTGTCCACGTCTGTACTTTGTATCATTCATTAATACTCCCATACATGACATATTGTACTGAAGTGTGGGGAAATACATATAAAACAAACATATATCCAGTCTTTATGATTCAGAAGAGAGCTATTAGGATAATAAACAAAGCTGCTTACAGGGAACCAACAAACCCACTTTTTCTTAAATTAAAAGCTCTCAAGTTGAAAGATCTAGTTGATTTTAAAACTGCAGTAATAATGTTTAAAGCGAAGAATTTACCACTGCCCGCAAATATCCAAAAGTTGTTCCAAATAAGGGAGAAACAATATCATTTCAGAGAAACATGTATATTTCAAAAACCTTCAGTGAGAACTACCACCAAGCAACACTGTGTCTCAGTGCAAGGAGTCAGACTGTGGAACACTTTTGGACCTGAATTAAGATCATGTACAACTCTTGGACAATTTAAACAAAAAGTGAAGGAAGAAATACTCCAAACATATATACAAAACGATATGTAAAATCACATAAGGATTATCAAATCCAGTCTATGTTGTGCTGTTGCTTAGTTTTTGTCATGTTTTGTCTTGGCTTTGTTCTGATTTGTAATCACTTTTATTTTATTTTATTTTGAATTATTAGATGAAACATGGGTGGGCAATATAAGCTGCGGCTTCAGCCATCACCCATTTCGGATAACTTATGTTGAATTGTATAATCCGAGGAGATATTGTTTAATTTGACCTTGTTGGATTTTTTTTCCCTTTGTTATATTATTCTGTTCCTTTCTTTTAATCTTTTAATCTAATCTATCCGAAATAAAGATTGATTCATTCCGAAAAAAAGAGTTGGACTCCACCAGGGCTGCCCTTTGTCACCGATCCTTTTCATAAATTTTATGGACAGGATATCTATGTGCAGCCAGGGATTGAAGGGTGTCGTGCTTGGTGACCACAGGATTTCATCTCTGCTGTTTGCAGATGATGTTGTCCTGTTGGCTTCATCAAGCAATGATCTACAGGCCTTGCTGGACCAGTTTGCTACTGAGTGTGAAGCGGCTGGGATGAGAATCAGCACCTCCAAGTACAAGTCCATGATCCTCAGCTGGAAAAAGGTAGATTGTCCTCTCCAGGTTGGGGACAAGCTCCTGCCCCCAGTGGAGGAGTTTAAGTATCTCGGGGCCTTATTCACGAGTGAGAGGAGAATGGCGTGAGAGATTGACAGACGGATTGGCTCAACATCTGCAGTGATGTGGACGTTGTACCGGTCTGTTGTGGTGAAGAGGGAGCTAAGCTCTCAAGCAAAGCTGTCGATTTATCGGTCAATCTACTTTCCTACCCTCATCTATGGTCATGAGCTTTGGGTAATGACCGAAGGAATGAGATTGTAGATACAAGCGGATGAAATGCGCTTTCTCCATAGGATTGCTGGACTCCCCCTGAGAGATAGGGTGAGGAGCTCAGTCACCTGGGAGAGGCTCAGAGTAGAACCGTTGCTCCTCCACATTGAAAGGAACCAGTTGAGGTGGTTTGCGCATCTGATCAGGATGCCTCCTGGATGCCTCCTGGACACTTCCCACTTGAGGTGTTTCAGGCACGTCCAACTGGGAGGAGACTCCAGGGAAGACGCAAGACATGCTTGACAGACTACATCTCCCAGCTGGCCTGAGAACGTCTTGGTATCCTCTTTGAAGAGCTGGAGTAGGTGGCCGGGGAGAGGGAAGTTTGGGCTTCTCTGCTTGTGCTGCTGCCTCCGCGACCCAAACCTCCAGAAAAGCGGTAGAAAATGGATGGATGGATGGATGGATGGATGGATGGATGGATGGATGGATGGATGGATGGTGAAAAAAATAGTCCCTTCTAAATGTAGTCAGTAACTGTTCCAAAACATCACACTCAGCATGAAGACATCTATGGTCATTTCACACACATGTAAACAAATTAAATATTGTCAAGTGCAAAAGGAGTGTTTATAAAACTTATACCTGCTGAGTCGATACTGCAGAAGATCCGAGATCAAAGCGTAGTCAATGCCGGTAGCTAGCCGGTAGCCAGTAATTAGCATGCTAGCAATTTAGCACATGTTACTTTGCATTTTCAGAAGAAACAAAGAGTCCATCACCACAAAGGTTTTGTGGTTTGTTAATTGAGACAATAAATCCAACTCTAGCACTTCCTATTTTCTTTAAGAAGACGCAAAATAGCTTCACGATTTTTATACAAGGGCAGACTGTAAACTGAATAAAGATTTTTTCAAAAGGGTGGGCCTTTCGGGTTGACACAGTATTGCAGTTGTCACTGAGAGTTAGTTGACAGTAAATTAGTGTTAGTAATTATTGGTTACATGAACACCGTTGAAGTGGAGTGATGAATATCCAGTGAAATATTGGAGTACAATTATCACTGAATCCTTATTGTTCAATCAAATTGCTCGGTCGGAACTAACTGTTGTATAATTATAAATACGTAATTTGTAACCTTATAATTTGATTTAACTTGCAGAAAATTAGATTTCCTTTTGTTTCCGTTTTTTCAAATTATTACAGTGATTGTAATTATGGGACAAAGGCTAGAATGCAGTATACATGTATTATGGTTAACATGATTAAAAGAGTGTTAGTTTTAACCAAACTATGTCTCTTCAACTTGTCACTTGTTTTACCACATGCTCCCTTACCTGTGTCTTTCTGAGTAGCAGGGTCCCTGAAAAGGTCTCTCTACCATTTATTTTCTGTTGCATAAGAATTTTGTTTTTGTCTCAGTTTAACCCTGAGCTCTCCAAAGAAAAATAGCTCTCGACACATAAGAACCAGTGTGAGCCTGCACTATCTGAGCTCAGCCCTTCAGGCCCCTGCTGTATCAATAATGCACACATGACCAGTGATTGGAGGAGATGCGATGTTACAGCATAAACCCAAAAGAGAGCTACAGAGCTGTACCACTGATTTAGTCTGTTCTCAGTGGTTGTTCCGCTTTGTGCAGTTATGTCATGGCATAGAACTGCACACACACACACACACCTTAGTACATGTACATGCTTAGTCACCCAGGTGAGGGAACAGCACTCTTAACACCCAGCCTTGTTGATGGGTCCATTGATTTTTTAAAGGCCTGACTCCTTCCCCTTTTCTTTGATTATTAATTCACAGGAGCAAAAGAGAACTACACAGCCCCTTTAAAACTTAACTGCTCACTGAAGTATTGTCTATCGGAAAAAATGGAAGCAGCACCTGTAGCATCCATACTTAGGCAATAATGAGTAGATAGTGAACTCAGTTTACGGAGCTTTATTAGAAAACTATATACAATACAATATAGGCTTGTGGCACTCTCCTGCAGGCCAGGTGTCTCCACAACGAAAGAGGACTAGCATCTTCCGCCCACCTCCTTTATACTAAGCGTGGCGTCACCACCAGAAACCGACAGTTGACCACCCTTGTCCATTCTCCGTCCAATCCAGCCAGCATCTTACTAATACCAGCCTTTTACATACATAACACCCCCCCCTTCAAAAAAAAAGTGTCAAGCATACAGAAAACCCATTCAAATTTGTCTCCCGAGTCACACTCTAAAATAAAATATGTACAAAAAGAAACAAACTGCCTATCCATTCATACAACTAAGGCTGGGGGGCTGGGTAGACTGCCAGCGCCCCTACACGGCTAGGCGGGTTATTCTACCGCCATACTTAAAGCAGTCCAACTCAAAAGAAAAGCTGTGTTTCTAAATAAAATAATCCCATAGAATAGCTCCTTATGAACACAACATATAACAGTTACAACATACTGTACATTGGACATACTGCTGGCGGCCCCCACCCCAACACCCACCTCACACTTGGGCACACAGTAAACAATACATGTCGGGCATCATTCATTCATCTTCTTCCGCTTAATCCTTTTCGGGTCACGGGGGGGCTGTAGCCTATCCCAGCATCATAATTATTATAAACCATCAATCAATAGAACCAAACAACCCAATCACAGTCAACTATTCCTACTACACAAGTCTAAATTAGACCAATATCCAATTAACAGCGCATCAATTTACCTACACCATGGTCAATAAAACCCTCAAATTAATAAAATTCAGCTCCTATATAACACACAAATTACAAAATTCGACCCACAAAATGTCATCTGCTTATTATTATCCCTTTTCTTTTCTGTGTTCTTTGTTTTGGTTTTTTTTTAGATACCCGGGGCACTAAAACAGCAGCAATTAACCATGTACATCAGGACCTGGGTTAAACTCAAAATACATACACAACAAAACACCCTCAGTCCTTGGACGGGTCTCTCTCTGGACGCCTCCGTCTTTTGACCTCGGGGCTCCTGCTATGCTGTCTCCTCTCCTCCAACGTCAGAAGCAGCTCATTCGGACGCCTCCAGGTCTAGTCAGACTAGCGCAGGTACTCATCACTCTGGGCAGCCTCCACTCGGAACCGCCCCTTGTCATCCCGCCGCACGCGTGACCCATGATCCCTTCTCATCCGGGCCTCGACCCTGGGCCGAACTTTGTCTCCAACCTGCAGGGAAGCCCTTTTCTTCTTTTCCGGATCACTCTGACTCTGACTGGCCTCCTTCACCAATCCGGTCGACTCGCGGGTCCAGTTCGTCTTTCTCTTGGCAGGCCGTCGTTGTGGGCGCTTTAGAACCGCGCTCTCAGGTCTCACCCCCTCATCCTCCATCGCGGGCACCACATCCTTGCAGGCCACCCCGGGGGTCCCAGTGTGCTGTCCAGCACCCTCATCCAGGTCAGCATGATGACCGGCATCAGGTCCATCCCGGGGCGGCGTCGCGTGGTGCCAACCGTGCTCTCCACTTGCATTTGTGTCCAGCCAGCCTGAGTCCCACACCTCCACACCATCCACCACCGGAGCTGGTCTGCCCCAACGTCCACACCCCGACCACTCCTCACCCGATACATTGTCTATAGAGGAACCCAGGCTATAAAAGAGGTTGCACCCCATGATGTTAACTCCCACAGCGGTGACATAAACACGGGCCTTGGGTACAACGACAGACTTGTACCGAGCCTCCATTTCCACAAACCCCAGCACGGCCAGTCTGTTCCATCCATAGTCATAGTAGTCTCTCTCCTGCTTTCTAATTTGTTGGTGGGGAAACAAACTCCTCATGGTTGCCAGGTTTAAAATGGAGATAAGCGTTCCTGTGTCCACCAGCAGGGGAACCTCGAGCATGAATCACTTCCGATCCATCCCGTAGTCTCCGGGGAAACGGCCTGTCTGCGTGGGACCCGGTTCACTCCACCAGTCCCTGCGTCCAAAGTTTGTGCACGCCCTGGCAAAGTGATTCAGCAAACCACACTTCCCACAATGCTTGCCTTTCGCTGGGCACACTCTGGACTTAAAGCGGTGACTAGGGGAACCACAGCCATAACAACGTGGCGTACCTGGGGCGGACCTGACCTTCACTACGGAGGCATATTCTTCCTCTCCGCTGTCTCCGTCACCAGGGTCCAATAACAGCGCCTTAGCTCGAGACTCATCTTGACCCAGAGTGGCCCCTTCAGTAAGGCCCCTCGCGATAGTCTCTGCTGCCTCGAACTGTTGAGCGAGCTCGATAGCCGCAGCCAACGTCAGTTCTCCTGGGTGCGTCAGAAGCCTGGACCAGGCCCCTGGGCAGCAGATGCGCTCTGCCAGCTGGTCTCGAATCATCTCGTCCTCCAGGGCCTGAACTTGCACTCCCTCGCCAGCTCCCGGAGGTCCGCCAAAAATCTCTTCACCGGCTCCCCCGACCGCCGGCGGCACTGTTGAAACTGGATGCGTCGGACCGTGACGTTTTCCGGTGCACGAAAATAGCATGCCATTGGATCCACTACGTCGTCAAAACTATTGCCCCCCCCCCCAAGGTTCTCCAGTATTCTCTGCCTCTCCATGCCTATGTTATGGACCAAAACAGCCCTCACGTGGAGCTTTTCTAGCTCGCCGAGGTTCAAAACAACCAAATAATTGGTAAATGCAGCAAACCACCGGGGTCATGTTGCAGGCGGCTCGCCTGGGGTCTCCAGAAACGGCCGAAAACTGGCAACATCTTTCAACTACCGCTTTTACCTTGTCGCCAAATGTAGCATCCATACTTAGGCAATAACGAGTAGATAGTGAACTCAGTTTACAGAGCTTTATACTATGTACAATACAATATAGGCTTACGGCACTCTCCTGCAGGCCAGGTGTCTCCACAACGAAAGAGGACTAGCATCTTCCGCCCATCTCCTTTATACTAAGAGTGGCATCACCACCGGAAACCGGCAGTTGACCATCCTAGTCCATTCCCCGTCCAACCCGGCTGCCATCTTACTAATACCAGCCTATTACATACATAGTGTAACAGCACCATTATGTTTTCACCCCTCTGTCTTTCATTGTCTGCTTTACTGATGGTCTCATCTTAATTAATCAGAAAGAAAGCAAGCAAGAATACTACATAATAAGTAACCCATGCAACAGTACAGCACAGTATATTAAATAAAATGGCATGTTTCATTTTAATAAAAGTGATTTTTACCTAAAACAGTCACCCGCTGTTGTATGCATCATTATTGCCTGATCTGAGCACAATTTTGTCATCCATTCCTGCCATCCACCCCTACTTCTCACAATTTTTAATCCAGTCTGCTGGCATTTTTTTAATTAAAATGTGAAGCAGATGCTGAACTCTTCAATACATCTTTCCTTAATGCAAATATTTTTTTTTTCTGTTCCACAATTTTTTATTACTAATGCTGTTTTTAATTAAATCTATTAAAATAACGTTTCACATTTAACACACATTGTTCACCTTCATAGTCTCACCTTGTATTCCTTCATTTGGGTCAGAATAGGAAGAAACCCTTGCCTCTTCTCCTCCCTGCAGCACTGCAGCTTCTGTAACTGATAATGTGTTGTTGTTAATAGCTAGGCCTACTATAAAAGAAACTTAAAAATGCACAAACAAAAAAAACAGCAACTTATGAAACTATATTAACTTGTATATGACAAGTTTCATTTTCAAGTGTAAAGTGTATAAATGTCTATTTTGCTAAATATGAGTGTGCTTGATTTGTAACTAATTCCTTTCTATGTAATAAAAGCACTAAGGTGCTGATGCCTCAATGCCAGAGCCTTGGCAGAGGTATGCGTTCTCGGATCATCATCAAAATGAAGTGGGTTTCCTCTCTTGCCCAAGGACCACCTCTGGTAAAAATTTCATCCAGATCCATCCAATAGTTTTGGATTATTCTTGCTAGCATACTGTGAGAAGATAAGAGCCGTGGCGGAGATATGCATTCTCGGATCATCACCAAAATATTATGGGTTCCTCTCTAGCCCAAGGACCACCTCTGGTGAAAATTTCAGCCAAATCCATCCTGTAGTTTTAGGGTACACACATGTGCAGTGAAAATAATCTGCAGTTTACATGACCGTACTGTTGGCGGCAGCCAAGAGCCACCAAACTGCTTTGAACAGCTGCAATCCAAACACAAAGAAGAGCATGGTGACAGAGGTTTTAAATGGTCTCAGCGATGAAGGTATGTGAATACAATGACAATCAAAATGAATAGGAGCTTTTGCTGTTTAGTGGCAGAGGAAGAAAACAGGAAAAAGATGGACATTTGTTCACCCAGTATTGGCAGCTTGCTCAGTATTTCCCTGTGGAAGGAGTTTGTGGGTGCATGCGCAGTTCACTGAATGCTGGGACATAGTTTTAACAAGTTTTACCTTGTCCTTCCCCTGCAAAACTAAACAGCAAAACCACTGTAAAAACAATAGATATGATGAATAAATTGTGTAATTGCTGAATACGTGTTTTTTTTCAGTAACCACTATTTTATAACAGTTCAGCTTGACGTGCTGTAGAAAAACTTGCTGTGTTGTGCTGTAAATAAGTCACATTGCTACCTCTAGTGGCCCAGCATAATTATTACAATACCTTTTACAAAGGCTCCATTGACGTTAAAGGTGAGTTAAATTTGTGTTTATTTCGAAAACAAAGCCTTATCTCGGAATTCTGGCAAATTAAAAGTCGAAAAAATATGACGATACTGTAGCCACACTTGTGACTTACTTAATGCCTTACATAATGCCTCACATCTTAGATAAGAACAAAGGCAGAGTTTCCTTGGAGATAACAGGAAGCTGTGAAAGTGTAATCTTTGGTATGCAAGAGACTGCTTGGAGGATCCTTTGTGGGCCAAAGACTGTGAGGGGGATGCTAAAGGATTAAAGAGGAAATGCATTGTTACATTTGATAGGAATGCAATGTGACTTGTGAGCTGTGGGGAGACCTGAGATATAAGGGACGGGTTTTTTCTGAGATGTCCTCTTTCTACTTTGCTCATGATGGAGATGTGTAATAAACTGCCTTGAGACAAAACCTGCCTTGTCAATTACACACACATTGCCACCTCTAGTGGCCCAGCATAATTATTACAATACCTTTTACAAAGGCTCCATAGACATTAAAGGTGAGTTAAATTTGTGTTTATTTCGAAAACAAAGCCTTATCTCGGAATTCTGGCAAATTAAAAGTCGAAAAAATATGACGATACAATGATAAAACCCTTTAGTTGCACTTAATTCTGACTAGGCGAGCTGAAAAGCTGTTAACAAGCAGGCAGATTCCTTAATTTTCTACCATTATCAGGCATTGAAAGTGAGAGTGCTGTGTATTTCATATAATGTTCAATTTCTTGAGTCAGAACGAAGAAAATGGTAAAAGGTGTTCACTTACAGTGGTGGGAAAAAGTGTTTCCTTCCTGAGTTCTCATTTATTTGCATGTTTGTCACACTTTAATGTTTCAGATCATCAAACAGATTTAAATATTAGACAAAGATAACACAAGTAAACACAAAATTCAGTTTTTAAATGAAGGTATTTACTATTAAGGGTAAAAAAAAATCCAAACCTACATGGTCCTGTGTGAAAAAGTGATTGCCCCAGCCTCCCTGTTAAAAAAACATAAATTAACTGTGGTTTATCACATCTTTGGAAAACTGAGCTCAATTTCTCTAGCCACACCCAGGCCTGATTACTGCCACACCTGTTCTCAACCAAGGAATCACTTAAATAGGACCTGCCTGACAAAGTGAAGTAGACCAAAAGATCCTCAAAAGCTAGACATCATGCTGTGATTCAAAGAAATTCAGAAACAAATGAGAAACAAAGTCATTGAGATCTATCAGTCTGGAAAAGGTTATAAAGCCATTTCTCAAGCTTTGGGACTCCAGCAAACCTCAGTGAGAGCAATTGTCCATAAATGGTGAAAACATGGAACAGTGGTGAACTAACTAACTAACCTGCACTTATATAACGCTTTTCTAGTCACAAAGACCACTCAAAGCTCTTTCACTAGTACTAACCCTCTATTCTAAGGGCCTACAGGAAACAGATATCTAGGGACAATTTAGAACAGCCAATTAACCTAACATGCATGTCTTTGGATTGTGGGAGGAAACCGGAGACCCCGGAGTAAACCCACGCAGCACAGGGAGAACATGCAAACTCCACACAGAAAGGTTTCAACCCCTGCCAGCCTGGGGATTCGAACCAGGAACCTTCTAGCTGTAAGGCAACAGTGCTAACCACTGCACCACCGTGCTGCACCGTAAACCTTCCCAGGAGTGGCCGGCCAACCAAAATTACCCCAAGAGCACAGCGACGACTCATTCAAGAGATCACAAAAGACCCCACAACAACATCCAAAGAACTGCAGGCCTCACTTGCCTCAGTTAAGGTCAGTGTTCATGACTTCATCATAAGAAAGAGACTAGGCAAAAATGGCCTGCATGGCAGAGTTCCAAGACAAAAACCACTGCTAAGCAAAAAGAACATAAAGGCCCATCTCAGTTTTGACAGAAAACATGTTGATGATCTCCAAGACTTTTGAGAAAATACTCTGTGGACTGACGAGACAAAAGAACTTTTTGGAAGGTGTGTGTCCCATTACATCTGGCGTAAAAGTAACACAGCATTTCAGAGAAGGAACATCATGCCAACAGTAAAATATGGTGGTGGTAGTGTGATGGTCTGGGACTGTTTTGCTGCTTCAAGACCTGGAAGACTTGCTGTGGTAAATGGAACCATGAATTCTGCTGTCTACCAAAAAATCTTGAAGGAGAATATCCAGCCATCTGTTCATGACCTCAAGCTGAAGCACACTTGGGTTCTGCAGCAGGACAGCTCTGTAAAAGACTCATTGCCAGTTATTTCAAACACTTGATTGCAGTTGTTGCTGCTAAGGGTGGCCCAAGCAGTTATTAGGTTTAGGGGGCAATCACTTTGTCACACAGGGCTATGTAGGTTTGGATTATTTTTTTCCCCTTAATAATAAACACCTTCATTTAAAAACTGCATTTTGTGTTTACTTGTGTTATCTTTTTCTATTATTTAAATTTGTTTGATGATCTGAAACATTTAAGTGCGACATACAAAACAATGAGAAATCAGGAAGGGGGCAAACACTTTTTCACACCACTATATCCACAGTGAAAATTTCTTGCTCAGTAGTTTGACATTTCCCAATTACTTAAGGCCTGTGTTATGATGAAACCACAGTGAAAGTGCAGGTTGCTGGACTGTAGCCAAAGGGTAAAACGTAGCAAAGCTTGCCAGCTGAGCTCTGAAGATGGAGGCTGTTCTCCAGCTGAAGTTTTCTTCAAGTTATAAATGTTTCAATAAAAATTATATTTTGCAATGAATGTACCTCAACCCTTACACACTGAGCCCACAACAAGGGTCAACTATTTAAAAGATGTTTTCTTGTATATGCATAGGTTTTGATGATATACAGTCATATGAAAAAATTAGGATTCCCTGTATAAGCCTGTGTGTGTGTGGTTTTTTTTTAACATATTTGGACAAATGGATATGTAATATCAGTGTTTAAAATACTGGGAGATTCATACAATACAACTAAACAATTAAAAATGAATCAAATACTTTTTTCAAATTTTCAGTAAAATATAATTCTAAACAAATAGTGAGGAATAAATTAAGATCCCCCCATCTTTTTTAGGACACCCCCACATTCATTCCCACTTAAAATGGCTAAAATAAATGTTAAAAAATGCAAATAAAAACAAAAACAAGGATAGATATAGATATGTGAACATTTCTTAATAAAGAACTGAATATTTAATGGGGTGTCCTAATTTTTTTCACATGACTGTACTTTCAGGTCTGCCACTGCAGTGGACACGTGGCATTCCATACACCACCACCATTGATCTGTTAATGTAAGAGCAACACAAACCTCTCAAATGTCTCAAAACCAGTATGTCCTTCTCCAGAAAAGCTGCACACCTTAGGAATATCTTACCAAATTAGAGACAAAACTCAGAATACGGAGGGAACAGTGCTAGGAAGCAGTTATTTTGCACTGTTGATCATAATTTTAATCAATCTCTTACAGTCAAATTAGAGACAAATTCACAACTCTCATACCTAATTTGTTACTACAGAACAGGTGCCTTAAAACAGTGGTCTATTCCGAGCCATGGAGTCCTGTACCACTGATAAGAAATGCCATCATTATTTAAGTTTGGTTTGTAAAATTGCAATATAAATTACAATAAACAAAAAAAACAGAAAAGATTTTTTAATACAATAGAGGAAACAGGATATGGTAAAAATGAAGTATTAACAAATATTAGCAATAACAGTGAGCTCAGGATACTGATGAATGCTTAAAAATATTAAAATTAGTTTAATAACATTCAAAATTCATATTATTTTATAGTTTTCACCCATCCATCTATCCATCTTCTACTGCTTTTCCGAAGGTTTGGGTCGTGAAGGCAGCAGTTTAAGCAGAGAAGCCCAGACTTCCCTCTCCCCAGCCACCTGCTCCAGCTCTTCAGAGAGGATACCAAGGCGTTTCCCAAACCAGCTGGGAGACATAGTCTCTCCAACCAGTCCTGGGTCTGCCCCGGGGTCTCCTCCCAGTGGGATGTGCCCGAAACACCTCAAATGGGAGGCATCCAGGAGGCATCCTGATCAGATGCCCAAACCACCTCAACTGGCTCCTTTCAATGTGGAGGAGCAGCGGTTCTACTCTGAGCCTCTCCCGGGTGACTGAGCTCCTCACCCTATCTCTCAGGGTGAGTCCAGCAATCCTACAGAGAAAGCTCATTTCAGACTGCTTGTATCCACGATCTCATTCTTTTGGTCATTATCCAAAGCTCATTACCATAGGTGAGGGTAGGAACGTAGATTGACTGGTAAATCGACAGCTTTGCCTTACAGCTTAGCTCCCTCTTCACCACAACAGACCGGTACAACGTCCGCATCAATGCAGACGCTGCTCCGATCCGTCTGTGAATCTATCACGCCATTCTTCCCTCACTCGTGAATAAGACCCTGAGATACTTAAACTCCTCCACTGGGAGCAGGAGCTTGTCCCCAACCTGGAGAGGACAATCCACCTTTTTCCGGCTGAGGACCATGGACTCGGACTTGGAGGTGCTGATTCTCATCCCAGCCGCTTCACACTCACAACTCACTCACTCTCACAATGATCGCATAGAGACCGGCTAGCTCATAATAACAAGCCCGATACCTCATACTCTCGAAGCACCCCCCACAAAAAAAACACGAGGGACGCAGTCAAATGCCTTCTCCAAGTCCACAAAACACATGTAAACTGGTCGGGCAAACTCCCATGAACCCTCAAGAATTCTCGAGAGGGTAAACAGTTGGTCCGATGTCCCATGGCTAGGGCGAAAACCACATTGATCCTCCTGAATCCGAGGTTCGACCAACAGCTGGACTCTCCTCTCCAGTACCTTGGCATAGACATTCCCAGAGAGGCTGAGGAGTGTGATCCCTCTAAAGTTGGAGCACACCCACCAGTCCCCCTTTTTAAAGTTTTCACTTAATGTATATTTTTATCAGTACTTGGAACTGATTACATTTTTTTAACTAATTAATCAATTTTTCTATAATTAATCAGGATTAATAATGATTAAAAGCTTAATGATTAATTAGTTAACTGTGATTAATCACTTAAGTTACAATGAAAAAGAAGTGTTTTAACTAACTTCTATGGCCTTTTAATTGCAACAGCTTAGTTTTTAACAAAGCACCAACTGAGCTTCAAACCAGAGTCGGCTCCAGACCAAGTGTAAATGGAAGCATTAGGGTATTCGCGCGGGATTGTGGGGGCGGGCACAAACAGACAACATACATGCCAACATGATGTTTCTCCAGAAAGACTCTCATAATTCAAAGTTGTCAGATCACCTATTAAACACAACCTATACACACAGCCAACATGCCACACACAATAACCATCCATCTGACCTGGCAACCCACAAACCGAGGTGCTCCATTGCTGTCTGTGGAGGCCATTTAGCTGTTGTGAAAATGTCAGGACAGGACAGTGCTCAAGCGAGAAAACCTCCTCCTTTTTCTTTCTGCTGCTCCCTTTAGGGGTCGCCATAGCGGATCGTCTGCCTCCATTGTACCCTATCCCTTGCATCTTCTTCTGTAACACCAAGTTCCCTCTCTCCATGCCCTCCTTCACTACATCCATGAATCTTCTTTGTGGTCTTTCTCTTTTCCTCCTGCCTGGCAGCTCCAAGTTCAACATTCTTTGTCCAGTGTATTCACTACCCCTCCTCTGCACATGTCCAAACCATCCCGGTCTTTCCTCAATTTGTCTCCAAACCACTCAACCTGAGCTGTCCCTCTGATATATTCATTCTTAATCTTGGCCCTCCTAGTCACTCCCAATTAAAATCTTAGCATCTTCAACTCTGTCACCTCCAGCTCCACCTCCTGCCTTTTTGTCAGTGTCACCGTCTCCAAGCATTACATCATAGCAGGTCTCACTATCGTCTTGTAAGTCATCCCTTTCACTCAGCTGCTATCCTTCTGTCACAAATCATCCTTAACACTCATATCCATCCACTCCACTCTGCCTGCACTCTCTTCTTCACCTCTTGTGCATTTTCAGTACATTGGATGGTTGACCCCAACTATTTAAACTCTTCTACCTTCATTACCTCAACTCCTTGCATCTTCACTGTTACACCTGCCTCCCTCTCATTCAATTCTGTCTTGCTTCTCAAGACTTTCATTTCTCTCTCCAGGTTCTCTTCCACCTGCTCCCTACTCTCACTACAGATCACAATGTTGTCTGCGAACATTATAGTCCGTGGAGAATCCTACCTGACCTCGTCTGTCAGCCTGTCCATCACCATGGCAAACCATAAGGGGCTCAGAACTGATCCCTGATGTAATCCCACCCCATCTTGAATCCATCTGTCACTCCCACAGCACACTTCACCACCTCACGTTGCTGTCCTCATACATGCCCTGCATCACCCTCACATACCTCTCTGCTACTCCTGATCCCCATGACTCTATTGTCTGTCACACCAAAGACTGTCCGGGTGGGCACAGAAGTCTGGGCCACAAGTCCCACTGTAACAGGAAGTGCCACAGGGCCTTAATTTGCTTTATTTTGTTAATCCATTAATTGGATTAATTAGTTATGTTAATATTCTCAGACATAAATTTTATATTAAACATGTAATTCCTCCACTCTTCCGGCGTCACACGAGTCGGCTGCCTTTTTGCAACAGCGGCTCAATTCTGAGTTTTTCTTCCTCTAACTTTCTGACCCGGCGACAACTTTCTGATCTGGCGACACTTTATACATCACGGACATACAGATCGCCCCAAATGTCTCCCGAGCCAGTGGACGGAGCCACTGTTTATAGCAGGAGACGGTACAACAGGGACCAGCTGTTAGCACCGAGTGGCGGTTAAGTGCTAACGAAAAAACTCGACATACCGGGAGAGATAAGACGAAAACGACGTGGGTGTCGTGCTGGTGTAAGACGGTGGGCAAGGAATATAAGGTACAGACCCACCCTCCCATCCGTTGTTATGGGGAATGTACGATCGATACTAGGAAAGACAGATGAGCTAGCGGCTATCTCCCGCTACGATAGCATATACTGGGAGTGCTGCCTTATGCTATTCACCGAGACGTGGCTATCAGAACTAGCAGCAGATGCTAACATTGAACTGGAGGCTTTCCACGCAATACGGGCAGACCGAACACCAGACAGTGGGAAGGCAAGGGGCGGTGGAGTGATAATGTATGTTAATAACAACTGGTGCAGACCGGGACATATCACGGTTAAACAACAACACTGCAACAAGGACATGGAGTTGGTAGCTGTTAGCATGCAGCCTACCCATCTCCTGAGGGAATACTCACACGTGATCTGCATTGTTATTTATGCAAATCCGACAGCGAACGCTGGGACAGCGCATGACATCATCCACTCAGTAACTGGCAGGCTGCAGACAGAACACCCAGAGGCTCTTTTCCTCATCTCAGGCAACTTCAACCATGTTTCACTGTTTCCCATTCTACCCACGTTCACCCAGTATGTCACATGCCACACTAGAGACAATAAAACACTGGACTTACTCTACGCAAACACTAAGGAGGCGTACACCTCATCACCACTCCCCCCACTCGGGAGATCGGATCACAACTTGGTTCATCTCCAGCCGGTGTACAAACCCCTAGTGCACAGACAACCTCCGGCCATGCGCACAGTGAAGTTATGGTCTGAGGAGGCAATGGACGCTCTAAAGGACTGTTTTGAAACCACTGCCTGGGAGCAGCTCTGTGAGCCACATGGTGAGGACATTGATGGCCTCACTCACACCATCACGGACTACATCAGCTTCTGTGTGGACAACACCGTACCCACCAAAACCATACGGTGTTGCTCGAACAACAAACCCTGGATCAACCCTGAGATAAAAGCACTTCTGAGAGAGAAGAAGAGGATCTTCAGGTCGGGGAACAGGGAGATGCTGAAGTCCGTACAGAGGGAGCTGAGGAGGAAGATCAGAGAAGGCAAGGACAACTTCAGAAGAAGATGGAGGACAAGCTGCAACAAAGCGACATCGGTGGGGTCTGGAGAAACCTCAAAACCATCTCTGGGCTCCAGAATACCTCCCTCCAGGCCACGGGGGGCAGGGAGTGGGCGAACAATCGGAACCTGTTTTTTTAATAGGTTTGACCAACCACCCTCCCCCCCGACTGCACAACAACCACTGCTGCCTCTGAAGACATCGAGTCCTGCTGCCCACACCCCACTCCACCATCACCCCCCCACTCCCAACACACAGCCCCCCAACATGACCCTCACTAAGACCCAGGTGAGGACGGAGCTGAGGAAGATCAAGGCGAGGAAGGCGTCAGAACCGGACGGCATCAGCGCAAAGCTCCTCAAGTCCTGCGCAGACCAGCTGTGTGGGATTGTGGAGCACATCTTCAACCTGAGCCTGAAGCTGGGGAGGGTACCACAGTTGTGGAAAACATCTTGTGTGGTACCTGTACCAAAGACTTCCCACCCCAAAGATCTGAACAGCTACAGACCAGTGGCCCTGACGTCCCACATGATGAAGACCCTGGATAGACTGCTTCTTGCTCACCTCCGCCCCCTGGTGGGACCAGCGATGGATCCACTCCAGTTCGCCTACCAGCATGGCATTGGGGTGGAGGATGCGGTGATCTTCCTCCTTCACCGTTCTCTGTCCCACCTGGAGAAGCCCGGGAATGCGGTGAGGATCATGTTCTTTGACTTCTCCAGTGCTTTCAACACCATCCAACTGATGATCCTGAAGGACAAGCTGCTGTGCGCAGGGGTGGACCAGCACCTGTCATCATGGATCCTGGACTACCTCACAAACCGGCCACAGTTTGTGAGAACCTGGGACTGTGTGTCCGACACGATCATCGGTAGCACGGGGACCCCCCAGGGAACGGTTTTGGCTCCCTTCCTGTTCACTCTTTATACTGCGGACTTCTCACACAACACAACACACTGTCATCTACAGAAGTTCTCTGACGACTCTGCGATCGTTGGCCTCATCTCCAACGGAGATGAAGCTGAGTACAGAGGACTTATCCAGGACTTCGTGGACTGGTGCCATCGGAACTGCCTCCAGATCAACGCGAGGAAAACTAAGGAGCTGGTGGTGGACTGCCACAGGCAAGGACAACCCCTCACAGCACCAGTAAATATACAGGGAACAGACATCGAGATGGTGACATCCTACAAGTACCTGGGTGTTCATCTGAACAATAAACTAGACTGGTCACACAATACTGACGCACTCTACAAGAAGGGACAGCGCAGGCTGTTCCTACTGAGGAGTCTCAGGTCTTTTGGTGTACAAGGGGCGCTGCTGAAGACATTCTACGACACGGTGGTGGCATCAGCCATCACTTTTGGAATGGTCTGCTGGGGCAGTGGCGTTACAGCAGCCGATAGGAAGAGACTGAACAAACTGATCAAGAAAGCTAGCTCTGTCCTGGGGAAACGCCTTGACCCAGTGGAGGAGATGGGAGAGAGAAGGACGGTGGCTAAACTGTCATCTCTGCTGGAGTCCGAGTCCCACCCTATGCAGGACATACTGAATGCACTGAGGAGCTCATTTAGCAGCAGACTACATCATCCTAGGTGCACAACCGAGAGGTTTCGCAGGTCCTTCGTACCTACGGCTGTCAGACTGTATAACCTAAGCAGGGCTGCCCGCAGAGATAGCAAAAAAACGTGACGACCTAACAGTATTGAATGCAAAAGACGCAATAGACTTACACAATGGTCCCCTCCAGTATACAACTAGGAAAATACCGGTCGCTATGGAGGGTGACAATATGTATGGGTACATAATCATATCATGTAGGGTAACTAGGTAGACGGTTATGCTGTTCATTCCATCTAGCTACAATGCTCCGCACTGTGTGTGTTTATATATTTATATATTTATTCCATCTAGCTACAATGCTCCGCACTGTGTGTTTATATATTTATATGTACATATGTATACTCGCTGCTCTTGTTTTTTCTTGTCTTCAGATTGTTGCTCTGAGTGTTGCTATCCCTGTGCTGTTGCAATCCTGGAATTTCCCCATTGTGGGACTAATAAAGGCTTATCTTATCTTATCTCTAATATTAAATACAATATAAAATTTATTATATAATACTCCACTGGTTAAATGAATTATGAAAAGTCAGACACATGTTCACCTCAGTGGACATGTGAAAAATTTCTTGAAAATATGTTTTAAAAAATTATTTTAAAAATTGCTTTTTAAGTGGTGGTGGTGTCTTAAATCAAACTATTATAATGCATGCAAGAAAGGGTTAAGAGACCAGTATGTAAAATACAGTATATCCATATGAATATAGAACCAGTCCTCTTTGTTCTTATTTTTTCTCAGTCACTATGGTGCATTTCTCAGAACAGAATTGAAGTTTTCACAACACTAAGTGTATTTCCAAAACAAAGTGTGAAAACTGCAAACCACAGTAGATGGCATGCAAAAGTATGTAATTTGACCACAATGTTCAGTCTATGTGTCAAAAACAAATATTTACCTCCGTCAGGGAGGTAATGTAATTGAGGTAGGTTGTCTGTTTGTCCATCCGTCTGTTTGTTTGTCTGTTTGCAGGATTACGCAAGAACTACTCTATGGAGTTTGATGATATGTTCACCAGAGGTAGCCCTTGTGCCAAGGATGAACCCATTAAATTTTGGTGATGATGTGAGAGTACATATCTTCACCAAGGACCGTGTTTGTATTTGTGCAGCAGGATTACAGAAAAATTACTGCAAGCATTTGGATTAAATTTTCACCAGAAGTGGTCCTTGGACTACAGACGAACCCATAACATTTTGGTGTTGATCCCAGAATGCATACAGTCATGTGAAAAAATTAGGACACCCTGTATATGCCTGTGTGGTTTTTTAAACATATTTGGACATATGGATATTTAATATCAGTGTTTAAAATACTGGGAGATTCACGTAATACAACTAAACAATTAAAAATGAATTAAAGACTTTTTTCAAAATTTCTGTAAAATACAAATAGTGAGGAATAAATTAGGATCCCCCCATCTTTTTTAGGACACCATCACATTCATTCCCACTCAAAATGGCTAAAATAAATGTTAAAAAAAATGCAAATAAAAACAAAAACAAGGCTAGACATAGATATGTGAACATTTCTATTTAATGGGGGCAGCGCGGTGGAAGAGTGGTTAGCATTGCGGCAGCACAACAACTCACCCTTGGCCGGGGGATCCTGGGTTCGATCCCAGCCCCGACCAACAGTGATCTGTGTGGAGTTTGCATGTTCTCCCCGTGTCTGCGTGGGTTTACTCCGGGATTTCTCCGGTTTCCTCCCACATGCCAAAAACATTCAAGTTAGGTTAATTGGCATCAAACTGGGGATTCTAAATTGTCCTTAGGTATGACTGTGAGAGTGAATGGTTGTCTCTCTCTCTCTGTGTTGGCCCTGCGATGGACTGGCGATCTGTCCAGGGTGTACCCTGCCACTCGCCCAAAAACGCTGGGATAGGCTCCAGCCCCCCCACGACCCGCAAAGGATTAAGCAGAAGAAGAAGATATTTAATGGGGTATCCTAATTTTTTCACGTGACTGTACCTCCGCCAAGGCTCTCATCATCCCACAGTGTGTTTGCAAGAATCCTCCAAAGCTACTGGATAGACTTTGATGCAGTTTTCACCAGAACTGGCTCGTGGCCTACACGCGAACCCATTACATTTTGGTGATCCATGGGGGAGCCTTGGCAGAGGTATGTGCTCTCTGAGTGCTTTTCTAGTTATGTCGGTGAAACTGTCACTAGCAACAGAAAGAAGAACCCTTATGCCATCTTTATGAGCAAGACTGTCAAAATATTCAGCCATGTTGTCAATAGAACTGTTTACGCTGTAAATGTTTTCTAATGAAAAGTGTTGTGGTGTTTGGTAACAGTGACTGAAAATAAACAAGGAAACACTTTTCTCTGTGTTGCAGAGCAATTTCAAAACTATAAAGCCACATATTTCTGTGTGAGGGTAAAAAAAATTGAGAGATTCAAAGTTTTTACTGTACTGTTTTTACTGAAATATGCATTTTGAAGTTTTATACTAAGTATACAATATTTCTACAGACAATTGAATGTTCATAGGATTCACCTCTGAGCTGTTCTAGAGAACTGGAAGTTCATTGGTTGGCCTAATTCTTAACACATTTCCCCTCATAAGTGAAAGTAAAGATTCACCTGAGAACAAATTAATTAATTAATTTAATATATCTTTGCAAAATAATGTGATAGAAATGTATAAAATCTGCTTGGTGTAATGATAACTAGTTCAACACTTTTGCATGTAATGACACAAACAATAAGCAGACACCTAAATGTTTTGAGGGGAAGGACTATTCAATGGAAAATCTGTTTCATGTATTTTGACCAACATAATAACAGCAAGTGATAATGTAAAAATCAACAGACAATTGCACACAAGCAGCTTCATAATGTACAAAAGCATTCACTGTTTGTTCAAAATTATGAGAAATTCCCAGCCAGCACACCCATGTGGGCCCCACCATAGCTTTAAGCTGGGCTGTCTAATGGGTCCCATGTGTGTTTTTTTTTTCTAATTTTATATACTTTATTATTTCCAGAGGGAAATTAAAGGGCATCCAACCTGGATGGATGAGGCAGCCACAGTGCGGCACCAATCCCTTCACCATTCACCCACACATTCACACCCAGGGCCACTTTAGAGTCTCCAATTAACCTAACTTGCATGTTTTGGGCCTGTAGGACGAAACCAGAGTACTCGGGGTAAACCCACGCAGACACGGTGAGAACATACACACTCCACACAGAAGGGTCACCGATGGTCAGGGGTGGAATCAATCCCGTGACCTTCGTACTGTGCTGCCACAGTGTGAACCACTGTCCCACCGAGCTGCACATTTGTGGTTTGTCCACAGGCCCCATATTTGCATGTATTTGCCCATATGGACTTTATCTGTGGTACAGGTAAGCAAGTCATCAGTTTACCCGTATTAAACCCACCGGGCCCCACATGGGTTTAATATGGGTGAGCACGTTTCAGTAACACTTGTGTCATAGGCAAAATTACGCGAAAAAGTCACAAACTTATAAGAAAAAAATTGACAATTTATAAGAAAAAAGTGACAAATTTACAAAAAGTAGGAAATTTATGAGGGAAAAAGTCACAAATTTGCTAGAAAAAAGTTGCAGATTGATGAGGAAAAAAGTATAAATTTACTTGAAAAGAATTACAAACTTACAAGAAAAATTTGGCAATTTTACAAGTAAAAAATCACAAATTCATGAGGAAAAAATTTAAAAAGTTGCAAATTAACAAAAAAGTAAATATGAATAGATAAATTAAAAAATTATGAGGAAAAAAGGCTCAATTTTATGAGGAAAAGTTGTAAGAGGAGACAATTTGCTGGACCTGGTGTACACAACTCACAAGAAAGCATACAGAGCCTCCCCTCTTCCCCACCTGGGTCTCTCTCTGATCACATCACCATCTTGTTTAGGCCGGCATACAAACCCAGAGTGAAAACAATCAGACCAACAAAAAAGCATGTACGTGTGTGGTCAGAGGGGGGCCTCTGATGCTCTGAAAGACTGCTTCAGCACTACAGACTGGGCCATTTTCAAGCATGCAGCCACTCACAATGGACACACAAACCTAGAGTACACTGAGGTTGTTGTAGCATACATAGCTAAATGCATTGATGATGTCACTTACTGCAAAACTATCACTGTTCGTGCCAACCAGAAGCCATGAATGACATCCGAGGTCCACAGGCTCCTGAGGGCTCGGGACACAGCCTTCAGGGCCGGCGACACTGCAGGACTAACAACAGCTAAGGCTAGCCTGTCCCATGGCATCAAGGAGGCAAAATGACAGTACAGCAAGAAAATATCCAGCCACTTCGGCAACACCAGAGATGCATGTTCTGTCTGGCATGGCATACAAACCCTCACCAATTACAAACCTCCACCTCAGACCTGCGCGTGCGACATCACACTGCTTAACAACCTAAATGACTTCTTTGGCCACTTTGAAGCACAAAACAGCACATCAGCACAGAAGACCACTCCTCCTCCAGACGAGCAGGCCATAAGTCTTGAACCGGTTCGTGTGAAGAGGACTCTCTCCAGGATCATCCCACGCAAGGCAGCTGGACCAGACAACATACCAGGTCGCGTTCTGAAGGACTTTGCAGAGGAGCTCAAGAATGTCCTGGCTGACATCTTCAGCATCAACCTGAGTCGAGCTGTTGTTCCCACATTTTTCAAAACTGCTACCATAATTCCAGCCCAAAGAAGCCCGTCCCATCCAGCTACAATGATTACCGGCCCGTTGCACTGACCCCCATTATAATGAAGTGCTTCGAGCAGCTGGTCATGCAGAACATCAAGTTCATCCTCCCTCCCACGACCCATCTCAGTTTGCATACAGGTCAAACAGATCCACAGAGGATGCCATTGCTGCTGCTCTCCATCCAGCCCTCACCCACCTGGACTCAAAGAACTCCTATGTGCGAATGCTATTCTTGGACTTGAGTTCAGCATTCAACACAATCATTCCCCAGCACCTAATACAAAAACTCAGACACCTGGGTCTCAAAACCTCTCTCTGTAACTGGGTGCTGGACTTTCTCACAGGGAGGCCACAGAATGTGCGGGTTGGCAGCAACACATCCAAAACCATCACACTGAGCACAGCGGCCCCACAAGGGTGCGTGCTCATCCCACTGCTCTTCACCCTACAGCACCAACCACATCATCAAGTTTGCAGATGGCACGATGGTGGTGGGCCTCATCACCAACAACGAGGAGGCCAACTACAGAAATGAGGTGAGCCAACTGGTCCAGTGGTGTAAAGACAACAATTTTTTCCTGTACGTGGGAAAAACCAAGGAGATCGTGGTCGACTTCAGGAGGGGACACACACAGCATCCCCCTCTGATCATCGATGGAGCAGCTGTGGAGAGGGTGAGCAGCACCAAGTTCCTGGGGGTGCACATCTCTGAGGACCTCTCCTGGTCCAACAACACCACATCACTGGCCAAGAAGGCTCAAACTCACCTCCATTTCCTCCGCAAACTGAGGAGAGCAAAAGTCCCACCCTCCATCATGTGCTCATTCTACCGGGGCACCATTGAGAGCATCCTCACCAGCTGCATCACAGTGTGGTATGGAAGCTGCACCGCCTCCTGCCGGAAGACACTACAACACACAGTGAGAGCAGCCATCGAAATCGTCGATGCCCCCTGCCCCCGCTCTAGGATATCTACCTCACCCGCTGAGCCATCAGTATTGCAGGTGACACCTCCCACCCCTCACACTCCCTCTTCAGCCCCCTGCACTCGGGGAAAAGGTACTGGAGCCTCTGGGCATGCTCCACAAGACTGCTAAACAGAGTTGTTCATCAGGCCACCAGTACCCTGAACTCTGTCCACCCCCACCCTCCACCCCCTGGACTGTAGCGCACTCACCTGCACAATAACCACCTCAGCTGTTGGCACAGAAAGACTGGCACACCAACAGTAATACATTTGCTACTGTATGTTTCTGCATTTTCCTGCAACCATTTGAACAAATGTCACATCTGCTACTATCTGCTTTGCAATACTGTTCGTGTGCAGTTCCACCTGTCACTCTCTGCACCTACACTACTGCATTGAACTTGCTACTCCAAGTATTACTGCTCTACTTTTTCTGTATATTGACATAATGCACGGCTCAGGAGATGCACACACACAGGCTTAGAGTAGTTCAAAGAGTTTATTGACAGCAGGAGTGAATGAGTGCGTGTCTGCGGGATGTAAATGTGTTGGTGATGGCGTCTGCTTCAGGCACAGAGGCAGGTGACCGTACAGCCGAGCAACCCTATGGAGAGAGCACAGGGAGAGGGTGACGGGCATACACCAACACAGGAGGGATTTATGGCGAGAGAAGGACTTACTTGGTTTGTCAGGATAGCTGGCACAACAAGGGGGCGAAGCCCGGAAGACAGCCACCTGGAGAGCTCCGTACAGCAGCGAGGATTGGCAATGGAGTGGAGATGTCCACCGCCGGGGAATCCACCTGTGCACAGGGGAGCAGACTGAAGAAGAGAGGTAAGCGATCTTCTTACCAAAATGATGATGCTGAAGAGAAGTATGCTCACAACGGTGAGGGACGAAGTCTGACGGCTTCAGGCCGAGCCTCCGGGCGAGACGGCTTTTATCCCTCGCCGCTGATGAGGATCAGGTGCGTGAGCAGGTGGCGCCACTGATGAATGGCGCGGCGTGACAGTACTCCCCCCTCTAGCAGCGCCTCCTGGCGATGGCTTATCCGGGTGCGCTCGGTGGAAGTCCGCGATGGGTCCAACACAAACGACGGGGGCACCCATTGTCGATGCTCGGGCCCATAGCCCTCCCAGTCCACCAAGTATTGCAACCCACGACCTCGGCGCCGGGAGTCCAGGATGGAGGAGACGGACCAGGCCGGATGGCCACCAATCATCCGGGGTGCGGGTTGCGCTGCAGGAGGAGTGCGAAGGGGGTCAGTGACTGCCAGTTTTACCTTCGACACGTGGAAAGTGGAATGGATGCGGAGGGAGGGGGGAATAGCCACGCGCACAGCCACCGGGTTGATGATCCGGGTGATGGGAAAGGGACCCATGAATCGCTGTGCCAGCTTCCTCCTCTCGCCTTTCAATGTGACGTCCTGGGTAGACACATACACTAGTTGCCCAACTCTGTACGCCGGGGCAGGCCGTCTGTGCCGGTCCGCCACGGTCCTGTTGCGCTCCGCTGTGCGTAAAAGCGCATGACGCGCGGCAGCCCAGGTGGAGCGGAACTGCCTAAGGTGCGCCCTAACAGAGGGGACAGTTACCTCGCTCTCCTGCGCTGGAAACAGCGGGGGGTCGTAACCCAGGGACGCCTTGAAGGGGGACATCCCCGTTGCAGAAGAGCGGGCGGTGTTGTGGGCATACAACCACCCAGGCGAGATGGTTGCTCCAGGACGTCGGCTTGGACCTGGTAACACAGCGGAGCGCAGCCTCCAGCTCCTGATTGGTCCTCTCACACTGCCCGTTAGACTGGGGGTGATGGCCGGAGGAGAGGCTCACCTTGGCTCCGATGGCGTTACAAAAAGATTTCCAAACCTCGGATGAAAATTGGGGGCCCCGGTCCGAGACCACGTCTACCGGAATTCCGTGCAGCCTGACCACGTGTTGGACGAGGAGGCCCGCCGTCTCCAGGGCGGTAGGGAGACCTCGCAGGGGGACGAAGTGTGCCGCCTTGGAGAAACGGTCCACGATGGTCAGGACGGTGTCAAAAGAGTTGGAAACGGGGAGTCCGGTGACGAAATCCAGCGCGATGTGCGACCAGGGCCTGCCGGGGACAGGCAGAGGCTGGAGCAGACCCGCTGGAGGGGCATTTCCCGACTTGCTGGTGGCACAGATTGGGCAAGCCCGGGCGTAGCGGGCTGCATCCCTCCGCAGGCCTGGCCACCAAAAGGACCGTTGGAGGAGGCTGATCATCCGAGAGGTGCCGGGATGACAGGTGAGCCGGGAGGTGTGGAGCCAGTGGATGACCTCTCCTCGGACCGCAGATGGAACGAACAGTCTTCCCTCCGGTCCGCCGCCAGGATCAGGTTCCACCTCCTGCGCCTTCCGGATCTTGTCTTCAATGTCCCAAGAGACAGCTCCCATGACGCACGACCTGGGCAGGATAGTGTGGGGCGTTTCCTCAGCCTCCACGGGGGTGAACTGTCTAGAGAGGGCGTCAGGCAGGCCGTTCTTGGAGCCTGGCCTGAAGGTGATTGAAAAGCGGAACCTGGCAAAGAACAGAGACCAGCGCGCCTGGCGGGCATTCAGGCGCTTGGCAGATCGTAGGTACTCTAGGTTCTTATGGTCCGTCAGGACCACAAACGGCAGGTCCGCCCCCTCTAGCCAGTGGCGCCACTCCTGTAGGGCGAGTTTGATGGCCAGGAGCTCTCTGTCCCCCACATCGTAGTTCCTCTCCGCCGGGGACAGGCGCTGGGAGAAGAAGGCGCACGGTCGCTTGGTGCCATCGTCCGGTGATCGTTGGGATAACACTGCTCCCACTCCCGTGTCCGATGCGTCCACCTCCACAATGCACTGCAGCGTGGGGTCGACCTGGCGAAGGACCCGGGAGGAGGAGAACTCCGCCTTCAGCGCCTTAAAGGCAGCATCGACCTCTTCGGTCCACCGGAACGGGACCTTCGGGGACGTGAGGCGGGTCAGCGGTCCGACGATCCAGCTGAAATTCGGGACAAAGCGGCGGTAAAAATTGGCGAAGCCAACAAACTGTTGCACCTGCTTCCGGGATGCGGGAGTAGGCCACTCCACCACCGCCTTCACCCTCTCTGGGTCTGGGAGCACCTGGTCTTGGGCGATGATGAATCCCAGGAAGGATGTGGTCCTAGCGTAGAACTCGCATTTCTCAGCCTTCACGTACAGACGATTCTCCAGCAGTCTTTGGAGGACCCGCCTCACATGGACCTGGTGCTCGTCTCTGGACCTCGAGAAGATCAGAATGTCGTCCAGGTAGACGAACACGAAAAGGCCGATGAAATCCCGGAGGACGTCATTAATGAGGCGCTGAAAGACGGCAGGAGCGTTGGTCAACCCGAACGGCATGACGAGATACTCAAAGTGGCCATTCGGGGTACGGAAGGCTGTTTTCCATTCATCTCCCTCCCGGATCCGGACGAGGTGGTAAGCGCTGCGTAGATCCAGCTTGGTAAACCAGGTCGCCCCCTGGAGGGAGTGGAAGGCAGTGTTCATGAGGGGCAGGGTGTAACGGTCCCTCTCAGTGATGTCATTAAGCGCTCGGTAGTCTATGCAAGGACGCAGGGAACCGTCCTTTTTCCCGACAAAGAAAAACCCTGCCCCCACGGGTGACGACGATGGGCGAATAATCCCAGCGCTCAGTGATTCCTTTAGGTACGTATTCATTGTCTCCCTCTCCGGCGCCGACAGGCTGTAGAGCCGACCAGATGGCAGGGGAGCCCCCTGGCGGAGATTGATGGCACAGTCATATGGTCGGTGCGGGGGAAGAAACATAGCTTTCGATTTACTGAATACCATACCCAGGTCGTGAAATTCTGGAGGCACCAGCGACAGGTCCCGAGGTGCTGTATCCGCCACAGGAGGAGCCGCGGATGGGGAGCAGGCAGCGGACTGAAGGCAGGTGCCCATGCAGAAGGTACTCCATGCCGACACCCCAGCTGACCTCCAGTCCAGGACAGGGCTGTGGAGGCGTAGCCAGGGGTACCCCAGGATGACGGGCGACACAGAGTTGGGCAGGACGTAGAAAACCATCTCCTCCCGGTGGTTCCCTGAGATGATGACTGGGACAGGAATGGTTTGATGGGTAACTCTCCCAAGGGAGGCACGGGAGAGATGGACCAGGGAGATGGGGTGTTTGAGTGCCTGACAGCGGATGCCCAATCGGGTTGCCAGGCCTTGTGAAATGAAGCTGCCTTCTGCGCCCGAATCCACCAGTGCGTGGGTGAGGTGCCCAGTGGGATTGTGGCAGAAACGGATGGGCAGCTTCAATTGGGTAAGTGTGTCTAACCGGTGGAGATCCGCGAGGCCCCCTACAGTGATTCGTGGACCCCGCCGACTGGCTTTCCGTGGGCAACGCTCCATGGTGTGTTGGTCACCTCCGCAATACATGCAGAGGCCCAACTCATGGCGGCGTTGTTTCTCCGCAGGGGAAAGCCTGGTCCAGCCCGTCACCATCGGCTCCGACTCCTCGGGGCACGATGCTGGTGGTGCCGCCAGGGGGCGAGCTCAGAACAGGTGCGGTGAGACTCCACGAAGGCGAGAAGAAGAAGACTTCCGCCCCGAGGAGCGCTCGCGCAGCCTGTTATCCAAACTTACCGCTAAGGATGTCAGCTCCGCTAGCGTCCCAGGGATATCCCGTCCAGCCAGTTCATCCCTCAGATCATCGTTGAGGCTGCGGAGGAACAGGCCGCAGAGGGAGCGTTCCCCCCAGCCCAATTCCTCCGCCGCTACCCGGAAGTCGACCGAGTAGTCCGCTGCCGACCGGTCTCCCTGCCGGAGAGCGAGAAGCCGATCGACCTGGACCGTCTCGGTCAGAGAATGGTCAAAGACCTCCAGAAAGCGCCCCACGAATTGGTCATAGGTGAGGGTGGCATAACTGGGCCTCGCCATTACGGCGTAGGTCCAAGTTAACGCACGCCCCTCCAGGAGATTCCCTATGTACCCAATTCGGCTGTGATCCGAGGGAAAATCTCCGGGCACACGGTGGAACACGGACTCACACTGCATAATGAACCCCCGCGCTCCGCCGAGCTTACCGCTAAAGCGGGCGGGGGTCGGAATCGGTGTGAGCCGAACCGGTGCCACTGGAGCCGGCTGGACGGCCGCTGGAACAGCAGGAGCCGCGCCACCCTGACGAGCCGGGGGGAACGGCTGTTGAGGATCCAAGCGGCCCAACCGGTTAGTTAAATTCAATAATTGATTAAAGATCACCTGTTGTTGATAAGCTATTTGATCCACTCTAGCCTCGAGAGTGGAAAACCGGTGTGCGAGCCCGCCGTCCGCCGAGCCGCTCTGCTGAAGCCGTACTGACATAATGCACGGCTCAGGAGACGCACACACACAGGCTTAGAGTAGTTCAAAGAGTTTATTAACAGCAGGAGTGAATGAGTGCGTGTCTGCGGGATGTAAATGTGTTGGTGATGGCGTCTGCTTCAGGCACAGAGGCAGGTGACCGTACAGCCGAGCAACCCTATGGAGAGAGCACAGGGAGAGGGTGACGGGCATACACCAACACAGGAGGGATTTATGGCGAGAGAAGGACTTACTTGGTTTGTCAGGATAGCTGGCACAACAAGGGGGCGAAGCCCAGAAGACAGCCACCTGGAGAGCTCCGTACAGCAGCGAGGATTGGCGATGGAGTGGAGATGTCCGCCGCCGGGGAATCCACCTGTGCACAGGGGAGCAGACTGAAGAAGAGAGGTAAGCGATCTTCTTACCAAAATGATGATGCTGAAGAGAAGTATGCTCACAACGGTGAGGGACGAAGTCTGACGGCTTCAGGCCGAGCCTCCGGGCAAGACGGCTTTTATCCCTCGCCGCTGATGAGGATCAGGTGCGTGAGCAGGTGGCGCCGCTGATGAATGGTGCGGCGTGACACATATAGGATGGCTGGATTTTATTGTTTATCTGTATTTGCACTATGGGATGTCTGGGTCTAACTTTTTTCGCTATTTGCACTACGGGTAGCATTACTGTACATAGACTGCTGTTGGTTTTGTTTTCCAGCCTTATTCCTTTTGGGGGGTTTTATATTGCACATACCACTGAAGAGAGAAATGCCATTTCAATTCTGCTGCATGTCCTGTATGTATAGAAGTATTGACAAATAAAAATTTGAATCTCTTGATGGAAAATACTGCAAATTTATGGGAAAAACTCACAAATTTACAAAAATAGCAAATTTATAAGGAAAAAGGTAACAAATTGGTGAGAAAAAGTTGCAATATTACAGTACCAAGTGGTAAATTTATGCTAAAGTTCCAAAATTACAAGAAAAAGTAAATTTGCAAGAAAAAGTCACAATTTTACAAGAAAAAAATCACAAATTTATGAGAAAAAGTTGCAAGTTTGCAGTAAAAAAAAGTTGCAACATTATGAGAAAATTTCAAATTTTCAATAAAAAATTCTCAAAGTAGGGGTAAAAAGTGACAAATTTATGAGAAAATAATTTGAAAATAGGTAAACAGGTAAGGTTCATATGGGCAAACACAGATGGGGCCAACATGGAATCCATGGACAAACCAGGTGGCACCCATGAAACAGCCCATTTAACCTGTGGTGGGGCCCACACGGACACGCTGGCTGGGATTGCTTTTATGATGAGAGCAAGCAAATAGGGGATGTAGAGGATGAACTAATAGGTTTTAAAATGCACCAAAGTGACTGAGAAAAACTGTAATTCACAAATATTCATTTTATGATCCATTTTTCAGATTTGCTATTTCCCAGATTAGTCACTAGAGGGAGCAAACACAAAACTCTTCAGTCTGTCTAGGAGTAAGTACAACACAAGAGTGGCCCAAACAATTAGACCTTAGAGTTCTTTATACTGAAGACATTACAAAATAAATACTGTTCTATGCATTAAATATATTACTTATTGTTCAAAATGGGAAGATTGTGAAAACATCATTCTTCTGAGCGTCCGTGCAAAACACTTTTTTGTCCTTAAATTTCTCTTGCACTCAAACTGAATGATCAAAACACTTTGGAAAAACTTTTAATTTTGGACGAAGAACAGTGACAAATAGCAAAGAGTTAATATTTTTTTTCTCCATTGCACATGCCAGGATGTCTACGCCTCCCAAAGATAATTTCGCAAAGGAGATGCAGTTTAATAGTGCATGCTGCTCTCATGTTTGATCTGTTGACTTAGCGTGCTTGTCCTTCCAATGTTATGATGCTGCTGATTAGTGAAGGTAGATTAAAGAATCATAAAAAGAGCCGTTAGATGTGGCTTCTCAGAGGGACTCATCTGCAGGGTAACTCATAATACATTTTTCAGTTTTTCACTGCATAATTAGTCATATTGATGAATATTAACAATTAAGTCTTTCAAATGCCTATATTTTATCTAATGCCAGATAAAGACGGCTGCTCTTAGTGAATTAATTTCTGAGACCCTCCTTCACGAAACATCTAAGCCTCATCCAGAAGGCTGTGTGTGCTCTGCTTGCTCCATGCTAGTTGCTCTGGGCTCCCAGTCCGCCCACCCCCACCCCCCATGCTTGCTTCCCTCGTCTAGCACTCACTCTTCTCCTCTTCCTTCCCCCCATCTATGACTTTTTTTTTCTTTTTTTTGCTTGTTTGATATATTTCTTTCCACCCCACCACCCCCGCCATATCCAAAGACTTATACAATATACATGTTCCATCTGGTCAAACTTGGTGAACTTAAATATACCTGTCAAGTGCAACTTTAAACTTTCCCCACAACCTCAGCTGGGTCTCGCCCAATCCACCAAGGCTTTAATTAAAAAGCAGCCCCAGTTCCAGGATGTGCTTCTTAAATGAGGGAGTTTGCGCTGGCAGACGAGAAGCCGAGGCCTTGCAGTGGGACCCGGCTTGTGGCTTTCATCACTTCCACGCCACGGCTCTGAAGTTCCGGAGAGGCATCTGTCTGACTTGAATTGGAAAGATGGAGAGATGCACAGTGAGGGAAATTGAAGAGGCAAGAAGAATGGTGGTGAGATGGTGGGGTGGGGTGGGGGTTGTGGCCCATGTGGGGGCAGATACCCTGCTTTGGTTCTGACTGTGAAAATGGAAGGTGAGATGTTTAAGGTAGATTTTTCTTTTCACATTAATACTGGAGTTTTTATGTGGAATTATTTTAATGCTGTCAATGATGTCATTGCTATTATTTCTTTTTAAAAAATAAAAAGCTGCCAGGGCTTCATTTTCCTAAGAACTTTATCTGAAATGCGAATTATTCAAGACAGCACTATAAAAATAACCAAATCATAATGCATGAGATATAGAACCAATCTCTCTCTCTTTCTCTCTCTCAGTATGAAGTAAAAAGTCTGCAAAGGTTTCCTGACATTTCTGAATATCAAGCAACTGTGACATCTAGTGGTTATTTCCTTAAACACAGAAGAAATATCTACATGCAAAAATAATTTGACCTTGAACACTTTAAAAATATGTAATTTGGACAGATTTGATCATGAAAAAACAACTTTACCAAACATTGTATTCTTGTGTGCTCATCATGCTTTGATTAAAAAAATGTAAACCTTAAAAAGGTGGCTGAAAGAAGAAAGCAGCCTTCACTGTTAAAGTGTTGTTGGATTATCTTTAATATATGTCTATACCTTCTATAGAAACAGCCCTTTTATACATATTTTTGAAGGAGTAGGCCCAAGTGTCATCCAGAGGTCAGTGATTCTAGGCAGTGAGCCAGAGCCGGCTGAACCATGGGAAAAGTTAGAAATTTCTCACGCATGTTTTTCACTGGCTCCCTCCATGGATCGGCACTTTATCATGGTGGAGGAGTTTGTGTGCCCTAATGATCCCAGGAGCTATGTTGTTGGGGGCTACTTGCCCCTGGTAGGGTCTTCCAAGGCAAACTGGTCCTGGGTGAAGAGCAGTCCAAAGGATCTACGTACATGAAAAAGTTACAGCAAGGATCCTGTACACCCTGCCTAGTATGCAGGGCTGCACTTGGCCCTGGCATTTTAGCCCAGGCGCCCAGCATGACTAAACAACATCAGTGTAGACAGCCCAGTTAAATATGTGCACATATTGTGCCATTCCCCAAAGCAATGGTAAAGGGATAAGGACTTGTACTTATATAGCGCTTTTCTAGTCACAAAGACCATTCAAAGCGCTTAACTAGTTTGTACAATAACCCTCTACTCCAAGGGACTACCAGATATCTAGGGACAACTTAGAATCACCAATCATGCATGCCTTTGGATTGTGGGAGGAAACCGGAGTGCCTGGAGGAAACCCACAGAGGACAGGGAGAACATGCAAACTCCACTGGGCAGCAAATATCAGGTGCATGTTATATTGGAAACATTTTTATCTGGAACCCAAATCACCTATTTGGATCCTTATGGAGTCACATGTGGACAATCAAACTTCCCTACCGGCAATTTTAGGTTCACCACTTCCCCTTGCTTTGTCTACACTGGGTAATAATAAAGTAGTTCATCAGTCTCTTAGAATTTGGTCTCAATTCAGGAAAAATTTCGGTCTTCAGTTTTTTTCCATTAGAAGTCCAATTGCCGCAAATCATTTATTTACCCCATCAACTATTGATAGTGCATTTCATATATGGCACAGAAAAGGTTTAAAATCTTTTGCGGATTTATATTTTGATGGTCAATTTGCAAGTTTTTCTCAACTTTCCACCAAATTCGACATCACTTCTACACACTTTTTCCGCTTCCTCCAGGTCAGACATTATGTGCAAACCATGACAAAACAATTCCCTCAAAAACCTTCTGATAATCCTCTAGATGATTTTTTATTAGTTAAACCAACTTCTAAGGGGGTAATGTCAGTTTTATATAATTTAATTTCAAATTTACAATCTTCTTCTCTGGCCGCTATCAAATTGAACTGGGAACAAGATCTTAATTTTACTTTTACTGATGAACTGTGGGACTCTATTCTTGGCCAGGTTCACACTGTATCAATGTGTGCTCGTCACGCTCTTATTCAATTTAAGATTGTACACCGGATGCACCTGTCCAAGGTTAAGTTAGCACGTATTTACTCGGATATAGACCCAACTTGTGAAAAGTGTGGTAGCGCTCCTGGCACTTTGCTTCACATGTATTGGTCCTGCCCTGCATTGATGAATTTTTGGCATTCTGTTTTTATCACTATGTCTGAAGTCCTGCAATATCAAATTAAACCTGATCCATTATGCGCCATTTTTGGTGTGGCTCCAGAACTTGTCTTGCCAAGTTCCAAATTAAAAGTATTCAAATTTTCATTATTATTGGCCAGACGTGCTGTATTACTGAAGTGGAAAGACTCTTCGCCCCCTTCACATTTACAGTGGATAAAAGATATAATGTCCTGTTTGGATTTAGAAAAAATCAGATATACAGTCTGTGGCTCTGAAAACAAATTCTATAAATTATGGCGCCCGTTTCTTGATTTCTTTGAAAGACCCACGATTATAGTTTCTGAGTAGCTCATATCCCCTTTACCCCAACCCCACTTCACACACATAATTTTTCTTTGTATTTTTTTTTTTTTTTTTTATTGTTTATTTAAAGGTTTTTGTGCTTTGAAGCATTTACATTTGTTGGCTTTAAGTTCTAGTTTTTTACTGTTTGGTTGAAACAAAAATGAAAATTTCTAATACTTTGTATTGTATTGATACTTCAATTAATAATAATAAAAAGACCTTTGAAAGAAAGAACATGCAAACTCCACACAGAAAGGTTCCCACCCGTGCCAGCCTAGGGATTCGAAGTGCTGCCTCACTTTCTAGTTGTGAGGCAGCAGTGCTAACCACTGTATCACCATACTGCCCATAGTGCAATAGTACATGCAAATAAGCGGAATAAAAAATCAGAGGAGTATAGAATAATTAGTCACATGATCACATTATTTCCTGTTTGAAAGAGGCATAACTAGGAATAATTTCATAACAAAGATTCTCACTTTACAACAGCAGCTTCTTCAATAACTCACTCTTCTCACAACTCAGTTACACGGCATCAATTTGTTTGATTACTGACATCGAAACCTTTTAAAATGTGGTTGGTACAGTTGTTGGGTTAGGCAGGGGTGTGCACTGCAGATTTGAAAGGCTGTTGCTAAAACCTAAAAACGGGCAAAATTACAAGAAAAAAAAAGTGACTTTATAAGACAAAAGGTGCAAATTTATGAGGAAAAGAGTCATGTATGTACAATACCGATTATTGGAAATGTATAGGAAAACAAATTATTGTATCAAAAGACACTACATTTGTAAGGAAAAAGAAAAGTAACTTTTAAAAAATGCCTATCCCAGCATCTTTGGGAAGAAACAGGGTATTTTTCAAGAAAAGTGGATAATTTTCAAGAAGAAAAACTTATTCACCAAAAAAAAAAGGAAACGGGAGGTACATTAAGAGATTTGATTGAGCAGTCCAATGTCAGCATTGAAAATGAACAAATGGGCTGCTGCCAGTGTTTCAAGAACTGGTGCGCAGCAACGGTCCTTGAAACCATAGCCTAAATGTTATACAATTATATCGATGACGACCCAACGGCCCACAGGTGTGTTGGCCCACTGGGCAAATGCCCGAAATGCCAGATTACCAGTCCATCTCTGCTAGTATGGGATTACCAGGGTCCTGTCCTGGAGCCTATAGCCTGGAGGAGGTGCTTGAAGGCAAGCACTTGTTGACCAGGTTTCTACTCATAAGACCTGGCAGGACTCAGCGTGAGCGAGCCACATGGGTCTGCCCTCTAATGGGCCTACCACCCGCAGGAGGGATCATGGTGCTATGTGAACTGGGCGGCAGTCTGGATTTCTTTACTTTGACTGATGACCCCTGGATTAGCTGCAGAATATGGAAAGATGGATTTTTTTTTCCCACTGGTCTCCAAACATATATTCTGTTTACTCCAGTCATTTATTGATAATAAATGTACAAGCACATTTCCAAAAGCTCGCCATATACATGCACATTTGCAACCCTCAGTCAAAGCTCTATAAAACAGTCAACAGTTGTCTGATTATGGTTATGCAGCTGACTTTAATAAACATGATGAGAGACAGGTTTCTAAAAACAAGTTTTGTCCCTTTCAGCATGAGACGGTTGGTAGAGCTGCCGCCATAAGTTTGTCTCCCCGAGTGTCATCATACATCAGCTGTTCCTCTGTGATGAAGTCCATCAAAAACAGGCTTAAAATATCAAGTACGTCAGTCACATCTATTCATGGACACATGGAGGTATTCGGAGCTGTTATGTAAGCAATCCTGGTGCTACTGCTCTGGAATTCTTCAGATGAAGATAGCCAATTGCTGCTTTCTAAGTAAGAATGTAACAACAGTCAGGAGTCAGTTCCCGTGATATCCTTTAGATTTTGAAGTTTTTCAGAGGCTAGGATAGAATTTTTTTCAGATGGTTTCTGTTTCTGCGGTTTCTCTGTTTTTCTTTAGCTCCTTTGATGCAACATTATCTTCATATACAATGAGGCAACCAGGTCCTTTGTGCTGTTGTGTAAAGTCTTTGTTTCTGTGTTAATAAATGAGCACCATATCAGCGCATGTAAACAACAAACTCACGGAAACCACATAAAAGGTTTTTAGGGACAGAACCCCCCCCCCACCACTGCTATCCACCGCAAAAGCAATGTTCACAAATCACAAAGTTACGAGTATATCTTGCACATTCATCTTAGAAAGTGTTTGTGTCCTCTGATCTTTCATCCTTATTTTTCAGCCTTTGATGCAGCTGAAGTTTTTACTCATTAAATGCTACCATAATGCAAGGACAGTTAAAGCTGCTAGATGGTATTAGGTACTGCCAATGTTATCAAATGACATCAAGTCATTTGATCATTTAATTTGACGGAGAGAAATGCAAAACTATGGGAAAATTTGGTTGGCGTGACGACACGACAGTGATGGATGGGTAGACTGGCATTTCTTGGACAAAATGATACTTTGTCAGAGTCTGCAGTCTTCAACCTGTCAGTCACACTGTAGCAGACTGTTTTCATTTTTATGAGCTCAGGGACCGCTGTATATATAATAAATCATAACAGTCACCAGAATCACTCTGTTTCTTGTCTGACTGGTCAGAGTACACATTGTTTCAAACAAATAACTGAGCCTCAAACTTTGCTCTGTGTTTTGTTTTCACGCACTCATCCTTTCATGTAGTTTTTTTCATTGTTTTGCAGTAACCAAGGTTTTATTATACTTAGAGGGGTTTTTCATGTGCTTTTAAGGGTAATTCATGTGTACTTCAGGGAAGACTTAAATTGTAAAAGGGATTTGAATGACTTTTTAGAACTTTTAAATTCCCCTTTGAATGAAAATTGGTAAACACATCATTATAATAACTAGATTGACACTACAAAATGTATTCATTGTTAACTGTGTTTTAGGGAGTTATTATAAATTAGCTGTTGATCTGACTTTTTTAAATGAACAATGTTTGATCAAGCAGAAAAAAACTGTAGTAAAACAAAATTTAGTTTTTTGATTTATTTATTTATTTGGTAGAATTTTACTTTTTTTACTGCCTGTGTTTAAAACTGACTGCATATGGCAAAATTGCAATATATATACTGTACATAAATATATATATATGAAAATACTAGTGCTGTCAAACAATCAAAAAATTTTAATCGCAATTAATCTCCAAACATTTGTGTTCGTGATTGATCGTGATTAAAAACAATTTTTTTTCCTCCCAATGTAATGTACCTCAAACTTTTTCAAATTTTTCATGCTCTTGTTAGCATGGAAGTGGACAAATATGCTCTCACCTTCGATGTGAGCTCCAGCAGTAGACAGTCTAGTCCTTTCTCCAGAGAGTGGACACCCACAAACAGAACTGACGGAACCCGGAGCCAGCCCCTAGTTTAACTGTTAGCATATAGCCTTGCTGTCATCCTCCATAGAAGTGGTGATCTATATCCAACAGGAAGTCAGCCTTTTTGGCGGGAAGTGGCGGGAAGACCTTCTCAGATTTGTGGCTTGGATCAGGGAGCAGCTGGCATCTCCAAAGACACCGGACCTGCACAATCCACGAGTCAGTCCCAGACCCCAGAGCAGTCTCCAGAACCTCCAGCCATCGGGTCCTGCAGCAACAGGAAACTAGCCCCCAGCCTCTCATAGTGGCCTCTCTTCTTCTCTCCAGCACCCAGGGCAGGACTGTGCACTGACAGAGTCCACATGGTCAGATAGCACAACAGTGACGCTCCAGCAAACAGACCCGAACTCCCAGAACTAAACAAAATGAAGAGTCCGTGCCACAAACTTCTCTGACTGTCCAACCAGAAACAGTACCCATGTTTCGAGAGTTGGATTGTGTATTCATACCGTCCATATGTCTACATATTATGACAGCGATGCTCCAGCAAACTGATTTGAACACCCAGAATTAAATAAAATGAATTTGGATTTGCGTCCTTATTGAGTTCAGCCATAGACTGTCCGACCAGAAACAGTACCCAGGTTTTGAAAGTTCCGCTTTTTTCATTCTGCAAACTTTTATCATTCTGCTATCATTCTGCAATTAATCACAATTTTAAAAAACTGTCGCCATTAAATGCCATGTGTTATTACACAATTAGCACGATAACGTAGACACCAATAGAAAATACCTAAATTATCTGAACAAAGCTGTATAGTGAGATAAAATACTGTTTTATATGCAGTTTCTTAGCCGTTATTCCCATTTACCTGATATTAGGCCAATGAAATGGGTTCCTTGCAGAAAGAAGTTCATAAAGACAATAAACAGCAGCACAGGCCCCATAAAGAGGCTGCATTTTAATCATGTTTGAACCCACTCTGATCTCATTTGGATGCCTGGTCTCTGAAAACATTGCCTTTGACCTGTAAACACACCGGCCCACTTTATACCAGGACATAGTACAGTCATTCACAATGATGCATTTTGTGTGTGCATGCATCCACAGTGCATGTTTTCCCAGTGTAATTAAATCAGCCCATGGGATCTCTCGAGAGGATTTAAAGGCCTGCACTGACAGTCCCTGCAGGTCACAAGGGTGGTTCTTTTTCTTAGACATATTTCATGAGACTGAATATATTTTCTCTGGGGGAAAAAAGGTATAATGGTGAAGGTCTGAACTTTTGATATCAGGAAAGACATTGAGATCATACCAGTTCAGACAGTTGCGCCGCGCGGGGGAGAAAACGGTTATAAAAATTCACCATTCCCAAAAACTCCTGTAACGCCCTGACCGTCTGCGGCCGGGGAAAATCTGCGGTTCTGCTTCCTTTGTCAGGAAGCGGAACCGCTCCTTCGGGGGAGATGCGGTGTCCTAAAAAGTCGATCTGCGCCACCCCAAACTGACACTTCGCTGGGTTGATTATTAACCCGTGATCTCCCAACCTCCGAAAAACTGTAGCCAGGTGTTTTTCGTGTTCGTCTTCGGACGCGCTGGCTACCAAAATATCGTCCAAGTAGACGAACACGAAAGGGAGATCGCGAAGCACCGCATCCATCATGCGTTGGAACGTCTGTGCAGCCCCTTTGAGCCCGAATGGCATGCGCAAAAACTCGAATAGGCCAAATGGAGTTATTACCGCTGTTTTGAGTATGTCCTCAGCACGCACTGGGACTTGGTGGTACCCGCGGACCAAATCTAGCTTTAAAAAAGGCGAGCCCCTGCCAAATGAACGGAAAAATCTTGGATATGCGGGATTGGGTAGCGGTCGTGCGCCGTAGCGTTGTTTAACCTGCGGAAATCCCCGCAAGGTCGCCATGAGCCGTCAGCCTTCGGGACCATGTGTAGCGGGGAAGCCCAAGGGCTATTTGAACGCCTGATTATGCCCAACCTCTCCAGGTTGGCGAACTCCTCGCGCACTATGGCTAGTTTAGCTGCGTCTAAGTGGCGAGCTTTTGCAAAAACGGGAGGTCCGGTAGTAGTAATAAAATGTTCCACCCCGTGTTTAGCGACAGTTGCCGAAAATGTGGGGACCGTGAGTGCTGGGAACTGAGTGAGCAGTGTGTGGAACTTACCGCTTGCAGCTGTGACGTTGGCTTGTGCTGTTGGCGGGGCCACTCGCGCTGTACAGGGGATAGAATCAAAAGAAAATGCATTAACCAGGCGCCTGTTAGCGAGATCAACCAACAAACCATGTGAGCACAAAAAATCAGCCCCCAACATATTGAAATTCACTGCTGCTATAATAAAAGTCCACTCAAATGTACAGCCGTGTAGAGACAGAAGCAGAGTCTTCTCACCAAAGGTCTTAATCTCCGAGCCGTTCGCTGCTGCCACCCGGGGACCTTTGGAACCTGTTAGCCTGTCCGCGTAGGAAGGTGTGCTGAAACTCAACTGGGAGCCTGTGTCCACGAGGAAATGCCTCCCCGAGCGTGCGTCCAACAAGTAGAGCAGCTTGTTCTCCTCCCCGAGGGCCGCGGCTACTACCGACCCCCGGTCCTGGCATTTCCCGAACGCTTGAACTGGCACGGTGGTACACATTTGCGTGCCCTCTCTGCGAAGCGGCGATGGTAGAAACAAAGGACATCTGAGCCGCGTTCCCTGGCCCCTGCCACCGCTGTCGTCGGTGCGTCTGGCATTGAAAACGTCAAACAGTCCTTGGACAGGGGTAATGTGGTAGGAGCTGTTTTTCTAGATCTCAAAAAGGCTTTCGATACTGTAAACCACAGTTTGCTTTTATCCAAAATGGTATCTTTTAACTTCTCCCCAAATACATTAGAATGGTTTGCATCTTATCTCCAGAATAGAGAACAGTGTGTAAAAGTTCACCAGGATAAATCCTCATTTTTAAACAACCGCATGGGTATCCCACAAGGGTCCATTCTTGGTCCTTTACTTTTCAGCATTTTTATTAATGACCTGCCGTTACACTGCTCAGCTGCAACATGCCAACTTTATGCAGATGATGCAGTTATTTACACAGCTGCCAAGACTCCAGCACAGGCTGCAGATGTACTGTCTACAAGTATGGTTGATGTCCAAGAGTGGCTCCTCAAGAACCATCTATTGCTGAACCTTCAGAAAACAGTCTCAATGTGCTTTTCAATCAAAAAATGTAACCTGCAACATTTTAAAGTTAATATACATGATCATGACATCAGTTTAGCTACAGAATTCAAATACCTTGGCATTGTACTAGATCCTCAACTCAAATTTAATCTTCATATAAAGAAAATTTCAAAAACAGTAAAAAAAAATCTGAACTGCTTTAAATTAATTAGATATTACATACCTTACGAAGCAGCTGCACTGTATATGCATTCTATGGTTTTTTCTCATATATCATACTGTTTGACAGTCTGGGCTCAAGCAGCCCCTTCCACAATAAGACATATAGGTTCATTATATAATCAAACCCTAAAAATCTTGGACAAAAAGCCCATTAGGTGGCATCACTGTAATGTTTTAAAAAAATACAACCTATTGAGTTTTGAGAGCTTCATTGACCTCTGTCTTCTGAAATTAACGTTCAAATGTTTCCATAAATCAGCACCCGAGCCACTTGCTGGTTTTGTCCAAAGACAGGACAGCAGCAGAGCCACCAGGAGTTCTGTTAACAATAACTGTAAAATATTCCACCGCAGAACCACATTTGGACAAACAGCTTTCTCTATAAAGGGCAGTCACATCTGGAACACAATGCCAAATGAAATTAAAATAATAACGGACTTTAAAACATTCACTAAAAATGTTAAAAACTGGCTGAAAAATAAACAAGAATGTACTCATGTATGAATTAATTGTCTGCAAAGTGAGAGTGAATGAAGGGAAGGAATAAATGTGTTTGTTTATAGTGAGTGACGGAGGGAGGAAGGCCTGAAATAGGCAAATGTGAGTTATGTTATATGTGTTAAATGTGAGTCAGGCTGTTATATTTGTGTATTTATAATATTTATAATATTTATGTTAAATGTGAGTCAGGCTGTTATATTTGTGTATTTATAATATTTATAATATTTATAATTGTGTATTTATAATTTTTCTGCATTGATGTATGTGGTTATTGTGTATATTTTTTATCTTGATTCTTTTTTCTAAAGCCCATCCAGGGACAAGAGTTGCAAATTAGCTAATAGCTATACACTCTATGTGCAACACATCAGATTGATTGTCTTTGATTAATTGTCTATGTTTATTGCACTGTCCCTGTCAAATAAACTAATCTACACTGCTGCCCCTGGCCCCCTGCCATCTCCGGTCGTCGCGCCGAGTTCCGCTGCTGCAGCCGCAGCCGCGCACTGTTTGCAGGTGTTGACAATTCACTGCGCCTCCCGGGCCAGCGCGCAGTAGTCCCGTTGGGCCAACAGTGGCGAACTGGCCAGGGTCGCTCTCGCCGCTGACGGTAGGGTCCTGAGGAAGAGGTGGGTGAAAATAAAGTGGTCGTCGTCAGAGCCTTTTAACCTCAACAACTTCTCCGTAAGGTTCGCGGGCATGTCATTTTCCAACTCCATCAGCACCAGGAGTCGCTCTGCTCGCTCCTCCACCGAGGGGGTGAAGTGCTGGATGAGTGCAGCCTTCAACGCGCCGTATTTGTCACTGTCCGGCGGCTGGTCGATCAGGCTCTCCACATGCTGGGCCGTGTGGTTGTCCAGTTTTGCAACCACATGGTAGAATTTTGTGTCGTCTACTGATATCCCCCGGAGGTTGAACTGCGCTTCAACCGCATGGAACCAGGAGCGCGGATTGTTTTTCCAAAAGTCCGGTAGCTGGACCGTAGCGGCATTCGCTTGGCTGGGGGCTCCTGACGAGGCAGGCCCGGGGGAACTCTCCTCTCGTTGCATGCTACATCTTGGGTCACCAGTGTGGGAATGTGGGAATGATGAGACAGGTTTCTCTCAAGTCAGCATTTATTCACATTCACCAACATCTCAAAGAAGAAAGAGGACATTACAGGGAACTCTCGTCCTTAAATACCAGGACTCTCACAGTTCACAAGTCACATGCATCACAGATCACATTACATTATAATTGCCAGTAACAATGCATCTCCTCTCTCTGATATCACCCCCACTGTCTACAGTGCATCTCCTCTTTAATCCTTTAATAACACCCCCACAGTCTCAAGCCTTGCATACCAAAGCTAACGTCCTTGCAGCTTCCTGTTATCTCCAAGGAAGCTCTGCCTTTGTTCTGATCTAAAATGTGAGGCCTTACATCAGTCACAAAGTAGGTCACATATGCGTGGCCACCACAACACCTATAATTGAGATAGATAGATAGATAGATAGATAGATAGATAGATAGATAGATAGATAGATAGATAGATAGATAGATAGATAAGCTGCCTGCATGTCACCTCTTCCCCACCAAAATTGAATTCCTTTATTGTCATTGTATACAACTATACAACGAAATTAGTCAGCTCCGTAAACATACTGCTCAGTTAACCATATAAAAACACACACTCAATCAATACAAAACAATATATATAACTATAGATAAATAAGACATAATGGGACTAAGAGTAGGTAGATAAATAAAAGACAGAATAAGGAGTTAATATTGGGCGGTGCGGTGGAGCAGTGGTTAGCACTGCGGCAGCACAGCAACTTACCCTTGGCCATGGGATCCCTGGTTCGATCCCAGCCCCTGACCAACAGTGACCTGTGTGGAGTTTGCATGTTCTCCCCATGTCTGCGTTGGTTTACTCCGGGATTTCTCCAGTTTCTTCCCACAGGCCAAAAGCATGCAGGTTAGGTTAAATGGAGACTCTAAAGTGGCCCTAGGTGTGAATGTGTGTCTGAATGGTGAAGGGATAGCGCCGTACTGTGGCTGCTTCATCCATCCAGATGAATGCTCTGAATTTCCCCTCTGGGGATCAATACAGTATAAAAAAAAATCAAATAATATGGCACATTCTACAATGTACCAGCTCTTTCATAATTAATTAATTATGGAAGATTATATGATGTAATGTGAGGGAGGGGAAGTTCAAAGTTATTATTTAATTCACATAGGGCTGTATCATAAAAAGTGTTCCTCAATCTAGAGGTGCAGCATTTCAAGGCTCTGTAGCGCCTTCCAGAAGACAGTCGGACAAACAGATGATGAAACAGACTGCCGTCTCCAGCAATCCTGCGGGCTCTGCTGTAACAGCAGAACCTGTAGATGTTTTCCAGGGAGGGCAGAGGAGCACCGACGATCTCTTGTGCAGTGTCAACTTCCCTCTGCAGGGCCACCTTGTCTGCCGCCGAACAATGTCCGTATCAAATTGTGATGCAATACGTTAAAGTACTCTCAATAGAGGATCGATAAAAGGATTCCAACAGTCTTTTGAGAGACTGACCCTCTTCAGAAGTCTGAGGAAGTACAATCTCTGTTGGGCCTTTTTCACCACAGTGGTGGAATGAACAGTCCATTTCAGGTCTTCACTGATGTGAGTGCCTAAAAATCTGAAGCTGGAGACCCTCTCGACCTCCTCTCCTCCTAATTTAAGTGGCAGGTGAGCTCCCTGTTTCTGCCTGAAGTCGATCAGCAGTTTGTCTTTTTGATGTTTAAGGACAGATTGTTCTTGGAGCACCACTCTGTCAATCTGTTGACCTCTTCTCTGTAGGCAGACTCATCCCTGTTGATCATAAGTCTCATCCCTGTTGTATCATGTGCAACCTTTATGATGGTATTTGTATAGAGGATGAGAGTGTGCAGTCATATGTATAGAGAGAGTAAAGGGCAGGGCTCAGCACACATCCCTGCGGTGCTCCAATACTCAGGGTCAGACTTGGGGAGGTGTATAGATCAAGCTTCACAGTCTGAGACCGATTGCAGAGAAAATCTTTGATCCACTTGCAAAGATGATTGCTCAGACCAAGATCCTGTAGCTTCATGACCAGCCTACTGAGAATGATTGTGTTAAAGGCTGAGCTGTAATCCACAAACATCATCCGAACATATGTTCCCTTCTTCTCTAGATGGGTCATTGCAGTATGAAGAGCCGTGTTTATAGCGTCCGCAGTCGACCTCTTAGACCTGTATGCATACTGGTGCTGATTGATGGTGACGGACAGGATGGATTTAATGTGGCTCAGAACTAACCTTTCAAAGCACTTAGAAATAGTAGGTGTCAAAGCGATTGGTCTGTAATCATTCAGGGAGCTAATATTGGTCTGTTTGGACACAGGGATGATGGTGGCAGTTTTCAAGCAGATTAGGACTGAAGCATGCAGCAGGGAGAGATTGAAAATATCAGTGAACACCTCACTAAGTTGGTGGGCACAGTCTTTGAGAACCCTGCCTGGGATCCCATCTGGACCTGGTGCTTTCTTATCATTCATAGCTCTCAAGGCTCTTTTTACGTCCTGCCTGTAGAATGAGGGTGTGGGAAGAGGATTCCAGCAAAGAAAGGTCACTGATGTCTGGTCGTTCAAATCTAGCAAAGAAATGGTTAAGATTCTCAGCTAGTGACACACTTGTCCCAATCAGTGAATTACCACTGCTCTTAAAGTTTGTTATATGTTGGATTCCTTTCCACACTGACGCTGGATTATTAGACACAAGGTGATGTTCAATTTTCTCCCTGTATGCTGCCTTTGCTGTCTTTGTGCCTTGTTTGAGGTCATGTCTGGCTGTACTATATTGCTCCTTGTTCCCAGATTTATAGGCAGCACCCCTCTCCCTTAAGAAAAGCTGAACCTGTTTTGTCATCCATGGTTTCCTGTTTGGGTAAACCTGAATGCGTTTATTGATGGTGATAGACTCAACACAGCTCCTGATATAGAAGAGAACAGTGGATGTGTACTCTTCAAGATCTTGGGAAGAAAACAGACTCCAATTAGTGCGCTGAAAGCAGTCCTGCAGCTGTTGGGATGCCCCCTCTGGCCAGATGCCAACAACTTTTGTGGTGGGTTGCAGCTTCTTAATAATAGGACGATAGGCAGGGAATAAAAGCAGTGACAGGTGATCATACTGTCCCAGGTGAGGCAAGGGGAAGGCACTATATGCCTTTGAGATATTAGTATATACACGTACACAGTCAAGTGTGTTCTCCCCTCTAGTTGGACATTTAACATGCTGGTAAAATTGTGGGAGTACAGTCTTAAAATATACATGATTAAAATCACCAGCAACTATAAAACCCCCCTCTTCTCTTCACCCAACTCTTCAGGAATACACTTTTTTTCATCAGTTTATAGTTCACATTCACATCTAGATTTCTTTTTAACCAGTAACTCTATTGTGAGGGACATCACAGACACTGAAATATGTTCAAATCAAGCTATTAGCGATCACCATCCAGTATCTCTTACACTAGTAAATAGGAAAACTACAAGGGAAACTAGGAGCTGGAAATTTAATATATCCCTACAGAAAGACAAAGACTTTATTAACTACTTTAATAAAGCGTGGGAATCATATCTGGAATATAATGATGTGCCAGGAATATCCCCAGGTGTTCTTTGGGAAGCAGCAAAAGCGGTCCTGTGAGGTAAAATAATCTCTTACTGTTCATATAAGAATAAAAAAGAAAAAGTACTGGTACTGGACTTAGAACAGAAAATTAAATCACTGGAGACAACCTGTGCTGTTTCCCCACAGGAACAGACACTTAACGATCTGAGAAAATTAAATCTGGAATTAAAAGAAATTACAAACAAAAGAGCACAGTTTTTAATACAAAGACTGCATCTTGAGAAGTTTGAACACAGTAATAAATCGGGCGATGTCTTGCGAACCAGCTTAGATTGAATAAAGAAAAAACAACTATCCACTCTATTAAGGATATGACTGGAAATATTACCCATGAGCCTGAAGAAATAAATAACTCCTTCAGAAAGTTTTATGAAAACCTCTACTCATCTCAAATTAACCCATCTGACTCAGAGATAAATAAATTTTTGGATGATATTCACTTACCACGATTAAATAATGAACAGATTGCAGCTCTGGATGCACCTCTTCAGGTGTCTGAACTCCAGAAAGCACTAAAGCGCATCCCAAACAACAAAGCTTCGGGACCAGATAGTTTTCCAGTAGAATTTTATAAAGAATTTTGGCCTGTGATGGTGCCTACTTTCTTTAAAATGGTGAACCAAATTAAAGAAGATAATGTAATCCCTCCAAATATGAATTTGGCTAGTATGATCCTGCTCCTTAAACCTGGAAAAGAGCCTACGCTTCCATCCAGCTACCGTCCCATCTCACTTATGAATGTTGATCTTAAAATAATTTGCAAAGCTCTTGCCAAAAGACTGGAAAGGATAATTCCATTTATTATACACCCAGATCAAACAGGTTTCATCAAGGGTAGGCACTCAGCTAATAATACACGCAGGCTATTTAATTTAATAGACTACTGCAAGATCAATAACGTAGAAACTACAATCTTGCCCCTGGATGCAGAAAAAGCCTTTGACCGTGTTAACTGGAAATTTCTTTTTATGGTGTTAAACAAGTTCCGGTTTGGTTCATCTTTCATAAACTGGATTAAAACACTATATAGCTGTCCAGCTGCGTCTGTCCGAACAAATGATCAGACTTCCCGAAGCTTTAATCTCCAGAGAGGTACTAGGCAGGGGTGTCCACTCTCTCCCTCACTTTTTACCATCTTTAGTGAACCATTAGCAGCGGCCATACGACACAATGTTGCAAGTCTTTATGCTGATGATGTATTGATTTTCCTTGAAAACTCACAAAGATTTTTCAGCCAGTGGAGCTCATTGATAAATTTTCGTCATTATCAGAATACTCTATTAACTGGGGTAAATTAATAGTTCTACCTATAAATTGTAATTTCTCAAATACATCTACTATTCCAATACAGGTAATATTAAATATTTAGGAATAGATATTTCCCCCAGGCTCTCAGAGTTATTGCGACTAAATCACATTCCCCTTTTAAAAACAATACAAGACGACCTTACGCGCTGGAGGGCACTACCTATATCACTAATGGGAAGAGTCGCAACCATTAAAATGATGGTCCTTATGGCTGTGTTGTTAGACATGTATATGTTGGACACTGCATATGTGATTTAACCTCACGATGAAGGAGAGCCACGGAGCTGCAGCCCCCTGCGGTGCGGAGCCGCAGAGCCTGGACCCCCTGCGGAGGACAGGGGACAGAAGACTTCCTGACCGCTGAGGCTCGAGAGGAGAGAAGGGGGAGTTATGTAAATAAAAGGTTAATGAATGTGAATAAAGGGATTTTGATATAGATGTGTGATTTCCCCTGCGAGGGAAATGGTTTGATGTGAGAATGTTTAAAAGGGAGAACTTTGGTGTGTTCACCCTCTTTGTTCACTGCTCGGGAATGAGAGCAGACAGTGGAATGGTTACTTGAAATAAACTGGAATTAAAGGCAATTCGGTTTCGTTATTCAAGTCTCCCCACAGTCCTTCCTAAAATCAACCACTTGTTCTCAGTGATTCCTACTCAACCATCAATGACCTGGTTTAAGTCATTAGACTCAAATATAAGCAAATTTTTATGGAAGGATAAATCATCACGGATTAGTTTAAAAACTCTTCAAAAAGTGAAAGAGTGTGGAGGCTTAGATCTACCAAATTTTTTAATTACTTTTTAGCCAATAGACTGCAGTTTGTTTCAAAATGGACAAAATCAACCCCACTAGGAAACCCATGGTTAGATGCTGAACAGGCTCTCTGCAGGTCTTTAAATATCTCTGACTTACCTTTTATAAGTCCCTGTATTAAACGCCATGATTGTTTTAAAAGCATTAATATCAGCTCCTCTCTGACGGCTTGGTGGAAATTTTTAAAAAATAACGGGGTCTTCACTTGCCCCTGTAAACTCACAACCATTTGGAATAATCCTGATATTTTGCAACAAAAGAGGACATTAAAATTTCCACTATGGCAAGAGAAGGGAATAAATAACTTAGAGCATCTTATTCAAGGTGGAAATTTTATCCAGTTTCAGGAACTAGTGTCACAGTACGACATCAGTGATAAAAAGTATTTTGAATACCAACAGCTTAAATCCATAATAAAAGCAAGATTTAATCTTAATCAGACAGATTTAGAGGTACCAGTTAAGGTGGCAGAGTTTCTAAATCTTCATTCCCCTGAACTGATATTGAAAATACAAGGACTATTGTCAAAGCTGGATGAGTCAGTATCTCTTCCAATATCAAAATGGGAGACAGACCTATTGATCATTAAGGAGGAAAGTTTCTGGACACAAATAAGTTTAAACACTTGAGTAAAAACTCTAACTTACAACTTATACAGTATAAAGTTCTACATAAAATTCATTACACAGGACAAAGGATGTTCAAAATGGGCCTGAGTCACACAAATATCTGCCCTCACAGCACCAACAATGTCCCGGATAGCTATATGCATGCTATGTGATCCTGTGCACCAGTTCAAAAGTTCTGGCAGAAGACATGTGAGGACTTGTCGGCATGGCTTGGGTATAGTGTCCCATCCTCACCCACACTTTGCATATTAGGTGATTTAAGTGAAATAAATATAGATGCAAGGATGTCACAAATGGTTCTCACTGCTTTATGCATCGCAAAGAAAGCTATCCTCATGAATTGGAAATCAAGAAATAACTTATGCATGACTTATTATAATCACTTACTATTAGATTATATTAGCCTGGAGAGAATGTCAGCCTCCTCAGACAATCAATTGGCAAGAATTCAATTCTCTCTGGTCCCCGCTTATTAATTCTATGACCTGAGGAGTGGCGGGTGGTGGCTTGCTCTCCTTGGTGCCTCTGGCGGCTGGCTGTGCCCCGACCGCGGGTGTCTGGGGGGCCTGTTCCAGGGTAGTCGTTTGTCTGGCCTGGGGGGGGGGGGGGGGGGGGGTTCAGGGGGGTTGCGGGGTGGGCCGGGGGGTGGGCTACGGCCCCCAGCTGGCCTACCTCACCTTGCAGTGGTGGGGTCTGGGTCTGGCCCTGGGCCCCTGGTGCTGGGGGGGGGGGGGGTTCCCCCCCTGGGCTGGGGTCGGGTGTGCGCTGGTGGTGTGGGTTGGCCCCGGTGCGTCCTTGGTGGGGTTGTGTTTTCCCTGGGGCCCTGGCGGCACCCTGGGGTAGGTGCCTGCATTCTGGGTCGCCCTCCCCATCCACTGGGGTCTGCGGGTGTGGGTGTGCATGTGTATGTGTGTGAGAGTGGGTGTGAGTGGGGGCTTGTGTATGAGCGGATGCGGAAGTGGGCGTGTGTGTTGTGAGTGGGCAGGTGGGGCTGTGTGTGGGTGTAGGTGGGCATGTGTGATGGTGTGTGGGGGTACATGTGTGTATGGGTGCGGTTACCCATTGGTGGATGTCTGGGGGGTGGGTGTATGGGTAGGAGAACTTTGCTGGGTGGCATTTTGCCTTCAGTGAGAGCAGTCGCATTTTTTTTCCTCCCTCCTCCTATCCTGCCTTCCTGACCTAATCCCAGCTTGCTGCGTCTGAGTGAGTGTCTGTGCCGTCTCACCATCTTGCTGATCTCAACCCAAATGGAAAATACGGAAAATGGATATAAGCTGGGCTTTAAACGCAATTGACACCACCTTTTCAAACAGAAAATTGGGCCCGGGGGAGCCCAAATGTGGAGAGACCCATGGATTGGTACTCATGTGTCTGTGTGATTTGACTGAGGATGTGGAAAAACATCTACCTGTTTTGGCTACGATCACAGGATTTCTGCCGATTGGGCTTTGGAGTTCTCCTGGTGTATCGAAAATTTAACTGGAGGAGCTAATCAAAATGCGGACCCGGCGGAGCTGCTTCTCAATAATTCGACCAGATGGGAAGTGCACGAAGTAGCGGCAAATGACCAACATGGAATTTACCATCTGCATGCATTGTAGAGAGATGGACTCTCTCGGACATGTTCATCTGTGTTTAGAAGGGGAAACATCTGGAGTCGCTTCGTGCTCTCCAGGGAATGATATGAATTTAAAGCCAGTGAATGTTAATTTGAATTGTAAGCTCAGAATATGACAATAGGGAAATCCTATACTCCTATACTCTGTCTGAGCAGATTCGGCCTTGATCGGCGCCCCTGGATAACTCACTCCTCCAGAGTTGAGATAAGCGGATGTGTCAGCTGGCTCGCTAACCCAAACACCGCTGCTGTGCAATAAACAGAACTCTTCAGGGACAGCGTTCATGAACTATAACATCTATCGTTGCCTAGGAGACTATTTGTTGTGCTCCAGTAACTGATACACTCAACACTGCACACACACTGATATCATCATACTGATATACATACACTGCTCTCTCCCTGCTGTGTGATTTGTCTACTAAATGTCTGCTAAATAAGCATTGAGGGTTTTTTTGCCTGCAATCAAAATTTCGCTTACTTACTTAAGCGTCAATTTGATAAAACATGTTTTTTTCTCTCGCCTGCTGTGTGATATCCACTCTTTTTCTTTTTTTTTCCTTTCTTCTTTATGACTGGCGCCTAGCGGCTGCCCCGGCCTTGGATGCGCTCTGCAGAGCGTGCCCAAATGCCAAGTCACGTTTCGTTACCTTGTATTCATACATGTGTAATGACAATAAAGTTGAATCTCATCATCTCTCATCTCATGGGTGGAGCAGTCCATCTAGTGGCATGGGGGTTGGCGTTTCGGGGTCCACTTGTCTCGGCTGCCCTGTTGCTGTGTCGCGGGGTGAGGCGCTTTGTCGCATCGCCCCTGGTGTCATTGGCGGCGGGTGTGTGTTGGTGCTTGGGGGTGGTTGGGGGGCCATTGGCGCGGGTTGGTGGCCGTGTTTCCATCGGGTTGCTCCGGGGTGGCTGTGGCTGCAGGGCGGCCTGCCGCTGTCGGTGTGTCTGGGGTGGGTGGTCAGTGAGCTTGCGTGGGTGTTCAGGGGTGTCGCTTGGCATGCGCCGTGTGGGTCTGGCTCATTGTCCATGTTTGTGTGTGTAAGATGAGTGGGAATTGATATGGCTGCCCCATCATATTTGTGGTGTTGGGAGCGCCGGGGCGCGATGCTGGTGGGTCCTGGGCTGTTTGCACTGGCGGCCCTCGCCCTGGGTTGGGATTTGGGGGCAGTGGGTGGCCTCATGAATCAATTTGCAAGCTGGCTCCTGGTGGGGTGGGGGGGACGGCCTCGCTTTTAGACCGCCTCCCTCCCAGTCTTATTTCCCGCCCTCCCCCTCCCCCTGACTCTGGGTGGAATATACATCTTCTTGGATACATTTAGGACTTTGGGGTGGGGGTGTGCCGCACTGTGTTGGTGAAGGGGATACCTTTGCTGCACGGTGGGGCTGCACTCACCTCAATTTTAATTGCATTTTAGACATTGAGGGCTTGGGGGGGATGGGGCCCCGCTGCCCATTGCAGTGGCTAGCGGTGCTCCAATCACTAGCCCCCAATTTTAATTGCAGTTTGGTAATCCACACATTTACGCACAACTACATCATAAAACCAACATACACCCACCTTTTTATGTGCGGGGGGGGGGGGGTCTTCCCCCACCCCTGTTGCCCTCCTCCTGCTGGGGGCATGGGGGCCCGGTGGGGAGCCTGGGACCCATCGTGTTCTCAAAATCCCTGGGTGCTACTGAATGTATAGATACAACCAAGGGAGTGAGAGGGGGACTGAATATGAGCTTAAGTGAGAGGGAGGGGGTGATGAATGGACGTGGTGATGATGGGTCGGTTTTGTGTGGCACTTTGCATGTTGGGTGGCATCTCGGGGCACCTGAGGTGGTCTGCTGATCAGTCACTCAGGTGGGCACCGTGGGTGGGGGTCTGCTTCTGTGGCCTGCGCCAGTGGTCTCCCCGGTCACTGCTGGGCACTGGTGCACATTCAAGCTCGCTGCATCTGGGAGGTGCTGGATTAAGGGGGGTAGTGCCTTTCGGCAATGTGGGCTCCCCTGGGTGGGGGGACTTCTTTGGACATGGGGGTCCACGGGGTGTGTGGCGGTGGGGCTGGGGCGGGCCCGCTGTGGGGGTGCCTGGGGGGGCTTGCACCAGGGGACGCGAGCCGGTCTCCGGCCCGGGGGGTGGGGTCACTGGCCTCCTGGTGCCTGGGGCCCAGGGGTGGGCGTTGGCCCCGCTGGGGGGGTAGGGGTCTGGCGGGTCCGGGGTTGTGGGCTCACCGCACCAGCCACTGAACGACCTGGCCTCCCTCAAATTGTCCTTCCGGGGGCGGATGCCTGGCTGTCCTGGGGCTTACTGACCTCGGACGTTTGTGCCCTGTGGGGGTTGGTGACACTGCCTTGCCTACTCAGGGTTCCTGGGGGGAGAGCTGCCCTCCCTCCCTCCTCCGGCCCTCCGCTTCATATGTCTCCTGACAAACTACTCACATGCACACACTTATTTTGCACGCGCTCTCATATATATGCAAGCAGACATACACGCACAAGTGTCTCTCCTTTAACAGGTGCAGAAACCAGACTCATGTTGAGACATCTTCAGTGGAAGAAGCAGTTTGTCTTTTGTTTGTTTTAGTTGTTGGTTTGTTTTTTTGTCTGTTCCCCTCCCTTTTCTTTCTCCCTCCACACACTTTCTTTCCCTCTTCCCCATCCTGTCGGGTGTTCCATGGGTAAAATAATTCAAATAAAGTATTAAAAGTTATTACAGGAGGCGTTTACGACAATATACAATACACAGTTAGGTACTGTATAAGCTCCTCTTGGCAAAGTAAATCTGTTTTGGCACAATAAGGGTGACAGATCCCTGTTCTACTTGCCTAACCACCTGACAGGACAAGGTGGAAAAAAAACCCCTCTGGATGTATACACTGTTGTTTATTTATGACTGTTAGCATGTGGCTAAGGGCAGCACTAGCATTTCCATCTGGAGGCACATAAACTGCTGCGGCCTGCTAGCTCGATAGCTGCGTCCAGGACTCCATCATTTAACCATGTCTGACATAACATTCGGCTCAGGAGACGCACACACACAGGCTCAGAGTAGTTCAAATTGTTTATTAACAACAGGGGTGTATGGGTGTGTGTCTGCGGAATGTTAATGTGTTGGTGGCGGCGTCTGCTTCAGGTACAGAGGCAGGAGACCGTACAGCCGGCAACCCTATGGGAGAGAACAGAGACACAGGGTGATGGGCACACACCAACACAGGAGGAGAATAGGCGAGGGAGAAGCTTACTTGCTTGGGACAGATGACTGGCACAACAAGGACGGGACCCCAGGAGACAGCCACCTGCAGGACTCGGTGCAGCAGCGAGGAAGGACGAGGGACGGAGTTGTCCGCCGCCGAGGAATCCACCTGTGCACAGGGGAGCAGACTGGAGAATATGAGGTAAGTGGTTCTTACCGCGCATCGTCGTGCTGAAGAAAGAGTTGCGTCACGTAGACGGGGAATAAAGTCAGACGGTTTCAGGCCGAAGCTCAGGGCGAGGCGGCTTATATTCCTCGCCGCTGATGATGTGCAGGTGTGTGTGCAGGTGGCGCCGCTGATGAGCGGCGCGGCGTGACAGTACTCCCCCCTCTAGCAGCGCCTCCTGGCGATGGCTTGTCTGGGTGCGCTCGGTGGAAATCAGCGATGAGCGAGGGGTCTAACACAAACGACCGGGGCACCCACTGTCGATGATCAGGCCCGTAGCCCTCCCAGTCCACCAAGTACTGCAACCCACGACCCCGGCGCTGGGAGCCCAGGATGGAAGAGACGGCCCAGGCCGGATGGCCATCAATCATCCGGGGCGTGGGTTGCGCAGCAGGAGGAGGGCAAAGGGGGTCGGTGACTGCCAGCTTCACCTTAGACACGTGGAAGGTGGAATGGATGCGGAGGGAGGGGGGAATAGCCACGCGCACAGCCACCGGGTTGATGATCCGGGTGATGGGATAGGGGCCCATGAATCGCTGTGCCAGCTTCCTCCTCTCGCCTTTTAGAGTGACGTCCTGGGTAGAAACGTAGACAAGTTGCCCAACTCTGTACGCCGGGGCAGGTCTTCTATGCCGGTCCGCCACAGTCCTGTTGCGCTCCGCTGTGCCTAAAAGCGCATTGCGCGCAGCAGCCCAGATGGAGTGGAACTGCCTGAGATGAGCCCTAACTGAGGGAACAGTTACCTCACTCTCCTGCACCGGGAACAGCGGGGGGTCATAACCCAGGGACGCCTTGAAGGGGGACATCCCTGTAGCAGAAGAGCGAGCGGTATTGTGGGCGTATTCAACCCAGGCAAGGTGGTTGCTCCAGGACGTGGGTTTGGATGAGGTCACACAGCGGAGCGCAGCCTCTAGCTCCTGGTTGGTCCGTTCACACTGCCCGTTGGATTGGGGGTGATGGCCGGAGGAGAGGCTCACCTTGGCTCCGATGGCGTTGCAAAACGACCTCCAAACCTCAGATGAAAATTGGGGGCCCCGGTCCGAGACCACGTCCGCCGGAATCCCGTGCAGCCTGACCACGTGTTGGACGAGGAGATCCGCCGTCTCCAGGGCAGTAGGGAGACCTCGCAGGGGGACGAAGTGCACAGCCTTGGAGAAACGGTCCACAATGGTCAGGATGGTGTCATAGGAGTTGGAGACGGGGAGTCCGGTGACAAAATCCAACGCGATGTGCGACCAGGGCCTGCCAGGGACGGGCAGGGGCTGGAGCAGACCCGCTGGAGGGGCATTTCCCGACTTGCAGGTGGCACAGATTGGGCAGGCCCGGGCGTAGCGGGCTGCATCCCTCCGCAGGCCTGGCCACCAAAAGGACCGTTGGAGGAGGTCAATCATCCGGGAGGTGCCAGGGTGACAGGTGAGCTTGGAGGTGTGCAGCCAGTGGATGACCTCTCCTCGGACCGCGGATGGCACGAACAGCCGCCCCTCCGGTCCGCCGCCAGGGTCAGGTTCCACTTCCTGCGCCTTCCGGATCTTGCTCTCAATGTCCCACGAGATGGCTCCCACGACGCACAACCTGGGCTGGATGGTGTGGGGCGTTTCCTCCGACTCCACGGGGGTGAACTGCCTAGAGAGGGCGTCAGGCAGGCCGTTCTTTGAGCCAGGCCTGAAGGTGATGGAGAACTGGAACCTGGCGAAGAACAAGGACCAGCGCGCCTGGCGGGCGTTCAGGCGCTTGGCAGATCGTAGGTATTCCAAGTTCTTGTGGTCCGTCAGGACCACGAACGGCAGGTTCACCCCCTCTAGCCAGTGGCGCCACTCCTGCAGGGCGAGTTTGATGGCCAAGAGCTCTCTGTCCCCCACATCGTAATTCCTCTCCGCCGGGGACAAGCGCCGGGAGAAGAAGGCGCAGGGCCGTTTGGCGCCATCGTCCGGCGACCGCTGGGATAGCACTGCTCCCACTCCTGTGTCCGAGGCGTCTACCTCCACGATGCACTGCAGCGCGGGGTCGACCTGGTGAAGGACCCGGGAGGAGGAGAACTCCGCCTTCAGTGCCTGAAAGGCAGCAGCGACCTCTTTGGTCCACCGGAACGGGACCTTAGGGGACATGAGGCGGGTCAGTGGTCCGACGATCGAGCTGAAGTTGGGGACAAAGCGGCGGTAGAAATTGGCGAAACCAACGAACTGTTGCACCTGCTTCCGGGACGCAGGTGTAGGCCATTCCACCACCGCCTTCACCTTCTCTGGGTCTGGGAGCACCTTGTCGTGGGCGATGATGAACCCCAGGAAGGATGTAGTCTTGGCGTAAAATTCACATTTTTCAGCCTTCACGTATAGCCGATTCTCCAGCAGTCTTTGGAGGACCCGCCTCACATGGACCTGGTGCTCGTCCCTGGACTTGGAGAAGATGAGAATATCGTCCAGGTAGACGAACACGAAAAGGCCGATGAAGTCCCGGAGGACGTCATTAATGAGGCGCTGAAAGACGGCAGGGGCGTTGGTCAATCCGAACGGCATTACCAGGTATTCAAAGTGGCCGTTCGGGGTACGGAAGGCTGTCTTCCACTCATCTCCCTCCCGGATCCGGACGAGGTGGTATGCGCTGCGTAGATCCAGCTTGGTGAACCAGGTCGCCCCCTGGAGGGAGTGGAAGGCAGTGTCCATGAGGGGCAGGGTGTAACGGTCCTTCTCAGTGATATCGTTAAGGGCCCGGTAGTCAATGCAAGGGCGGAGGGACCCATCCTTTTTTCCCACGAAGAAGAACCCTGCCCCCACGGGTGACGAAGATGGGCGGATTATCCCAGCGCTCAATGATTCCTTCAGGTAGGCGTTCATTGTCTCCTTCTCCGGTGCTGACAGGCTATAGAGCCGACCAGAAGGTAAGGGGGCCCCCTGGCGGAGGTTGATGGCACAGTCATAGGGCCGATGAGGGGGGAGAGACATAGCTTTAGTCTTACTGAACACCATACCCAGGTCGTGAAATTCCGGAGGCACCAGAGACAGGTCCGGGGGTGCAGCGTCCGTCACAGGGGGAGAAGCGGACGGAGAGCAGGCAGCGGACTGAAGGCAGGTGCCCATGCAGAACGTGCTCCATGCCGATACCCCAGCTGACTTCCAATCCAGGACAGGGTTGTGAAGGCGTAGCCAGGGATACCCCAGGATGACGGGCGACACAGAGTTGGGTAGGACATAAAAGGTCATCTCCTCCCGGTGGTTTCCCGAGATGATGACCGGGACGGGGATGGTCTGGTGTGATACTCTCCCAAGGGGGGCACGGGAGAGGTTGACAAGGGAGATGGGATTCTTCAGTGCCTGACAGCGGATGCCCAAACGGGTTGCCAGGCTCTGTGAAATGAAGCTGCCTTCTGCGCCCGAATCCACCAGTGCATGGGTGAGAAGCCCAGTGGGGTTGTGGCAGAAACGGATGGGCAGCTTTAATTGAGTGAGGGGACTTAACCGATTGACGTCCGCGAGGCCCCCTACAGTGACTCGCGGACCCCCCCCCCGTTTGGCTTCTGTGGGCAAAGCTCTACCGTGTGTCGATCATCTCCGCAATACATGCAGAGATTCAACGCACGGCGGTGTTGTCTCTCCGCCGGGGAGAACTTTGTCCAGCCCGTCACCATCGGCTCCGACTCCTCAGAGTGCGACGGCGGCGGCGTCACCAGGGGGCGAGCTTGGGGCAAGCGCGACGAGGCTCCGCGAGGGCGAGAAGATGATGACTTCCGCCCCGAGGAGCGCTCGCGCAGCCTGTTATCCAAGCTGATGGCAAGGGAAGACAGCTCCGCTAGCGTCTCAGGGAGATCCCGCCCAGCCAGTTCATCCCTCAGATCATCATTGAGACAGCGGAGGAAAAGACCGCAGAGGGAGCGTTCCTCCCAGCCTACTTCCTCCGCCGCTACCCGGAAGTCGACCGCATAGTCCGCTGCCAACCGGCTTCCCTACTGGAGAGCGAGAAGCCGGTCGACTTGGACCGTCTCGGTTCGAGAATGGTCAAAGACCTCCAGGAAGCGTCTCACGAACTGGTTATAAGTGAGGGTGGCGTAACTGGGCCTCACCATAACGGCGTAGGTCCAAGTCAACGTGCGCCCCTCCAGGAGATTCCCGATATAACCAATCCGGCTGTGATCCGAGGGAAAGTCTCCGGGCACTCGGTGGAATACGGACTCACACTGCATGATGAACCCCCGCGCTCCGCCGAGCTTTCCGCTAAAGCGGGCGGGGGTCGGAATGGGTGTGAGCCACGCCGGTGCAACCGGAGCATGCTGGACGGCCACTGGAGCGGCAGGAGCCGCGCCACCCTGATGAGCCAGGGGGAACGGCTGCTGGGGGTCCAGGCGGTCCAATCGGTTATTAATGAGGACCAATTGATTTAGGATCACCTGTTGCTGATAAGCAATTTGATCCACCCGAGCCTCGAGGTTGATAAGCCGGTGCGCGAGCCCGCCGTCTGCCGAGCCGCTCTGCTGAAGCCGTACTGACATAACGTTCGGCTCAGGAGACGCACACACACAGGCTCAGAGTAGTTCAAATTGTTTATTAACAACAGGGGTGTATGGGTGTGTGTCTGCGGAATGTTAATGTGTTGGTGGCGGCGTCTGCTTCAGGCACAGAGGCAGGAGACCGTACAGCCGGCAACCCTATGGGAGAGAACAGAGACACAGGGTGATGGGCACACACCAACACAGGAGGAGAATAGGCGAGGGAGAAGCTTACTTGCTTGGGACAGATGACTGGCACAACAAGGACGGGACCCCGGGAGACAGCCACCTGCAGGACTCGGTGCAGCAGCGAGGAAGGACGAGGGACGGAGTTGTCCGCCGCCGAGGAATCCACCTGTGCACAGGGGAGCAGACTGGAGAATATGAGGTAAGTGGTTCTTACCACGCAGCGTCGTGCTGAAGAAAGAGTTGCGTCACGTAGACGGGGAATAAAGTCTGACGGCTTCAGGCCGACGCTCAGGGCGAGGCGGCTTATATTCCTCGCCGCTGATGATGTGCAGGTGTGCGTGCAGGTGGTGCCGCTGATGAGCGGCGTGGCGTGACAATGTCTTGGTAATAATCATCACACTGCTGTTCTGAATAGATGTTCTGTCCAATAAGCAGATCCTTAATTCATCAATTTTATTGTTGAGTGACCAAACATTTGTGACGAAGAGACGCAGGAGCAGTGGCCTGTGGGGGTTTCTCTTTAGCTGAGCAAGCGTACCGGCTCGGCATCCCTGCTTCTGCTTGCACTCTCTCCGCCTTCTCCGTCTACGACTGCACAAGATAGTAATCCACGGAGATCCCAGGGGGCTTATGATCCCCTCTGTAATCCGGTGCATATGTTGGAAGATATTTTTTTTTTTTATTACTTATTTTGAACCCGTAGGTAGATTTGTTTTGCAGTCTGGTAACAAGCCACCAGCTGCCGGTTGCTGCGTGCGCAAGCGCCCCTTATCCCTAACCTGCGTGCTTTTGGCATGTGGGAGGAAACCGGAGAAATCCCGGAGTAAACCCACGCAAACACGGGGAGAACATGCAAACTCCACACAGATCACTGTTGGCCGGGGGCAGGGATCGAACCCACGATCTCACGATCCCCGCGATCCCCCGGCCGAGGGTAAAACTGTGCTGCCACAGTACTAACCACTGCGCCACCGTGCAGCCCACATATTAACCTGCTTTTGAGTAGAATATGAATCAATTGAATTGAGTAGAATATGAATCAACGACTGCCTGCTGTAACATATCTTCCTGTCTGGTGAAACTAGGTGAGTCTTCCAGAAAACAGTCATCCACAGCATTAAAATACAGTATCGTTTGCCAGAGCTCTCAGCCACCATGTCCCTTTACGCCGCCATCTTGTCTAGGCACCAGACAAGGCACCAGAAGCACACAAACACTGATCTGCTCAAAATGAGTTGTATATGATTACAATGATCAACATGGAACACCTAGCACGCTATATCTAATGGCTCAATGTAGCATCATGGAAACTGTATAACAAAATAAGCCAGAATGATATGAGATATATTATCAGCTGTGAATTAGAGAACCAAGTGAAAACAGTGATACCTATTAGAGTGCCTGAAATTTAAAGAAAATAACTATATAAATCGCGCTTGGTGCAAGCTTCCTACTATCACTGTAAGCTCTGACAACTGCCTTTGGCTCTCTGTCCATTTACATCACAGACAGCTAGGCTGACCAATAATAGAGCACCGGGTCGGTATCAAGCTGGGCTGGGTTTAGGATTTATGACATCCTAAAGCAACGACTTCTTGCAAAAAATTTTCAGAAAAAAGTTGAGTATTTTGAGAAAAAGTCATGTGCAGAGTGTGCATGGCTGTTGGAGGTGCATCCAGATGCCTCTCCATCCTTTCTGAAGTTGTCAAACTGTAGTGATAACAGCAATGAGTAGAGCAAGATAGAAGCCCTCTGTTTGTCGTCAAATTAAACTTAATGGCTCATGTAAACATCTGATTGTTTTAGTTCAGGCTATAAAGGACAGTTTCTCGAAATTTTGACTTTTCTCAAAAATTCAATTTTTTTTTTCCTCAAAATTTTGACTTTTTTTCTCAAAATATTTTTTTGAGTTTTGTCTCAAAATTTCAACTTTATTCTCAAAAATCTAAACTTTTCCAATGTGGCCCTTTATACATTTCAGAAGGTTAAAGCCTGCAAAAACACAATCTTTCAGTCAATGACCCCTTTAATATAATATTTATATGATAACATTTAATAATGTGAATAAATCCTGTAAAATTATTTCTCAGGTATGTGGAAGATTTATTTAAAGGCTGACTCTAAAATTGTGATGATTTTTCATTTACTCCGTTACAGTCATGTACTTCGTTATTAGAGCTTGGTAATTATCATCGGTTAGTTTTTAGCTAATGTTAAATGTGGTATGGACCTCTTGTACAATGTAGATTGATGTACTTCCACATTCCAGAAACTGAGCAGCTCCATCTCCTGTTCTATTATATTGTAATGAGCAGCGGGTTTCAGGCAATCAAAAGGCATCTATTGCTCAGTCAGCTTTTATTTTGAACACACCCATCCAGAGACATGTTACTGCATTTAAACATGGATAATGCAGCATCTGTGTTTGAGTCTGTGCCGCAACTGCCGGACTTTATTTTAAGAGATTTTCACGGACACAGCGATGAAAAGAGAGACAAGAGGAGGAAACGCGGAAAGCGTGGAGGCGTAAAATTAAATCTGAGGAGGCGTCAGCTTAACCGCATTCCTCTTCCTTCCATTATTATGGGGAACGTACAATCACTGAGAAATAAAGTGGATGAAATTCAAGGGAATGTACGATATCAGAAGGATTTCAAGAACTGCTGTGTCATGGCTTACACTGAGACGTGGCTTACGGCGCATGACCGGGACACGGACCTGTGGATTGACGGCTTTGGAGCCCCACTTCACTCGGATCGGCAGGAAGAGGTAACGGGGAAACGTCAGGGGGGCGGCGTATGTTTATATATTAATAAACAGTACTGTACATCTGTCACGGTCAGAGAGCGCATCTGTACACCCGATGTGGAGCTTCTGTCTGTATCGCTATGCATACCCTTTTATCTGCCCCGCGAGTTCCTCCAACTTTTCATAACGACTGTGTACATTCACCCGAGAATGGATGCTGACTCCGCCTCCAGCACCGTCTTTGATGTGGTACAGCAGTTGCAGTCGATTTCTCCAGAGGCTCCAAACTTTATTCTTGGGGATTTTAACCATGTTTCTTTAAAGAAGACACTTAAAAACTTTTATCAGTATGTCTCCTGCCCAACCAGGCGAAAAAAGGCATTGGACCTGTGCTATGGATCCATAGAGAGGGCCTATAAATCACTTCCCCTTCCTCCTTTAGGATCCTCAGATCACAGCTGTGTACATTTGCTGCCCACATATAAAACTGCTCTCAGAAGAGGCAAGGCGAAGACCAGAGACATAGACGTGTGGACAGAGGATTCAGTGCACTGCCTCCAGGAATGCTTTAACTGTACGGACTGGGAGGTGTTCACACTGTCCTGCGGAGATGATTTGGACTCTTTGGTGGACATCACATGCTCATACATGGCTTTCTGTAGAGACATGATCATTCCACGTAAACGTGTCAAAATATATCCCAACAGCAAGCCATGGGTTACAAAATCAGTTAAATCCTGCTTACAGAGGAAAGCACTTGCCTTTAAACAGGGGGTTGTTTCTGAGCTACAGGTTGCCACCAAAGAGCTGAAGTCCGAAATTTTAAGAGCAAAACAGAATTATAAATCAGAGTTGGAAAGCAAAATGGCAACAAAGAAACTTGGTTCAGCCTGGGCCAGTATGAGATGAGATGAGATTCAACTTTATTGTCATTACACATGTATGAATACAAGGTAACGAAACGTGACTTGGCATTGAAAACTATTGCAGGCCTACAGAGCACAGAGCGCAGTAATTGTGTGTTTTTAGATGGTTTTAATTCAGACACAGAGCTGGCTAATGCTCTTAATTGTTTTTATGGTCGTTTTGATTCCTTTGATTTTAGCACAGAAACCCAAGATTTGAAACAGAAACTCAAAGACAATCAGCACTTTAATATTGATGTGCAGGATATTAAAAGGGCGTTCTGTGCTGTAAAAGTGAACAAAAGTCAGGGCCCTGATAATATATGTGGGCGATTGATAAAGTCCTGTGCACATGAATTGAGTCCTGTATTTCACTACATTTTCAATAAGTCCTTACAGACACAACATGTGCCTAAGATCTGGAAAGATGCCGTGGTTGTCCCCGTTCCAAAATCCAGCTGTCCTAAAACGGTAAACGACTTTAAACCAGTTGCTTTGACTTCAATTTTAATGAAAATTTTTGAAAAACTGGTCAGATTTGAGGTTCTGCCACCATCAGTGTGTGAATGTGTGTGTGAATGGGTGGATTGCAGGATCTGTAAAGCGCTTTGGTCATCAAGAGATGAGAATAAAAGCACTATATAAGTGAATGCCATTTACCATTTACCATTTCTAAAGCAGACTGAGCAGGCATTGGATCCTCTGCAGTTTGCCTATAGGCCTCACAGAGGAGTGGAGGATGCCACTGTCACTCTGTTTAACATGCTTTTTAAACATCTGGATTTTAATGGGACACACGCCAGGCTTTTATTTGTGGACTTTTCTTTCGCCTTTAATACAATCCAACCTCATATTTTAGTTGAAAGGCTCCTGCAACAATTTGATTTGAGCAATAATCTGGTGGGTTGGATTCTGGATTTTTTAACCAACAGGACACAGAGAGTAAGGGTCAATGGTACATTGTCTGACCAAAAGTGCTCTTCTACTGGCTCTCCGCAGGGGTGTGTGTTGTCACCACTACTCTTCATCCTGTACACAAACATGTGTCGGAGCAGACATGACAACAGACACATTATAAAGTATGCTGATGATTCAGTTGTTGTCAGTCTCCTCCAGGACGGTGAGAGTGGCCACGGGCCAGTAGTTGATGATTTTGTTCACTGGTGTGAGGATTCCTACCTGCAGCTGAATACGACAAAAACTAAAGACATGATTATTGACTTTAGGAGGAAAACTCCCAGGCACGAAGTCACTGTACTAAAAGGCCAGACCACTGAATGTTTACAATTCTACAAATATCTTGGGACGATTATTGATAGTAATTTAAACTTTGAAGAGAACTGTGAAAGGGTGTACAAAAAGGGTCAGCAACATTTGCATTGTTTAAGGAAACTTGCATGCTTCCAAATTGACCAAACCATAATGGTAATGTTTTATCGGGCTTTTATTGAATCTGTTTTATCCTTTTCTTTAGTGTCATGGTTTGGTCAGATAAAACTGAAACAGAGGAAATCCTTGGATCAGGTAGTTAGATGGTCCAGTCGTTTGCTTGGTGAGTCACAGCTGAGCCTGATATCCCTGTACACCAGACAGGTACAGAGGATTGCTACCTCCATTTTAAATGCTCCCACCCTTTGCACTGCCACTTTCAGCTTCTTCCCTCCAGACGGAGGTTTGCTGTCCCAAAAAGTAAAACCCAGCGCTACAAAAACAGCTTTGTTCCTGCTGCTGTCAAAGAGTTGAACAAGATGTAACAATATACTGCACATAATTTAATTACCTATTTATTAATTTTATTTTATATTTACTTATTTTTGTAGGTTTTTTATTTGGGTTCTAAATCTTTTATTGGGTTTTAGACTTTTGAGTTTTTAACCTCTTTGACTAGTCATTAACTTTTCAATATGACCCTTCTCTCTTATCTCTCTGTTTTTTCTCTCATCTCTTTGTCTTATGTCCTGATTGATGGAGCCTTGAGTATTTTATCATGTTTATAGTCAGCTTCATGTGTGCCTGGGTTTGTGTTTATGTTGAATGTAATTGTGGTTTGTAAATATGAATGTCACCTGACTGCAAAACAAATCTACCTACGGGTACAAATAAAGTAACCTGAACCTGAACACCCAAACACACCACACTGGCTGAGGTCATTAATTCGACCTGCACTCTCAGCAATGGTTTCCCCAAACAATAACACACAAGCACTAAGTAATATTAAACAACACTGCTAACTATTACCACATCGTAAATAAAGAACATAAAACAGAACACCAGAATCTGCACAAAATCCCTTAACAACATTTCCCACAATCCTCCAGTCCCGGCCTCATTAGAACACCCCCTCCCCATTCGACTAATCATGTTCCAGAGGGTGCCCAGGATGCCACATTGCCCCCACCTAAGAGGATTAGCTGTCCCCAGCAATCTGTGCATCAATCACAAAGTCCCATAGATGCTGGGGGAGATGGTGTTGGCTCCTAACTCTGTCCGGTGGGCTCCCACCAGCCGAGGGTGGTGGTGATGATGGTGTCTGTGGCTCCTCCTCCTCAGACGGCCCCATAGCTGAAGCTCGTGGCTGGTAGGGTGCCAAGCGGTCCTGATGAAGCACCACCACCCGGTTCCTTTGACACAGTCACACTCTGTAGACCACATCAGATAGTTTCTCCAAAACAACACAGGGTCCCATCCAGTGGCTGGTGAGCTTTGGCCCTTCTTCCTCACCGGGTTGTAGACCCACACCTTGGTGCCTGGAGCAAAGTCATCTCCCCATTACCGGGTGTCATAGGCCTGCTTTGCTGCACCCCCGCCTCAGTCAGCGACTTTCTGGCCAGTTCATGGGTCTCCTGCAGCTGCTCACAGAGATTGTAGTAATAGTTCATTCCCGGTTCCCCTCTCAGCTGAGGTTCAGGAGAGGGCCCAAATACCAAGTCCACTGGGGTGTACAGCTCATACCTAAACATCAGTGCCACAGGGGTACATTTCGTGGACTCCTGCACTGCGGTCCGGTAGGACCACAAGACCAGGGGAAGATGGTGCTCCCAGTCTTGCTGTCATTTGTCTGTCAGGTTGGCCAGCTGGGTGGACAGAGTCTTGTTTAACCACTAACCAGACTGTCGATTTGGGGGTGTAGGGAGTAGTTCTAGTTTTCTTGACCCCCAGGTGCCGGCACACCTCCTGGAAGACCTTGGACTCAAAATCCCACCCCTGGTTACCCTGGAGCTCCTCTGGGACCCCAAGGTGACAGAACATCTCCCCCAACAGCTTCTCTGCAGTGGTTGCTGCACTCTGGTCAGGGACCGCATATCAAGCAAGCAAGCAAAGTTTATTTGTATAGCACTTTTCACAGATATATATCACAAAGTGCTTCACAGCAAATTAAATTTACAAATACACAGAAATTAAAATCAATAGAAATAAGATAAAATATTCATATTAATAGGGATAAAAGAGAAAACAGTGAAGAAATAAAAGCCATTCAATGAGAGCTAAAAGCCTGTCTAAACAAATGACTTTTTAACTCCTTCTTAAAGGAGTCAACAGACTCAAGGCAGCGCAAGGGCAGGGGAAGTGTGTTCTAAAGCCGTGGTGCAGCGGCCTGGAAAGATCGATCTCCACGGGTTCTGAATTTGGTCTGAGGGACCACCAGGAGTCTCTGGTCTGAGGATCTTAGTGATCGCGTCATGGCATAAGGATGGAGTCAAGAGGGCTGAAATGTATGAAGGGGCTTGGCCATTAAGAGCTCTAAAAGTCAGAATTAAAATCTTGAAATGAAATCAAAAAGCAACTGGCAACCAATGAAAGGATGATAAAACTAGGAAAATGTGTTCCCTTTTCCGTGCTGCTGCATTTTGCACAGTCTGAAGGCGGGCAACAGCAGTTTTATTAAAACATAAAAAGGGCATTACAATAATCTAAGCGAGACGAGATAAAAGCATGAATGGTCATTTCCAGTTCAGGTGTTGAGACCATTGGTCTAAGTTTTGCTATATTCCTCAGATGAAAAAAAGCAATTTCTAACTAGTTGCCGACCATGGCAGTCCAATGACATAGCATTGTCAAAAACAACACCCAGGTTACGCAGGCTGGGCTGGACAGAAGAGCCAAGGTGACCTAAGTGTTGCTTTATCAGAGGAATTTTGCTGTCTGGAGCGATGATCAGTGTTTCTGTCTTGTTAAGATTTAATTGTAAGAAGTTATTGTTTAACCATTTGTTAATGGCAGACAGGCAAGAGATTAAGTTTGATACAATGTTCAGCTCATTTTCTTTAAAAGAGCAGTAAAGCTGAATGTTGTCTGCATAAAAATGGTAAGAAACACCCTTAAACTGACTAATGATCTGGCCAAGTGGGGTTAAATACAATTAAAACAGAGTAGGGCCCAGAATTGAGCCTTGAGGAACCCCACAGGAAAGTTATTTAACCTCTGACATCTTCTCATTAAACAAAACACAAAACCCTCTGTCAGTTAGATGAGAACCATTTCAGAACTAATCCTGAAATACCAAACGTGTCCTTCATCCTATGTATCAATATATTGTGGTCCAACATGTCAAAAGCAGCGGTGAGATCCAACAACACCAGGACTGAGTACTGACCAGAATCCACTGCCATCATGATGTCACTGGAGACCTTAATTAGCGCTGTCTTGGTGGAGTGCATTTTGCAGAAACCAGACTGGAAGGTGTCTAAGATTTTATTTCTCTCTATGAATGTAGTTAATTGCTCGGCTACTACTTTCTCAAGCATTTTGGATAAGAAGGGAACCTTTGAAATTGGCCTGTAATTGTTCAGTTCTGTAGGGTCTAAGTTCTGTTTGTCTAATTTGGGTTTGATCACTGCTTGTTTAAAAGAACTGGGAACCGTGCCTGATAAAAGTGACCAATTAATGATTTTGACAATTAACCTCTTGCACTCCGGTGTACCGTGGACGGGCACGTCTCTGCGTCCTAGAGTGCACGAGGGCGCTGGGTCCAAGAGCGCACTGAAAAAAAAAGCTGCATTTCCGTTCTTCCACTACAGACACAGCCGCGAACAGATCAGATATGATTGACCTCTCATTCGACTAATAAGAGCCTTGAATTGGGTTTCTGAAACCTTGAAGAACCAATGACTGAAAATCTAGCAAGAAGGACCCGCCTACCAACGCTGCGAATGCAGCGAGCCAATTGAAGCACAGAAGTTCGAAAGCTGTTTTGTGTAAGGCTGGGTGGAGAGACTGACTGCTGCAGCAGATGAAAAAAGGACCTGCAGGAAGAACCGCCATAGACCCAGCAGCACGGAGACCACCCACAAGTGCGACCTGTGTGACAGGGACTGCCATTCGCGCATCGGCCTGTTCAGCCACAGGCGGTGCTTTTTTTTTTTTTTATTCCAGCAGAATAGACGTTTAGGATTCTCTTCCATGGTCATCATAGACCGACGGAGGCCGACGACGAAGGCTGGGTGACACACACGCATTCGCCAGTCTTTTTGAATTACTACTGTTATTTGTTTTGAAAAATCGTTAGCCAAAACCGCAATCATGGAAACGCAAAACCGCAATAATGGAATTATATTTTGACCGGGTCGCGAGACCAGAACCACGAGTCCGTAACAAGCGGACCAGCGTCGTGTTCGTCTGACAATGAGGAAGAGAAGTTCGCCAGCTACGCTGCTGCTGTGAACAGGTAAGTGTTATAAGCTAAATTATTCTTTATCCCTGAAAATTGTAATCAAAAATGACTTTTGACCGATCGTTCTGTACAACTATATACAACAATACAACTGTGCGGCGCACAAAGTCTGGGGGGAGTTGTTATCTTCTACATTACAAATATTTTAGAATAATTTTTAGTGCACTGTAGGTTATTTTTTCTTGTAAAAAAAAAGCCACACATTTTTACGTGGCATGCTTCTTTGTGTGTGGGGGCTTGTTTGTTCATTCATTCATGAATGAATGAATAAACAACCCCCCCCCACACACACACACAGCCCTGAGTGTCAGCTTTCATTAGAGCCCAAGATGAAGCTTCTATATTGAATCATTCAAAAGTTATAGACGTTTTTCCAAACTGTGTCATTTTGCACAATTTGGCACAGTTCAAAAACGTCTGGGAACTACCTGAGAACAAAGCTGTGTAATATATTCATTTTTTGTGGTGTTGTTACAAAATTTTGACCTCAGCTGGATAACCCTTGGTTCTACATTTCTGTTGCATTTTCCAGCCCGGATCTGAAGCTGTGTGTTATTTGCAAGCATTTGTATCCAAAAAAACACCCAGGCGAAATTTATTTTCTTCAAGTTCAGTATGTTTAGATGACTGTTACTCAGTGGCCGGAGCACTTAGAGAGATTATGACTGTTTTGCCAAAAAATTCAAAGTGTTTTCTTTTAAATGAGACCAACCCCATGAAGATGCTGTAAAGGGTTGAAGAACAGCTTTTGATTTACTTTGGGCATGTTATTTTTTGGCGTTTTTAGGGAAATTGACCGGAGTGCAAGGGGTTAAAGGCCCGATAGAGTCAAATATTTTGAAAAGCAGTGACGTTGAGAGGATATCTAAAGGGCTTGAAGAGGGCTTCATAGAGGCCAGAAAACTGTTTACATCCAGTAGCATGACTGGAGTAAATAAGGACCATGTGTTAGAAGGGGCCTGATGCAGGTCAAGGGCCTCAGCTAGATGGTGTAGTGCTTGCTCTAATATCATTCACCTTATTCACCAAAAAATTTGCAAAGTCACCACATTCAATTCAATTCAATTCAATTCAACTTTATTTATATAGCGCCATTTCACAACAACAGTCATCAAATAGCACTATCAACTGTAGGGGGGACCCCCACAGTTGCAGAAAGACCCCAGCAATCAGGCGATCCCCTGTGAGCAAGCACTTGGCGACGGTGGAGAGGAAAAACTCCCTTTTAACAGGAAGAAACCTCCAGCAGAACCAGGCTCAGGGAGGGGCAGTCATCTGCTGCGACTGGCTGGGGGGTGAGGGGATAGAGAAGAAGAAAAGAACAGACATGTAGAGAGCAAACAGCACGATGGGGACTCAATCTATGGGAGAGAACAAACAAATGTTAATGACCAGCAAAAAAAAAATATTTCATAGAGAGTGAGGAAAGGAGTGAGGCCCAGTGCATTACTGGAGGTCCCCCGGCTGACTAAACCTATTAGCAGCATAACTAAGGGAGGGTTCAGAAACACATGATCCCTCCCTAATTGTAGGCTATATCAAAAAGGTAGGTTTTAGCCCTATTCTTAAAAACAGAGATCGAGTCTGACTCCCGAATCCAGATTGGCAGCTGATTCCACAGGAGAGGAGCTTGATAACTGAAGGCTCTGCCTCCCATTGTACTTTTGGAGATTCTAGGTATTACAAGTAATCCTGCATTTTGAGAGCGTAGTGCTCTGTTAGGATAATACGGTAGTATCAGATCTTTTAAATAAAAAGGAGCCTGATTGTTTAGAGCTTTGTAAGTGAGAAGAAGGATTTTAAACTTAATTCTAAACTCTATGGGAAGCCAATGAAGGGAGGCCAGAACCGGAGAGATATGATCTCTCTTTCTAGTACCTGTTAAAACTCTTGCTGCAGCATTTTGGATCAGCTGAAGACTTTTTAAAGATGTTTTAGGACAGCCTGATAATAAAGAATTACAATAATCTAATCTCGAGCTAACAAAAGCGTGGATCAGCTTCTCAGCATCACTCTGAGACAAGATGCTCCTAATCTTGGCAATATTACGCAAATGATAGAAGGCAGTCTTAGAAACAAATTTAATATGTGAATTGAAGGACAAATCCTGATCAAAAATAACTCCAAGGTTCCTCACAGAGCTATTAAGAGAAAGAGTAACTGCGTCCAAACTGAAAGTTTGATTTGGAAAGGAATTTCTAAGGTTTTTTGGACCAACAAGAATGACTTCAGTCTTATCTGAATTTAATAGCAGGAAATTACAAGTCATCCAAGCTTTGATTTCCTTAAGACAGGCTTCTAACTTGGCTAATTGATTAGTATCATCTGGCTTCATTGACAGGTATAATTGTGTGTCATCTGCATAACAATGAAAATGTATACAGTGCTTTCTAATAATGTTGCCTAACGGAAGCATATATAAACTAAAAAGAGTAGGGCCTAGCACAGATCCCTGTGGAACTCCATGACTAAGCTTTGAGCTGAAAGAAAACTCATCATTTACATGAACAAACTGGAACCTATCAGATAAATAAGATCTAAACCACTGCAACGAAGTTCCATTAAGTCCAACATAGTGTTCTAATCTATCAAGTAGAATATTATGATCAATAGTATCAAAAGCTGCACTAAGATCTAAAAGGACAAGTACAGAAACTAGTCCATTATCAGATGCAATGAGGAGGTCATTAGTGACCTTCGCTAAGGCTGTTTCAGTACTATGATGGATTCTAAACCCAGATTGAAACTCTTCAAGTAAACCATTTCCCTGCAGGTGGTCAAATAATTGCGTAGCAACAACTCTTTCTAAGATTTTTGAAATGAAAGGGAGATTAGAGATTGGTCTATAGTTAGCTAAAGCTCCTGGATCTAGCGTTGGCTTTTTGAGTAAGGGTTTAATTACAGCCGTTTTAAAAGCCTGCGGTACATGGCCTAAAGTTAATGAAGAATTGATTATATGAAGAATAAAGCTACCAATAAGTGGGAAGACTTCTTTAAATAACCTGGTAGGAATAGGATCTAAAAGACAAGTTGAAGGTTTGGATGAGGAAGCTACTTTGTCTAACTCACAAAGGTCGATTGGAGTAAACTCATCAAGACAGACATCAATAGAAGGAGTTGTAGTAGTTACAGTATTTAAGTTAACTGTGGGAAGAATCTGATTGATTTTATCTCTGATGGATGAAATTTTATTATTGAAAAAGTTCATAAAGTCCTGACTAGTAAGCTCTAAGGGGATGCTAGGATTGACAGAGTCCTGACTCTTTGTCAACCTGGCTACAGTACTGAAAAGAAACCTGGGATTATTCTTGTTCTCTTCTATTAATGCAGAGTAATAACTCGTTCTAGCTTTTCTAAGAGATTTTTTATAAATTAAAAGATGATTTCTCCAAGCTAAATAGATTTCATCTAAATTAGTAGAGCGCCATTTTCTTTCTAATTGACGAGTCTTCTGTTTTAAGCTACGAGTTTCTGTGTTGAACCAAGGAGTTAAAAATCTCTGATTAGACTTTTTCTTTTTTAAGGGGGCCACCAAGTCTAGAGCCTGATGCAGAGAAGCTGAAACACTATCCACCATGTTATCAATTACAGAAGGAGCAAGCTGTCTATAGCTTATTTCCGTTGTGTTGACACATGGCATAGAGGAAACAATCTGCATAAATTTGGAAACAGCATCATCTGAGAGGCATCTACTGTGATAATATTTTTCTTTAGGAGCCAAATAGTCAGAAATAGTAAAATCAAAGGTTAACAGACAATGGTCTGACAGTACAGGGTTATGAGGAGACACTACAAGATTTTCTATTTCTATGCCATATGTCAGAACAAGGTCCAATGTATGGTGGAGGTAATGAGTAGAATTTCCTACTTTCTGAGAAAACCCAATCGAGTCTAATATTGAATTAAAAGCCACATTAAGGCAGTCACTATCTACATCCACATGTATATTAAAGTCCCCTACTATAATTATTCTATCAGATTTCAGCACTAAATCAGCTAAGAAATCAGCAAATTCGGATAAAAATTCTGAATAGGTTGATGGGGGACGATAAACTATGGCAAATAAAATTGGGTTTAACCTGAAATTGCTAAAGTGCCCAATACTGAGGACCAGGCCCTCAAAGGAATTATAACATGTTTTTTGCTTGCTCTAATGCATTCAGCATTAGAATAAGCTGGAACCATGGATAAATCAGGTGAGACAATGGAGTTAGATTAGATTAGATTAGATTAGATTCAACTTTATTGTCATTACACATGTATGAATACAAGGTAATGAAACACAGTTTAGCATCCAATTAGAAGTGCAAAGGACAGCAGTGCAGTATATACGGTAATTAACAGTATGTGCAATTTAAGCAAATATATGCAAATATATGCAGCAGTTAATGGTGTCAGACAAAAAACTTGGGATTTCCCTTGTTTAAGGATATAAGCTGAGCAAAGTAGTTTGTTCTCACATCCTTCATCATATCATTTAATGAGGTTATGAGGTCTTTGAGGTGGAGTCTGTGCAACTCAAGCTTGATGGCCTTCCACAAACGTTCCACCTTCCAACAACTTCTCCTAAGAATACAGATCTCTTCATTTAACCAAGGGCATGGTTTCTTAGGAGAAGTATAGCTATATTTAATAGGAGCCACTTTATCAAGTATCAATTGGCACTGTTGGTTAAAGCAATCCACCATAGAATTTACATGCTCACATCCAGCAACAAGGTGAGTATCAAAAGCCGAAACAAATCCTTCCACAGCCTGCTGGTTAATATTGTGCCTCTGTCTTAATGTTTTACATTCATGCTGTTCCACATTAACTGACAGCTCAAATAAAACACAGCAATGGTCACTGACACAAACATCCTCCACTTTAACATTGTCCAAACTCAGTCCCAATGAAAAGACAAGGTCCAAGGACCGCCCCTTATTATGTGTAGAGCAGGAGACATGCTGTCTGAAATTGTGAGACTCTGTCATAGTTAAAAAGTCTGCAGCAACATTAGAAGACTTGTCATCTACATGTATATTAAAATCACCTAAAATTAAAACTCTTTCTAGTTTAATAATGGAAGATAAAAAGTCTGAGAATTCCGATAAAAACATACCAGCTGGGCCAGGCGGGCCATAGATTAAAACACAATAAAAAGGAGCTGAGGCACTTATCTTTGATATCTGAAGTTCAAATGAAGAGAAATGCTCAGAGTTCACAGACCGGCATTTGAAGCGGTTGTGGAAAATGACAGCCAGGCCACCTCCTCATCCACTCAGGCGAGGGATCGCAATGAAGGTGCAGTCTGTAGGGCAGATCTCCTTCAGGTGAACAAATTCATCCCGTTGTTGCCATGTTTCAGTCAGAAACAGAAAATCCAGCTTTTCTTTCCCATTCAAATCATTCAGGAAAAATGATTTGTTTGAGATGGAGTGAGTGGTCAGCAGTGCCATCTTAATCTGTAACGGCAGCGCAGTGTCACGCCCAGCTGATTGAATGTTGACAGCTGTCAAACAGCAGTATCGTGGAGAAGAAATTCTCTGAGAGCGAAGGCGATGGTAGGACAGGTCATACCGGAGTGGCGGCGTGGGATTGAAGTCCTCTTCAGGCGTTTTCACATGGATGGGACACAAACAACTCGTGTATCCCTCTCGGTTTAGACGGCTGGTGCGCCTCAGCCTCACCTGGACGCTGGCTTGGGATCCACACCTCCGTGGCCTTCTATGCAGTGGAGGCAGCAGCAGTAGATTTCCAAGTGACAGGTCAGCACAAACAAATGGTGGAGCAAAGAAGCCACTTTGTGGAGTAGTCCATGGCCACTAAGACATAGCGGTTCCCCTGGTCAGTGACAGGGAACGGGCCCAGGATGTCTACACCCACTCTTACCATTGGGGCCCCCACCTGGTACTGCTGCAGAGGGGCACTTGATTGCTGGAGGGGTCCTTCTGTGCGGTGCAGGAGTCACAGCAGTGGACAAACATTTCCACATCTCGGCGACATCCTGGCCAGTAGAGCCACCCTCGAAGATGATGCAGGGTCTTGGTTATGCCAAAGTGCCCAGCCCCTACAGAGCCATGGACCAGTTTGAGGACCTGGTCCCACAGCTGATGAGGAACTAGGAGCTGCAGAATGTCTCGTTGCACTCTTGGCGACTTCCACCAACAGTGCAGGATACCATTCCAGCTGACAATGCTGGACCATTGAGAGTACAGTGCCTTGGACTTGGTCTAGAACAGAGACTGCTGGCCACTTGGGCTGCTGGCCAGCCACCACCCAGGTGTGGCCCCTGGGGAGAACTGCATCCTGTCACTGGGCTTGCTAAATCTGCTGGGAGTCAAGGGTCTCCCAGTCACTGTCAGGTGCTACAGCATCTCACAGTTCAGCAACTTTTGGGTCTGGCAGGCAACGGTCCTCCTGTCTCCTGCAGTATCAGCACCTCTCCACTTTGCACGGCCATCGAGAAAGGGCGTTGGCGTTGCAGCGCAGTGGTCCTGGTCGATGCTGGATCTCAAACTGGTAGTCCAGGAGGGCCTCCACCCACCTGGCTAGCTGCCCGTCCGGCTCCTTAAAGCTCAGCAGTCAATTGAGTGAAGTGTGGTCAGTCCGCAGGATAAACTTCTGTATATACAGGTAAGGATGGAAATGTTGCAGGCCCTGGACAACAGCCAACAACTCCCGGCAGGTTACACAGTAGTTCCTCTCGGGTTTGCTGAGGGACTGGCTGAAGTAGGCAATTGCCTGCTCGCCATGTTCCCCCTCCTGGGAGAGCACAGCACCCAGACTCACATTGCTGGTGTCTACAATGAAGGCCTTCCCCGGGTCTGGATATGTCAGTATGGGGGCCTCCGACAGGCCAAAACGGAGGTGGGAGACGGCCGCAGCGCAATCATCAGTCCACTGGAAGGCCTTGCTCTTCTGGGTCAGCTGATGAAGGGGGCTAGCTATGGTGGCAAAGTCCCTGATGAACCTCCTGTAGTAGGAGGCAAGGCCCAGGAAACTGCGGAGCTCTGACACATCACAAGGGGTTGGCCACTCCCAAACTGTCCTCACCTTATCCGAGTCGGTGGACACCCCGTCAGCGCTGATCACATGACCCAAGAATGACACCGTCCGACAAAAGAGGTGGCACTTCTTTGGGTTGAGGTGTAGCCCCACCCCATGGATGGCCCGGAAGACATCCCGCATTCCTGGAGTGCCCCTGAAAGTCTGCAGCATGGGCCAGGAGATCATCCAGGTACACCACACAGCGGTCGTGGGGGATATTGGCAAGGACCCCCTCCATGAGGTGCTCAAAAGTTGCAGGCACATTACACAGTCAAAATGGCATCACCCTGAACTGCGACAACACCTCCCTGATTGAGAATGCTGTCTTGGGGCGGGCCTCTGGTGACAGCTCCCCCTGCCAGTACCCACTGCAGAGGTCCAGGTAGCTGAACAAGGACAAGCCAGTATGCCATTGGGGTGGAGGATGCAGTGATTTTCTTATTACATTGTTTCCTGTCCCACCTAGAGAAACCTGGGAGCACTGTGAGGATCATGTTCTTTGATTTCTCCAGTGCTTTGAACACCATCCAACCAGTGATCTTGAGGGACAAGCTCCTGTGTGCAGGGGAGGGCCAGCACCTGTCATTGTGGATCCTGGACTACCTTACAAACTGACCACAGTTTGTGAGAACCCAGGACTGTGTGTCTGATACCATCATCTGCAATACGGGGGCCCCCCAGGGAACAGTTCTGGCTCCCTTCCTGTTCACCCTCTACACCACTGACTTTTCACACAACACACCACACTGCCATCTACAGAAGTTCTCTGACAACTTAGCGATCGTCGGCCTCATCTCTGATGGGGATGATACAGAGTACAGAGTATTTATCCAGGACTTCATAGACTGGTGCCTACGGAACTGCCTCCAGATAAATGCAAAGAAAGCCAAGGAACTGGTGGTAGACTGCCATAGGCGAGGACAACCCCCCCCCCCCCCCACAGTACCGGTAAACATCCAGGGAACAGATATTGAGATGGTGACATCTTACAAGTACCTGGGTGTTCACCTGAACAATAAACTGGACTGGTCACACTACACCAACGTGCTCTACAAGAAGGGACAGTGCAGGCTGCTCCTCCTGAGGAGAGTCAGATCTTTTGGAGTGCAAGGGGCACTGGCACTGGTCTACTGGGGCAGTGGCATCACGGCAGCTGACAGGAAGAGACTGAAAAGGCTGATCAAAAAAGCTAGCTCTGTTTTGGGGCGATGCCTCGATCCAGTGGAGGAGATAGGAGAGAAGAGGATGGTGGCTAAGCCGTCATCTCTGCTGGAGTCTGAGTCCCACCCCATGCAGGACATGCTGAATGTACTGAGGAGCTCATTTAGTGGTAGGCTGTGCCATCCTAGGTGCACGACAGAGAGGTTCTTCCTACCTGTGGCTATCAGACTTTATAACCTTACCAGGGCTGCTCGTAGAGGTTAAATGTACTAAATATAACAACTTTGCACAATACAGATTGTTCCCTCCAATACACAACTAGGACAATAACAGTCGTTATTGAGGGTGGCAACAACACCATTGATTCAAATGCGAAATATTCTGTCTGGGTACATATTCATAATCTGCAGGGTAAATTTGTTATGACTGCCCTTTTGGAGCAGGAAATGAGGCACCAATTGCTTGCAGTGAATTTGGTAATTTAATGAAAAATAATAACTAATACAAACACTTGCCATGAGGAGTGGTTTTACAAAAAGCTGTGAATGAGACCCCACCGGGGTAATAGCAAGAACATATCAGCAACGAGAGTCAAAACAGGCAACTTACATAAAAATGGCGAGGACGAATCCTTAAGTTGCAGAAAGGCTGGAATAGGGTTGGGGATTCCAGCCCACACTAGGTGAGGTCGCAGCGAGGAAGAAGCCTCGCCAGCAAACTTAAATAGTAATACAAACTAATGAACAAACAGATGTGGAGTGAAAGCAATCAACTAAACACAAACAGCTGTGACAGGCCACGAACAGACTTGACAGGTGGGAGTCCTGTCACAGCGTTGTCACAATAAAAGCACAAACCATAAAGACAGATAGACAGGACTAAACACATACACAGAAAAATAATAATAATCAAAGACCCAAGCACAGTACAAACCCATGCTCGGCGTCATGACAGTGCCCCCTCCCTTAAGGAGAACAAACAGTGCCCCCCAAACAGAAACAACTACAAAAACCAACCCCGGGAGGGTGGTGGGGGGATCCAGGCCTGGAGGGAAAGACACAAAAAACAAAACAACCCGAAAACCCATAACCACAAACAAACAAACAAACAGAATACTAACAAAACTGAATCATACATGATGAACAAAGAGACAGTTCAGGTGGTTTACCGGCATCCTGACTCCACCCGACCATCAGCGAGAAAAGGTTGGGCGGTCTACCAGGTCTCCAGAGAACCCAACCAGAAATAAAGAGTTCAGGGGGCCAACTAAAATCCCAGGACCGCCAGACAGCCAGATGGAATGAGTCGGGTGGCCTGCCGGAGAACAGGGGCCACCCAACCTGGCAGCTCAGTCCCTCAGGCGGTCGGCCAGGGTCCTTGATCCACCAGGACCGGAGGGGTGAACCTGGAGGCGGCTTTCCCACCGGGAGGCTCAGTGGTAGGAAGCCGGACCAGAGGAGTGGAACCCCAATGGCGTCTGGTGGTGAAGAAAAGAGGGGAACCACGATGGCGTCTAGCAGTGGAGGATCTGCAGCACCCGCAACAACCTCAGACTGGAGCTTAGTAGGATCCGCGGTGACCCCAGGCTGGAGCTCAGAAGCACCCACAGTGGCCCCAGGCTGGAGCTCAGTAGCACCCGCGGTGGACACCAGCTGAGCCAACATAGCACCCACGGTGGCTCCAGGCTGGAGCTTAGCAGCACCCTTGGTGAACCCCAGCTGGGCCAGCACTGCACCCTTGGTGGACCATGGCTGGGCCAACGCTGCACCCTTGATGAAACCTGGGCTGGAGCGTAGAGGCCATGACGGGCCCATGCAGGAGCGCAGCACCCACATCAGACTGACACTGGGGTGCAGCATCCACGAAGGTCCCTGACCTGGACGCAGCACCCATGGAAACTCAACCCGAGGAGGGACCCACACGACGGCCTTGGGCAGGGGGGAAGCTGCACCCTGGATGACCTCCAGAGGCAATCCCGGACCCTTGGAGACATCAGGCACAGCTGGATCATCTCCGGTAACCCTGGAAGAAGGCTCAGAGACAGCAGAGCGACAAAAGGGGTCAGGGTCACCGGCAGCGGTGGAGCCCGGTGAGACGAGTTCTGATGCAGCAGGCAGCTGCACCCAGCTCTCCTCCCCAAGAGACAGGCAAGATTGCTCTAAAACAGAAAATATAAAGACAATATCTCGAGCTCCGCCGCCATCCAGGACTCCGACGGTCCAGATAGAGATGGCAATTTGGGCTCGGTCCTCAGGAGGTCCATCTCGGGTTCCCACTCCGCTACAGTGGCCTCTGCAGCCGGCATGATGATCTTAGCAGCCCTTTGAACCCCCTGGTGATATAACCCACACCGATGGCTTATTCGGCATGGTGGCAGGAGATCCTCTCCTTGCTGGGACTGAACTCTGCTCAGGTGATGCCCGGGGACACTTTGTCGTCGGCTCAGGCTCAGAGTTGCCAACAGCCCTCCTTCTCTGTCCGTGCTGTGGCTGCGCGGCTGGAACCAGGCTGTCCAGGCCCACAGGCTCCTCCTCCGTCCAGCGGCTTGATCCTAAACCCGGTGGACACTTGGGGGGTATAGGAGGAGACACAGAGGTAGCAAGTAATTTTCTTGTGACTGCAGCAGGTGATGAGGACTCAGTGGACTGCACTAACTGAGCCTCACCCCCGGGAATCAGACAAGGTAATTCATCGGAATGTGATATAGAATGAAAAAATATTTGCCTGTTTTCCCAGGGTGTGGTGGTTCCTGCTGCAGCAAACTCAGTTTTCTCTCTTTCCGTGGCTGTGGAGGTCATGGGCCCCACTGAAGGACAAGGAAGAGCCGCTCCTGCAGGCACAGTAATGGGCAAATCCGGAGAAGAAATAGCGGCACTCTCAGCAGTGAAGGAAGGCATTGTGGAGGAGGGGATAACAGTTGCAATGACCCGGGAACAGAAAGCTGGCGAAACTGCCAACGAGGAAAGCCCCAAGGCTTCAGCTGCTGTTCTATCTCTCTGACGTTGCGAGGAAAAAGTTGCTGGCTGGGAGACGGAGGAATTCTTCTGGCCATCCGTGGTTGGATAGTAGCGGGAGCTTTGCGGCTCTTTCATCCAGTTATCCTCTTCCATCCACTTAGGTACAGCTGAGTCATGGAAAGGAGTAGAGTTCTGCGCCGAGAGGCGCCGTCTGTTAGCCGGTGAGGCGGGAGCTGGAGCCTGAGCAGGAGCGTGGCGAGGAGTCGCTTGAGCCGGGCCCCGGGAGTGCCTCCCTGGTGGCGCCGAACTAGGCTTCCTGGTAACATTCTTTCCCAACTCATGGTTCCTCTGTCGAAGCGCCGACAACTGGGATATCCTCTCCCTACGCTAGGCATACTCCGACAGGCGAGGATGACGCAGCACCGCCGCCTCCGCAAAGTCCAGATAACCAAAAAGCGTCTTTTGGAGTGGAACCATGACGAGCAAGGGCTAGAAGTTCATCAGTCTCCATAAGAACCTGGCAGAGCTCAAACGCCAGACTCATAGGATACCACCTGCCAAATGATGCCATAACTCCAAAAAAATGCATGCACCCAAAGGGAAGAAATAGGGCCAAGAAACAAAACACAAACTCACTACAGCTGGCACCAACAGGCTGTGATCTACTGTTATGACTGCCCTTTTGGAGCAGGAAATGAGGCACCAATTGCTTGCAGTGAATTTGGTAATTTAATGAAAAATAATAACTAATACAAACACTTCCCACGAGGGGCGGATTTACAAAAAGCTATGAATGAGACCCCACCGGGGTGATAGCGAGAACATATCAGCAACGAGAGTCAAAACAGGCAACTTACATATAAATGGCGAGAACGAAACCTTAAGTAGCAGAAAGGCTGGAATCAGGGTTAGGGATTCCAGCCCACACTAGGCAAGGTCACAGCAAGGAAGAAGCCTTGCCAGCAAACTTAAATAGTGATACAAATTAATGAACAAACAGGTGTGGAGTGAAAGCAATCAACTAAACACAAACAGCTGTGACAGGCCGCAAACAGACTTGACAGGCAGAAGTCCTGTCACAGCGCTGTCACAATAAAAGCACAAACCATAAAGACAGATAAACAGGACTAAATACATACACAGAAAAAGAATAATAATCAAAGACCCAAGCACGGTACAAACCCGCACTCGGCATCATGACAAAATTAGCAAACCATAATGCATCTGTGAAAAAGAATTTCCCCTTGGAAACAATAAAGTCTAAAGTCTAAATGCTGTTTATTCCATCTAGCTGCAATGCTCCTGCACTGTGTATATAACAGTGTATATAGTATATTCATTTACTGCTTTGGCTAACCAGTTCTTATCTTATTACTATGGCTCTGAGTGCTGCTATTCCTTTGCTGCTGTAATCCTGGAATTTCCCCATTATGGGACTAATAAAGGCTTATCTTATTTTATCTTATCTTAGTCCGTGTCCATACCTCAGTACGCCTCTGTACCATACCATGGGTGGTGCACCGAAAAATCAGAATACAAATACATGTACTGTTACACCCCTAATATACAGTATATACTGTATATATACAGAGAAACAAATCATATCTCTTTTACCCACTTATGACCTAAACTTTAGATCCTAAGTGGGTAATCTAAACCATCCTTTAGATTCTAAAGGATGGTTTGTTCTTCAGTTTTCTTCTCCTTATGCCTGCATCCCACATGGCAAACAGAAACAGGAAATAATGCACCAATCATTAGAAAAAAAAAATACAGCCCAAAACAACCTAAAAAAATTAAATGAACACAAAATAAATATCAATTCCTGACACAAATCTTAAAAATCTAAGAAAATCAAATAAACACAGAAAGTAAATTAATTGACAATAAGTGTAATTCAACAAAATCAAGTACTTTGGTGCCAGACGGTGACAAACTATAAACATGGTGATAAGACCGAAACAAAGTTTGTAACTGCAGAAACACCTGCCAATGGGACAGGGAAAGGAAGAAAGGATGAAGGAGGGGGAGGAGGAGCAGTGCAGATTCAGGAAGGAGGCACTGTTGAATGTTACTGTGAAGTAAATTCAAACATACTGTAAACCATCATTCATATGAAGGAAAGACATCTTAGCCAAATCAAATGTGCAGACTGTGATCCACTGTGATGACCCCCGATAAGGGAGCTGCCGAAAGAAGATGTCATAGCTGGACCATTCATTTGAAGTTATGAAGTCACAGCTTCAGGAAGAAGATGGAGGACAAGCTGCAACAGAGCGACATCAGCGGGGTCTGGAGAAACCTCAAAACCATCTCGGGGCTCCAGAATACCTCCCCCCAGGCCACAGGGGGCAGGGAGTGGGCGAACAACCTGAATCTGTTTTTCAATAGATTTGACCAACCGCCCTCCCCCCTGACTGCACAACAACCACTGCTGCCTCTAAAGAAATCAAGTCCTGCTGCCCACTCCCCACTCCACCAACACCCCCCCACTCCCAACACACAGCCCCCCATCCTGACCCTGACCAGGACCCAGGTGAGGACGGAGCTGAGGAAGATCAAGGCGAGGAAGGCGCCGGGACCGGACGGCATCAGCGCAAAGCTCCTCAAGTCCTGTGCAGACCAGCTGTGTGGGATTGTGACGTATATCTTCAACATGAGCCTGAAACTGGGGAGGGTACCACAGCTGTGGAAAACATCTTGTGTGGTACCTGTACCAAAAACTTCCCACCCCAAAGACCTGAACAGCTACAGACCGGTGGCCTTGACGTCCCACTTGATGAAGACCCTGGAGAGACTGCTCCTTGCTCACCTCCGCCCCCTGGTGGAACCAGCGATGGATCCACTCCAGTTCGCCTACCAGCATGGCATTGGGGTGGAGGATGCGGTGATCTTCCTCCTTCACCGTTCTCTGTCCCACCTGGAGAAGCCCGGGAATATGGTGAGGATCATGTTCTTTGACTTCTCCAGTGCTTTCAACACCATCCAACCGATGATCCTGAAGGACAAGCTGCTGCGCGCAGGGGTGGACCAGCACCTGTCATCATGGATCCTGGACTACCTCACGAACCGGCCTCAGTTTGTGAGAACCCGGGACTGTGTGTCCGACACGATCATCAGTAGCACGGGGGCCCCCCAGGGAACGGTGCTGGCTCCCTTCCTGTTCACTCTTTATACTGCGGACTTCTCACACAACACAACACACTGCCATCTACAGAAGTTCTCTGATGACTCTGCGATCGTTGGCCTCATCTCCAATGGAGATGAAGCTGAGTACAGAGGGCTTATCCAGGACTTCGTGGACTGGTGCCATCGGAACTGCCTCCAGATCAACGCGAGGAAAACTAAGGAGCTGGTGGTGGACTGCCGCAGGCATGGGCAGCCCCTCACAGTACCAGTAAATATACAGGGAACAGACATCGAGATGGTGACATCCTATAAGTACCTGGGTATTCATCTGAACAATAAACTAGACTGGTCACACAATACTGATGCACTCTACAAGAAGGGACAGCGCAGGCTGTTCCTGCTGAGGAGACTCAGGTCTTTTGGTGTACAAGGGGCGCTGCTGAAGTCATTCTATGACACGGTGGTGGCATCAGCCATCACTTTTGGAGTGGTCTGCTGGGGCAGTGGCATTACTGCAGCCGATAGGAAGAGACTGAACAAACTGATTAAGAAAGCTAGCTCTGTCCTGGGGCAGCGCCTTGATCCGATGGAGGAGATAGGAGAGAGAAGGACGGTGGCTAAACTGTCATCTCTGCTGGAGTCCGAGTTCCACCCTATGCAGGACATACTGAATGCACTGAGGAGCTCATTTAGCAGCAGACTACATCATCCCAGGTGCACAACCGAGAGGTTTCGTAGGTCCTTCCTACCAACGGCTGTCAGACTGTACAACCTAAGCAGGGCTGCTCGCAGAGATAGCAAAAAGACGTAACAAACTAATAGTTTTTTGAATGCAAAAGATGCAATAGACTTACACAATGGTCCCCTCCGGCATACAACTAGGAACATACCGGTCGCTATGGAGGGTGAGAATATGTATGGGCACATAATCATACCATGTAGGATAACTAAGTAGACGGTTATGCTGTTTCATTCCATCTAGCAACAATGCTCTGCACTGTGTGTGTTTATATATTTACATATTTATTCCATCTAGCTACAATGCTCAGCACTGGGTGTGTTTATATATTTATATATCTACATATTATTCCATCTAGCTACATTGCTCCGCACTGTGTGTGTTTATATACTTGCATATTTATTCCACCTAGCTGCAATGCTCCGTACTGTGGGTGTTTATATATTTACATATTTATTCCATCTAGCTACAATGCTCTGCACTGTGTGTTCATATATTCATATATTTATTCCATCCAGCTACAATGCTCTGCACTGTGTGTCTGTGTGTGTGTGTATATATATATATTTTATAGTAATACGTACATATGTATATTAGCTGCTCTTGCTTGCTTGTTTTTTTCTTGCCTTCTGATTGTTGCTCTGAGTGTTGCTATCCCTGTGCTGTTGCAGTCCTGGAATTTCCCCGTTGTGGGACTAATAAAGGCTTATCTTATCTTATCTTATCTTATCTTATCTTATCTTATCTTATCTTAATATGTGAAGCTCATGTCAGGCAGTCCAAATGATACCCATTTTAGATATTTTTTGACAAAGGAAATCAAGTCAAAGAGCAAAATATAGGTGTTGTAAGGATCTCTGTGGGAACAGGTATGTGTGACTACCAGTCATACACATACTGAACTCTTATATCCACTTGAAAACAAATTCCTGTGCTGTTTTGTTGTTATTCCTGGTTCTCCTTTGATCAAAATTATCTGCTTTAATACAGTCTGAAATCCCATTGTTCCCAATATTAATTCTTTGTTGCTGTTTCTGCACACAGTTTGAAAAAAAAAAAATACTCCAGTGCAATCATCCCTAACACTGAATCCTGATGTTATGTGTTAGGGGAAAAAATCTGACAAAAGACATCAGGAGCAGTGGACCTCCTGCTGATGCGGCATCCATCCTCAGGTTAGACATACCAATGACTGCAGTCCGTTTGAGTAGAGATCTAGCAGGCTTGGGTCATTAGGCTGACTGCTGTGGCTGCGACACCAGATGGAGGTGGAGGTATGGCTGTAGGCTGTGCTGTGATCCAACATTTCTAAACATGTAATCCATTCTCTTCTGAGCCTCCCTCACCACACGAAGCCTCTCATGCAGCTCTGCTGATCTCTGCGTCGTGGCTTCAGTACACCTTAACATGTTCTGTCCGAATTCATCATCAAAAACATTAGTGCATATACGACGCCACATACTTTATGGTTTGAAGGTATGGTAGGATTATTTTTCTAAAGTATTGATCCTGCTTGGCTTCTGGCTGGCTATGATGTCTGTGTTGTGTCTGCAGCTTGAGTCAGTATATAGATTGTTTTGATGATGTGACTTCAACAACAAATAGATGTAATCAAAATGTCTTCAACTGGACCATGTAACATGAGAGATCTATGCGGTTTTACAGCAGTTTGGAGAAGTACAGCCTCAATAACAAGAATAACTTAGAACAGCACTCAATGATACTGGTTTGGCTATACAGGATTGCTTCAATATCAACTTGATGTTTTGAGTTATACCATAAGAACAGCACAACTATAAGGGATCTAATGATGAGACCTGTGATGTGCACAGACACTTCAGGGGGCAGGTGCTCAACCCAAAAAAGGGCACTTCCAAATACTGAAAAAAGTAGTTACATACAGTAGCACAAATTTAACTGTACTTACTTGGTATATCTATTTTATTTTAATACCTATCCTCATGGAGATATTTAATACCCCACAGATTTCTACAAAATGATCAACTCACATAGAGACTCTTCGTCATTAATTTATTTAGATGACAAAAGGTCAATGACAAAAATCTCCAGCTTCCATTGAAAAATAAATATTTGTTCAGAATTAATAAATGTTTGCAAAAATCTGAAAAAGGCTTTTCTTTCAATAAATAAAATATTTGAATAAATTATATATATATATATATACAGTATATACAGTATATACAGTATATATATATATACAAATAATATATTTGTTGAAGTTACAGAAAATGGACTCAAACATTCATCTTTTTTGTTCTATATATCATTACTAACACAGAACTGACATGACACGGTATATCACTCTATACATAATTCAAGAAATCTCTGTCTGTCTGTGTGTCTTCTTCTTTTAGATTTGATTGGCGGTTGGCAACCAGCTTACAGGTGCATTACCGCCACGCACTTCATTCAATATCATCACTATCTGGTCTTCTTCTTCTTCTTTTAGATTTAATTGGTGGTTGGCAACCAGCCTACAAGTGCATTACCGCCACACACTCTATATATAGATAGATAGATGTACTTTATTGATCCCAAACTGGGAAATTACATTATAATGTAATAATGTAATATTATATTACATTATACATGTCTGTCTGTGTGTCTCATTACTTTGTATCACTCTCATTCTATCTGGTCAGGAGCATAAGGAGTTCTTATAGGGGAGTTCTGAATGTCACGATCATAGGACTCGCTAAAAGATCATAGGACTTGCTATGACATCATCAAAGATCAAAGGCAGGCATCACAGATCAAAGGCAGGCATCACTGAATGAGTGGTATGACATCAAAGATCATAGGACTCGCTATGACACCATCAAAGATCAAAGGCAGGCATCACTGAACGAGTGGTAACGTCAAAGATCAAAGGCAGGTTTCACCATGGTTACTGTTGCCATGGTAACAGTAACTTTCTACAGGCATGCAGAATTGCTTGCTTACACTTGGTTTGTACGAGCATGCACTAGTACTAATAAAACATATTACTGTATTAATGTATTACTGTTTAGATTAACATTACTCTGAGCCACATGCATACATGTTACAGCATCATAAATTTGTGTGTTTATCCTCCTGATGGTGTGATTGAACAACCTGTGAGTAATTATGGGGTACCTGAAGGAGCAGGTGTGGCAGGGGGAGGATTATTATACCTCGGCCAAGGAGGTATAATGTTTTTGCCAGCGTGTGTCTGCTTGTCTGTCTGTCTGACTTTTATTAGGATTACACAAAAACTGCTTGACAGATTTGGATCAAATTTTCTCCAGAGGTGGCCCTTGGGTTCTGGATAAAACTAACAAATTTGGGAGGTTATCCAGGTCAGGATGTGGATTCTGGATTATTTTTTCACTTTCTATAAGATTGAGAGACAGGGTGGAAAGAGAAAAAAATGATCCAGAATCTGCATCCTGACCTAGATCACCTCTCAAATTTTTTGGGGCTCATCCGTTGCCCAAGGACCACCTCTGGTAAAAATTTCATCCAAATCAGTCAAGTAGTTTTGCATAATCCTGGTAAAAGACAGGCAGACAAACAGAGACACCCCCTGGTGAAGGTATGCACTCTCTGAATGCTCTGAGTGTTAATATTAAAGCAACCAAGATTTTTTCCTTCATTCAACAATGTCTACTGTGGAAAGAGGCTTTTTTTGAAAACCAAATTGCATCCACAAAAATGTGCATGCAACAATATTTGAGCCTTAAAATTTAAATATTAGGTAAAACGTAATAACTACTAGGAATATTTATTGTAAATATGTAGCTAATTCCATAGATTTTTTTTTTTACGTGAAATGAATAATATTTTTCCAGAATGTTTTTATGATAAATTTTTATATTTTTTTACCATAAAACTTGTAGCTTTTGCTTACAAATTTTCATTCTAACATATACAGTAGATTTGTGTATTTTTTTCTTGGAAATTTAGAACTTTATTTTAAAAATTTATGAGGAATTAATTTGGTTTGTCATTTGCATGAGAAAAAAGATGTCTCAGAGTTGTGTCAGCTGTTTGATGGCAGCTTGTTGCATATAAATTTTGAACCTCTGTGACAAGAAATACTGGTTGGTGAACTGTTGTGCCACCTTTTATGAACCTTGACAAACCCCCAAAAATTGTAACGTTCACGAACGTTCCGCAGCATTCTCTGCTCTGTGAAATACATGCTTCAGGGACCTCTAGTGACCATATAAATAATGACACGAAGTGACATGGTGGAGATGTATTATTGAAATAAGTAAATAAAAAGGTATATCCCCATCATTTTGTAACCTTATCCATTAACTCAACATTGTCCACATTTAGCGCTTATAGGGACTACATTACAAAACAGGAAGCGAGTTGCGACTGGCAAATTGAAATTAAATGCAGATGACAGAGAAAACAGGCAAGATGGAGATGTGAATGCAGGCCTTGATTCTTCTTTGTTCGATCCACCGTCCTCTACCCAACTCTGTATAATGATGTAACATCTCCTCTGACCTCTCGTGGAATGTCAACACCAAGGCCCTGGTGAAGAGAGCCCAGCAGCGGCTGGGCCCATCCGTGAAACCACTACTGTGTATATTTTCCATAATCCTTGGGCCATTTTACTCAACTGTGTGTTCAGTTGTGTGTACATAGTTCCACCCGTGAAGCCACTACCATACCTGTGTATATTTCCATAATCCTGGGCTTGTGGAGTGCGTGAAATCACAAGCAGGTTCATTTCAAAATGATTTTATTTCACTCTCACATCTCACGAGCACAGAACAGACTAAACTTTTTTACCAGAGACTCTCCTCTTAAGTTTCACGGCTTACATCACACACAATAGGACATTTACATCACACTGCATTCAACCCCCTACATCCTTGACTCCTTCCCACTCTCTCAGCAGGAGGCTCCTCTCTTTTGTCTCCCATGCTTATTCACTGTCTCTCATCTGAGATGCTAGAATCTGACTCTGCCAAGGTGCTACAAATACCCCCCCCCCCCCCAGCATCTTAGATAGGACAATCAAATAACAGTTCACATGCTGTGATAGAACAACAGAACATCAGTCCACATGCTGTTTGGGCTTCCGTCTCCTCCCGTATCTGCTGTAACTGGGTTTTACCGCCTCCGCGGCGCTGTTGTGCCGATGGGAGGTTGCTGGAAGGGGGGCCACTTCGGTCTGTCCGTGTGGCTGCTCTGGCGAATCGTTTCCCTGGGGATCCCTCCGTGGGGGTCTTCCACGCCGAGGGGCCCTAGCCAACAGCACTTGCTCGTCCGCCACAACGAAAGCGGGTTTGAGTCTGTCTATGCCAATTTTTTCCTCCCTACCCCCCAAGTCTAGCAAAAAATGCTTATCCCCTGTTTCCAGCACTCTGAACGGTCCATCATAGGGTGGGCGCAATGGAGGGCGGTGGGCATCATGTCTGACAAAAACGAACTCCGCGCTCTTCAAAGTTTTAGGCACAAAAACACGCGGAAAACTGTGGTGGGCAGGGCCCGGCAGCGTGCCTGTGTCTGCGCTACGCTGCAAAAGCTGAGACAAGGAGCTGCCCGGAACGGGATTATCTGGTAGAAATTCCCCGGGCAGCCGTAGTGGCTGCGTGAAAACGAGCTCTGCCAGGGAAGCTTCTAGATCCTCTTTCGGCGCAGAACGCAACCCCAATAAAACCCACGGCAGCCTGTCTACCCAATTTGTATCCGTCAATGAGGCCCTGAGCGCTGCTTTAAGTGATCTATGAAAACGCTCACATAACCCATTGGCTTGTGGGTTGTACGCAGTTGTGCGGTGAATTGTAACACCCAGGCTGCGGGCCATCGCAGACCAGAGTTCGGAAACAAATTGAGGGCCTACGTCCGACGGGACTCCAAAACGCGCCACCCATGCTGTTAAAAAAGCGCGCGCTACGTCTGCAGACGTGGTTGGCGCCAGCGGAACCGCTTCTGGCCAGTGCGTGGTGCGGCGTGCACCCCTGTGATGGCGGGAGGGGTCCACGAGGTCCACGTGAACATGGTCGAACCTCTTAGCCGGAATACAAAACCGCTCCAAGGGAGCCTTTGTGTGTCTGTGTACCTTGGCTCGTTGGCACGCCACGCAGGCTGCCGCCCACTCTTTCACTTGTTTGCGTAGGCTCGGCCACAAAAACTTCTCTCCCACCATTTTGACCGACACGCGCACTCCTGGGAGCACCAGAGTGTGAACCGACTCAGACGCGCGGCGGTGCCACGCGGCCGGGACCACGGGACGCAGGCGACCCGTGGAGACATCGCAGATTAGGGGGGGGCATGCCGTCTTGCAGCACCGAGCTCTCCAGCCTTAACCCTGTTGGTCCAGACTGGAGCACGCACACGTCTGTATCACTAATCTGCTCCGCGGCCATGGCTGCATAATCTATCCCCACGCAGACCGGGGCCACCACGGCCCGCGAGAGACAGTCTGCCACTACATTCAGTTTACCCGACACATGCTGAATATCGGTAGTAAACTCTGAGATCGCGGCCAGCTGTCTCTGCTGCCGGCCTGACCACGGTTCTGAAACCTTGGCCATCGCGAATATTAGCGGCTTGTGGTCCACGAACGCGGTGAAACTGCGCCCTTCCAGCCAGAACTGGAAGTGGCGAATGGCCAGGTGGAGAGCCAGCAACTCCCTGTCGAACGCGCTGTATTTACGTTCACTGTCGTGCAAAGTTCTGCTGAAAAAGATGAGCGGCTGCCAGGCCCCGGCGACGCGCTGCTCTACGACAGCCCCTATGGCCACATCTGAAGCGTCGGTGGTGAGCGCTATGCGGGCCGTCGGGTTTGGATGCGCCAGCAGTGCGGCGTTTGCCAGGGCTGCTTTAACTTCCAAGAACGCCCGCTCTCGCTCCGGGGTCCATTCGACCCTATCCGCGGGTTTCTGTTTTTTGAGCACGGCGTACAATGGTTGCATGAGCTGCGCCGCGCGGGGGAGGAAACAGTTATAAAAGTTCACCATTCCCCAAAATTCTTGTAGCGCTCTGACCATTTGAGGCCGGGGAAAATCTGCTACAGCGCGCACTTTGCCGGGCAGCGGGATCGCTCCTTCTGGAGAGACACGGTGCCCCCAAAAATCAATCTTCGTTACGCCGAACTGGCATTTCGCTGGGTTGATTATTAACCCGTGCTCCTCCAACCTCCAGAAAACCGTCGTGAGGTGGGTTTCGTGTTCGTCTTCGGATGCGCTGGCTACCAGGATATCGTCCAGGTAGACAAACACGAATGGGAGATCGCGCAGCACTGCATCCATCATGTGCTGGAACGTCTGTGCCGCTCCTTTTAACCCGAATGGCATGCGCAGGAACTCGAATAGACCGAACGGAGTTATTACCGCTGTTTTAGGTATGTCCTCAGCGCGCACTGGGACTTGGTGGTAACTGCGGACCAGGTCTATTTTGGAAAAAATGCGTGCTCCGGCGAGGTGAACGGAAAAATCCTGTATGTGGGGAATTGGGTAGTGGTCGTGCGCTGTGGCGTTGTTCAACCTGCGGAAATCACCGCACGGTCGCCACAATCCCTCAGCCTTAGGGACCATATGTAGCGGGGAAGCCCATGGGCTGTTCGAGCGCCTGATGATGCCCAACCTTTCCAGGTTGGCGAACAGCTTGCGCGCTATGGCCAGCTTAGCTGCGTCCAAGCACTGAGGTCTAGCAAAAACGGGCGGCCCGGTAGTGGTGATAAAGTGCTCCACCCCATGTTTAGCGATGGCCGCGGAAAACGTCGGGACCGTGAGTGCTGGGAACTGAGTGAGCAGTGTGTGGAACTTACCGCCTGCAGCTGTGATGTTGGCTTGTGCTGTTGGCCAGGTCACTCAAGCTATACAGGGGAGAGAATCGAAGGACAGTGCATTAACCAGGCGCCTGTTAGCAACATCAACCAATAAACCATGTGCACACAGAAAATCAGCCCCCAGTATATGGTAATTCAGTGCTGCTATGACAAAAGTCCACTCATATGTACGGCCGTGTAGAGATAAGAGCAGAGTCCTCTCACCAAAGGTCTTAATCTCCGAGCCGTTTGCTGCCACTATCTCGGGGCCGCTAGATCTTGCCAGCCGGTCAGCGTAGGTCGGCAGGATGAAGCTCTTCTGGGCTCCGGTGTCCATGAGGAAATGCCTCCCCGAGCATGCGTCCGTTAGGTAGAGCAGCTTGTTCTCTTCACCGAGGGTCGCCACTGCTACCGGCCCTCGGCCTTGGCGTTTTCCCAAGTGCTGGAACTGGCACGGTGGCGTACATCTGCGTGCGTTCTCTCCGAAGCGGCGGTGGTAGAAACAGAGCGTGTCTCTCTGGCGCTCCCTGGTCCCCGCTGCTGCTACCGTCGGTGGCTCCTCGCCTCCTCTGGTCGTCTCGCTGGGCCCGCCGCTGCTGCGTTGACTGTGGTCGCCCTGGTGGCGATGATGATCCAGTCTGCTTCCTGGGCCAGCGCACAGTAGTCTCGCGCGGCCAGCCGTGGCAAATTGGCCAGAAGCGCTCTCGCTACCGTCGGAAGGTTCCGGAGGAAGAAGTGGGTAAACAGAAAGTGGTCGTCGTCCGTGCCCCTTAACGTCAGCATCTTCTCCATGAGGTCTATGGCCGACTCGTCTCCCGACTCGGTCCACGTCAGGAGCATCTCTGCTCTCTCACCGTCCGAGAGTGTGTAGCGCTGGATGAGCGCAGCCTTAAGCGCCTCATACTTGTTGCCGGTTGGTGGCTGATCGAGCAGGCTCGCTACGTGCTGAGCTGTGCGGGCGTCGAGCACTGCGACCACATAGTGGAATTTGGTGTCATCTGCCGTTATCTCTCGGAGGGCGAACTGCGACTCGATGAGGTGGAACCAAGAGCGCGGGTTGTGCTGCCAGAAATCCAGTAGCTTGACTGCGACCGCACATGCGTGGCTGGAGGTTCCCGTCGAGGTCGGCTCCGGGGATCTTAACTCGTGTTCCATGATACGTCTTGGGTCACCAGTGTGGAGTGCGTGAAATCACAAGCAGGTTCATTTCAAAATGATTTTATTTCACACTCACATCTCACGAGCACAGAACAGACTAAACTTTTTTACCAGAGACTCTCCTCTTAAGTTTCACGGCTTACATCACACACAATAGGACATTTACATCACACTGCATTCAACCTCCTACATCCCTGACTCCTTCCCACTCTCTCAGCAGGAGACTCCTCTCTTTTGTCTCCCATGCTTATTCACTGTCTCTCATCTGAGATGCTAGAATCTGACTCTCCCAAGGTGCCACAGGCTATTTTTTATTTTTATTTCAGTCAGGTGTTTAATTGTGTGTTCTGTAACCGTGTTTTATCTAATTCTTCTCTCATACTTAATTGCACAGTAGCCTGGTGGAGCACCCACAATTTCGTTGTGCTGTAAAACTGTTCAGTGACAATAAAGCCTATTCTATTCTATTCTAAGAAGTTTTGAAATAGGTCAATGGTAATTTCATCTTGTGACATACCATCTTCAACAAGGTACATATGGTCACGTTTGGAGGTTGGGAGCATTCTTACATTTTACTTGGAGGACTTGTTGCTAATGACTGGTTACTTTTTACATCGCCCTAGAGTACAAGATTGCAGAAATAAAAATTATGATAAACAGCTGAATATTTTTGAATGATTTCAAGAATAAAGTAACCTGTGATCTTTTTTGACTGATTACACCAAACACAATTTTTTTTTTCACCAAAACACAAATAAATCAGTGTGTTGTGTCAAGTATAGGTACTCTACTCAACCTAAAATTATTTTCAAATAACAATTACTAATTAATACAAAATATTTGTTCTTGCACCGGTATTGTTCTTTCAATTTAATTTGTATTGTATTTTTCTCTTGAAAAAAAGAGCACCTGAAGTAAAACTGGGCACAAGTAAAACATGTAACATCTACACAGAAGAATGGATCAGACTCAGAATGTTCTTATAAGAAGGCAGCTGTGCGAAACAGTCTTTCTTTACAATCCCTTATAAAAAATATACATAATCACTCACAGCATTTAAAAACTTTCCCTCAAACAATATCCTCAGTAAGTGTATTTTGAAGAATTAGTGCTTCCAAATAGTGTTTGGCTGTGGAGTATGGCGTACTTTATGTGTAAACTAAATAAACATTTGTTTTATGACCAAGGAAACAGTCTGCTTAAATCCAGCTTGTCTTGGCACATTTATATGTGAAGTCTGAACTTTTATCTGACATTTTTGATAGCCTTTAACTTTTCTGAGAGTGAGAGCAGACCCTTTTTCTGTAAGAACATTTAATATAAACAAGTACAGGAAATGGTGACGAAGAAGATGATGATGATGACTCATGGTTTTCGGGAAGCTTGCTTTTGGCACTCAGCTGAGTTTATACCCTTTGCAAATCATTTGGATGTCAACACTTTGGCTGTGGAATGCTTAATGCTTGTGTGGATATTCAGACATAAAATTGATTTTTTTTTTTCTCCCTCAAGCTTTACACTGTCATTGTTTTTGCTCAAATTTCCACCCATCATCTCTCTTCACCAAAAATATGCGAAATGCTCCCAGAATAATAGCCTATATGATGGTGCATTACAGCCTGGTGTCATGAAAATGCGAATTATTTAAAAGTTTGTCATTTCTGGTGTTATTAAAATGCATCTTGACTTTTCCTGTCTAGCAGGAAAACTATGTGCCATGGAGGAACAAGACCTTACAGATTTTCTTTCCAGCCAGTCTCTTCAACAGGTCCTTTTTCTTCTTCTTGTTCTTCTTCTCCCCCCACCCCACCCCTGCATCTTCCTCTGTAACACCAACCCTCTCCATGTTCTCCTTCACTACATCCATGAATCTTCTCTGTGGTCTTCTTCTTTTCCTCCTGCCTGGCAGCTCCAACTTTAACATCATTTGTCCAGTATATCCACTATCCCTCCTCTGCACATTTACAAACCATCTCAGTCTTGCCTCTCTTACTTTGTCTCCAAACCGCTCAACCTGAGCTGTCCCTCTGATATACTCATTTCTAATCCTGTCCCTCCTAGCTACTCCCAATGAGAATCCTAGCATCTTCAACTCTTCCACTTTCGACACCACCTTCTGTCTTTTTGTCAGCGTCACCGCCTCCAAACCATACATCATAGCAGGTCTCACTACCATCTTGTAAATCTTCCCTTTTACTCTTACTGCTATCTTTCTGTCACAAATTACTCCTGACACTCATCGTCACCCACTCCACCCTACCTGCACTCTCTTCTTCACCTCTCTTGTGCATTTCCATTGCTTTGGATGGTTGACCTCAGGTATTTAAACTCATCTACCTTCACTACCTCTACTCCTTGCATCTTCACCATTACACCTGCCTCCCTCTCATTTACACTCATGTATTCTGTCTTGCTTCTACTGACTTTCATTCCCCTTCTCTCCAGAGTATACTTCCACCTCTCCAGGTTCTCTTCCACCTGCTCCCTACTCTCACTACAGATCATAATGTCATCTGCAAGCATCATGGTCCACGGAGACTCCTGTCTGACCTCATCTGTCAGCCTGTTCATCACCATGGTAAATAAGAAGGGGTTCAGAGCTGATCCCTAATGTCAACCCACCCCCACCTTGAATCCATCTGTCACTCCTACAGCACACCTCACCACCATCTCGCTGTCCTCATACATGTCCTGCACCACCCTCGTATACTTCTCTGCCATTCCTGACTTTTTCATACATTACCACACTTTTTCTCTTGGCACCCTATCATATGCTCTAATTACGGGGGCGGGGGGGGGGGTGCTGAAAAGTTCATAGTGGTCAAATTTGACCGAATGTGGTTTATTTTTCAACATAGTCTCCCCTTCGGTCCACACATTTCTTCCATCGGTGTTGCAGTGCTTGGATCTCTGTGGTTGAAAAATAAGCCACATTTGGTCAAATTTGACCATGATGAACTTTTCAGTCTATGAACTTTTCAGCCCACCCCCACCCCGTACACAGAACTAGTCTCTTCAACAGGTGATTTCATTTAATTCCTTTTGACTAATTGCTGATCAGTGAAAACATCTGCTTTAGTGACTGGCTAGGAAGAAAACCTGTAGGGTCTGAGACACCTGCTGTTTAGCTTCGCAAGACTGTTTAAAAGCATTAATGAGGAGCTATAGTTTGGTTTGTGGAAACAGTGGCATCTGTCAGATGGATACTGTTTCTAGTTCTGTGTAATTAAAGCATTCTATTATCTTAATCCCAAGCCTAACCATTTCCTTAAACTTGGCAAGTATTATTAATGCCTAACCTTAACCATTCCTGTCAAGTTAACATCCAAAAATGTGTATTTAATAAGTAAAATAACTAATAAGAACAGAAATAAAATGTTATCACACTTAAGGCAAAAGGTTTAAGCTATTTGCACTTGTCCATCACTGACCTCAGCATATCTCTCCTAACACAATGAACATACAGCATCATTATGAAGGCATGGCGCCTATGGTTAACAACCCATAACTCCTCGTTGTTTAGCCCTGCCCAGGCATGTCTGCAGTGCCCATTTCCTATACTTTGATCACTGGACCCTGGAAATATGAGCCTACCATTAGTCCATGCTAAAACTAAGTGGACAAGTGATGGACAAGACGGAGATTATAAGTGATATGATTGTGTTCTGCCTCTTTCAAAACTGGTTCTGTTTGAATTCAGTCACTTTCTACGAATATTCTTTGCAATGTTATATTGAATTAGTATGAAATGAGACCTATGAGAGGGAGGCATTTTGTTAATCAATTTACAGTATGTCATGCTTGGGTTTTCTTTTAGTTTGTTATTTACAATGCACAAGAGGCCTTCAGTCCCATTAAGTTAAATTAATTCCCTTCCACAGCATGTGGGACACCACGCGGTGTAGAGGGGTGGCACCTCTCTCCGTTTCTCTGACCCTAGGCCACATAGCTACTGTAAGTAGTGAAAGCTACTGTGGGAGGTCAATCCTATGGTAGCGCTGTGCGTTAACTTTCCTTTCCCCAGTCTATTATGTTGAGCACCAAGCTAGAAGGCAGAAAGAAGGATATATTTTTTTTTTTTTTATATGGTCTTTGGTATGACCTGGCTGGGACGTGAACCCACAAGCTCCCGGCTGTGGGGCGGATGCTGTACCACTAGGCCACCACTCCGGTTCAGTCCCATGCTTCTCTTTAATGTCAGTTTCAGTCACTGCAGGAGACTGTTTCCACATATGGCCTCTGGTCGTACTTTCCCTCCATCAAACTGAAACAGGAGAAATTTAATGGGGAACACTGCTGATTGTTTAACACTGACTGAATCAATATCTGGCAAAACAAAGCTAAAGTGAATATTTTTGATTTAAATCCATTTAGTAGGTTAAGACATAAATGAAACCTTTGGGTGCATGTCTTTGGCTGGGTTTGTAGTCAGTCAGCATTTATCATGATAAATTTATATAGCTGATATCTATGTTTTTGCTAGTTCTGGTTCCCTTAAGGAGCAAACAAATTTGATAGTACTCTGAATATAAATTATCTAGATCAGAAAATAAACTCGATTTTAATCAGATTTTCAGACAGTGCTAGGAAAGCTTGAAGACATCCAATCATGTATTAGCGCACACTTTGGCAATGCCAAGTTCATTATAACCACTCATATTGATCTGTAATGGAATTTAAATTATTCAATAAATATCAACTCAGCAAAGGAGTAAATTAACTATTTTAAAAGTACATTATGCTGTCAAGTACTGCCATCGAATTGCCTAGCTAGCTAATAAATATTGTAGTGTTGCACATTAGCTTCCCATTAAAATGTCCTTTTTGGTGTTGTGTATCAGTTTGAAAACAAGCTTCCTGATTTTAATTGTCTACACAGGTGGGCCCCTAACTATCCTTTGACCCTTGGGTCTGAATAAGGAGCCCCATTACTAAAGTCAAAGGTCAGTTTAATACTTAAGGCTAATTGATTTGAGTAATGTTTAGATATGCATATCCAATGAATCAAGCAATTACAGGTAATCACTGTGATTATTTGTATATTTTACTAGTTAGGCCATTTCAAATGCGTTATTCAAATGCAGTTTTCATTTTGTTGTACACATAATGTGATTTCTTTTAGGCACAACTTCACTGGTTCTCAGAATTCATATAAGTGGCACAAATCCACATTCAGAGCACATCATGAATGATATCTCAGCTTCTCTTCAGAGACATAATCACTGCCAGATGGTGTCAGCCTTCTCCCCCCTAACCTTTGACTCACCCTTTCTCCATGTCTTACACTCAAGGGACGGCAAGAAGATTCAGGGAGTTGCTCCACATTCTGCTGGAGGAGTGAAACTCAGAAAGAGGTCACATGGCATGAAGTGCCAGGTGATATCGGGAAATCCCAGTGGTTCGTTCATCAGCATAAAGGATAAACAACATACAACCACAAAAGGTAATGCATTAATGGGAGAGGCTGCTGTGAGATAACTTTGAGACTGAAACACTGCAGCTGTTGCACAGCATCATGATGGCATGAGACATAAAAAAAAGATAGAGACACATAAATACAGTTCATTTTATATATGACTAAATAGCCTTCAAGGTTGACAGTTTTTCTTTCTCTTTCCTTTAGCCAGCAGTCCATCAATCAGTATTTTCAGATCTTTCATCTTTGTCTGTGGCCCTCAAGCCAAATAAATCCTGATTAATCTTTTAAAAAAATAGGGTAAGAAGAGGCAAAGTGATTTGTAGTCTACAAGAGTCATTTTTGTAGAAAATTTTCACATGTAAAAGAAGCTTTTGAATAGTTTTCAAAATACAAGTGTATGTACTATACCCACTACTACCCCCATGTTTATTGTGAAAATACAACATTCTGGGCAATTCTGGAGCATCAGAAATGAATTTAGTGTGTTGAGCCTGCCATACATTTCAATAGTTTGACATCAAAACAAATAATAGCCCCTTGGATCTCCACTTTATCGTGGTGGGAGGTTTGCATGCTCTTGTGATCCCAGGAGGTATGTTGTCGGGGAAACTTGCTCCTGATAGGGTCTCCCAAGGCAAACAGGTCATGGGTGAAGGGCCAGACATTGAGCGGCCCAAGGGATTCCCATGATATTTAAAAAATTACGTTTTAGTGCACTCTGCCCAGCAAGGGGTTACCGGAGCCCCACCCTGGGGCCAAGCCTGGGGGAGGGGCTTGGCAGCAAGCTCCTGGTGGATTGTTTTCTGCCCATGGGACGAGACTGGGCTCTTAATTTTTCTTGGATACGATTTCTCGGCACAGCCAAGGAATGGAGGGTGTCATGTTTGGTGGTTACAGGATCTCATCTCTGTTGTTTGCAAATGATGTGGTCCTGTTAGCGTCATCAAACAATGACCTACAGTTACGTGAAAAAATTAGGACACCCGATGAAAGCCTGTATGTTCTTTTTTGACATGCAGTGGGGCAAAAAAGTATTTAGTGACCCACCAATTGTGCAAGTTCTACCACTTAAAAGATGAGAGAGGTCTCCAATTTTCATCATAGGTATACCTCAACTATGAGAGACAAAATGAAAAAAAAATTCCAGAAAATCACATTGAAGGATTTTTAATGAATTAATTGGCAAATTCCTCGGTAAAATAAGTATTTGGTCACCTACAAACAAGCAAGATTTCTGGCTCTCACAGACCTGTAACTTCTTCTTTAAGAGGCTCCTCTGTCCTCCACTCGTTACCTGTATTAATGGCACCTGTTTGAACTCGTTATCAGTATAAAAGACACCTGTCCACAACCTCAAACAGTCAGACTCCAAACTCCACTATGGCCAAGACCAAAGAGCTGTCAAAGGACACCAGAAACAAAATTGTAGACCTGCACCAGGCTGGGAAAACTGAATCTGCAATAGGTAAGCAGTTTGGTGTGAAGAAATCAACTGTGGGAGCAATTATTAGAAAATGGAAGACATACAAGACCACTGATAATCTCCCTCGATCTGGGGCTCCACGCAAGATCTCACTCCGTGGGGTCAAAACGATCACAAGAACGGTGAGCAAAAATCCCAGAACCACACGGGGGGACTGCAGGGAATGACCTGCAGAGAGCTGGGACCAAAGTAACAAAGGCTACCATCAGTAACACACTGTGCCCCCAGGGACTCAAATCCTGCAGTGCCAGACGTGTCCCCCTGCTTAAGCCAGTACATGTCCAGGCCCGTCTGAAGTTTGCTAGAGAGCATTTGGATGATCCAATAGAGGATTGGGAGAATGTCATATGGTCAGATGAAACCAAAATAGAAAAACTCAACTTGTCGTGTTTGGAGGAGAAAGAATGCTGAGTTGCATCCAAAGAACACCATACCTACTGTGAAGCATGGGGGTGGAAACATCATGCTTCGGGGCTGTTTTTCTGCAAAGGGACCAGGATGACTGATCCGTGTAAAGGAAAGAATGAATGGGGCCATGTATCATGAGATTTTGAGTGAAAACCTCCTTCCATCAGCAAGGGCATTGAAGATGAAACGTGGCTGGGTCTTTAAGCATGGCAATGATCCCAAACACACCGCCCGGGCAACGAAGGAGTGGCTTTGTAAGAAGCATTTCAAGGTCCTGGAGTGGCTTAGCCAGTCTCCAGATCTCAACCCCATAGAAAATCTTTGGAGGGAGTTGAAAGTCCGTGTTGCCCAGCGACAGCCCCAAAACATCACTGCTCTAGAGGAGATCTGCATGGAGGAATGGGCCAAAATACCAGCAACAGTGTGTGAAAACCTTGTGAAGACTTACAGAAAACGTTTGACCTCTGTCATTGCCAACAAAGGGTATATAACAAAGTATTGAGATGAACTTTTGTTATTGACCAAATACTTATTTTACCGAGGAATTTACCAATTAATTCATTAAAAATCCTTCAATGTGATTTTCTGGATTTTTTTTTTCTCATTTTGTCTCTCATAGTTGAGGTATATCTATGATGAAAATTGGAGACCTCTCTCATCTTTTAAGTGGGAGAACTTGCACAATTGGTGGCTGACTAAATACTTTTTTGCCCCACTGTACGTATTTGACCATATGGATATTTAATATTAATTTTAACAATACTGGGAGATTCAAGTAATGTAAACAGTTAAAACTGAAGAAAAGACTTTAATTCTTCTGTAAAATGTAATTCTAAAAGCATGCAATTTCTGGTGAAGAATAAATTAGGACACCCCCACATTTACTCCCACTTAAAATGGCTAAAATTACACACAGGTGTATCACATCAGGTGCACATGATTAGATCATTGTTACTCAGCATTTTGAAGGAGGCTTGTCCTATTTAAACCTCAGACATTTAGAGTGGTGTGCTTCTGACTGTTGAAGTGAGAGTGAACACCATGGTGAGACTGAAAGTTGTCTGAGACCTTCAGAAAGAAGATTGTAGCAGTTTATGAGTCTGGTAAGGGATTTAAAAAGATCTAAAAAGAATTTGAAATCAGCCATTCCACTGTCTAGAAAATAGTCTACAAGTGGAGGACATTCAAAATAACTGCCAACATGCCCATATCTGGCTGTCCAAGCAAGTTCACCCCAAGAGCAGACCGCGAGATGCTACAAAGAAGTCTCCAAAATCCCTAAACTGTCATCACGGGACATACAGCAGGCTCTTGCTACTGTTGATGTGAAAGTGCATGCCTCTACAATCAGAAAGAGACTGCAAAAGTTTAACTTGCATGGGAGGCGTGCAAGTAGGAAACCTTTGTTCTCTAAGAGAAACATGAAGGCCAGACTGAAGTTTGCCAGAGAGAATGTAGACAAAGACCAGGACTTCTGGAATACATCCAAAATATTATGCAAATGATATTTGTCTCACCCTTCTGTGTGGAATTTGCATGTTCTCCCCTTGTTTGCGAGGGTTTACTCCAGGTACTCTGGTTTCCTCCCACAGGCCAAAGGCATACAGGTTAGGTTAATAGGCATCAACTGGGGATTCTAAATTGTCCTTAGGTATGGATGTGAGAGTGAATGGTTGTCTGTCTCTCTGTGTTGGCCCTGCGATGGACTGGCGATCTGTCCAGGATGTACCCTACCTCTCACCCAAAGATGCTGGGATAGGCTCCAGCCCCCCCGCAACCTGAAAAGGATTAAGCAGTAGAAGATGGATGGATGGATATTTGTCTCTGATTTTCCAAAATAGTCGACGCAAATGAGTCAGTATAATTTTCAAGTCATCAACCATTAGAGCATAATTCAAATTTTATTGAGCAAACCTGCCAATGATAATTTTTTTTTTGCAAAAATAAAAAAAACTCAAAATGCACTGTTCCAAATTATTATGCACAACATAGGACCCCTTCTTTGATATACAGTGGTGTGAAAAAATGTTTGCCCCCTTCCTGAGTTCTCATTTTTTGTGTTTGACAAAGATAACACAAGTAAACACAAAATGCAGTTTTTAAATGAAGGTGTTCATTATTAAGGGTAAAAAAAATCCAAACCCACATGGCCCTGTGTGAAAAAGTGATTGCCCCCCTTCCCCTCGTTAAGACATAAATTAACTGTGGTTTATCACATCTTTGGAAAGCTGAATTCAATTTCTCTAGCCACACCCAGGCCTGATTACTACCACACCTGTTCTCAATCACGAAATCACTTAAATAGGACCTACCTGACAAAGTGAAGTAGATGGCTGTGGCGCAGGTGTAGTGTGGCTGACTACTGATCGGAGGGTCAGGGGTTCGATTCCCGCTCTGTCTGCAGTCTGTATGTTGAAGCGTCCTTGAGCAAGACACTGAACCCCCAGATGCTCCTGGTATGTCAGGCCAGCGCCTGTGTATGGCAGCTCTGCCGCTGTGAATGTGTGTGAATGGGTGGATAGCAGGATCTGTAAAACGCTTTGGTCATCTAGAGATGAGAAAAAGCGCTATATAAGTGAATGCCATTTACCAAAAGATCCTCAAAAGCTAGACATCATGCTGCGATCCAAAGAAATTCAGGAACAAATGAGAAACAAAGTAATTCAGATCTATCAGTCTGGAAAAGGTTATAAAGCCATTTCTAAAGCTTTGGGACTCCAGTGAACCACAGTGAGAGCCATTATCCACAAATGGAGAAAACATGGAACAGTGGTGAGCCTTCCCAGGAGCGGCCAGTTGACCAAAATTACCCCAAAAGCGCAGCGACGACTCATCCAAGAGGTCACAAAAGACCCCACAACAACACCCAAAGAACTGCAGGCCTCACTTGCCTAAGTTAAGTTCAGTGTTCATGACGCCACCATAAGAAAGAGACTGGGCAAAAATGGCCCGCATGGCAGAGTTCCGAGATGAAAACCACTGCTGAGCAAAAAAAACATAAAGGCTCATCTCAGTTTTACCAGAAAACATCTTGATGATCCCCAAGACTTTTAGGAAAATACTCTGTGGACTGATGAGACAAAAGCTGAACTTTTTTGAAGGTGTGTGTCCCATTATATCTGGCGTAAAAATAACACAACATTTCAGAAAAGGAACATCATACCAGCAGTAAAATATGGAGGTGGTAGTGTGATGGTCTGGGGCTGTTTGGCTGCTTCAGGACCTGGAAGACTTGCTATGGTAAATGGAGCCATGAATTCTGCTGTCTACCAAAAAATCCTGAAGGAGAATGTCCAGCCATCTGTTCATGACCTCAAGGTGAAGCACACTTGGGTTCTGCAGCAGGACAGTGATCCAACACACACCAGCAAGTTCACCTCTGAATGGCTTAAGAAAAACAAAATGAAGACTTTGGAGTGGCCTAGTCAAAGTCCTGACCTGACTCCGATTGAGATGCTGTGGCATGACCTTAAAAAGTGGTTCATGCTCAAAAACCCTCCAATGTGGCTAAATTATTGAGTGGGCCAAAATTCCTCCACAGCGCTGTGAAAGACTCATTGCCAGTTATCGCAAATGCCTGATTGCAGTTGTTGCTGCAAAGGGTGGCCCAACCAGTTATTAGGTTTAGGGGGCAATCACTTTTTCACACAGGGCCATGTAGGTTTGATTTTTTTTTTCCCCTTAACAATAAACACCTTCATTTAAAAACTGCATTTTGTGTTTACTTGTGTTGTCTTTGTCTAATATTTACACTACCGTTCAAAAGTTTGGGGTCACCCAAACAATTATTTTGTGTTTTCCATGAAAAGTCACACTTATTTACCACCATGAGTTGTAAAATGAATAGAAAATATAGTCAAGACATTGACAAGGTTAGAAATAATGATTTGTATTTGAAATAATAATTTTTTTCTTCAAACTTTGCTTTCGTCAAAGAATCCTCCATTTGCAGCAGTTACAGCATTGCAGACCTAACATGATTGCACAAGGGTTTTCTAATCATCCATTAGCCTTCTGACGCAATGAGCAAACACATTGTACCATTAGAACACTGGAGTGATAGTTGCTGGAAATGGGCCTCTATACACCTATCTAGATATTGCACCAAAAACCAGACATTTGCAGCTAGAATAGTCATTTACCACATTAGCAATGTATAGAGTGTATTTCTGATTAGTTTAAAGTTATCTCCATTGAAAAAAGTGCTTTTCTTTCAAAAATAAGGAAATTTCTAAGTGACCCCAAACTTTTGAACGGTAGTGTAAATTTGATTGATGATCTGAAACATTTAAGTGTGACAAACACAAAAAAAATAAGAAATCAGGAAGGGGTAAACACTTTTTCACACCACTGTAACCTTCACAATTCTTGCATCCATTGAACTTGTAAGTTTTTGGAGAATCTCTGCTTGAATTTCTTTGCAAGATGTCAGAATAGCCTCCCACAGCTGCTGTTTTGATGTGAACTGCCTCCTACCCTCATAGATCTTTTGCTTGAGGATGCAGCAAAGGTTCTTAATAGGGTTGAGGTCAGGGGAGGATGGATGCTGTTACAACCCCTCAGCCGAGGGGTGAGAGGGGTTTAACAAATAACCAGATGGAATTCATTGTAAAAGAAATTTACATTTTAATGAGTTAAAAGAGGCTTTCTGCCAAAATGATAAATACATAACATGGTTGGAGAACAAAGGCCTAGAAAAGTACTACTCAAACCAAAGAAAGAAATATAACCATGTGGTGACCCAGCACAATGCAGACTGATACTATTTCATGCTCAGCAAGGGTGGAAGAAACGGAAGACAATATGCATACAGAGGACAATTCACAGACGGACAAAGAGTCACAGGAGGCAGTCAGATGGGACTGTATGCATGTGGCCTCAAGCCAACCAATGTCATGCTAATCATGTGTATTGACTGTTATGCTAATGTGCCATGCATTCTCTCTTCCTGTATCACTGCATAAAAGAGCTTGTGTGACATGTCTCAAGGGCACAGTACAGCACAGTTGCTCAGAGCTACGATGTGTGTCTCATGATGATGGAGGAAATAAAACTCTGCATCCTTCCAGCTCGTCACATCTCGCCTGAACTTATTCCTCCACAACCAGACTAAAATATAAAATGGAGCAGTACCTCAAAACCTAAATGTGTCTAACAAAAGCTACCTGCAGTGATGTGTATAGAGTTGGAAACTAAAGCCTTGGCCCAGTATCTCAGCCTGAAAGATGAGCAGTAAGATAACGACAGAATGATGGTTAACAAAATATAATAAGTTCCCAATTACCACAATGTGCCTTGTAAAGGAAAAAAAGCAAGAAAGACACAGAGCACTCCTGCGCAGGGCAAGCAATTAGTTTACCAGTGGGAACAAAAGTGGCAGACTGCTCGCATTAAATCACAGCTGCACCTGACTAATTGTTTAGCTGGACTTTATAGCAGGTGGCTGATTGAAGGTGAAGCTTGATTGGTGGAATGTTGCAGCGCCAATCCAGCCAAACACAGGATTTTGTCAGGGGCTGGATAGGGCAGGAGACAGCCAAAACACAGACTTTAAATCAGAAGAGCTGCACAACTGGGTGACATAAAGGAGGGAAACAGACAAAGATGAGCAACATTGTCAAAACAAAACAAAAGAAGGCGGTGGGCCGTAACAGGGGACACACCATGAGTTTCTCTCCGTTTATGCCCATAGGAGCCAATGACACAAAGGTATTCTTTGCAGCATGAGATGGTGTATTGTTATGCATGAGGATAATTTTGCGACGTAAGGCATGGTTCTTCTTTTTGTACCATGAAAGAAAGTGGTCCGTCAGAAACTCTATATACTTTGCCGAGGTCATTTCTGCAACTTCAGGGACCCTAAAGGGGCCTACCAGCTCTCTCCCCATGATTCCAGCTCAAGACATGGCTCCACCACCTCCTTGCTGACGTTGCAGCCTTGTTGGTACATGGTGGCCATCCACCAGCCATCCACTACTCCATCCATCTGGACCATCCAGGGTTGCACCGCACTCATCAGTAAACAAGACTGTTTGAAAATTAGTCTTCATGTATTTCTGGGCCCACTGCAACCGTTTCTGCTTGTGAGCATTGGTTAGGGGTGGCCGAATAGTGGGTTTATGCACAACTGCAAGCCTCTGGAGGACCCTACACCTTGAGGTTTGTGGGACTCCAGAGGCACCAGCAGCTTCAAATACCTGTTTGCTGCTTTGTAATGGCATTTTAGCAGCTGCTTTCTTAATCCAATGAATTTGTCTGGCAGAAACCTTCCTCTTTATGCCTTTATCTGCATAAACCTATCTGTGCTCTGAATCAGCCACAAATTTCTTCACAGTACGATGATCACATTGAAGTTATTGTGAAATATCTAATGTTTTCATTGCACTATTTGATGCTTTTCAGCAGCAGAGAGATCCTTTTTCTTTCCCATATTGTTTGAAACCTGTGGCATGCTTCATAATGTGGAATAGCCTTCTTCAGTAGTTTTCCTTTAATTGGGCTCACCTGGCAATCTAATTATGACAGATGTCCGAGATTGATATTGGTGATCCAAAGAGCCCTGAGACAAAATACCATCCATGAGTTTAACTGAAAAACAAAAAATTGAATGTTTATGACATTAAAATCCTATTTGCATAATAATTTGGAACACAGTGTAATGTTCTTTGGACAGATGAGTTTAAAATTGAATTATTTGGACACCATAACAGAGGACATGTTTGGCATAGGCTAAATACAGCATTCCAGGAAAAGAACTTCATACCAACTGTGAAGCATGGAGGTGGAAGTGTCATAGTTTGGGGATGCTTTGCTGCAGCAGGACCTGGCCAGCTCACCATCATAGAATCCACCATGAAGTCTATTGTGTATCAGAGGGTGCTTGAAGACTACGTGAGACCATTTGTAAAAAAATTTAAACTGAAGTGGAACTGGACCTTGCAACATGACAATGACACAAAATATACCAATAAATCCGCCCAGGACTAGCTAAAAACTAAGAAATGGAGAGTCCTGGAATGGCCAAGTCAAAGCCCAGATCTTAATCCCAGTGAGATGCTGTGGGGTGACTTGAAATGGGCTGTACATGCAAGAAATCCCTCAAACATCTCACAGCTGAAAGAATTCTGCATTGAAGAGTGGGGCAAACTTTCCTCAGACCGACATCAGAGACTGGTAGATGGCTGCAAGAAGCGTCTCACTGAAGTTATTTCAGCCAAAGGGGGTAACACATACATAGCTATTAAGCGGTAGGGTGTCCTAACTTTTTCCTTAGTTAGAATAGGCATTTTTCTTGATATATTTTGTTTAATGAGTAAATCAAGGTTAATTTTTGTTGTTTACCTGCAATTAAATCACCTTCTTTTCCAGAGATAAATGAAAACAAGATTAGACATCAATATGTGAACAGTTCTTAATAAAGAACTGAATATTTAATGGGATGTCCTAATTTTTTCGCATGACTGTACATGTCTTACTTGGATGGTTTGCTACTTGTGAAGTAGCCAGGATGGCAATCATTACCTCCAAGTCCGAGTCCATGGTCCTCAGCTGGAAAATGGTGGATTGTCCTCTCCAAGTTTGGGTCAAACTCCTGCCCTAAGTACAGGAGTTCAAGTATCTCAGAGTTTTACTCACAAGTGAAGGAAGAATGGAGTGGAAAATTAACAGACAGACTGGAGCATCATCTGTAGTGATGTAGATGTTGGACTAATCTGTAGTGATGAAGGTTGAGCTGAGTTTCAAAGCAAAGCAGCCAATTTACCGGTCAGTCTACATTCCTATCCTAGCCTATTGGCATGAACTTTGGGTACTGACTGAAAGAATGAGATCACAGATACAAGTGGCTGAAATTAGCATTCTCCATAGGGTGGTAACGCACCCTTAAAGATATGGTGAGTAGCTGAGTTATCCTGGAGAGGTGGAAATCCGTGAAATCCTGCTGACAGACAAACCAACAAACAAACCAACAGGGATGAAAACATTACCTCCTTGGCGGAGGTAATAATTATTCTTGTCTCATCTTTCTAGCTGAGAAACAGAGCTGTAAACAATTCTAAATGCACAAATAACACAAGAACAAATTTAGATAAAACATCTAACTATCTACGTAGCTATACACACAAAAGGCATTCTGCAGTGTATGTATGCAGGGCTTGACATTGACCTTTTTGCTCACCTGCCACTGTGGCTAGTGATTTTCCAAAGTTACTAGCCACCCAGCTTTTTCACTAGCCACAATTTTGTGGTTGGAAAATTATGTTTAATTTGATCAAATTTGACTATTGCATGCTAAATTTTACTTGAACTAAATTTACAATCACTTTAAATGTACATGACCCTTATGCATACTGTATATAAAAATAGCAAGAGAAACACTGATTAATTATTAACAGGAGTAAATACTGTAAAGCAGATGAGAAAAATATTTGCAATGTGAGCGTGAAATACAGGTAGATTTGGGGTCTGTCCCAACTCTCATTTGTACCTCTTCCCTTTTGCCTATCTCCACCCCTTGGTCTTTGAAATCAAAGGCCAAGGGGTAGGGGTTGAAAATTACCCCATGAATTGGGACGCCCCTTCAGGGCTGCACAGTGTCATTTGTAATTGCTGATGGATTTAATCTAAATTGACACTACCCATTTTTACCACAAAAAAGAAGAAAATGTCATGTGGTGATCCTCGCGGATCACCAAGAGACGCCATAGAGTTTGCCAGTGAGTTTGGCAAAGATGTTAGTTTATTTTCTCACGTGACAAAACAAGGCTATGAACCCCTCAGGGCAAACACACACAAAAACGAGACTTGGGCTCGTAGGACTAACCCCAGCCACTATGAGCTAAACTGTGGCAAAGCTACATACACGAACCTGACATGAAGGTCTACGGTGCTCTCAAGCATGACGAGTCGTAGACCAAGACTTGGCAAGACGAAGACACTCAGACATTACAGACGGGATGTTGACTGATACTCCTGCGTCTTACCGTCGCTAGTGCCGGGTTTATAAAGGCGAAGCGCTAACGACGGTAATGACAAACAGCTGACCAGCCTTGACAGGCGGAAACCCCACCAAGCACCTTCACAATAAGAGCCCGGTGAGGCCAGAATACAGCCCGCAGCTGTCAAGGCCGGCAGCGAGTAGAACTTAGCCTGAGCGCGATCAGAACCAGCGCTCGGGTCATAACAGAAAACTGATGAGAAAAAAAAGTCTCATCTTGAGGAGAAAAATGTTTCAAATTTACATGAATATTTCTAATCAGTAGAAAAGTCCAAAATTTGCTAGAAAGAAAACTGTAAATTCAGAGAAAGATTTGGACCCCCGGGGGGGCCGTTTTTGGCCCGTGGGCCACACGTTTGACACCCCTGGACCAGCACATTAAAATAGATACAGTATTTAGAGGTTTTACTTCCATGAAATACCTAGCTGCAAATCACAAATCCATCCATCCATTTTCTACAGCTTTTCCGGGGGTCCAGGTCACGTAGGCAGCAGCTCAAGCAGAGAAGCTTAGACTTCCCTCTGCCTGGCCACCTGCTCCAGCTCGTCAGAGGGGATACCAAGACGTTGCCAGGCCAGCTGGGAGACGTAGTCTCTCCAGCGTGTCCTGGGTTTGCCCCGGGGTGTTCTCCCAGTGGGACGTGCCCGAAACACCTCAAGTGGGAGGCGTCCAGGAGGCATCCTGATCAGATGCCCAAACCACTTCAACTGGCTCCTTTCGATGTGGAGGAGCAGTGATTCTACTCTAAGCATCTCCCGGATGACAAAGCTCCTCACCTTATCTCTAAGGGTGAGTCCAGCAATCCTACGAAGAAAGCTCATTTCAGCTGCTTGCATCCGCGATCTCATTCTTTCTGTCATTTTTTTTTCACTTGTTATTGCTTGGTTTTATGTCTTATTACCTCTGGTTTTTCCTCACTGATAGTAGCGTTTCCTCAGTTCAGTTATAATGTTTTATGTTGTTTTTTTTGGGGGGGAGTTATATGGTAGGTCGATTAATCGGTGTGTTGTGAGTGTATCTGTGTATGGGTGGGTGGGTGAGATTATGTTTTGACTTTTGGTGTATTGTGGAGGAATAAGATCAGGCGAGATGAGACGAGCTAGAAGGTTGCAGAGTTTTATTTTCCTCCATCATAATGAGACGCACTTTGTAGCTCTGTGCACTACTGTGTTATTGAGATATTTCACACAAGCTCTTTTATACAGTGATCAGGAAGAGAGAATGCATGGCACATTAGCATATCAGTCAATACACATGATTAGCATGACCAACTGGCGCCCGGACGTCCTCTCCCTAATCCGGGGATGTATATACAACAGTCCATTGTTCTGATTGTCCCCCAGGGGCTCTCTGACCATATGTGAATGGTTCTCTGCTTTCTCCGGACCTGCTGAGTGTGAGGATTGTCCATGCAGAATGTGGTGGGTCACCACAGTATGTTGTTTATTATTTTGTACAGCACTTTGAGCTGCTACACTGTATGAAAAGTGCTTTATAAATAAAGTCTGATTGATTGATTGATTGATTGATTGATTGATTGATTGATTGATTGATTGATTGATTGATTGATTGATTGATTACCCACCCTTCAGAGAAAGCTCATTTCAGCCACTTGTATCCGCAAGCTCATTGTTTCGGTCATTACCCAAGCTCATGACCATAGGTGAGAGTAGGAACATAGATTGACCAGTAAATCGACAGCTTTGCATTGGAGCTCAGCTCCCTCTTCACTACAACAAACCGGTACAATGTCCGCATCACTGCAGAAGCTGCTCTGATTCATCTGTCAGTCTCTCGCTTCACTCTCCCCTCACTCGTGAATAAGACCCCGAGATACTTAAACTCCAACACTTGGGACAGGAGCTTGTCCCCAACCCGAAGAGGGCAATCCACTCTTTTCCAGCTGAAGACCATGGACTCGGACTTGGAGGTGCTGATTCTCATCCCAGCCGTTTCACACTCAGCAGCAAACTGTCCCAGCAAGACCTGTAGGTCATTGCTTGATGAAGCCAACAGGACAACATCATCTACAAACAGCAGAAATGAGATCCTGTGGTCACGGAACATGACACCCTCCATTCATTGGCTGCGCCTAGAAATCCTGTCCATAAATATTATGAACAGGATTGGTGACAAACGGCAGCCCTGGTGGAATCCAACTCTCACTGGGAATGAGTCCGACCGAGTGTTGGCAATATGAACCAAACTCTTGTAACAGTGGTATCAGGACTGGATAGCTCATAACAACAAGCCAGATACCCCATACTCCCGCAGCACCCCCCACAAGAGACCGCGGGGACGTGGTCGAATGCTTTCTCCAAGTCCACAAAACACATGTGGACTGGTTGTGCAAACGCAGTGTTAGCACTGCGGCAGCACAGTTTACCCTTGGCCGGGGGATCGTGGGGATCGTGGGATCGATCCCAGCCCCCGACCAACAGTGATCTGTGTGGAGTTTGCATGTTCTCCCCGTGTATGCGTGGGTTTACCCCGGGATTTCTCCGGTTTCCTCCCACATGTCAAAAACATGCAGGTTATGTTAATTGGAGACTCTAAAGTGGCCCTAGGTGTGAATGTGTGTGTGAATGGTTAAGGGATAGCGTCGTATCGTGGCTGCTTCATCCATCCAGGTGGTGGATGACCCTCAATTTCCCGTCTGGGGATCAATAAAGTATACTAAATCTAAAAAAAAAAAAAAAAAAAAAACTCCCACGAACCCTCAAGGATTCACGAGAGGGTAAAGAGCTGGTCCGATGTGCCACGGCTGGGACGAAAACCACATTGCTCCTTTTGGATCTGAGGTTCGACCAGCGGTCAGATTCTTCTCTCCAGTACCCTGGCATAGACCTTCACAGGGAGGCTGAGAAGTATGATCCCCCTAAAGTTGGAACACACCTTCCGTTCCCCCTTCTTGAAGAGAGGAACCACCACCCCAGTTTGCCATGCCAAAGGTACTGTCCCTGACCTTCATGCAGTGTTGCAGAGGCGTGTCAACCATGACAGCCCTACAACATCCAGGACCTTGAGGTACTAAGGGTGAATCTCATCCACCCCCAGGGCCCAGCCACCAAAGAGTTTTTTAACCACTTTGGCAACCTCAGCCCCTGTGATGGGCAAGTCGTCCTCCTCGTCCTCAAGCTCTGCTTCCTCTGTGGAAGGTGTGTCAGTGGGATTGAGGAGATCCTTGAAGTATTCCTTCCACCACCCAATGATGTCCCCAGTCGAAGTCAGCAGTGCCCCATCTGTACCATACGCAGTGTGAACAGGGAGTTGCTTCCCTCTCCTGAGCCGCTGGACAGTCTACCAGAATGTCTTCGAGGCCAACCCCAAAGGCTTGCTCCATGGCCTGACTAAACTCCTCCCACACCCGAGTTTTCACTTCAGCAACCACCCGAGCTGCACTACATTTGGCACGCTGGTACACTTCGGTTGCTTCAGGAGTACCACAAAACAACCAAGCTCAATAGGACTCCATCTTCAGCTTGATGGCCCCACAAGATGCACCAACAATCATGCAGCAACAGCTCTGGGCAGCTGCTTCAGCAATGGAGGTGGAGAATATGGCCTATTCAAACTCCATGTCTCCAGACTCCCTCGGAATGTGGTTGGAGTTTTTCCAGAGGTGGGAGTTGAAGACCTCTCGGGCAGGGACATCAGCCAGACATTCCCAGCACACCCCCACTATACGTTTAAATCTATCGGGTCTGAGTGGCATCCGCCCCTGCCATCGAATCCAACTCACCACCAAGTGATCAGTTGACAGCTCTGCACCTCTCTTTACCCGAGTGTCCAAGACATATGGTCGCAGGTCTGATGATACGATAACAAAATTAATCATTGACCTGCAACCTAGGGTGTCCTGGTGCCAGGTGCACCTATCAACACCCTTACGCTTGAACATGGCATTCATCATGGGCAAACTGTGGTTGGCACAGAAGCCCAATAACTGAACACCACTCTGGTTCAGATCAGGCAGGCCATTCCTCCCAATCATGCCCCTCCAGGTTTCACTGTCGTTGCCCACGTGCACATTGAAGTCCCCCAGTAGGACAATGGAGTCTCCAAGAGGAGCACACTCCAGCACCCCAGTCAGAGACTCCAAAAAGGATGAGTTCTCTGAACCATCATTTGGTGCATAGGCACAAATGATGGTCAGGACCCATTTCTCAACTCAAAGGCGCAGGGAAACAACCCCTTCATCCACCAGGGAGAACTCCATTGTTGAGGCAGCAAGGTGGGGGGATACAAGAATACCCACCCCTGCTTGCCGCCTCTCGCCCGGGGCAACTCCGAAGTAGGCCAAGCTCCAGCCCCTCTCCAGGTGACTGGTTCCAGAACCGGAGCTGTGCGTTGAGGTGAGCCCGAATATATCTAGCCGGTATCTCTCAACCTCGTGCACCAGCTCAGGCTCCTTCCCCACCAGAGAGGTGACATTCCACATCCCAAAAGCCAGTTTCAAAAGCCGACAATCAGACCACCAAGGTCTCTGCCTTCAACTGTCACCTAATCCACATTGCACCGGACCCCCATGGTCCCTCTTGCAAGTGGTGAGCCCACTGGAGGGCAGACCCATGTAACTCCTCCGGGCCGCATTGCATGGGCAGAAACCCGGCTACCAAGCGCTAGCCAATGAGCCCCTCCCCCAGGCCTGTCTCCAGGGCAGGGCCCTGGTCACCCCATACCAAGCAGGGTACACTGAATCCTTGATCTTTCTTTCATCATGGTAGTCTGTTGGACCGCTCTTAGTCTGGCCCTTCATTCAGTTCAGTTCAGTTCAATTCAATTTTATTTATATAGCACCAAATCACAACACAGGTTATCTCAAGGCACTTCACAGAAAAGAGTGGGTTTAGGCCACACTCTCAAATTTATAGAACCCAGCAGAGAGACCCCTAAGAGCAAGCACTGCAGCGACACAGGTGAGGAAAAACTTCCCTTTCATGAGCAGAAACCTCGAGCGGAACCATAGCTAATAGAGGACGGCCATCCACCTCGACCGGCTGGGTTGAAAAAGGAGGTAAAAAGTAGAAGGCCTGGCAGTAGTACATTCAGAACATTCAAAACAAACATAGCAAATACAATATTCAAAGCCAGACATTCCAGTATCAAGCCTGGTTAGGCTGCACATGCAAGTGAAGGCCTGGCAGCGGCAACATTTTTAACTATAGGCCTTATCAAAGAGAAAATATTTCAACTTACTCTTGAATAAAGAGAGAGTGTCTGCCTCCCGAGCTGAACTGGGAAGATGGTTCCACAGGAGGGGAGCATGATAACTGAAAGTTCTACCTCCCAATCTACTTCTGGAGACCTTGGGGACTACCAGTAGTTTGGATTTTTGGGAGCGCAGCGCTCTGGTTGGATGATAGGGAACTATTAGTTCTTGCAGGTAAGAAGGAGCCATACCATTAAGGGCTTTATAAGTTAGGAGCAATAGCTTGAATTCAGTTCTATATTTTATTGGGAGCCAATGTAAAGAAGCTAAAACTGGGGTAATGTGATTTCTTCTCCCTGTTCTCATTAGGATACGTGCAGCTGCATTCTGAATGAGTAGGAGAAACTTTGTGGACTTATTAGGATAACCTGATAAAAGTGAATTACAGTAGTCTAGCCTAGAGGTGATAAAGGCATGGACAAGTTTCTCTGCATCTTTATGAGACAGGATGGACCTAATTTTAGAAATATTACGCAGATGGAAGAAGGCAGTCTTAATGGTTTGCTGTACATGAGAGTTGAAAGACATATCTTGGTCAAAGACAACTCCGAGATTCCTAACAGAAAATGTAGAAGCCAATGCAATGCCATCTAGTGTTGTTATCTTACTAGAAAGAGTACTTCTAGCATGTATGGGACCAAGAACAATGACTTCAGTTTTTTCTGTATTCAGCAATAGAAAGTTGTAGTTCATCCAGGTATTAATATCCTTAAGACACTCCTGGAGTGAACCCAAATGGCTGGGATCATCTGGATTGATGGATAAATACACTTGAGTGTCATCAGCGTAACAATGAAAATGAATAGAATGCTTCCTCATAATGTCTCCCAAAGGCAGCATATATAATGTAAACAGTACTGATCCAAGTACCAATCCCTGCGGAACTCCATAGGTCTGGGTAGAAGGCTTCTTATGGACATGAACAAACTGGGAACGGTCTGATAGATAAGACTGGAACCATCTTAGCGTTGTTCCTTTCAAACCAATTTGCTATTCAAGTCTCTCTAGCAGAATATGGTGGTCAATGGTATCAAAAGCTGCACTAAGGTCCAATAAGACAAGGACGGAGACAAGTCCTTTGTCAAATGCCATAAGGAAGTCATCAGTAACTTTCTCTAAGGCTGTCTCTGTGCTGTGGTGTTTCCTAAAACCTGACTGAAATTTCTCAAATATAGAATTATTTTCTAAAAAAGTACACAGTTGATTGGCGAGCACTTTTTCGAGGATCTTGGAAAGGTAGGGGAGATTAGATATTGGTCTATAACTGGCCAAAATCCAAGAATCAAGCGAAGGTTTTTTTAAGTAGAGGTTTAATTACTGCCACTTTAAAAGACTATCATGTCTTGTCAGAATCAGAATCAGAATCAGAATCAGAATCAGATTGTCACGCTTCGCCGCTCATCAGCGGCGCCAGCTGCACGCACACCTGCACATCATCAGCGGCGAGGGATTTAAGCCGCCTCGCCCTGGGCTTCGGCCTGAAGCCGTCAGACTTCACTCGTTGGATCGCTGTGAGTAACCTCTAATACTTCAGCAAACATCGCGGTAAGAAGCCCTTACCTTTTTCCCTCTCCAAGTCTGCTCCCCTGTGCACAGGTGGATTTCCCGGCGGCGGACCATTCCTCTCCGTCTCCATTCCCTCGCTGCTGCACCGGGCTCTCCAGGTTGCTGTCTACCGGACCTCGTCCTTGCTGTGCCAGCCACCTGCTCACTCCAAGTAAGCTCCTCACTAACTTTAACATCTCCTGTGTTGGTGTGTGCCCATCACCCTTCTCCCTGTGCTTTTCCCATAGGGTTGTCCGGCTGTACGGTCTCCTGCCTCCGTGCCCGAAGCAGACGGCACCACCAACACATTTACATCCCGCAGACACACATTCATACACCCTTGTTGTTAATAAAGCTATTTGAGCTACTCTGAGCCTGCATGTGTGTCTCCTGAGCCGTGCATTATGTCAGTACGGCTTCAGCCGAGCGGCTCGGCAGACGGCGGGCTCACACGCCGACTTACCACTCTCGAGGCTCGAGTGGACCAAATAGCTTACCAGCAACAGGTGATTCTTAACCAGTTGATCTGTATTACTAACCGATTGGACCGCTTGGACCCCCAACAGCCGTTCCCACCGGCTCGTCAGGGTGGCGCGGCTCCTGCTGCTCCAGCGGCCGTCCAGCAGGCTCCGGTAGCACCGGCTCGGCTCACGCCCATTCCGACCTCCGCCCGCTTTAGCGGTAAGCTCGGCGGAGCGCGGGGGTTCATAATGCAGTGTGAGTCCGTGTTTCACCGTGTGCCCGGAGACTTTCCTTCAGATCATAGCCGAATTGGTTATATTGGGAATCTCCTAGAGGGGCGGGCACTAACCTGGACTTACGCCGTAATGGCGAGGCCCAGTTACGCCACCCTCACCTATGACCAATTTGTGAGACAATTCCTGGAGGTCTTTGATCATTCTCATACCGAGACAGTCCAGGTCGATCGGCTTCTCAGTCTCCAGCAGGGAAGCCGGTCGGCAGCGGACTATGCGATCGACTTCCGGGTAGCGGCGGAGGAATTGGGCTGGGATGAACGTTCATTCTGCGGCCTTTTCCTCCGCAGTCTCAATGATGATCTGAAGGATGAACTGGCTGGGCGGGACATCCCGGAGACTCTAGCGGAGCTAACGTCCCTAGCCATCAGTTTGGATAACAGGCTGCGCGAGCGCTCCTCGGGGCGGAAGTCGTCTTCTTCTCGCCCTCGTGGAGCCTCGTCGCGCCAGTTCCAAGCTCGCCCCCTGGCGACGCCGCCACCATCGCGCCCCGAGGAGTCGGAGCCGATGGTGATGGGCGGGGCAAAGCTTCCCCCTGCGGAGAGACAACGCCGCCGTGAGTTGAATCTCTGCATGTATTGCGGAGACAGCCAACACACGGTGGAGCTTTGCCCACAGAAGCCAAACGGCGGGGTCCGCGAGTCACTGTAGGGGGCCTCGCGGACATCAATCAGTTAAGTCCCCTCACCCAATTGAAGCTGCCCGTCCGATTTTGTCACAACTCCACTGGGCATCTCACTCATGCACTGGTGGATTCGGGCGCGGAGGGCAGTTTTATTTCACAAAGTCTGGCAACCCGATTGGGCATCCGCTGCCAAGCACTAAGAACTCCTCTCTCCCTGGTCAACCTCTCCCGTGTCACCCTGGGGAGAGTAACACATCAGACCGTCCCTGTTCCTGTTATCATCTCTGGGAACCACCGGGAGGAAATAACCCTCTACGTCCTCCCCAACTCTGTGTCGCTCGCCATCCTGGGATATCCCTGGCTACGCCTCCACAACCCCGTCTTGGATTGGAAGTCCGCCAGGGTGTCGGCATGGAGCACATTCTGTATGAGCACCTGCTTACAGTCCGCTGCCTGCTCTCCATCCTCTTCCCCAACACCTACGGACGCTGCGCCCCCGGACCTATCTCTGGTGCCATCGGAGTTTCACGACCTGGGTATGGTGTTCAGCAAGTCCAAGGCGATGTCTCTTCCTCCACACAGACCCTACGACTGTGCAATAAACATCCGCCAGGGGGCACCTTTACCCTCTGGGCGACTCTACAGCCTGTCGGCGCCGGAGAAGGAGACCATGAATGCCTATCTCAAGGAATCGCTGAGTGCTGGAATTATCCGTCCCTCGTCATCACCATTGGGGGCAGGATTCTTCTTCGTGGGCAAGAAGGACGGTTCCCTCCGTCCTTGCATCGACTATCGCTCCCTAAATGATATCACGGAGAAGGATCGCTACACCCTGCCCCTCATGGACACCGCCTTCCACTCCCTCCAGGGGGCGACTTGATTCACCAAGCTGGATCTACGCAGCACATACCACCTCGTCCGGATCCGGGAGGGAGATGAGTGGAAGACAGCCTTCCGTACTCCGAACGGCCACTTCGAGTACCTGGTGATGCCGTTCGGGTTGACCAACGCTCCAGCCGTCTTTCAGCGCCTAATTAATGACGTCCTCCGGGATTTCATTGGCCTTTTTGTGTTCGTCTACCTGGATGACATCCTCATCTTCTCCAAATCCAGGGACGAGCACCGGGTCCATGTGAGGCGGGCCCTCCAAAGACTGCTGGAGAACCGGTTGTATGTGAAGGCCGAAAAATTCGAATTCTACGCTAAGACAACATCCTTCCTCGGGTTCATCATCTCCCACGACCAGGTGCTTCCGGACCCAGTGAAGGTGAAGGCGGTGGTGGAATGGCCTGCACCTGCATCGAGAAAGCAGGTGCAACAATTCATCGGGTTTGCAAATTTCTACCGCCGCTTCGTCCCAAATTTTGGCACCATCGTCGGCCCGCTGACCCGCCTCACGTCCCCTAAGGTCCCGTTCCGGTGGACCGAAGAGGCCGCGGCTGCTTTTCAGGCGCTGAAGGCGGAGTTCTCCTCCTCCCAGGTCCTTAGCCAAGTCAACCCGGCACTGCAGTGCATCGTGGAGGTGGACGCTTCGGACACAGGAGTGGGGGCGGTTCTATCCCAGCGGTCGCCAGGTGATGGAGTCAAACGGCCCTGCGCCTTCTTCTCTCGGCGCTTGTCCCCGGCGGAACGGAATTACGACGTGGGGGACAGAGAGCTCCTCGCCATCAAGCTCGCGCTGCAGGAGTGGCGTCACTGGCTAGAGGGGGCGGACCTGCCGTTCGTGGTCCTGACTGACCACAAGAACTTGAAGTACCTGAGATCTGCCAAGCGTCTGAACGCCCGCCAGGCGCGCTGGTCCTTGTTCTTTGCCAGGTTCCGCTTTAACATCACCTTCAGGCCTGGCTCCAAGAACGGCCTGCCCGACACCCTCTCTAGGCAATTTGCCCCTGAGGAGTCTGAGGACACGGTCCACACCATCCTACCCAGGTCGTGCGTCGTGGGAGCCGTCACCTGGGACATAGAAAGCAAGATCCGGAAGGCGCAGGAAGTGGAACCTGACCCTGGCGGCGGACCGGAGGGGAGGCTGTTCGTGCCATCCACGGTTCGGGGGGAGGTCATCCACTGGTTGCATACGTCCAAGCTCACCTGCCACCCTGGTTCCTCCCGGATGATCGACCTCCTTCAACGGTCCTTCTGGTGGCCGGGCCTGCGGCGGGACGCTGCCCGCTACGCCCGGGCCTGCCCAGTATGTGCCACCAGCAAGTCAGGTAATGCCCCTCCAGCGGGTTTGCTCCAGCCTCTGCCCATCCCTGGCAGGCCCTGGTTGCATATCGGCCTGGATTTCGTCACCGGACTCCCAGTGTCAAACACCTTCGACACCGTCCTGACCATCGTAGACCGCTTCTCCAAGGCGGCGCACTTTGTCCCGCTACGGGGTCTTCCATCCGCCCTGGAGACGGCGGACCTCCTAATCCAGCACGTGGTCAGGCTGCACGGGATTCCGGTGGACGTGGTCTCGGACCGGGGGCCCCAATTTTCCTCAGAGGTTTGGAGGTCATTCTGCAACGCCCTGGGAGCCAAGGTGAGCCTCTCCTCCGGCTATCACCCCCAAACCAACGGGCAGTGTGAGCGGACCAACCAGGAGCTGGAGGCTGCGTTCCGCTGCGTCACTGCGTCCAAACCTACGTCCTGGAGTAGCCATCTCGCCTGGGTTGAATACGCCCACAACACCGCTCGCTCTTCTGCTTCAGGGATGTCCCCCTTTAAGGCATCCCTGGGCTACGACCCCCCGCTGTTCCCAGCGCAGGAGAGTGAGGTAACTGTTCCCTCAGTTCGGGTGCATCTCAGGCAGTTCCGCTCCATCTGGGCGTCAGCGCGCAATGCGCTTTTACGCACGGCGGAGCGCAACAGAGCCGTGGCGGACCGGCACAGAAGACCTGCCCCAGCGTATCGAGTTGGTCAGCGTGTCTATGTGTCGACCCAGGACGTAATTTTGAAGGGCGAGAGGAGGAAGCTGGCACAGCGTTTTATGGGCCCATACCCCATCACCAGGATTATCAACCCGGTGGCTGTGCGTGTAGCTATTCCCCCCTCCCTCCGCATCCATCCCACCTTCCACGTATCCAAGGTGAAGCTGGCAGTCTCCGACCCCCTTTGCCCTCCTCCTGCTGCGCAACCCGCGCCCCGGATGATTGATGGCCATCCGGCCTGGCCTGTCTCCTCCATCCTGGACTCCCGGCGCCGGGGTCGTGGGTTGCAGTACTTGGTGGACTGGGAGGGTTATGGGCCTGAACATCGGCAGTGGGTACCCTCGTCGTTTGTGTTGGACCCATCCCTCATTACTGAGTTCCACCGAGCGCACCCGGAGAAACCATTGCCAGGAGGCGCTGCTAGAGGGGGGAGTACTGTCACGTCTCGCCGCTCATCAGCGGCGCCAGCTGCACGCACACCTGCACATCATCAGCGGCGAGGGATTTAAGCCGCCTCGCCCTGGGCTTCGGCCTGAAGCCGTCAGACTTCACTCGTTGGATCGCTGTGAGTAACCTCTAATACTTCAGCAAACATCGCGGTAAGAAGCCCTTACCTTTTTCCCTCTCCAAGTCTGCTCCCCTGTGCACAGGTGGATTTCCCGGCGGCAGACCATTCCTCTCCGTCTCCATTCCCTCGCTGCTGCACCGGGCTCTCCAGGTTGCTGTCTACCGGACCTCGTCCTTGCTGTGCCAGCCACCTGCTCACTCCAAGTAAGCTCCTCACTAACTTTAACATCTCCTGTGTTGGTGTGTGCCCGTCACCCTTCTCCCTGTGCTTTTCCCATAGGGTTGTCCGGCTGTACGGTCTCCTGCCTCCGTGCCCGAAGCAGACGGCACCACCAACACATTTACATCCCGCAGACACACATTCATACACCCTTGTTGTTAATAAAGCTATTTGAGCTACTCTGAGCCTGCGTGTGTGTCTCCTGAGCCGTGCATTATGTCACACATTTATTGCCATTGTTCATGTAGTACACAAACTAGGAATTTGTCTCGGTGCCATGCTGCAACATTAAAAACATGATGAGATAAAGAGATAAACTAAAAAACTAAAGGACTAAAAACGTGCAATAAGTGTAGAAAAATAAGTAATAATAATAATAATAATAATAGTAATAATGAGTAATACAGTCAGTATAATATAGTCAAGGCAGTTTTAAATAAATTAGCAAGTAGCAGATAATATGGGGTACCACAGTGCAGTCGATAATGCAACAGAAAAACAGTGATGATTGACATGAGTCTGGTTGGGCTGCTGTACATAGTGCACGAGAGTCAATAAGTCACTTAATGTTCAGCAGTCTGATGGCAGAGGGGAAAAAGCTATTCATGTGCCGGGAGGTTTTAGTCTGAATGGACCGAAGTCTTCTACCTGAGGGGAGGGGGGCAAACAGTACGTGACCAGGGTGTGAAGGATCGGCTATGATCCGGCCTGCACGCCTCCGGGTCCTGGAGATGTACAGGTCCTGGAGAGATGGTAGCTTGCAGCCGATCACCTTCTCAGCAGTGCGCACGACGCGCTGCAGCCTTAGTCTGTCCCTGGCAGTGGCTCCTGCATACCACACAGTTATGGAGGAGGTGAGGATGGACTCGATGATGGCCGTGTAGAACTGCACTAACATCTTGGTGGGTAGCTTGAGCTTCCTCAGCTGCCGCAGAAAGAACATCCTCTGCTGGGCCTTTTTGATGAGGGAGCTGATGGTTGGCTCCCATTTGAGGTCCCGGGTGATGGTGGTGCCCAAGAAGCGGAAGGAATCTGCAATGGTGATGGGAGAGCCTGTGATGGTGAGGGGGGGCAGGGGGGTTGTGACTTTCCTGAAGTCCACAATCATCTCCGCTGTCTTCAGAGCGTTCAGCTGCAGGTTGTTGTGGCTGCACCAGGACACCAGCTGGGCCACCTCTTTCCTGTAGACGGACTCGTCGCCGTTGGAGATGAGTCCGATGAGGGTGGTGTCGTCCGCAAACTTAATCAGCTTAACAGACTGGTGGGAGGAGGTGCAGGAGTTGGTATAAAGGGAGAAGAGTAGGGGGGAAAGTACACAGCCCTGGGGTGATCCGATGCTGATGCTAACAGAGTCCGAGACAGACTTCCCCAGCCGCACATGCTGCCTCCGGTCCGTCAGGAAGTCGGTGATCCACCTGCAGAGGGAGTCAGGCACATCGAGCAGGGACAGCTTGTCCTGGAGCAGAGCGGGGCGGATGGTGTTGAATGCAGAACTGAAGTCCACAAACAGAATCCTGGCGTAGGTTCCCGGGGAGTCCAGGTGCTGCAGGATGGAGTGGAGGGCCAGGTTGACTGCGTCGTCCACAGACCTGTTGGCACGGTAGGCAAACTGCAGCGGGTCCAGGAGGGGAGTGGTGATGGACTTGAGGTGAGACAGGACCAGGCGCTCAAAGGACTTCATGACTACAGAGGTGAGCGCTACAGGTCTGTAGTCGTTACGTCCAGTAATCCGTGGCTTCTTGGGGACAGGGATGATGGTGGAGGATTTGAGGCAGGTCGGCACGTGACATTGCTTAAGGGAGGTGTTAAAAATGTCTGTGAAGACAGGAGCCAGCTCTTTCGCACAGTGTCTCAGGGTGGAGGGAGACACACCGTCCGGCCCGGGGGCCTTGCGCGGGTTCAGTCTGGAGAACTGTCTGTGCACGTCCTGCTCACTGATGACAAGGGCAGGGGGGGAGGAGGAGGAGGAGGGGGGACCGCTTTTGATGAATTAGGGGCCGAGGAGGCAGTGGAGCTGGGTGGAGTGGGGGAGTTGGACACAGCTGACGAGGTGTCAAAACGGGCGTAATGTTGGGACAGTCTTTGACAAAGGGCTTTGTCATCCTGACCTTTAGAAGCCTGAGGCCGATAGTTGGTGATTTGCCTCAGTCCTCTCCACACAGAAGCCGAGTCATTAGCAATGAACTGCTGCTGGAGTCTCTCAGAATACACAGATTTAGCTCTCCTCAGCTCTCTATTAAACCAATATTTGACTTCTCTGTAGCGGTCCCTGTCTCCACTTTTCAACGCTGCTTCCTTCTCCTTCCTGATCTGTCTGAGCTTGGCAGTGAACCAGGGCTTATCATTAGAGTACCTCACCCTGGTGCGCGATGGGAGAATGCTCTCCTCACAGAAGTTGATATATGAGTTCACAGTGTCCGTGTACTCATTAAGATCACGTGTGGCTCCTTTAAACATGTCCCAGTCAGTTATTTCCATGCATGTGTTCAGATTCTCTCCAGCTTCACTGGTCAATTTCTTCGTGGTGGTCACAACAGGTTTAGTGAGTTTCAGTCTCTGTCTGTATGTGGGGATGAGGTGGACCATCACGTGATCAGATAGTCCGAGCGCAGCGCGGGGAACAGCGCAATATGCGTCCTTCACTGTAGTGTAACAGTGATCCAGCGTGTTAAATCCTCTGGTTGGGCATTTAATAAACTGTTTGTATCGGGGGAGCTCGTGACTCAGATTGCTCTGGTTAAAGTCACCTACCACAATAACCAGGGAGTCTGGAAAAGTCCGCTCCATGTGTTGGATGTGATCCGCGAGCACGCGCTGAGCTTCGCGCGTGTCCGCGTCGGGAGGGACGTACACAGCGACGAGGATGAATGAAGCGAACTCCCGCGGGGAATAAAATGGCTTGCAGTTAATAAAAAGAAATTCCAGGGGGGGAGAACAGTGTTTGGAAATTACCGTTACATCAGAGCACCAGCTGCTGTTGATGTAAAAGCAGACTCCTCCTCCAATAGACTTACCGGAGAGCTCTGTGACGCGATCAGCACGAAACAGCTGAAATCCCTCGAGGCTGATCGCGCTGTCCGGTATGTTCCCGGACATATGTCAATATTAATGTTTATATCTCAATAGAGACATATTAATTATTTTCAAAAGCGGTGACCGAATCACAAATAGCGATTCCTTCACGAGTCTAGCGGGGATTGGGTCTAAGAGACAGGTAGTTGGTTTAGAGGCTGACACTATTAGGGCTAGATCAGAATGACTAACATGAGAAAATTCAGAAAAATGGAGTTCTAAGCCTGTGGACACAGCAGTGTTAGACAGAGGCTTGGTATTTCAGGACCAGTCCCAGCTAATTCAGGACCAGTTTGTCTTGGGAGACCCTACCAGAGGCAAATTGTTCCGGACAATATAGCTCCTGGGATCACTAGGGCACGCAAACCCCCTACCACGATAAGTTGGCAATCCATGGGGGGCATGGATCGCAGATATCATAGATAATCACAGATAAATAAAAGTTCACATCAGAAGAAGCTTCATTTGCTCTTTACAGTAACATATCAAAGTGCAGTCACTTTCTCTCTGTCATATGACAACTTAAATTTGCACAATTGGACAGTCGGAAGTCCGATTGGGCAATCGGAAACTTCTTGTTCTAAAAATAGTAATAATATTTAACCACAGAGGTAGGAGCTAATGTGGGGGAAGAGCAGAGGTTATTCTCACCGCTGGGACAATGGGGGGATCGGGGCAGTTGTTCCGGTGATGTGATTACCGAGAGTGTCTGCTGTCTGTTCACCGCCATTTCTCCAGACTGGAAATAAAATGAACCAACCTGTGAAGCCAGACTCCATTTGTGTTGTCTCCTGTGTACCGGGGCAGGCTGCAGCCAGCACAGTGGACCAATGAGAATACACTGTGTGCGCAGATAGTGCTTATGGGAGTTGTAGTTTTGTAGTCTCACTTTGCGATAGGTTTATTATGTAGATGTCGCTTGAGAAAACTACAACCCGCTAAAGTGGCTAGTGGGAATGGCTGTCTTACCTGCCACAGCAGAAATCTACCCGGCAGTGGCGGATGGACGGGTGTTAATGTCAAGGCCTGTATGTATGTATGTATATATGCATGTATGTATGTGGCAGAAACTTTGTCCCCCTACTCATTCAGAGGCCACTTGACCGCGGGCTCTCATCTCTTGCATGGCAATGTCACATTACCTGAAGAGTGCACCTGGCTTGACTTCACTGTCCAGTTGACCAGAAAAAGGTCAAAGGTGACCCTTTTTGACCAGCCTTTACCGGGGGAGGAATCAAGCACACCTGACACGGTTGGCGAAGTTTAGCCTCTGTGGGTCTCTCTCCACGATACAGATGTTGTGGACTGAGGGGGAGATGGAGGTACAGGTTTCCGCTGGGTGCTGGGATACTGAAACTGCATTTACTCTTAACTATATTTGCATTTATTTACTTTAATCTGCTCAAATATCCCCTGTTGAGGTGTACGCACGTGATAGAATCGAGTGCACCCTGAAAGTTTGTGTCGGGGTGTGACAGGGAGATGGAGGCTGGAAGCTGAGAGACTGACCTACATTTAATCCACTCATTTCTATTTGTGTGCTGCTTTGAATGTGTTCTTGCATTGCCAAAATGAGTTTCTGCTGTGTCCAGTGATTTGTATTCAAACCATGTCTTTTTGTTTATTAAATAGCGGCACACTCACTGGCATTACTGTCATGTATCTATACAATTATTGGGGTTAACACAAGTCATAGCATCTATATCAACAAGACAAATTTACAAGAAAAATGTAGCAAATTTATGCAGAAAACAATTGGTAAGTTTGAGAACATTTTTAATTTACAAGGAAAAAGAAGCTAATTTGAGAAAAAAATACAAGTTTATGAGAAAAGTTTCAACTCTATAAGAAGAGTTGCAAATTTACAAGAAAAAGCCACATTTGAGGAAAAAAATTGCAAATTTATGAGACACAAATTTTAAGTGGAAAAAAGTCATATTTTTGAGACAATCTGCAAATTTACAAGAAAGAAGTAGCAAATTTCAAAAAAATAAATTGATTTCACTAAAGAGAAACAGTAGTAAAAATGAAAGGACATACAGTAGAAGAGTAAAACACCATCATGACTGATGAATAAAGTAATGCATTAAATAAATGAGGTAAATAAATGTAAATTATGTGTTTAAAGCCTATATGCTATTATCAGCCCATTGTACATTTTACTTTCTGCAAAAAAAAAAACTGACAACATTATCCATCCATCCATCCATCCATCTTCTACTGCTTTTCCGGAGGTCCAGGTCGCGGAGGCAGCAGTTCAAGCAGAGAAGCCCAGACTTCCCTCTCCCCCGCCACCTGCTCCAGCTCTTCAGAGAGGATATCAAGGCGTTCCCAGACCAGCTGGGAGACATAGTCTCTCCACCGTGTCCTGGGTCTGCCCCGGGGTCTCCTCCCAGTGGGACATGCCTGAAACACCTCAAGTGGGAGGCGTCCGGGAGGCATCCTAATCAGATGCCCATACCACCTCAACTGACTCCTTTCAATGTGGAGGAACAGCGGTTCTACTCTGAGCCTCTCCCGGATGACTGAGCTCCTCACCCTATCTCTGAGGGTGAGTCCAGCAATCCTACGGAGAAAGCTCATTTCAGCCGCTTTGTATCCGCAATCTCGTTCTTTCGGTCATTACCCAAAGCTCATGACCATAGGTGAGAGCTTTGACCTATGGTCAAACATATGGTATAACAAGACAACATGGTATAACAAGACCCCAAGATACTTAAACTCCTCCACTTGGGGCAGGAGCCTGTCCCCAACCCAGAGAGGACAATCCACCTTTTTCCGGCTGAGGACCATGGACTCGGACTTGGAGGTGCTGATTCTCATCCCAGCCACTTCACACTTTTCACGGAAAACCATCCCAGCAAGAGCTGTAGGTCATTGCTGGATGAAGCCAACAGGACAACATCATCTGCAAACAACAGAGATGAGATCCTGTGGTCACCAAGCATGACACCCTCCATTCCCTGGCTGTGCCTAGAAATCCTGTCCATAAAAATTATGAACAGGATCGGTGACAAAGGGCAGCCCTGGCGGAGTCCAACTCTCACTGGGAATGACTCTGACCGAGTGTTGGCAATACGAACCAAACTCTCACAATGGTCGTACAGAGACCGAATAGCTCGTAACAACAAGCCCGATACCCCATACTCCCGAAGCACCCCCCACAAAAATCCATGAGGGACGCGGTCGAATGCCTTCTCCAAGTCCACAAAACACATGTAAACTGGTTGGGCAAACTCCCACGAACCCTCAAGAATTCTCGAGAGGGTAAAGAGCTGGTCCGATGTGCCACGGCCAGGACGAAAACCACATTGCTCCTCCTGAATCCGAGGTTCGACCAATCTTCGACCATTAATACATGTACAATGCTTTACATAGCCTTGAGAACGTAGGAATACTGGAACAATAACCCTCCTTGAATGCTACTCAAAAATAATGCATTATCAACATTTGGAAACATCAGTTTTTTAAGTTATTACACATGACATTATGTAATTGTCACACATAGGGTGCTGTCTGGGAATGGGACCAATTATATGGACATGTAGTTACATTTGTGGAGAGGGGCACAACAGGTCAACATCAGCTACAGTATATATTCATTGGAACCCAGCTGAGCTCTGGGAGGGGTGTTTTTTTTTTTTTTTTTTTTTTTTTTTTTTTGTTACTTATTTGTACCCGTAGGTAGACTTGGTTTGCAGTCTGGTGACAAGCCACCGGCTGCTGGTCGCTGCGTGCGCGAGCGCCCTAAACCTACATGTTTTTGGTATGCGGGAGGAAACCGGAGAAATCCCGGAGTAAACCCACGCAACACGGGGAGAACATGCAAACTCCACACAGCTCACTGTTGGTCGGGGGCTGGAATCGAACCCACGATCTCATGATCCCCGCGATCCCCCGGCCAAGGGTAAAACTGTGCTGCCACAGTGCTAAACCACTGCGCCACCGTGCAGCCCATGCAGCCCGTGCAGCCCACCGTGCAGGGGGTTTGTTAGTTGGCCCGTGATATTACTGTTGTGGTCTCATCAGGATTAAACACTGCATGCTGTATTTGCCGAGTATTGCTGTTAGTCTTTAATAAACACATAGAAAACACCTGTTGTACTTGAACTGTTATCTATGACCAAGAGATACACATACCACATAGCATTGGTATTATTTCAAATTTTCAGAGCTTGCTTTTTTAGTTCACATACTTATTCATTCAGTTCATTTCAACTTTATTTATATAGCACCATTTCACAACAACAGTCTCATAGCACTGTCAAACTGTAGGGGAAAACTCCACAGTTGCAGAAAGACCCTAGCAATCAGGCAATCCCCTGTGAGTAAGCACTTGACAATGGAGGAGAGGAAAAAAAACCTTTTAGCAGGAAGAAACCTCCAGCAGAACCAGGCTCAGGGAGGGGATGAGGGGATAGAGAAGCAGAAGAAAAGAATTGACAGGTAGAGAGCAAACAGCACGACGGGGACTCAATCTGAGGGAGAGAACAAACAGATGTTTATGACCAGCAAAAATATTACAATGAGAATGAAGAGAGGAGTGAAGCCCAGCACATTGTTGGCGGTCTCTCGGCTCAGGAAAGGTTTAACCCTATTCTTAAAAACAGACTTTGTGTCATGGCGGCCGCTGGGCCATCATCAGCCCCGGCTGCGCACACACCTGCCGCCAATCACCAGCAGGCCTTAAAAGCCGGCGTCGCTGTTGGCTCAGCACAGAGTCGTCTGCCTTCTTCATCACGCGACGCGTCACAGATTCATCCTCGAGCCAGAGCATCCACGACGTATCCTTGTCAAGCCTCGTCACATAAGAACCAAGATATCTTACCTTGTCAAAGTATTATCCCCTGTGCACAGGTGGACCTCCCTGGCAGCAGACTTGTCTCCCCAAGTAACGGAGCCTCTCCTCCTCCTCCTCGGAACTCCTCCACCTCACCACAGCACCAAGCGTCATGCTCACCAAGCCACAGTGAGCCACAGGGCCAGCAAGAGTCTCCCAGCGTCACCTGCAAGTAAGCAGTACTTGTTATTACACCTCCGTACTGCGAACAGCACTAATCCACTTGTGCTTGTGTGTTTCCAGGGTTGCCAGGTCGCGGCGGGATTCGCTCAGCTCCAGTGGTTCCTCAGCATTGCACTCACTCACACCTTCACACACATTACACTCTTGATTTAATAAATAATTGTCTAAATGGTCTACTCGTGTCAGTGTCTGTCTCCTGGGTCAAGCAATCATGTCACATTGAGTCTGTCTCCCAAATCCAGACTGGCTGCTGGTTCCAAAGGAGAAGAGCCTGATCACTGAATGCTCTGCCTCCCATTGTACTTTCAGAGATTCTAGGTATTACAAGCAATCCTGAAATTTGGGAGCATAATGCTCTGGGTAGGTCGTTCCGGTGTCATGGCGACAGAGTAGACAACCTTGGCGTCCACCCTCCTTAACTTTAGACGATTATTTTCTTCAGTTCATATTGCTTTTTCTGCTATTTTTAAGTGGAGAACAAGACAAACAACAGCTGCTAAGCAAGATATAATGGCACTTTGGCATAAAGAGCTTGGGGAGGAGAACGTGGCTTTGGCCAAACTTCTGGTAGAAAGGATGGCAAAATATTGCAAAGAAGCTGATGAAAAATCCAAGGCTCATATTGATAGACTTGGGAAAAAAAGAATTGACAGCATGCATTCTATTTTGTCACAACACACCGAATAAATAAAACATATTCACTCAGAAACTGCCAGTTTACATGAACATGTCTTCGGCGGGGAGAAATCAAATGCGCTATGTTTGAAGACCTTACAAACTATTGAAGCAAAACTCACAGAACTGGAGGATAGAACGCGTAGGAATAACTTGCTCATCTTTAACCTCAAAGAAGATGTGGAAGGCACCCTTGCTTACCTAGCAGAGAATATCCCGAGGTGGTTTGGTGTTTTTCAGCATGCTCCACCAGAGCTTATGAGATGCCATCATGTGGGCTGCCAGCCCCAGCCAAGGCCCGGTGGTGTCCGGTGCCCACATCTGCTAATCATTGGATGTCTCCGCTACACTGACAGAGATCGTTTGTTGAATGAGGCATGGCAAAATCCTCCTAACGTGGCAGATATTCACCTCAAATTTGCTGTGGATTACAGTGAGGTGACAGCAAAGCGTCGGGAGACCCTGCTATAAACTGATGTATGAGGCCCGCAAGAACGGTTTCCACGCTTTTCTCCTGTATCCAGCCAATCCATTCTCATTAAGAAATGTGCCTAAAGAACGTTTTTCACTGCTCAAAAACTGTGAGTTTGTACATAAAACAAAAATAAAACGTATCTGGATATGTTTTACAAATGGACTCCGTGCCTTTGCTCACTGAAATAACACAGAATACTCACTGCACATTGGAAGAACAGCACTTGTTTCAGGCAGCCTTCCAGCACTCATTTTTTTTTTTTTTTTTTTTTTTTTTTTGTTACTTATTTGTACCCGTAGGTAGATTTGGTTTGCAGTCTGGTGACAAGCCACCGGCTGCTGGTCGCTGCGTGCGCGAGCGCCCTAAACCTACATGTTTTTGGTATGCGGGAGGAAACCGGAGAAATCCCGGAGTAAACCCACGCAACACGGGGAGAACATGCAAACTCCACACAGCTCACTGTTGGTCGGGGGCTGGGATCGAACCCACGACCTCATGATCCCCGCGATCCCCCGGCCAAGGGTAAAACTGTGCTGCCACAGTGCTAAACCACTGCGCCACCGTGCAGCCTATTTTGCACCGCTGAATCCGAAAATGACATCCGTTTCTCTCGATCAGGTGCTAAGTAAAAACCTGTACTTACTTAGTACTTACTTAGTACTGTGCATGTACTTCAAAGGTAAGTACATGTAAATTTAATGCTATGTCATCATTGTTCACCTTTGGTTGGTGTGCGGGGGACGGCGGACTGTTTCTCGTGGTTTCAACCAATGAGACCATCAAGATGCAAGTTTCAGTCCCACGCTGATCTTTCAGTGACTTTTTTCATCATTTTTTTTATTTGTTTTTCGCTCCACTAACATAGGAATACAAAAATAATTTTTTTGGAAGTTGTCTGTGTATTTTCAACTGATTTAAGACAATTTTGCACCGCTGAATCCGAAAATGACATCCGTTTCTCTCGATCAGGTGCTAAGTAAAAACCTGTACTTACTTAGTACTTACTTAGTACTGTGCATGTACTTCAAAGGTAAGTACATGTAAATTTAATGCTATGTCATCATTGTTCAAAATTCAGAGAATTTCAAGACATAAAAAAGAATTTTGCGTCATATAAACTGAAAATGCCCGTACATGTAAATAAAAACATATAAAACAACATGTGGCCATAATTCAAAAAGTTGACCTGATTGAGCAAAACCAATGTGATTTTTGGATTCAGCACGTCAAAATTGTCCTAAATCAGCTAAAAAAAACTGAGACAATAAATTTGGTGTTGACCAGTGTAATGGTTAAGGTTAGGAAAAGATTAGATTTAGTCACCTCCTCTAATGGTTAGGATTAGGAAAAAATTTTTGGTTAGTTGTTACCGCTAATCAGTCCCTCCAGGATTTTGCGGGATGTTTTTATGATTGTTGCAGCCTGAAAAACTTGAATTTGTGAGGTTTTTTAAAAAGTTGCGATAAAAGTTGCGACGTTTTGAGAAGTTTTTTGCACTAAAAGTTGTGGGAAGAATTACAAATTTTAAAGCAGATGTTTTTTTCCATCGTTTACTGCAATGATATTCTATGTAACACCACAAGAATAGAATAGAATAGAATAGGCTTTATTGTCATTGTACAGTTGTACAGTACAACGAATTGTGGGTGCTCCATCAGCCTACTGCGCAATAAAGTAAGAGAGAAGGATTAGAAAAAAACAGTTACAGAACACACCATTAAACACACCACTGAAATAAAAATAGCCCAGGATTATGGAAATATACACAGGTATGGTAATGGCTTCACGGATGGAACTTTGTACATAACAGTGCGGCGTGCATAACACACAATTGAGTAAAATGGCCCAAGGATTATAGAAAATATATATCAGAATCAGAATCAGAATCAGATTTATTGCCATTGTTCATGTAGTACACAAACTAGGAATTTGTCTCGGTGCCATGCTGCAACATTAAAAACATGAAGAGATAAAGAGATAAACTAAAAAAACTAAAAGACTAAAAACATGCAATAAGTGTAGAATAATAAGTAATAATAATAATAATAATAATGAGTAATACTAGTCAAGGCAGATTTAAATAAATTAGCAAGTAGCAGATAATATGGGGTACCACAGTGCAGTCAATAATGCAACAGAAAAACAGTGATGAACGACATGAGCTGCTGTATATAGTGCACAAGAGACAATAAGTCACTTAATGTTCAGCAGTCTGATGGCAGAGGGAAAAAAGCTGTTCATGTGCCGGGAGGTTTTAGTCTGAATGGACCGAAGTCTTCTACCTGAGGGGAGGGGGGCAAACAGTACGTGACCAGGGTGTGAAGGATCGGCTATGATCCGGCCTGCACGCCTCCGGGTCCTGGAGATGTACAGGTCCTGGAGAGATGGGAGCTTGCAGCCAATCACCTTCTCAGCAGTGCGCACGACACGCTGCAGCCTTAGTCTGTCCCTGGCAGTGGCTCCTGCGTACCACACGGTTATGGAGGAGGTGAGGATGGACTCGATGATGGCCGTGTAGAACTGCACTAACATCTTGGTGGGTAGCTTGAGCTTCCTCAGCTGCCGCAGAAAGAACATCCTCTGCTGGGCCTTTTTGATGAGGGAGCTGATGGTTGGCTCCCATTTGAGGTCCCGGGTGATGGTGGTGCCCAAGAAGCGGAAGGAATCTGCAATGGTGATGGGAGAGCCTGTGATGGTGAGGGGGGGCAGGGGGGTTGTGACTTTCCTGAAGTCCACAATCATCTCCGCTGTCTTCAGAGCGTTCAGCTGCAGGTTGTTGTGGCTGCACCAGGACACCAGCTGGGCCACCTCTTTCCTGTAGACGGACTCGTCGCCGTTGGAGATGAGCCCGATGAGGGTGGTGTCGTCCGCAAACTTGATCAGCTTAACAGACTGGTGGGAGGAGGTGCAGGAGTTGGTATAAAGGGAGAAGAGTAGGGGGGAAAGTACACAGCCCTGGGGTGATCCGATGCTGATGCTAACAGAGTCCGAGACAGACTTCCCCAGCCGCACATGCTGCCTCCAGTAGCAGTGGTTTCACGGATGGGTCAATATACATGAAAGTGTGGAGTGCAAAGACAGGTGTGTTATTGTGATAATTAAAAAGATCCTCATTTCCATAAATGTGAGCGTTCGGAGAGAGGGGGTGGGGCCTCTGACTGTTTGCAGTTCAGATAGCCCAGGGGAAGAAACTGTTTGTCAGTCTGGAGGTGCGGGACCTGACTGATCTGAACCGTTGTCCAGAGGAAAGCAGGTCAACAAGGTGGTGGGTGGGATGTTAGGGGTCTCCTGTGATGGCCTTGATCTTTCTGAGACAGGAGGATCTGGAGATGTTCTCCAGGTAGGGCAGAGGGCCGCCGATGATTTTTTGGGGCGGTGTTGATGAACCTCTGCACAGCCTTCCTGTTCTCGGACATGGAGCCGGCATACCACACACCCAGACAGTAGGTGAGCATGGTCTCCACTGAACAGCGGTAGAAGGCCAGCAACAGCTTCTGGCCCAGGTTGTTCTTCCTCAGGATACAGAGGAAGTGCAGCCACTGTTGGGCTTTCTTCACCAGGGCCTTGGTATTGACAGTCCAGGAGAAATCACAGGAGATGTGGGTGCCCAGGAACATGAAGGTGGAGACGGTTTCGATGCAGTCACCATTTATGGGGGGGGGGGGGGGTCCAGGCCTTTCTGAAGTCCAGAATGAGTTCTTTTTTGGGGGGGACATTCAGTTTCAGGTTGTTTGCTTGGCACCACAGCAGCAGATTCTCGACTTCCACCCTGTATGCCTTCTCATCGTCGTCAGTGATGAGCCCAACCAAGGTGGTATCATCCACATACTTCATGATGACGGTGGTTGGGTGGGTTGGAATACAGTCAAAGGTGTACAGGGAGTACAGTAGAGGGCTTACCAAGCAGCCCTGTGGGAGCCAGTGCTAAGAGACAGTGTGGAGGAGCGGTGGGGGCTGAGTGTGACTGTTTGTGGGCGGCTGGTGAGAAAGTTTTTTATCCAGGAGAAGGTGAGGGGGGATCTGGAGGAGGTGCAGTTTATTGATCAGGATGTCTGGGATGATGGTGTTGAAAGCTGAGCTGTAGTCCACAAAGAGCATCCTCACGTAGCTCCTTGGGTTCTCCAAGTGGCTTAGCGCTCTGTGGATTGTGGTGGCAATGGCCTCTTCTGTAGACTGGTTCTCCCTGTAGACAAACTGGTGGAGGATGAAGGAGGGGGGAAGACGGTCCCTGATGTGCTGGGACACCAGTCATGCAAAACACTTCATGACTACAGACGTGAGTGCTATGGATCTGTAGTCATTCAGGCTGTCAATTGCGGACTTTTTGGGGATGAGGATGGTGGTGGAGGCCTTCAGGCAGGAGGGGACAGTGGCGTGCATCAGGGAGAGGTTGAACAGCTTGGTGAGGATCTCTGCCAGCAGATCTGCACATGCTTTGACCACCGCTCCTGGGATGCCGTCAGAACCAGCCGCTATGCAGGGGTTCACTACTCTCAGTTGCCTCCTCACCTCATGCACCTGTAGAGAGAAAAGGGAGGGAGGGGAGGGGGGACAAGTCGTGGGTGTGAGCGCAAACCGGGCAAAGAAGCTGTTAAACTCCTCTGCCAGAGTGAGGCTACTGTCCGATATTGGGGAGCACTGGCCCCTGTTGTTGTTGAGGACCTGGATGCCTTTTCACATCTGTTTGGGGTTGTTGTCTGTGAGGAAGCCCTCCATCTTCCTCCTGTAGGTGTTCCTAGCGTGTTTTATGCCTCTTCTCAGGTTGGCTCTGGCAGTGCTGTACAGCAAACTGTCCCTCTGCCTGAAGGCTAAGTTGTGAGCTCTGATCAGAGCTTGGACCTCACTGGTCATCCAGGGTTTCTGGTTTGGAAAGACCCGGATGTGTTTGGTGACCATCACATTTTCTACACAGCATTTAATGTAGAAGAGAACACACTCGGTGTAGGAGTCCAGGTCCAGCTGTTCAAAAATGTTCCAGTCTGTGTAGCTAAAGCAGTCCTGTGACAAGGTTGACTGGCTTAGACCCAAGAGCAACAAGGATGGAGTTGGTAAGTAAAGTGACAATAATCTTTATTACAATAATTGTGCAATAATGGTGATGAATATGTGCGGTTGGAATCTGGCAACCCTGTAGGGGAGCGCAGAGATGAGGATGAGTAACACTGAATGGAAGAATGTAATACTGATTGTGCTTACAGGGTCATCCAGGTTCAGGTTCAGGTTCAGGTTACTTTATTTGTACCCGCAGGTAGATTTGTTTTGCAGCCAGGTGACATCCTTTAAGACACATATTTACAAACCACAATTATATTCAACATGAACACAAACACAGACACACATGAAGCTGACTATAAACACGATCAAAGTACTCAAGGCTCCACCAATCAGGACATAAGACAAAGAGATAAGAGAAAAAAACAAAGAGATAAGAGAGAAGGGTCATATTAAAAAAGTTAAAAACTAGGTCAGAGATTAAAAACTCAATAAAAGTCTAAAACCCAATAAAAGATTTAAAACCCAAATAAAAAACCTACAAAAATAAATAAATATAAAATAAAATTCATAAATAGATAACTAAATTATGTGCAATATGTTGTTACATCTTGTTCCACTCTTTGACAGCAGCAGGAACAAAGCTGTTTTTGTAGCGCTGGGTTTTACATTTTGGGACAACAAACCTCCGTCTGGAGGGAAGAAGCTGAAAGTGACTGTGCAAAGCGTGGGAGTCATCATTTAAGATGGAGGTAGCAATCCTTTGTACCTGTCTGGTGTATGGGGATGTCAGGCTCAGCTGTGACTCACCAAGCAAACAACTGGACCATCTAACTACTTGGTCTAAGTATTTCCTCTGTTTCAGTTTTATCTGACCAAACAATGACACTAAAGAAAAGGATAAAACAGATTCGATAAAAGCCCGATAAAACACTGTCATTATATGACTTTATATGACATTAGATGACATATCATATATTATATGACATATCATTGTCATCCAGGGAAAACTGCTAGAACAACCTGAAGAGTCTCCAGGCTGGGGAGCTGGCTGTCAGTGGTGAGAGTGCAGAGGTGTTGCAGGGGAGTGCCGGTGACAGGCTGGCCAGGTCCGAATGCAGAGGAGATGATGCAGGGAGTAGTGATCTATACACGGTGGTAAGTTGGAAAAATCTCTTCAACCAGTAGCCAAAGAATCAGACAGGATTAAAGTTTCAGTAAATTTAATTTGCACTGATTAGTTCAATTCAATTCAATTTAACTTTATTTATATAGCACCATTTCACAACAACAGTCATCTCATAGCACTATCAACTGTAGGGGGGAACCCCCACAGTTGCAGAAAGACCCCAGCAATCAGGCGATCCCCTGTGAGCAAGCACTTGGCGACGGTGGAGAGGAAAAACTCCCTTTTAACAGGAAGAAACCTCCAGCAGAACCAGGCTCAGGGAGGGGCAGTCATCTGCTGCGACTGGCTGGGGGGTGAGGGGATAGAGAAGAAGAAAAGAACAGACATGTAGAGAGCAAACAGCACGATGGGGACTCAATCTATGGGAGAGAACAAACAGATGTTAATGACCAGCAAAAAAAAAATATTTCATAGAGAGTGAGGAAAGGAGTGAGGCCCAGTGCATTACTGGAGGTCCCCCGGCTGACTAAACCTATTAGCAGCATAACTAAGGGAGGGTTCAGAAACACATGATCCCTCCCTAATTGTAGGCTATATCAAAAAGGTAGGTTTTAGCCCTATTCTTAAAAACAGAGATCGAGTCTGACTCCCGAATCCAGATTGGCAGCTGATTCCACAGGAGAGGAGCTTGATAACTGAAGGCTCTGCCTCCCATTGTACTTCTGGAGATTCTATGTATTACAAGTAATCCTGCATTTTGGGAGCGTAGTACTCTGTTAGGATAATAGGGTAGTATCAGATCTTTTAAATAATTGTTTAGAGCTTTGTAAGTAAGAAGAAGGATTTTAAACTTAATTCTAAACTCTATGGGAAGCCAATGAAGGGAGGCCAGAACCGGAGAGATATGATCTCTCTTTCTAGTACCTGTTAAAACTCTTGCTGCAGCATTTTGGATCAGCTGAAGACTTTTTAAAGATGTTTTAGGACAGCCTGATAATAAAGAATTACAATAATCTAATCTCGAGCTAACAAAAGCGTGGATCAGTTTCTCAGCATCACTCTGAGACAAGATGCTCCTAATCTTGGCAATATTATGCAAATGATAGAAGGCAGTCTTAGAAACAAATTTAATATGTGAATTGAAGGACAAATCCTGATCAAAAATAACTCCAAGGTTCCTCACAGAACTATTAAGAGAAAGAGTAACCGCATCCAAACTGAAAGTTTGATTTGGAAAGGAATTTCTAAGGTTTTTTGGACCAACAAAAATGACTTCAGTCTTATCTGAATTTAATAGCAGGAAATTACAAGTCATCCAAGCTTTGATTTCCTTAAGACAGGCTTAAGGAAATCAAGTGGAGAACAATAAGTGATACATTCAGTCGCCTCAGGAAATTGTTCTGGATCATATACATAACTTTCAGTCTTTAAGCATCCTGTTATCTCAAAACTGTCCATGAGAGAATATCTGGCTCAGTCTGGTTCTTCCAAACTGTCTCCCTCCTTAGACATAATCATAACAGTACAGAGCATTTGCATGAGAACAAGATAAATGTCCAGCTGGTCGACCTTGTATACATTTCACCCAGACTCTGAGGTACCACAAGATAAAGAATACAAAATTATTCTATCATTCCCCCCCACACCCTTTGATGCCATGCAAAGCATCATAAATGAAAAATGATAACAAGCTATGGCATCTAAAACCCCATCTGGCAACTATGCTAAGCTCCACTGCATTGATGTGCAACAGACCCTAACTAGCTAGTGACGGGGAAAGTCTGCCATTGACCCTGCTGCCCCAGGCGCCGCCTGACATTTTAGTCCTTTAGGAGGATAAATGGAACAGTAAAACTTCTTAATTAATGAGAAAACATTAAAATCAAAATGATAATAAAGTAAGGATATGATAGTAAAGATATGTCATTGCTATGTGCATTATTGCAGCTTGTATAAAAACAAAGCATAAAAGATGAAAACAAAACAAACGTAATAACAAAATATAAAAACAGAAATAAGAGTAACAAAAATAAAAATAAAAGTAAAAATAATGTTTCAAACTTCATAAATGTATTTACGGGTAGTTCATTTCAACTTCACATCATGATCATGCAACTCCTTTCGGTTTTCTGCATGTCAATCATACGTTTACTCTGTACTTGGATCATGAAGAGACACCTTGAGCTTACACTGTTTGTTTATCATCCCCAGCAACTGCTCCATGGTACATCACTAAGTTAACGTGCACAAGTCTCATCATCATATTACGGATACAGGGAATGACACAAGAAAAGACCAGAAATACTACCACAAAAATCATTAACAGGCTCATGATGAGACTTCTCCATGAAGAGAATAACCAACTTAACCAGGTATGTTCATCAGTAACATTGTCCTTGGCTATGGCAGCCTGCAAAGCAGTCAAATTCCGTATGGCTGAGGCAATCACGTGACCGTCTGGATCATTTTCAGGGATAAAAGTACAACAATGATCCCCCACAACTGCACACACACACCCTCGGGTGGCAGTTATTTGATCAAGAGCCATTCTATTCTGGGTCAACATAAGTCTAAGAGCTGTTAACTCCTCATTTATACCAGAAAAAGCAGACAAAGAAAAATTCACAAATGATTGTAATCTGTAACTAGTTGTTTCAGTCCACAAGGTGTTCTTAGTCACTCCCATCCAAGGGAACAAGGAATAGAGTACCTTCTGCTCAGTAGTTTCTAACTTGAATTCTTTCCGCACGTCTGTGCCCCAGATGGAATTATGTGGTGAAAAAGCGACATCTTTCTTCACCCTGCCCGCCTGTCCTGCTGACAGTATGATGGTATGGTCAGTAACCACCACAGGGGCACACACCCCTCCCCAGTTCATGGGCAGGTGTGAGTAGGCACAATGGCCACACAGCCACCAACCCCCTGTCACCATATACGCGCCGTACTTGTGAGAATCAAAAATTGCTGTGCTAGAGAGCTCCTGCAGGGTGACATCGCCTTCCAGACTCCTAGACTGATAATAAGGACTTCAGGACAGCCTTTTCCCACTACGCCAGTCTGGCAGGTAACAGTACAAGGGCGAGATGTACTATGTACCGTTGCACACCTGGAAAATTATAAACTGCCCAAAGAGGTGTTTCCACACCCCCTTAGACAAAAGGAAAAATTCCCCAGCGCGGTTAATCTTGCCTTCACCGAGTAAGGGGTGTCATCGTGTCTCTGGTGAGTGGAGTCATAGACAATGTGGCAGTTGTGGTTCAAGTTAATGCTTGCTGTACTAGTTCCATACATAGCCTCATGCAAGAAACAAACAGCTTGTGACAGTTCCATTGGTTTAGCAGTAACAGATATTTGACCAGCTGAGAGTGGGAGCAAAGAACATGCATAATACTGTAATTTTGAATGATTAGCTGTTTTGGCTGTGTGATTAGCATACTTCCACCACACATTACCAGCATAAACATGGTCATCGTAGTCTGGTCCTTCTAGCCAGTCGTGATGTGTATGAGTAAGTGCTGTACCTAAGTGCGATATAACCTGATTTACAAAATGTGTTCCATTATCTGAATAAATCTTTTCAGGTTTTCCAAATCTTGGTACTACTTCAGCTAAGAATTTCTTTGCTACTGTAACAGCATTTGGATGAGCGCAAGGGAAGGCTTCTGTCCATTTAGTAAATGTATCAATAATCACCAAGCAATATTTCTTACCTTCACATTTATTTAGTTCAATGAAATCCATGCAAATGTTTTGAAATGGATAAGTTGATGCAGGGAAAGTACCCTCTGAGGTCTTAAGTGTCCCTGAGCATTGTTTTTTTTTTTTTTTTTTTGCACAGATTAGGCATTTTTTACAAAATTAAGTAGCAAATTGACTAAACCCATAAGTGGTAAAAGATTTACTCAACATAGAAATCATACCCCCTGCTGCTACATGGGAAAGCCCATGTGGCAGAACAGCAGTCTGGTGGAATAATTTGCATGGCAAAATGGGTTTGTTATTGTGGTATTTGTAGAGTTTTGAAGTGATGTCAAATGTTGCTCCCCTTTTTTATCCACTGGTAAATGTCAGCTTGTGGTGATGTTTCCTGGGGGTTAGTGAGCATGACATGTGATAGCTGTTCTGTCAGTGTTAAAAGAAGAGATGATGTGGTGTGATTTCCTGTATGACCTTGTACAGCTGCTTTTGTGGTATTGTCTGCAAAGTGGTTGCCCTTAGAGACTGGATCTGTGCCATTGCTGTGTGTGGCACATTTGCATATGGCCAATTTCGAGGGAAGTTTTACACTGTCTAACAGTTTTCAGATGAGATCTTTGTGTTGGATTGGCTTTCCTGTTGATGTAATCATGCTTCTTCTGCCTCAGGTGTCCACTCAATTTTGTCCATCTGAGCCATGGGTGTTTTGTAAATGAGATCAGATAAGGGTTGTACTTCAAATGAGTAATTTGCAATCTAAGACTGACAATAATTTAAGGTACCCTGAAATGGCATCATGTCTCTTTTTGTGATGGGTTTTGGTGCTGGCAAAATGGCTTTATTCAAGCAGGATCAACATGTCTGCCTGCTGTTGACAAAATGTGCCCTAAATATTTGACCTCTTGTTTCCACAACTGTAATTTTTCCTTATTGAACTTGTAACCTTGTTCTGCTAAAAATCGCAATAAGGCAATGGTGTCTTGTTTGCATGTTTCTTCATCAGGTGATGCCAGCAAGATGTCGTCAACGTAAAGGAGGAATAAACTGTGCCAAATTTGCTGACATTGCCTGTGAAAAAATAGTTGGTGATTCAAAGTAACCTTGTGATAACCTGGTGAATGTGTACCTTTTGTTTTCAAATGTGAATGCAAATCAAAACTGATGATCTGGATGTATTGAGATGCTGAAAAAAGTATTGCTGATGTTTATCACTGTAAAAAAAAAAAAAAAACTGCACGTGTGGTTGTAGGCCATTTCACAAAGTGTGTGGGTCAGGGACAGAAACAGTTCTTGGGATGACTGCTTTGTTTACTTCTTGGAGGTCCTGTACCATCCTCCAACCAGAAGATGGAGGAGCTTTCTTTACAGGAAACAAAGGTGTGTTATATGGAGAATTTGGACATGGTACAATGACACCTGCTGCTTTCAGTTCCTCTATCAGTGGTTTAATGCCCTTTTGGGCCTCAGGATGTAGAGGATACTGTCTTTTGTATGGTCTATAGTGTGATTTTGCATTTATTTTGACCAACTCTGCATTTTTTTTTAATTAATCCTACATCTGCCTGACCTGTTGATCACAGAGAATTTGGAATTTGTGAGAGTGTATATTCCTCTTCTTGTGTTAATGCAAAAAATGATCAAATGGGTGAGCTGGAAACATCAATGTGGACCTTTGTTGCACTGTGGTCACTCAGTTCAAGGGCAGTGAGTAGGTATCAAGTTTTGAAGAATATTGAACCTTTGGGTTGGAGAACTTCTTATTTTTCCAACATCATCTCCTCCAATAGTAACAATCCAAAGATCCTCTTCAGCACAATAGACAGTATAGTTAATCCTGTCAGTTCTGTTCCCCCTGTTTATTCAATTAATGACTGTAACAAGTTTCTTTCCTTCTTTGTTGACAAGGTCACTGCTGTCAGGGCTGGTTTTACTCATTCCTTTCCTCTAATCCTTGATTGTCCTAACAGACAGGCCTTTTTAAGTGATTTTACCCCAATTTCTTTTGAGGATTTGTTAGTGTTGGTGAGCTCCATGAAATCCTCCTCCTGCGCCTTAAATATTTTGCCTTCCTTTTTAGACTGGCTTTTTAATTAACTATGTGTTGATTGTATTTTTATGTGCTTTTACTGTTTACTTTGTTTTTATTTTTTACTGTTTTATGTGCCTGTGTTTTTATTTTGTTTTTTACCATGTTAAGCACTTTGTGACTCTGTCTGTGAAAAGTGCTCTATAAATAAACTTATTATTATTACTCCCACCCCCTCCCCCTACTCCTCCATAGCACTTTTCCCGCACCTCACTCCCTAAAGCCAGCCGATCGCCGTCTGGTTCCATTACGCACGACTGCACACCAGCCCGTGCGCCCACGATCCACGGCCGTTCAACATGCTGGAACCCGGAGCGGAGCACACTGTTTTTTCCACCCCTCCCTCGTCCCCCCATGGACTGACATGCCCTCCGACAGTTCTGCTGGAGCTGGAGCCCAAACGATGGGGGGGGGGGGGGGGGTCACAGCCTCAGTGTGTGAATGGGTGGATAGCAGGATCTGTAAAGCGCTTTGGTCATCAAGAGATGAGAATAAAAGCGCTATATAAGTGAATGCCATTTACCATTTTAGCGTTCTGGGGGGAGTTGTGTGGTGACCCAGCACAATGCAGACTGATACTATTCATGCTCAGCAGGGATTGCATACGGACAGAGAACCCCTGGGGGGCCAACCAGAACAATGGACTATTGTTTATACATCCCCAGATTAAGGAGAAGACATCCGGGCACCAGTGGTCATGCTAATCATATGTATTGACTGATATGTATACCAATATGCTAATGTACCATGCATTCTCTCTGTCTGTATAAAAGAGCTTACAATACATGTCTCACGGCAGACACACAGACCACTGCAGCGCACAACGCTACAAGTGTGTCTCATTATGTTGGAGGAAAATAAAACTCTGCCACTTTCCAGCTCGCCGCATCTTGCCTGAACTTATTTGTTCCTCCACACTATAACTATTTTTCATGTACATTTTTTTTCTATATATATTTTTTTCTGTCATGAATTGCCCCTCAGGGCAGAGAGGAGAGGCCCACGCGCTGGACTGCTAGTTTGTGAAATTTATTGAAAAAAGCAAACACAAAGTCCAAACGGTGCTCAAACACAAAAACCAAACTGACATACAAAGTAAACTTACAGATAACCACACCAGAACAAGGGCTGGGTTCTTGTGGAGACTAGGGAAGATAACTTAAGACTCCGGCAAAGAGAAATGAAAATAACAACCCTTAAATAGGATCAGAAACAAATAAACACAAATAGTAACCGGTGTGAATCACATGAGCAAGCTGGGGAGAAAATGACAATCAGCTGTGAGTCATGAGGAAAGGAGACGGAGGAGAGGAGACTGACAGCCTGACAGGGGCAAGTTACAAAAATAGCAGCAGTGGCGGAGTGGGTATTTTATTTTCTCCAGATTTTATTCCACTTTCTTATGACATTCATGAGCTAATTGCAGGCCACATTTTAAAAGTTCAAGCTGTTTTTGAGAATGTGAAAGTTGTTTTTATAAATGTGTATGCTCCAACCGTAGGCACAGAGAGATTGGCCTTTTTAAATATTTTAAATGTCACAATCAAAAAGTGCAGTAATGATGATTTTTTATTAGTTGGAGGTGATTTTAATTGTATAGAAAATCCTTTCATGGACAGGAATCACCCAGAGCCACATCCTGCATCCAAGAGAAGCTTAAAGGGTCTTATAGAAGCTCATGATCTGTGTGATGTGTGGAGAAATTTTCATGGTAGAACTAGACAGTACACGTGGAACCATAGCAAGGACAATATTCTGTCCTTAGCTAGACTAGATAGGGTTTACAGTTTTAAGCACCATTTCAGCATTTTTAAAAGTTCTTTTATAGTCCTTGTTGGCTTTACAGATCACTCTCTGGTTCGGTGTTGTGTTTTTATCAAGAATATAAAGTGCAGTAGTGCATATTGGCATTTTAACACATCGCTTTTATCGGATAATAGTTTTAAAACTGCTTTTAGTTGTTCTGGGGTTTTTTTTGAGTAATTTTAAATTAACCAAACCAAATTTTAGTTCTTTGCAGCAGTGGTGGGATGTAGGGAAGAGTCAAATAAAGAATCTGTGCATACAGTATACTCGCAATGTCTCTGGAGACTTGTCCAGGTCTGTCAGGGACAGAGCTGCAATCTTCGGCAGACTCCACAGGGGAAAGAGGACATTTTGAGGCCCTCAACGGCAAAAAGTCTGTTTTAACTGACTTACTGGGCATGGCCGCTAGGGGCGCTGTGGTACACAGTAGGCTCCAGAACATCGCACTAATGGACGCTCCATCTCATTTTTTCTTTGGTTTGGAGAGGAAGAATGGTCAGAGGAGGATGATCCACTTTCTCAGCTCAGAAGACAGGCGGCTGATCCATGAGTCTGCAGAGATCCGTCACTTTGCAGTTGCATTCTATAAAGATCTTTTTAAGAAAGAGTTTGTTGAGAACCTGCATGTGCTGAGTTGTTTTTAGATGGACTTGCCTAGGGTGATGGCTGGTATGAATGCAGAATTGAAGAGTGAGATCATTCTGCAAGAACTGTCAGTAACTGTCCATCTCTTCAGTGTGGCAAAGCCCCAGAGCTAGATGGTCTACCATCAGAGTTCTACAAGATGTTTTGGTCTGAGATCTGTGAGGACTTGCTGGAAGTACTGTCTGACAGTCTGAAGAAGGATCACCTGCCCCTAAGTTGTAGGAGAGCAGTCCTCACCCTCTTCCCAAGAAGGGTGACCTGAAAGACATTAAAAACTGGCGTCCGCTAGCCCTCCTCTGTATTGACTACAAAATTCTCTCCAAAGTTTTGGCTAACAGGTTGAAGAAGGTGAGGGAGCAGGTCATACATGTAGACCAGACCTACTGTGTACCTGGCAGGTTGGTTACAGACAACATTTTTTTAATTTGTGATGTTTTGGACCTCTCCAGCTTATTGGTCATGGAACTTGGTCTAATTTCAGTAGACTAAGAAAAGGCGTTTGGCCGAGTTGAGCACCCATACCTTTGGCAGACACTAGAAGCCTTTGGGTTCAGCTCAGGTTTCATTGCCAAGATCCAGGCCTTGTATAGAGACATTGAGAGCATTCTTAAGATTAATGGTGGTTTGAGTGCTCCTTTCAAAGTTGAGAGGGGTGTCCAACAGGGCTGCCCCCTCTCAGGTATGCTGTACTCTCTTGCTATCGAGCCCCTCCTTTGTAAACTAAGGCAAGGCCTCACTGGTTTTAAAGTCCCCAGCTCTGACTCTGTTTTTAAAGTGTCTGCATATGATTTTTTTTTTTTTTTTTTGTTACTTATTTGTACCCGTAGGTAGACTTGGTTTGCAGTCTGGTGACAAGCCACCGGCTGCTGGTCGCTGCGTGCGCGAGCGCCCTAAACCTACATGTTTTTGGTATGCGGGAGGAAACCGGAGAAATCCCGGAGTAAACCCACGCAACACGGGGAGAACATGCAAACTCCACACAGCTCACTGTTGGTCGGGGGCTGGGATCGAACCCACGACCTCATGATCCCCGCGATCCCCCAGCCGAGGGTAAAACTGTGCTGACCACAGTGCTAAACCACTGCGCCACCGTGCAGCCCTATGATGGTGATGTTGTTGTTTTTATAAGAAATCAAAGTGATGTAGACTAGCTTTTAAGAACTGTTAATTTTTTTGGTGAGTGCTGCTCAGCGAGAGTGAATTGGGGTAAAAGTGAAGTTTTAATGATGGGGAGTAGACTACAAAAATGGTCCTACCTGGTGGCCTTTCTTGCACACAAGGTGGTCTTAAATATATTGGTATATTGGTGTGTTTTTAGGAGATCAGGCTTTTACTGGGAAAAACTGGGAGTATATTTTGGAAAAAGTTGAAGGAAGATTAAAAAAATGGAAATGGATTTTGCCAAACTTGTCCTTCAGAGGTCATGTTTTAATTATTAACAACTTGATCGCTTCATTGCTGTGGCATCGACTGTCTTGTGTGGACCCTCCAACCAATTTGCTGACCAGAATACAATCTATAATTGTGGACTTCTTCTGGGACCATCTTTACTGGGTTCCACAGAGCATCCTGTTTTTACCTAGGAAAGAAGGTGGTCAAGGACTCATCCATCTGGCCAGCGGGGGGGGGGGGTGTCATCTTTCACCTGCAGTTCATTTAGCGACTGCTGAGTGGCCCTCTCGATCTTGTGTGAAAACCTATTGCCAGAGCTGTCCTGGCTCGCTGTGGGGGGCTGGGATTAGAGGAGTTATTGTTTTTAATGGACTTAAAGAACCAAAAACTCCCAGAACTTCCTCAGTTTTATCAAAGTGTTTTTAAAATCTGGGGACTTTTTAAAAAGAACTCTCCCCAGGCTTCCTTGTCACCTTTTGGGCCTTTAAAGGAACCACTTGTGATTGGGACCTGTGTCGATGTAGGCAATGTTTTAGGACCTTCTGTTTTAAAAAAGTTCCTTTCTGCAAAGGTTACTGTAAAGAACTGAGGTCCACACGAATAGTGGTTTAACAAAGTTCTCTATTAAAACAAGGTAAGGGAACACAAACAGGCGGCAACATTAACACGTCGCCATTTTCTATATTCACTCGGTGAAGGTCAACTCTGACCTGTGACGTCACCACAGTCCTTAAAGACATACCACACATATAAATATCACATTATATGACATCTCCCCCTTTTTTCATTTTTTTTTTCAGAACAAAACAATTTTCAATTCAAACATTTTTCATTTTCATTCCACCTTTCCCCACAGCCCATGGCTTAATCATTGAACAATATAGCCACACTTATCACAGTGAACACGTGATTTTCTCTCCTTTTTTTTTTTTTTTCTCTACAAATCTAGTCTTTGCACAGGTTTGCTCAATCTACTAGACCGGGTAAACAACAGTCCATGCTTTGGGTCTGGTGGTTTGACACTGGGTACAGGTAAAATAGTGTCAGCAGCAGCTGCAGTTTCAGGCTGCTGTTTGACGATCTCTGGCTGCAGGTCATTTGGAGCTGAAGAGTGTATCTCTCTGGCTGTTTCAGGAGCATGTTGCAAGTGACGGCGGTTGCGTCGCAAAGTTGCTCCCTGGGGTGTTTCAATAAGAAAGGAGCGAGGTGTGATGCTTTCTCCAGTGACAACAGCGGGTGTTTTCCAGGATTTCTGATGGTCCAGTTTTGTGAGGACTGAATCTCCTGGCTTTAACGAAGGTAGGGGTTTAGCTCCATGGCGCTGATTAAAGTAGAATGCTTGTTTCTGTTTCTCCATTGCATCCTTACTGCTGACGACTTCTAGATCAGGCCATCGGGGCTGAAGATTCACTTCCAGTGTAGGAAGAGTTGATTTGATCTTTCGACCCATAAGTAGCTCTGCGGGACTCACGCCTGTGGTGGTGCCGGGCGTTGATCGAAAGCACATGAGGGCGAGCAAAGGGTCTTGCTGCTTTAAGATCCTTTTTGCTGTTTGAACTCCTCTCTCTGCATGTCCGTTCCCTTGAGGGTTGTGTGGACTTGAGGTAATGTGCAAAAAGTCAAACTCCCTTGCAAACTTTTTAAACTCTTGGCATGAGAATTGAGGCCCATTGTCAGATACAACCACATCTGGACAACCAAACCTTGCGAACACTGCCTTCAGCTTTAAGATCACCTGAGAAGCAGTGGTTACTGGCAGATGAAGTATCTCGAGGAACCGAGAGAAATAGTCTGACACAACAAGGTAAGTGTGCTTGTTATGCTCACACAGGTCAACAGCAAGTCTCTTCCAGGGCCGATCAGGTAGAGGGGTTGACAAGAGAGGCTCTTTTCGCTGAGCTGGTCTCATCTCACGACACACCTGACAGGACTGGACTTTGCGTTTGATTTCAGATGAGATGCCAGGCCACCACACAGATGTGCAGGCCCACTCTCTACATTTTGTCAGACCTTGATGTCCATCATGTATTCGATCCAAGATGTCTGCTCTGAGCACATCTGGAATCAGCATACGGCTTCCTCTGGTGATAATTCCATTGCATTCAGACAGTTCATTTTTGATGGGAAAATAGTCTCTGATAGCTGCTGGGACATTGCCTATGTATTCTGGCCATCCTGACTTGATGTACTGCAACACCAACTGTAGGTTACAGTCAGCTGCTGTAGCGGTCTTTATGGTGTCTATTTTATGTGGAGTAGCTGGCATGTTATCAATGACTGCTGCTCTGTAACACGCCACATCAGAGTGAGTATCAGTCTCGTTTTCTACACACTGTAGTGGGCTCCTTGAGAGTGTATCAGCCACTGCCAAAGTCTTTCCCGGAGCATATTCGGCTATCGGTTTGAACATCATAAGTCTCATGAGTAGCCTTTGGCACCGTATTGGAACATTAGCCAGGTCCTTTTTGTTCATGAGTGGCACCAAGGGTTTGTGATCTGTGACCAACTTAAAGTCTTCCAGACCACAGAGGCACTTCTCAAATCTCTCACATGCCCAGACACTCGCCAAACACTCCTTCTCTATCTGTGCATATCTAGTTTCGGCCTCTGACAGACGACGTGAGCAGTATGCCACAGGTTTCCAGTTTCCATCATGCAGTTGCAGCAGTACTCCACCTATACCATAGCTGCTGGCATCGGCTGATACGGCAGTAGGTCGGTTCACATCATAGAATTTGAGAACTGGAGAAGTAGACAGAATGTCTTTGATGCGCTGGAATGCTTCCTGCTGAGAATGGTCCCACATCCACACTGACTTGGATTTCAACAGTTCATAGTGGCTGGCCCACTGTCGACAGATTTGGGATATATTTCCCTAGATAGTTAAACATGTCCAGGATACGCTTGAGGTCATGCACGTTCTGTGGTGGAGGGAGCTCGCGGATTGCCTTAACTTTATCAGGGTCGGGTCTCACGCCTGATTTGTCGATTTCTTGGCCCAAGAAGTGAAGCTTGTTTTGTCTAAACTTACATTTTTCTCTGCTCAGGTTAAGTCCGGCTGACTCGATCCTTTCCAGTACCATGCTGAGACACTGGTCGTGCTGTTCAGGAGTGTCCCCGTACACCAGTATGTCAGCCATAAAGATAGCCACGCCTTCCAGGCCGTTGAGGGTTTCTGTCATTTTGAGCTGAAAATTTTCAGGAGCGCTTGTGATCCCAAATGGAAGACGTTTGAAGGCATATCTCCCAAAGGGTGTGATAAAGGTTGTCAATTTACTGCTTTCTGGATGGAGAGGAATCTGCCAAAACCCGGAGGCAGCATCTAATGATGTGAATGTGGTTGCTCCACTGAGTTTTGCAGTGATTTCCTCTGCAGTAGGAAGAACATACCTCTCTCTTCGTACAGCTTCATTTAACCTCTTTAAAGTAGAACTGAACCCACCTTTTTGCGCAAAAAGTAGAATAGCGGATTAATTCCTTATTACCTATTGTATTTTTCAACACATAAAAGAATTTTTTAGGCCGTGCGATGGCCAAGCTATAAGCCGATAAACTTTTGCCTCTGGCTGGCAGTGCCAAACAAACCGGAAGAAGTGCAGATGACGCTGCGTGACATCACGAGTGTGACCCTTAGCAAAACAACAATGGCAGACGATAGCAGTTCCAGCAGTCAAGAAAACCAGAGTTTTCAGAGTGAAGAGGCATTCAGGATCGGTGACGAGACAGAGGAGGATGCAGGAGTGTCAAGTGAACAGGAAGAGAGCGAGGGAGGCATCGAACCGTACAGATTCGAGCCAGAATTGTCGGGGGATTCCGGCACCGACTCAGAGTCAGACCGCAGCAGTGATGGGGAGGAGAGTCGCATATTGAATACAGAATGGTGAGTCTTTACTTCTCTACTTTGGCATGTTTGGGGTGTCAGGATAAGGAAAATTAAGTCTGGACTGCAGACGATTTTTGTGTTTCAATAACAATAATTCCAGTAGAAAAGGGACAATGTGGTCCGAGGGTGGTGCCAATGGTCTGATGCAATCAGTGCAGTGACCAGCTGGTGACCATGCAATGCATCGCTTCCCGGTCGCTTTTTTTTTTTTTTTTTTGTTACTTATTTGTACCCGTAGGTAGATTCGGTTTGCAGTCTGGTGACAAGCCACCAGCTGCCAGTCACTGCGTGCGCGAGCGCCCTAAACCTACATGTTTTTGGTATGCGGGAGGAAACCGGAGAAATCCCGGAGAAAACCCACGCAGCACGGGGAGAACATGCAAACTCCACACAGCTCACTGTTGGTCGGGGGCTGGGATCGAACCCACGATCTCATGATCCCCACGATCCCCCGGCCGAGGGTAAATTGTGCTGCCACAGTGCTAAACCACTGCGCCACCATGCAGCTTTTCCTCCCCCTTCTTTTCTTTCGTCGCCATGACAGCTTTCCTTGGCCACTGAACAGATCTTCCCTGGTGTTGGAAGTGTTTTGTAGTCGACTATCACAACAAAATGCACCAAAAACAACCAGTGTCGACGTGCTCGCAATGGTAAACATGGAGGACTGGGCCCAATTCGTGACGTCACGCGGAACTCCGGCTGCACTTCCCGATAATCGGCGGATTCGGCGGATTTTTCAGGGCGGGAAATTCAAAATCGCGATTTTCTCCAAGATTCCGGAATTGGTGGAGGGGGTGCCAATGATAAATTATCTTTATAATTGTATGTACTATCACCCAGTGCCGTTCAATGCCGTTCACTTCAGTTCTACTTTAAATCGACACAGATCCGCACTTTTCCATTTTTCCTTGGGACTGGCACCATTGGTGCGCACCAATCTGTAGGCTCAATCACAGCTTCAATCACATTATTCTCCTCCATACGCTGCAATTCCTCCTTAACCTTCTGCAAAAGTGGCAAAGGGACACGACAGGCAGTGTGCACTGTGTATGGCTGAGCGTTCTCTTTTAACAGGATTTTAACTGGTTCTGTTTTAAGTGTTCCATGCTCACCAAATGCTTTGTGAACTTCTTCGACACGCTTCACAAGCCCCATTGACGTTGCTGTATCTCTGCCCAGCAAATTGTTTGCCCAGCAAATTGTTTGCATTATTGCCACTGATGACATACACAGGAAAAGTATATGGTTTTTCCTTGTATTCTGTGCAGGCTTGAAATTTTCCTATACAGCCCAACTGACCACCCGGGCTGCACAGTGTGACATTAGGCTCTAATTTCTTCTTAGGAACGAGCTTGTTAAATGTCTTTTCTCCCATAATGTTTGCATCTGCACCCGTATCAGTTTTAAAATTGACTGGTGTTGTTCCAATTGTAAGCTGTATGGTCCATGGGTCGTCGTTTCTGTCTGCTTTTGTGACTGCGCCCAAAAAAAAATATGGTGTCTGGGAAACTGTCCCTTCAGTGACTTCTCTGACTGATTTACTGTGACATTTCTTTTCCCAGTGACCCACCTTTTTACACTTGTTGCATGTTGACTTCATGGCTGGGCACTTTTCAGGATCTCTGTGTTTTAATTTTCCACATCTTCCACACCATGAGTCTTTTTGCTCTCCACTTTCTTTCCTCTTAGGTCTCCATTTAGACCTTCCTCTGCCTGCTGCTTTTCCCTGGATCTCCTGCACCGTAGCGTATGCTTCCCCCTGCTGGTGAACCTGGATGGCAACCTCCTCGGACTGGCGAACTGTTTGAATAGTTTGGGCAAGTGTTCGATCAGCCATTAGCTGCAATTTACGTGACAGTTCTTTATCGAGGATGCCCACAACAATCCGGTCACGGATATGTTCGTCTCTGTTTACACCAAAGTCACAGTGCTCTGACATCTCATAAAGGGCTCTGATAAAAATTTCCACTTTCTCACCAGGCCGCTGCATCCTCTGGTGAAAACAAGCGCGCTCATGGATCACGTTCCGTTTAGGACAGAAGTACTCATCGTATTTTCCTAACACGACATTAAACTTCTTTTGACCCGTTTCCTCCGTGAAGGTGAATGATTTAAAGATGTTTTCAGCTTCAGGGCCCATGGCGTAAATCAGTGAACTGACCTGAATTTCGCCGTCCTCTTTACTCAGTTTTGTAGCCATCCAGAAACGCAGAAAGCACTGCTTCCAGTCCGCCCATTCGTTTGGACGATGAAAAGGAAAACTTTCCGGGGGATTAAACTTGGCCATCTTACTGAAGCAAAGCATCCGTCAAGCACTTCTGACACCATGTAAAGAACTGAGGTCCACACGAATAGTGGTTTAACAAAGTTCTCTATTAAAACAAGGTAAGGGAACACAAACAGGCGGCAACATTAACACGTCGCCATTTTCTATATTCACTCGGTGAAGGTCAACTCTGACCTGTGACATCACCACAGTCCTTAAAGACACACCACACATATAAATATCACATTATATGACAGTTACAACACTGGGACACTTGAGGCGCTTTTCCATTTGGAACAGTTTGGCCTCATTTGGCCTCCTTTCGCACGGTACAGTTCAGCTCTCATGTTTTTCTACTGCACTAGGTGTCATTTAAAGTGGGTGGGACATAGTTAAAAGGGATGCGGTGCAACCCTCTCCCTCCCGCTACGTAAAACAAACGTAACTGGCGTAAATGAAGCATAACGTTATGCAAAGCACAAGTTGGCAGGATACGAGGCGTCTGCGTTCTCTGGCTGTTTTTGCCAGAATAAAGGCAAAAACGGAGAACAGAAGGCAAACCCGCAATACGACACACTCTGGAAAGGTACTGGAGCATTTAGAAGCCATGAGGATGCGAACTACATTATGTATGACGGTAAGCTAATGATTGCTAATGCTACTTTGCTTTTAAGTCCACCGTACAACATTGTAATGTTGGCAAGTTATCGATACTAGGTCCTAAAATCTGTATTCTGTGTGTGTGTTTCAGATGGCTCTCTTCTGGCAAAAATATCACTTCAGATGGTCGGCGTTAATGTTCATCACAGTGATGTGACCCCAAGTTCACGAACGCGAAGTGGCTATAATGTCTGTAGAAATGTTTAGCTTCCTGTGAAATAAATTGCTCTGATCTATGTCAAAATCATGGAGAGGCTGTTGAGACGTCATGGAATTTAACTGCTCCAGCCAGTGGTGTCGTGACAAAACATGGATCAGGTGCCATATAGTAGCATATGAGCCGTTAAATATATATTTCAACAGGTAAACAGTACTGAGTTAGGCATAAGATATATTTAGCAATTATGATGCATTTTAAGCCAAAACAAATGGATCTAGGATTAGAAGTAATTAAAATAAAGCAGTCCCAAGGTTACCTGGAGAAATACGTGGATTAACTGGAAATATATCGTATTGAGTATTGCTGACTACCTGTAGATACTGTATAAATATATATTCTCTGCATCAAGAGTGAACTATACATGTATTCATGTAGTATTGCCCTGGGAATTTTGACAATAAACCTTTGTATTTTTGCAGACGTCTCTATTTTGTTTTACAGTCTTCAGCAAATGATTGTTTTGGTTACTTTTCTTAAAAATGAGCCATTATTTTCAAAGTCACTGATAAATGGTTCGTACTGTTGACTCTTTTCCCACCGGTGTCTGAACAGACAAAATAGAAAATCATGATGCAAACACATAAATCACTAAATTGTTTATTCCAATCAGCAGCAAATTACAGATTATTTAGAATGTGCAAAATTCAAACTGTAAAAAAAAAAAAAAAAAACTGGAATGGGTAACACGCCAGCCATGCTGCCTCACTGAGAAGCAACTGGGTGGCCCCTCGTACTGGTCCTGGTTCAGCAGATCTTCAGCCTGCATCTCTGTAAATGGTGAGGCAAGGTCCGGTTTGAGTGGATCGTTTTCCCCTTGCCTAGATGAAAGACAGAAATGGGTGGTGGATAATTAAAGAAAGTTTAACACATATTTGAGAAATGAATGAATCTTTATTTTGGATAATTAGATTAAAAGAAAGGAACAGAATAATAGAACAAAGGGGGAAAAAATCCAATAAGGTCAAATTAAACAGGAACTCCTCGGATTATACAATTCAACATAAGTTATCCGAAATGGGTGATGGCTGAAGCCGCAGCTTATATTGCCCACCCATGTTCCAACTAAGAATTCAAAAATAAAATAAAATAAGAGTGATTACAAATCAGAACAAAGCCAAGACAAAACGTGACAAAAAATAAGCAACAGCACAACACAGACTGGATATGATAATCCTTGTGTGATTTTACATGTCGTTTTGTATATACAGCTGTGGACAAAATTGTTGGTACCCCTCTGTTAATCGAAGAAAAACCCACAATGATCACAGAAATAACTTGAATCTGACAAAAATGATAATAAATAAAAATTCTATGAAAATTAACCAATGAAAATCAGACAATGCTTTTGAATTGTGGTTCAACAGAATTATTTTAAAAAACAAAAACTCATGAAACAGACCTGGACAAAAATGATGGTACTCCTAGAAAAGATTAAAAATGGGCCATAGGGACATGAACATGATCATAGGGACATGTCAAACCAAGATGTGTCCTCTAATTAACATCACAGGTGTCTACAAACTTGTAATCAATCGGCCTATTTAAAGGGTGACAAGTAGTCACTGTGCTGTGACCATTGTGGGTTTTTCTTTCATTAACAGAGGGGTACCAACAATTTTGTCCACGTGTGTATGTTTGGAGTGTTTATTCCTTTAGTTTTTGTTTAAATTGTCCAAGCTTTGTACAGGATTTTAATTCAGGTCCAAAAGCGTTCCACAGTCTGACTCTTTGCACTGAAACACAGTGTTGCTTGGTAGTAGTTCTCAGACCCCAGGGCAGACCCAGAACTCACTGGAGAGACAACATCTCCCAGTTGGTCTGGGAACACCTTGGTATCCTCTCTGAAGATCTGGAGCAGGTGGCTGAGGAGAGGGAAGTCTGGGCTTCTCTGCTTGAACTGCTGCCTCTGCGACCCGGACCTCTGGAAAAGTGGTAGAAGATGGATGGATGGATGTCATGTATGGGAGCATTAATGAATGATACAAAGTCTATAGTGTGGGTTGATTCAGCAAATATTTCACTCTGCGCAGTATTGTGACTGATTTGCATATTTTACCTTTAATATAATTAATATATGACTTCCAACACAGTTTATTATCAATTATTACACCAAGGATTTTAATTCTGGATACCCTTTCAATCTCTACACCATTTATACTGAGTTTAAATACTAAGTTGTTGTGATGGTGTGAAATAACGTTATCAGTAAAATTTAGCCACCGCTGTGTCACCCTGGTTTCAAGTGTGGGTGGTGTTTTGTGCTTGTATTGCTAAAATATAAAAGGAAGCACTACAATGGGTCTCAGATATTTGTAATGTGTTCTATTACTGAATGAGTTTAAAGATGAAATACTATACACATATAAACTAAATTCTAATGGTGACTGAACAACTCCCATTCCCCAAGGTGCAAGATACACTATTATGACTAGAACTCATAAAGGATCTCAGAAGATAAAAATAAATAAACAAGCGGTTTATTTTATGGTGGCTATTATTGGATGTGCCATTCATTTTCAATTACTCTGTAATTAATATTCACACAAATAAATCTCAATTCAGTCCCTTTCATATTAAGTGGAAATTGTGCTACTTTAAATTTGGCACTTTACCTAAACTTTGAATTAAAGTGAGGTAGTCGGATCCGGGAAAAAAATGCTTTTTTTGCGTGCATGGAAAGAAAATCCTACAGACACATATAGCGCGATTGTCTGCGAGTGTGAATGACCTGTTCCATGAGCAAATGTACGTTTTTTGGTCCTTGGCTGTTTAAATTGAATTCTTTCCTCCCGAAAATATCATTTTTGAATATTAATTACAGCTAAATGGGAGCAGTTTCGATGCCGATATTTCACATCCTAATATACGTGTTCTATACACCATCGGCTTTTGCGTATCCAACTACCTCGCTTTAAAAAGCAAAAGATTTGACTATAAACATGATGTGTTGTTTACCTGTCACAATACATTGGTGTCAAAACGTCGCCATTCTGAGCAGATCCTGTTTGGACTCTACAATGAAATACAAACAAATTAAGTACATGCACAGCACGAAAGTGCAACATGTAAAAAAAATAAATAAATAAATAAAATAAACTTTTTAACCAGGATTACAACTAGCTTATTTCATCAGATATTGTCCAACACAAAAAAACAACATACAAGGACGGACATAGCATTAAGCTAGGTCATGGGCTGCACGGTGGCGCAGTGGTTAGCACTGCGGCAGCACAGTTTACCCTTGGCCGGGGGATTGTGGGGATCGTGGGATCGTGGGTTCGATCCCAGCCCCCGACCAACAGTGATCTGTGTGGAGTTTGCATGTTCTCCCCGTGTTGCGTGGGTTTACTCCGGGATTTCTCCGGTTTCCTCCCACATGCCAAAAAAACATGCATGTTAGGTTAATTGGCTGTTCTAAATTGTCCCTAGATATCTGTTTCCTATAGGCCCTTAGAATAGAGGGTTAGTATTAATGAAAGCGCTTTGAGTGGTCTTTGTGACTAGAAAAGCGCTATATAAGTGCAGGTTAGTTAGTAGTCATCGTTTAAACACGATTAAGTTTTCGTCTGTCCTAAGTGAACTTTCCACTGTTGGAAAAAATAACAAAGCATGAATATCACATCACTCACCGTCCTGTATATCACAATATCACGGCTTCACCTGCTGAAGTTGGGTGTGTCGCGGCTCTACATTCAATTCAATTCGGGTGGCTGGGTCTAATTCCCGGTGCGTCTCCGTCTATTTTGTGGTGGGTCTGCTTGTGCGCCCCACTGCAAGCTCAGTCTGCTTCCCTCTGCATTCTCTCATCAGCCGAAACGCACAGGAAACTCTGCTGGACCGCGGTGTTAGATTTCTGCTGATTTCTGTTAAGCCATTCTATCGTTGTGGTTTATAATATCACTTGTTCGCGGGCTCACTGACGAAAAATTGCAAATGGCGACCAGCAAGCGATTCTCGAAAGTCAGCGTAACGCCCACTCTCATGATGCTACGCCCAGACCAATGAATGGCCAGCAGTGGCGCGACGAAACCGTGCCGGTACCCTTTGGACCTACTTTTATCGGTGCCGATAAAAGTGGAACAGTTCCGAAATAACGGAACTGTGAGGCCATTGGGTGCCAAAAGGAAAAGCAGACAAAGGAGGCCGAACCGTGCGAAAGGAGGCTAAACGAGGCCAAACTGTTCCAAATGGAAAAGCGCCTTTGGTGAACCTATGTGGTCCTAACATGGACAATGCTGTTGCCCTGTGCTCAGCTCTTGGCGTTTCTTCAGTCAGGGCTATAATGAACTTGCCGAAAGATTGGAGAGACTGCCTCTCCACAGAAGAACGATGCCATTGTTTTGCACTGCAAATATTCTGTGCAAACTGCTGACGAGCCTTTTCCTTTTAGTGTTTTATCTCCTGATTTTAAAGATTGCACTGGTGTGTTTTTAAACTCTGAACCCATTAACATTTGCGACTCTTCTGGTAAAAAAAAATGTATGGACTCTTGGTGAAAGTTCTAAATGTGAATAAATTAAAAGGTCGACCTGATACACCATGGAGGAAAAACTTGGGTTTGGGTTCAGAGGTGAGACCTGCCTGGAGAGCACTCTATAAACCACCATTAACTAAGAAGGTTGGAGACCTGCAATGGCGAGTTTCACATGGTGCTGTGGCTGTAAATGCTTTTATCTCTATTTTAAACCCAAATGTTGTTGAGGTTTGTCCATTTTGTCCTCAGAAAGAGACTGTTCCATTGTTTTCTGGACTGTAACAGACTGCCATTGTTTGTTTTTTTGGGGAAGCTGTTTTATCTGTTTGGAGAAGTCTTTTCCCTCCAGAGTTTCATCTTGTATTTTCCATATAGACAGAAGCAAGAGAAAAAGTGAACTGTTAAATTTCATCCTGGGTCAGGCTAAAATGGCCATTTATGTTAGTAGGAAAAGAAAAGTCAAACAATACTGGATTGTAATGTAAAAGACATGCTGTTAAACATGATCAGGAATCGAATAATGATTGATTATAATTATTATCATTTGATGCAAATTAGATAGATATAGATAGATGTACTTTATTGATCCAAATTGTGGGAACTTTTGAGGCTATGTGGTGCTTTAAGCACATCCTGTGTTGTGTTAAGGAGGGGAAACTTACCTATGGTGTGGTATTGATGTGAGAAGCAAGTTTTTGTTTTAGTTGTTTTGGTTTAGTTGCTTGTGTCTTTGATTTCTTGTCAGTGAATTAATTTACTTTTCATTGCTCCTTTTAGTTGGAGTGATTTTCTGTTGAACTTGTGACAATAAAGGTGTGTTGAAAAATCAAAAAAAAATGTATACTGTATACCTCTCTCCTGATGGGGTGTGGGGATGGGGCATGGATGAATGGGACAGGAGTCAGGCCAGTGAGGAAGATGGTGCAGACAGGTGCGCGTGCACAACCGGGGCAACCACAGACTGACAGGAGCAGGCAGCTTTCCCTGGAGTGAAGCAAAAGATACATTGAGACAAAGCACAAGCAAAACAAAGTTTTCCAGAGGCGAGCTTAATCAGCAGCTTTACCAAACAGTCCCACACCGAACAACTCTCCCCTGCTCCTACTTATGCTCCTCAGACAAGCGGGAGCAGGTGGAGATGATTAGCCAGCTGTCACCAATTAGGGCAACCCCTGTCTGCAGGGAAGGAGTGAGAGAGAGTTAACAGCAGCTCACCTGAGAACCTCCAGAGGGCTAGCTTGCCAGACATCAGAGGTGGGCCCCTTTGTTTTTCTTTTTTAAATGTAGGGACTATGACTGATGAGGCTAGAGAGATGGCTGATATGATGGAGAGAAAAAAGGTAGATATACTGCATGTTCAAGAAACCAGATGGAAGGCTAGGAGCACTGGAGGTGGATTTCAGCTGTTCTACCATGGTGTAGATTGGCAGAGAAATGGAGTAGGAGTAATCTTGAAAGAACAGTATGTGAAGATTGTTCAGGAGGTAAAAAGAGAGTCAGACAGGATCATGAGTTTGAAGCTATAAGTCAAAGATGTGATGTTGAATGTTGTCAGTGCATATGCCCCATAAATTGGATGTCAGGTAGAAGCGAGAGGAATTCTTTAGTCAGTTGGATGAAGTGGGAGAGAGTGGTGATTGGAGCAGACTTTAATGGACATGTAGGTGAAGGGAACAAGGGTGATGAGGAGGTGCTGAGTAGGTATGGTTTTAAGGAGAGAAATGTGGAAGGACAGATGGTTGTGGATTTTGCCAAAAGAATGGAAATGGTTGTGGTGAACACACACATCAAGAAGAGAGAGGAACACCGTGACTTACAAGAGTGGAGGAAGGTGTACACAAGTGGACTACATCTTATGCAGATGGAGAAATCTGAAGGAGATAAGGGACTGCAAGGTAGTGGCAGGGGAGAATGTAGCTAGACAGTATTGGATGGTAGTCTGTAGGATGACTTTGGAAAGCAAGAAGGGGAAGGGAGGGGAGACAGAGCCAAAGATTAAGTGGAGGAAGTTACAGAAGGAAGAAGGTTCATGAAGGAGTTAATACAGGCTCTGGGTGGTAGAGAAGAATTATCAGATGACTGGGCAAGTACAGCAAAAGTGTTGGGAGAAACAGGTAGAATGGTATGCGGTGTATCCAGTGGACAGAGGAAGGAAGACAAGGAGACTTGGTGGTGGAATGAGAAGAAAGTATTCAAAGGAAGAGGTTAGCAAAGAAAAAGTGGGATAGCCAGGGAGATGAAGAAAGTAGTATTTGGAAGCTAGGTGCATTGCAAAGAGAGAGGTGGCAAAGGAAAAGTCATATAGTGAGTTGTATGAGAGGCTGAGCACTAAGGAAGGAGAAAAGGACTTGTATCGATTGGCTAGACAGAGAGATCGAGTTGGAACGATGTGCAGCAGGTTAGGCTTATTAAAGACAGAAATGGTAATGTACTAACAAGTGACGAGTGTGTTGAGACGGTGGAAGGAGTACTTTGAGGAGCTGATGAATGAAGAAAATAAGAGCAAGAGGAGGTTGGATGAAGGAAAGATGGTGAACAAGGAAGTCCCAAGGATTAGCAGGGTGGAAGTGTGGGCAGCTATGAGGATGAAGAATAGAAAGGAAGTTGGTAAAGATGACATAGCTGTGGAGGTATGGAGCTGTTTAGGAGAGATGGGAGTGGACTTTTTAACCAGAATGTTTAACACAAGGGCCTGAGCCGACAAGAGAGTGTCCCCCAGTTTCGGCATCGCAGGACCTGGTGCCATCGGTGAGATGTTCCCTAGCTTCAGTCACCATGTCTGGAGTTCCACCAGCGTCAGTCGTCTCATCTGGGGTTCCGCCAACGTCAGCCACCACACCTGGAGTTCGACCAGCGTCAGCCACCACGACTGGGGTGCCACCAGATTTACCTGCCATCATGCCTGCTGCTCGGGTCGCTGCAGCAGAGTTGCCTGAGTCCTGGACAGCAGTGGAGCTTGAGTCATGGCAAGTTCTCTTTCCTGTCTATACTTTATCAGTTTCCAAGAAATCTTGTCTTGCTCGTGGTGGGGAGAATCAGTTGCAGCTGCCATCTGCTTCTGAGTTTTCCTCACTGGGCTCCACTGCTGCCAGTAACAGTGATCCGGTGTTTATCTCCTCCTCCCCATCTGAGGTGGCCGCGTCGGGGATGGATTCCTAGATGGATGGACTCGAGATGCCCCTGCCTGAATCGCCAGAGTCCTGGACAGTGGTAGAGCTCGAGTTAAGGCAAGTCCTCTTTTCTGTCCCCACAATGTCAGTATTAGAGAGATCTTGCTTTGCTCTTGGTGGGGAGAACCAGTTGCAGCAGCCAGCTGCTCCTGAGTTTTCTGCACCAGGCTTCACTGCTACCAGTGATACTGATCCGGTATTTGTTTCTTCTCTGTCTGAGTCCTTGTCTGGTTCCACCAATGGTCATCAGTCTGCTGTGTTTGGTTCCGCTGATGGTCATCAACCTTTGCCTGAGATCACCGATGGTCGTAAGCCTTTGCTTGAGGTCACCGAGGGTCCTCCGCCCTCGCCTGAGGTCGCCGATGGTCCTCTGCCTTCGCCTGAGGTCACCGAGGGTCCTCCACCTTCGTCTGAGGTCACCTAGGGTCACCTGGCTTCGCCTGAGGTTGCCGAGGGTCATCCGTCTTCACCTGAGGTCCCTGCTGATCAGTCATATCCTTCGCCTGGGTTCCTTGCTGGTCAGCCATCCTCTTCATCTGGTTTCTCCGCTGATCAGTCATCTCCTTCACCTGAGTTCCTTGCTTGTCAGCTGTCCTCATTGTCTGGTTTCCTCGCTGGTCAGCGGCCACTGCCGTCTGGGTTCGCCATTGGCCAGCAATCATCGTCAGGGGTCAACTCCCCTCAGCTACTGTTCCATCTTATCCATGCTGCAGTCCCTGCGGTCCATAGGGGGCACAGGTTCCAGCTACCACCTCCAGGGGCACGTTGTGCCCCACGGCGCGTTGGCTCAGGGATGCTGGGAGACCACCCGACAGACTACACTGTCTGCGTGGGTAGCTCTGGAATTCTGGTAGGCCACCCGACCCATTCCACCATCTGATCTGGTGGTTTGGGACTTTTATAGATCACCTAAACTGCTTTACTCTTTCACCTGGTATTCCTAGAGTGCTGTTGTCACCGTATTGCTTCTGTTTGTGGGTCAGAATCAGAATCAGAATCAGAATCAGATTTATTGCCATTGTTCATGTAGTACACAAACTAGGAATTTGTCTCGGTGCAATGCTGCAACATTAAACATGATAAAATAAAAGAAATAAACTATACATGCAATAAAGTGTAGAATAAGAGTGAGTAATACTGGTCAGCAGTTAAAATATATTAGCGAGCAGCAGATAATGTGGAGAACCATATAGTGCAGTCGGTAATGCAGGAAGAAAACAGTGATGAATGACATGAGTCTGGTTGAGCTGCTGTACATAGTGCACGAGAGTCAATAAGTCACTTAGTGTTCAGCATCCTGAAACGAAGAAATGGAACTACGAAGAAATGGACCAGTGAAGCTGAGGAGAAGCTGGAAACGTGCATGGAAATAACTGATTGGGGCATGTTTAAAGGAGCCATGCATGATCTGGATGAATACACGGACACTGTGAACTCTTATATCCACTTTTGTGAGGAGAGCATCCTTCCATCGCGCACCAGGGTGAGGTACTCTAATGATAAGCCCTGGTTCACAGCTAAGCTCAGACAGATCAGGAAGGAGAAGGAAGCAGCGCTGAAAAGTGGAGACAGGGGCTGCTACAGGGAGGTTAAATATCGGTTTAACAGAGAGCTGAGGAGAGCTAAATCTGTGTATTCTGAGAGACTCCAGCAGCAGTTCACTGCTAATGACTCGGCTTCTGTGTGGAGAGGACTGAGGCAAATCACCAATTATCGGCCTCAGGCTCCTAAAGGTCAGGATGACAAAGCCCTTTGTCAAAGACTGTCCCAACACTATGCCCGTTTTGACACCTCGTCATCTGTGTCCAACTCCCCCCCCTCTCTCCAGCTCCACAGCCTCCACGATCCCTACTTCATCAAAGGCACCCCCCTCCTCCTCCCCCCCTGCCCTTGTCATCAGTGAGCAGGACGTGCTCAAACAGTTCTCCAGACTGAACCCGCGCAAGGCCCCCGGTCCGGACGGCGTGTCTCCCTCCACCCTGAGACACTGTGCGAAAGAGCTGGCTCCTGTTTTCACAGACATTTTTAACACCTCCCTTAAGCTATGCCACGCGCTGTCCTGCCTCAAATCCTCCACCATCATCCCTGTCCCCAAGAAACCACAGATCACTGGACTTAACGACTACAGACCTGTAGCGCTCACCTCTGTAGTCATGAAGTCCTTTGAGCGCCTGGTCCTGCCCCACCTCAAGTCCATCACCACCCCTCTCCTGGACCCGCTGCAGTTTGCCTACCGAGCCAACAGGTCTGTAGACGACGCAGTCAACCTGGCCCTCCACTCCATCCTGCAGCACCTGGACTCCCCAGGAACCTACGCCAGGATCCTGTTGGATGCTGAAGAAATGGACCAGTCATTAGCGAGTGATTTGTTTTGGTCCCTCCTAGCCTGGGTTCCCCACCGCCCTCCCGGGTTGGGCTGTTATTCTATTCCTCTTGGAGGATTTCTTTTCTTTTTCTTTATTTTTTTTTTTTTTTGATGTTACCTTGGGGTGTCTGGACTCCACCCCTTGAGGAAGGGGCTCTGTCATATGCTGAGCACGGTTTGGGGACCGTGCTCACGCTCTTTTGTTATTTAGATTATTTTCTGTTCATTCCCCACTTCAGACTTGTGTCTGGTTGGTTTTGGATGCTTTATGTTATTGAGTTCACCTTTTGTTTTTGTCGGTTTATGAGAATGCTTGTTTCTTAGTTTAATTGTTATAATCTTGTTTGTTATCATTATGTGTTTGTGACCATCCAGGTTTTGCTTCATTAATATCATCTGCCTCTCTAGACATGAGCCTACCCTTTACCTTTGCCTTTAGTTCTCTTTTTGGTAATATGGTATTTAGTAGTATTCCAGTATTTGCATCTCTTGTGTTTTGTATTTATTTTGTCCTTGCCTTTATGGGTCATTTCTCCCTGTTTATGTCCTGGTCTGTGTCTCATTTTGTAATCACTTCTTATTTATAGTCAGCTACTTTTTGCCTTATCCTCCTGTGCTTTTATTGTGGCAGCGTGATTTGCTCAATTCCCCCGTTTGGCTCAAGTTTGTGGGCTGTCACAGCTGTCACTGGTTATCTGATTACTCTCGCTCCTGTCCCCCACACCTGTATTCAATTGTTCATCTCCTTTTTGCCTATTTAAGGACCTTTGCTCTGCTTCTCGGCACAGCATCCTTCTCAGTGTCTAAACGGGAGTTCTCCGTCTTAGCCTTAAGCCTTTTTCATTCCTTGCTATCCCAGCATTCCCATACGCCTCAGTCTGGTTCTGTCCAGGCTGTTCTCCTGGTCTCTGGTTATCCTGGCATTCCTGCATGCCTGCGTGTATTTCCTTCAGCCTATGTTTTGTGTAAGTTTTTGTCTTTGTATTATTTTTGTGTTTTAATTAAACATGTTTGCAAACTCATAGCTCTTGCAATTGGGTCTTCATTCCGCCCATGCTGGGCGCTTAAAACATGACCTCCCAGTTGTGAGGTGGATGCTCTACCTCTAGGCCACCACTCCGGTGCATGAATTGACTATCTATCTATAAATTCACGAAATCTCTGTCTGTGTGTGTGTTTGTGTGTCTGTCTGTCTGTTCTACGCATGTCTCTTGAACCGTTTGTCAGACTGGCCTCAGATTTTAAACATTGTTTCCTGAGGTTATGAAGGTGTCCGTCCCTGAGTATGGAGTTGCTCAGTCAAAATATGTAATTTTTATCAATAAAAGTTTTAGCCACCACTCTAAAGTTTTAGCCAAAACTCTGTGTCTCTTCATGAGCTGGCTTTAAGAAGTGTGGGCTGGGTTTTAGATTGACTCTGTGCTGATTGAACAATATATACATACATACAGTATGGCATCACAGCCATACTGATTGGATTACACACAGCATCATGACCTGTCAGTCACCACAGTGTTCCGGGACAAAACAAGGAAATGAAAGTTAGAAAGATAGAAAAGGTAATAATTCAATTCAATTCAACTTTATTTACACTACCGTTCAAAAGTTTGGGGTCACTTAGAAATTTCCTTATTTTTGAAAGAAAAGCACTGTTTTTTTCAATGAAGATAACTTTAAATTAATCAGAAATACACTCTAATATCTAATATACATTGCTAATGTGGTAAATGACTATTCTAGCTGCAAATGTCTGTTTTTTGGTGCAATATCTACATAGATGTATAGAGGCCCATTTCCAGCAACTATCACTCCAGTGTTCTAATGGTACAGTGTGTTTGCTCATTGCATCAGAAGGCTAATGGATGATTAGAAAACCCTTGTGCAATCATGTTAGCACAGCTGAAAACAGTTTAGCTGGTTAGAGAAGCTATAAAACTGACCTTCCTTTGAGCAGGTTGAGTATCTGGAAAAAAATTATTATTTCAAATACAAATCATTATTTCTAACCTTGTCAATGTCTTGACTATATTTTCTATTCATTTTACAACTCTTGGTGATAAATAAGTGTGACTTTTCATGGAAAACACAAAATAATTGTCTGGGTGACCCCAAACTTTTGAACGGTAGTGTATATAGCGCCATTTCACAACAACAGTCATCTCATAGCACTTTCAAATGTAGGGGAAACCCCCACAATTGCAGAAAGACCCCAGCAATCAGACGATCACCTGTGAGCAAGTGCTTGGCGACGGTGGAGAGGATAAACTCCCTTTTAACAGGAAGAAACCTCTAGCAGAACCATGCTCAGGGAGGGGCAATCAACTGCTGTGACTGGCTGGGGGGGTGAGGGGATAGAGAAGATGAAAAGAACAGACATGTAGAGAGCAAACATTAAAGGAGTGAAGCCGAGTACATTATGAGAGGTCCCCCGGCTGTCTAAATCTATTAGCAGCATAACTAATGGAGGGTTCAGAGACACATGATTCCTCCCTAATTGTAGGCTATATTGAAAAGGAAGGTTTTAACCCTCTTCTTAAAAACAGAGATCGAGTCTGACTCCCGAATCCAGATTGGTAACTGGATCCACAGGAAAGGAGCTTGATAACTGAAGGCTCTGCCTCCCATTGTACTTTTGGAGATTCTAGGTATTACAAGTAATCCAGCATTTTGGGAGCGTAACGCTCTGTTAGGATGATAGGGTAGTATCAGATCTTTTAAATAAAAAGGGGCCTGATTGTTAAGAGCTTTGTGAGAAGAAGGATTTTAAACTTAATTCTGAACTCTATGGGAAGCCAGTGAAGGGAGGCCAGAACCGGAGAGATATGATCTCTCTTTCTAGTACTTGTTAAATCTCTTGCAGCAGCATTTTGGATCAACTGAAGACTTTTTAAAGATATTTTAGGACAACCTGATAATAAAGAGTTACAATAATCTAATCTAGAGCCAACAAAAGCGTGAATCAGTTTCTCAGCATCACTCTGAGACAAGATGCTCCTAATCTTGGCAATATTACACAAATGACAGAAGGCAGTCTTAGAAACAAATTTAATATATGAATTGAAAAACAGATCTTGATCAAAAATAACTCCAAGGTTCCTCACAGAACTATTAAGAGAAAGAGTAACCGCATCCAAACTAAAGTTTGGGTTGGAAAGGTATTTCTAAGATTTTTTTGGACCAACAAGAATGACTTCAGTCTCATCTGAATTTAATAGCAGGAAATTACAAGTCATCCAAGCTTTGATTTCCTAAGACAGGCTTCTAACTTGGCTAACTGATTACTATCATCTGGCTTCATTGACAGGTATAGTTGTGTGTCATCTGCATAACAATGAAAATGTATAGAGTGTTTTCTAATAATGTTGCCTAATGGAAGTATATATAAACTAAAAAGAGTAGGGTCTAGTACAGATCCCTGTGGAACTCCATGACTAAGCTTTGAGTTGGAAGAAAACTCATTATTGACATGAACAAATAGGAGCCTATCAGACAAATAAGATCTAAACCACTGCAGCGAAGTTCCATTAAGTCCAACATAGTGTTCTAATCTATCAAGTAGAATATTATGGTCGATAGTATCAAAAGCTGCACTAAGGTCTAAAAGGACAAGTACAGAAACAAGACCATTATCAGATGCAATAAGGAGGTCATTAGTGACCTTCACTAAGGCTGTTTCAGTACTATGTTGGATTCTAAACCCAGATTGAAACTCTTCAAATAAACCACTTCCCTGCAAGTGGTCAAATAGTTGTGGAGCAACAACTCTTTCTAAGATTTTTGAAATCAAATGCAGATTAGAGATTGGTCGATAGTTGGCTAAAACTCCTGGATCCAGCGTTGGCTTTTTGAGTAAGGGTTTAATTACAGCCGTTTTAAAAGCCTGCAGTACATGGCCTAATGTTAATGAAGAATTGATATTTGAAGAATAAGGCTACCAATAAATGGGAAGACTTTTTTTTAAATAACCTGGTAGGAATAGAGTCTAAAAGACAAGTTGAAGGCTTAGATGAGGAAGTTATTTTATCTAACTCTAAAAGGTCAATTGGAGTAAACTTATCCAAACAGATATCAGTTGAAGGAGTTGTAGTAGTTACTGTATTTAAGTTAACGGTAGGAAGAATCTGACTGATTTTATCTCTAATAGATGAAATTTTTTGATTAAAAAAAGTTCATAAAGTCCTGACTAGTAAGCTCTAAGGGAATGCTAGGATTGATGGCGCCGATCCAAGATGGCGCCCACAGCGGTCGACATGGTGCTTCGCTGCGCTCTTTGTTTGTTTTTGTTTGTCAATTGTGTGTCTGCTTGCACTTATACCCGTGAAGAACTTTTAAATATCAGGACTTTGACCCCCACGGACCTCCTCCCAGTTTTTCTAGCCCCTGCCGCCGATCTGGTTTATTGTTTGGCTCGGAAAGTGAGACGGCGGAAGAGAGGAAGACGAGCGGGCGCTCTCGTACGATTTCGCAGGAGAGGCTCGCGAACGGCGCTGCCTGGCATATTTCTGTCCAATACCAACTCTCTCTCTAACAAGGTGGATGAACTGAGACTGCTGATGCGTTTTAAGGACCTCGCCTCCTCAGCTGTCCTCTGCTTTACTGAGACCTGGCTCCGGGAAAATATACCGGACAGCGCGCTGCGCCTCGACGGCTTTCAGCTCTTCCGTGCTGATCGTGACACAGAGCTTTCCGGCAAGACCACAGGAGGCGGTGTCTGCTTCTACATCAAACTGCAGCTGGTGGCTCTGATGTAACGGAAATTTCCAAACACTGTTCTCCTGCCTTGGAATTTCTTGTTATCAATTGCAAGCCCTTCTATTCCCCGCGGGAGTTTGCTTCTTTCATAATGATCGCTGTGTACGCCCCCTCCCGACGCGGACACGCGCGAAGCTCAGCGCTGTGCTCGCGGATCACATTCAACACACAGAGCGGAGTTTCCAGACTCGCTGATTATTGTGGCTGGCGACTTTTAATCAGTGCAATCTGAGCCACGATCTCCCCGCTACAAACAGTTTATTAAATGCCCCACCAGAGGATTAAACACACTGGATCACTGTTACACCACAGTGAAAGACGCATATCGCGCTGTCCCCTCGAGCTGCGCTGGGATTATCTGATCACGTGATGGTTCACCTCATTCCCACATACAGACAGAGATTGAAGCTCACTAAACCTGTTGTGAGGCACTATGAAGATACGGACCAGTGATGCTGAGGAGAAGCTGGAAACGTGCATGGAAATATCTGACTGGGGCATGCTTAAAGGAGCCACGCATGAACTGGATGAGTACACGGACACTGTGAACTCATATATCCACTTTTGTGAAGAGAACATTCTTCCATCACGCACCAGGGTGAGTTACTCTAATGACAAACCCTGGTTCACAGCTAAGCTCAGACAGATCAGGAAGGAGAAGGAAGCAGCGCTGAAAAGTGGAGACAGGGACCTGCTACAGGGAGGTTAAATACCGGTTTAACAGAGAGCTGAAGAGGGCTAAATCTCTATACTCAGAGAGACTCCAGCAGCAGTTCACTGCTAATGATTCGGCTTCCGTGTGGAGAGGACTGAGGCAAATCACCAACTATCGACCTAAGGCTCCTAAAGGTCAGGATGACAAAGCCCTTTGTCAAAGACTGTCCCAACACTATGCCGTTTTGACACCTCGTCATCTGTGTCCAACTCCCCCCCCTCCCTCCATCTCCACAGCCTCCACATTCCCTACTTCATTTAAGGCACCCCCCCCCCTCCCTCCCCCCCTCCCCTTATCATCAGTGAGCAGGATGTGCTCAACAGTTCTCCAGACTGAACCCGCGGCAAGGCCCCCGGCCCAGACGGCGTGTCTCCCTCCACCCTGAGACTCTGTGCGAAACAGCTGGCTCCTGTATTCACAGACATTTTTAACACCTCCCTTAAGTTATGCCACGTGCCATCCTGCCTCAAATCCTCCACCATCATCCTGTCCCCAAGAAGCCACGGATCACTGGACTTAATGACTACAGACCTGTAGCGCTCACCTCTGTAGTCATGAAGTCCTTTGAGGCGCCTGGTCCTGTCCCACCTCAAGTCCATCACCACCCCTCTCCTGGACCCGCTGCAGTTTGCCTACCGAGCCAACAGGTCTGTAGACAATGCAGTCAACCTGGCCCTCCACTCCATCCTGCAGCACCTGGACTCCCCGGGAACCTACGCCAGGATCTTGTTTGTGGACTTCAGCTCCGCATTCAACACCATCCGCCCCGCTCTGCTCCGGGACAAGCTGTCCCTGCTCAACGTGCCTGACTCCCTCTGCAGGTGGATCATCAACTTCCTGACGGACCGGAGGCAGCATGTGCGGCTGGGAAAGACTGTCTCAGACTATACTAGCATCAGCACCGGATCACCCCAGGGCTGTGTACTTTCCCCCCCGACTCCTTCTCCTTTACACCAACTCCTGCACCTCCAGCCACCAGTCTGTCAAGTGATCAAGTTTGCGGACGACACCACCCTCATCGGGCTCATCTCCACGGCGACGAGTCCGCCTACAGGAGAGAGGTGGCCCCAGCTGGCGTCCTGGTGCAGCCATAACAACCTGCAGCTGAATGCTCTGAAGGACAGTGGAGATGATTGTAGACTTCAGGAAAGTCACTACTCCTCTGCCCCCCCCTCACCCTCTCAGGCTCTCCATCACCACTGCTGATTCCTTCCGCTTCCTAGGCACTACCATCACCAGGGACCTCAAATGGGAGCTGACCATCAGCTCACTCATCAAAAAAAGCCCAGCAGAGGATGTTCTTCCTGCGGCAGCTGAGGAAGCTCAAGCTACCCACCAAGATGTTAGTGCAGTTCTACACAGCCATCATCGAGTCCATCCTCACCACCTCCATAACCGTGTGGTACGCAGGAGCCACTGCCAGGGACAGACTAAGGCTGCAGCGCGTCGTGCACACTGCTGAGAAGGTGATCGGCTGCAAGCTCCCATCTCTCCAGGATCTGTACATCTCCAGGACCCCGGAGGCGTGCTGGCCGGATCATAGCCGATCCCCTCACACCCTGGTCACGTATGTTTGCCCCCCTCCCCTCTGGTAGAAGACTTCGGTCCATCCAGACTAAAACCTCCCGTCACATGAACAGCTTCTTCCCCTCTGCCATTAGACTGCTGAACACTAAGTGACTCTCGTGCACCATGTACAGCAGCTCAACCAGACTCATGTCAATCATCACTGTTTTCTTCCTGCATTACCGACTGCACTATATAGTTCTCCACAGTATCTGCTGCTGGCTAATATATATTTTAACTGTTGACCAGTATCACTTAATCTTATCCCTACACTTTATTACATGTATAGTTTATTTCTCTTATCTTATCATGTTTAATGTTGCAGCATTGTACCGAGACAAATTCCTAGTTTGTGTACTACATGAACAATGGCAATAAACCTGATTCTGATTCTGATTCTGATTCTGACAGAGTCCTGACTCTTTGTCAGCCTGGCTACAGTGCTGAAAAGAAACCTGGGATCATTCTTGTTCTCATCTATTAATGCAGAGTAATAACTTGTTCTAGCTTTTCTAAGGGATTTTTTTATAAATTAAAAGATGACTTCTCCAAGCTGAATAGATTTCATCTAAATTAGTGGAATGCCATTTTCTTTCTAATTGACAAGTCTTCTGTTTTAAGCTATGAGTTTCTGTGTTGAACCAAGGGGTTAGAAATCTCTGATTGGACTTTTTCTTTTTTAAAGGGGCCACCATTTCTAGAGTCTGATGCAGAGAAGCTGTAACACTATCTACCTTGCTATCAATACAGAAGGATCAAGCTCTCCATAGCTTATTTCCATTGTGTTGACACATGGCATAGAGGAGACAACCTGCATAAATTTGGTAACAACATCATCTGAAAGACAAACTGCTGTAGTAATGCTTTTCTTTGGAATCAAATAGTCAGAAATAGTAAAATCAAAGGTTAACAGACAATGGTCTGACAGTACAGGGTTATGAGGAGACACTACCAGATTTTCTATTTCTATGCCATATGTCAGAACAAGGTCCAATGTGTGGTGGAGATAATGGGTAGAATTTTCTACTTTCTGAGAAAAACCCCATCGAATCTAATATTGAATTAAAAGCCATATAAGACAGTCACTATCAGCATCTACATGTATATTAAAATCCCCTACTGTAATTATTCTGATTTCAGCACTAAATCAGCTAAGAATTCAGCAAATTTGGATAAAAAACTCTGGGGTATGCTGAAGGAGGATGATAAACTATGGCAAAGAAACTGGGTTTAACCTAAAATTGCTAAAAATGTCCAATACTGAGGACCAGGCACTCAAAGGAAATAGAACATGTTTTTGCTTTACATTAACTAGTAATTTAGAATGGTAATTTGTTCCTACTTCTCCTCCATGACCAAACTTCTGAGATTTTGCTAGTTTAAATAACCGGTTCAGGTTCAGGTTACTTTATTTGTACCCGTAGGTAATTTGTTTTGCAGTCAGGTGACATCCATATTTACAAACCACAATTACATTCAACATAAACCAAACACAGGCACACATGAAGCTGACTATAAACATGATAAAAGTACTCAAGGCTCCATCAATCAGGACATAAGACAAAGAGATAAAGAAAAAACAAAGGGATAAGAGAGAAGGGTCATATTAAAAGTTAAAGACTAGTCAAAGAGGTTAAAAACTCAAAAGTCTAAACCCCAATAAAAGATTTAGAACCCAAATAAAAAACCTACAAAATAAGTAATATAAAATGAAATTAATAAATAGGTAACTAAATTATGTGCAATATATTGTTACAACTTGTTCAACTCTTTGACAGCAGCAGGAACAAAGCTGTTTTTGTAGCGCTGGGTTTTACTTTTTGGGACAGCAAACCTCCGTCTGAAGGGAAGAAGCTGAAAGTGGCAGTGCAAAGGGTGGGAGTCATCATTTAAAATGGAGGTAGCAATCCTCTGTACCTGTCTGGTGTACAGGGATGTCATGCTCAGCTGTGACTCACCAAGCAAACGACTGGACCATCTAACAACCTGATCCAAGGATTTCCTCTGTTTCAGTTTTATCTGACCAAACCATGACACTAAAGAAAAGGATAAAACAGATTCAGTAAAAGCCCGATAAAACATTGTCATTATGGTTCGGTCAATTTGGGAAGCGTGCAAGTTTCCTTAAACAATGCAAATGTTGCTGACCCATTTTGCACACCCTTTTACAGTTCTCTTCAAACTTTAAATTACTATCAATAATCGTTCCAAGATATTTGTAGAATTTTACACGTTCAGTGGTCTGGCCTTTTAGTACAGTGACTTCGTGCCTGGGAGTATTCCTCCTAAAGTCAATAATCATATCTTTAGTTTTTGTCGTATTCAGCTGCAGGTAGGAATCCTCACACCAGTGAACAAAATCATCAACTACTGAGCCGTGGCCACTCTCACCATCCTGGAGGAGACTGACAATAACTGAATCATCAGCATACTTTATAATGTGTCTGTTGTCATGTCTGCTCCGATACATGTTTGTGTAGAGGATGAAGAGTAGTGGTGACAACACACACCCCTGCGGAGAGCCAGTAGAAGAGCACTTTTGGTCAGACAATGTACCATTGACCCTTACTCTCTGTGTCCTGTTGGTTAAAAAATCCAGACTCCAACCCACCAGATTATTACTTAAATCAAATTGTTGCAGGAGCCTTTCAACTAAAATATGAGGTTGGATTGTATTAAAGGTGGAAGAAAAGTCCACAAATAAAAGCCTGGCGTGTGTCTCATTAAAATCCAGATGTTCAAAAAGCATGTTAAACAGAGTGACAGTGGCATCCTCCACTCCTCTGTGAGGCCTATAGGCCCAACTGCAGAGGATCCAATGCATGCTCAGTCTGCTTAAGGACCTCACATCTGACCAGTTTTTCCAAAATTTTCATTAAAATTGAAGTCAAGCAATGGTCTAAAATCATTTACCGTTTTAGGACAGCTGGATTTTGGAACGGGGACAACCACAGCATCTTTCCAGATCTTAAGCACCATGTTGTGTATGTAATCACTTATTGAAATGTAGTGAAATACAGGACTCAATTCATGTGCACAGGACTTTACCAAGCGCCCACATATATTATCAGGGCCCTGACTTTTGTTCACTTTTACAGCACAGAACGCCCTTTTAATATCCTGCACCTCAATATTAAAGTGCTGATTGTCTTTGAGTTTCTGTTTTCAAATCTTGGGTTTCTGTGCTAAAATCAGAGGAATCAAACGACCATAAAAAACAATTAAGAGCATTAGCCAGCTCTGTGTCTGAATTAAAATCATCTAAAAACACACGATTACTGCGCTCTGTGCTCTGAAGGCCTGCAATAGTTTTCATACTGGCCCAAGCTGAACCAAGCTTCTTTGTTGCCATCTTGCTTTCCAATTCTGATTTATAATTCTGTTTTGCTCTTAAAATTTCGGACTTCAGTTCCTTTGTGGCAACCTGTAGCTCAGAAACAGACCCCTGTTTAAAGGCAAGTGCTTTCCTCTGTAAGCAGGATTTAACTGATTTTGTAACCCATGGCTTGTTGTTGGGATATATTTTGACACGTTTACGTGGAACGATCTTATTTTTACAGAAAGCCATGTATGAGCATGTGACGTCCAAGAGTCCAAATCTTCTCCGCAGACCCGTGTGAAAACCTCCCAGTCCGTTGACCTCCCAGGGAGTTGATTCATTTAGACCAACATAATCCTCTTGCCCTAACCAAGTCTCTGTAAGGGATATTAAATCAATCTGATGATCAATTAACAGATCATCAGACTAGCAGAGACTTGGGAGTTAGAGACCAAATATTTAACAAACCACATTTAATTTTTAAATTATGAGAAGGAACGGATGCCAAATCATTAAATTTAGAGGCTTGATGTTTAATTTGAGTTTTACCAACTTTTTGTTTAACCACTTTGGGATGCTTGTACCTTATATTTTTATTAACTTTGGAGGGAGCAGACAATGATTCTCTGATGGGGAAGACGGGGGCTAAGTTGAGGGGTGGCGGGTGAAGAGAAGCTGCAGAGAGGCATGTATTTATCAAGTTATGTTGTATTTGTCTTGGGTTATAATGTTTTGGGTAACGGGAGACAGACAAAATCTCTATGGGGTTATGAATTGAAGACTGATCTAAACAGTGAGAATTATTTGGATTAATATGAGAAGTGGAAGCAAAAAAGGGCTGGTTGGCAGACCCAGGTACTTCAGGGTGAGTTAACATACCAGCTTTCAGTCACTGTACTAAAAGATGCTGAATGGAATAAAACAGATTGTCCCTTAGAACACGTGCACCGAGTCTATTTGGATGGATGCCACCTGGCCTCATAAATGATGGGCGGTTCCAAAACAGGTTGAAATTGTCTATAAAACCAATGTTAAAAGTAGGACATGTTGAACACAACCAGGTATTAAGGCTGAGAGTTCTGCTAAAATAATTGCAACCTCTTCTAAAAGGAGCAAGTGGCCCAGAAATAAACACACATCTGCCACAGTTCATAAGAGTTTACAGAAGGCTCCTGAAGTCACTCTTTAAGATCTCCGACGTTTCATCTGGGATGTTGTTGCATCGAATGTGCACAATAACAGTTTTAGCGTGGAGGTATTTATTTAATAGGTCAGGGGTAAGAGCCTCAATGTCTGACACTTTATCCTCAGGAAAAAATTTTGTAACACAGTACCTGGTGTGACGTTTCTCATTATTGAATCACCAATTACCAGCGTTGTCTGGGGGGGCTTTGTCGGTGGCTTGTGAAATGGTGGCTAATTTTGCCGTTGTTGCAGCAGTGGCGCCGGGGTGCCGATGCAGGGGTGATGCGGGGGGATGCGCTCTCTTCTTTTTGGAGCTGGTGTATAGTTTGGCACGCCTAAGATAGTTTTGATCCGGGGCTTGCAGGTTTGGGCCACTGCTGAAGGAGTAGGGGCGGCCATGGGAGGAAGACTGACGTCCAGGTGGGGGAAATCTTCCAGGGAAAGGATGTCGAATCTGTTTTCCAGCAAAAGGGGACGGAAGGAGGCACAGCCATGTCTGGTCAATCCCCGACGTTTGCTATTTGGCCCAACCATGGTCAAGGGCGCGCACTGAGGTAGTGATGAACCACCCAGGGCTTTGGGTTTAGCTCCGAGCTGAGGCCAGTGTTTGATGCTGGAGTCCTGGACAGCTGAGGTGACCAGAGCAGGGTGGAAGTGGATGGCGATGTGCTAATTTCACCCAGGTAAGTAGCCCTCTCTGCTAGCTGCGAGTCCGTCGCTGGGGCCGATGTCCATCCAAAAATAAGTGTCCAGGTGGTTTTCAGCCTCCCGAATCTTATAAAGGTTAGAGAGTCTCAATTTCAACTCAGAAACCTTCTTAAAGAGGGAAACACAGCTGACACAAGTTGGGGATGGAGCCATGGTTTTCCAGGCCAGAAGTGGCTAGCTGGTTAGCTAAAACAAGATAGCTTAATCCGATGAACAGCCCTGCCTGGGGTCTGAGTCACCTGTGTGCCTGATCGGGCTGTCGTATTTACTAACTAACTAACTAACCTGCACTTATATAGCGCTTTTCTAGTCACAAAGACCACTCAAAGCGCTTTCATTAATACTAACCTTCTATTTTAAGGGCCTATAGGAAACAGATATCTAGGGACAATTTAGAACAGCCAATTAACCTAACATGCATGTCTTTGGCATGTGGGAGGAAACCGGAGAAATCCCGGAGTAAAACCCACGCAACACGGGAGAACATGCAAACTCCACACAGATCACTGTTGGTCGGGGGCTGGGATCGAACCCACGATCCCCACAATCCCCCGGCAAGGGTAAACTGTGCTGCCGCAGTGCTAACCACTGCGCCACCGTGCAGCATTTACTAAGCTAACACTAAGTAAAATGTTAATAGTAAAAGAGATAAAAAAGATAAAAATTTAAAACAGAGCTAATACAATAAACAAAAACAGACAAGATTATTAATGATAAACCAAACTAACTGCACTAACTGCACTAATCCCTCGGCAGATCCAACAAAGCTGTGTGGTTCTTGGGAGCATAGATTAATGGCCTGTGTGAAAATTTAATGCTTAAAAAAATTATACTATAAAGTTGCTGAGAATGAGGTGCGTGAGAAGACTGGGCAGAGCATCAGCAGGGTCTGACAAATCAACACAACATGGTGGGAGAAGCAGCGGCCACACTATGGGCCAGACCTGGTTCAAAGGCATGCTAACTGATGGCAATTCAAAAAAAAAAGTTATTTTCAATAAAATGCAAAAAAGATAATGCATGGAGTGTGTTTTTGCCCTGAGGTGATTTATCATGGAAAACAGTTGAGCTCTGTGGTTCAAGTGATCACCTGATTGGATCCACGGTGTTCTGACGGCTATCTATGAGAACAGCTGATATATGTACAGGACATACAGAAGAATTGGAAATGCCATTTCTCTCTCTCTCTTCAGTGGCTTGCAAAAACAACACTGGCAGCCCATGTATAATAATGCTACCCGTAGTGCAAATAGCGACAAAGCATAGACTTAAGGTTTAATGCTTAAAAATCATATCATAAAGTTGCCGTGATTATGTAGGTCTGATTGATAATTCAGCATAAAGAACACGTGGCGGGGGTGGGGGGTGGGAGGGAATCACAGTCCCTTTGCAGGCACACGGGTTAAAGCAGCAGCCGAGACTCCCATTAACTGGGCAGGCTGGGCTTGGCTCCCTGCGAAGGACTGCGATCCGCCTCTGCCGGTTCAGGTGCTGCTTCTCCAACACCGGTGTCCAACCGGACACTCCACAATCGTTTGCTGGGAGGCATATCCAACCTGCCCAGTCAGTGGTAGACGGCAGTCCCGATTGCTGCTTCATTGTGGGGCGGAATGGCCAGATCAACTGCATATCACATGCGGACACATATGCACGCTTTGACTAAATGACAACAAGACGCAAAAATGCCCAAATAACAAAATAATCATTTTTATTTAAACGTTTTAAAGACAAATGGGCAACACTGATGCAACAGTTGCAGCCAAAGGGGTCATTCAGGGGTGTGGGGGCGTGTGTGTGTGTGTGTGTGTGTGTGTGTGTGTGTGTGTGTGTGTGTGTGTGTGTGTGTAGTGAAGGGATTGGTGCCGTTCTGTGGATGCCCTGAATTTGCCTCTGGGGATCAATAAAGGACACAAATGCAAAACAATAATAGTTTTAATGTTCAGTGTTTTGTACTTTTAATATTGCTAAAATATAAAAGGATGCACTACAGTGGGTCTCAAATATTTGTAAACGTGTCCTGTTATAGTACTGCATGAGTTTATTGATGATAGACTATAAACTACACATAAACTAAATTATAATGATGACTAAACAACTCCCATTCCCCAAAGTGCAAGAGACACTATTATGAATATAACTCATAAAAGATCACACAAATAACTGATCTAACAAAAAATAAACAAGCGGTTCTTAAACAGTGGCTAATATTGGATGTCCCATTCATTTTCAATTATTCTGTAATTAATATTCACACAATCAAATATATTTTAGTTCAGTCCCTTTCATATTTGTCAAAGTCTAACATGTGATTGCCTACATATAGGCTACACCTCTGTCTTCCACTTTCAAACACAGCCTACATTTGGGCCTGTAAAGCCTGATTGAGCTACCTGTTTCAGACAGGAATACTTGCTTTCTACGGTCATGCACTAGTTAAATGAATTTCACCAAGCGTCTTCAATACTTTTTCCCTGTGTCATTCCACTTTATTAAATATAGCTTGTTTTGTGAACACAGGTGCCTTGATTTCTTTGTATGTATTATCTGGGTTGTTACTGATATCTGGTGAAAATCTCAGGTCAATGGCTGCATCAGAAATATGTTTAATGAGAAAAATATTGACATGTTCAATACTTATTTTCCCTGCTGTAGAGCTAACAAAACTGTGGATAAGTTTCTCAGCATCACAAGATGTATAAGATGTACAAGATGTATATATATATTTTATAGTAATATGTACATGTGTATATTAGCTGCTCTTGCTTGCTTGCTTTTTTCTTGCCTTCTGATTGTTGCTCTGAGTGTTGCTATCCCTGTGCTGTTGCAATCCTGGAATTTCCCCGTTGTGGGACTAATAAAGGCTTATCTTATCTTATCTTATCTTATGTTCCTAATCTTGGCAATATTACACAAATGATAAAAAGCAGTCTTAGAAACAAGTTTAATATGTGAATTAAAGGACAGGTCTTGATCAAAAATAACTCCAAGTTTCCTCACAGAACTGTTAGGAGATAGAGTAGTCCCATACAAACTAAGAGTCTGATTTTGGAAAGTATTTCTAAGGATTTTTGGGCCAACTAGAATGACTTCAGCTTTATCATGTAATAATCTGGACAGGGTTAGACCCTGTCCACACCTTATGTTCCGTGTTTGGACTCTTTATTATTATTATTAGTGTAGCGTGACCTTGAGTTCCAATTTATTAAAATCATTCTATGCTGAAGGAAAATTGTTTCACCTCAAAGATCTGGCCATGGACTGCTTCTCTCATCTAAGGACCAGGGCTGTAACCTTATCCATCGGCCATAAAGTGGAAGTTAATCCCTTTCTCCAAGACCCTTTGGCAAAGGAATGTTCCTAATCAGCAGATTTACGGTTGACAATGTCCAGACATGTGGGGAAACAACCAGACAGTTTCATAGTGCCATCTGGTGGACAAATCAGGAATATTTAATTTTTCCCCTTTGCAGTAGAATTTATGGACAATGAACTAACTCACGTTCTTTCTCTTAAGATAGTATCCACGACTGATGACCTGATTGAACTCTAGGGACGGACAATGTGCATTTCAGATGCTTTATTGAGATGATTTGATATAACTTGATATGTGCTGCTTATTTTCAGAAAGAAATTAATGTTTGCATGCTTACTATCACAAGTTAATTACAGTTACAATGTAGATGCAATTATGCTCCTTTATCAAGTAGAATATCTTGATCACTAAAGTTTATAGAATTTATATATATTTTATATATTTACGTAAACATGTCTTAAGGAGGATTTCACTCCTCATATCAAATGTCTATCTCTCTGTTCTCTAGGAGACCATAGCAGAAACTTTAACTGACCAATAGAACTCTGGGCTTTACTTTTGTTGAACAAAGCTCAAATATAATTGGGCCAGCACAGGTTTCACGAAGTCTTGGACCACCCTGCAACACAAGAGAAAACTTGATTTTTATTACCCTTTGTTCAGTCTGTTCTGGGGCGTTGGCCAAGCTGAAAGGAGCCCCCCCTCCTGCTCTCCTAATTTTTTTTTTCTATCTTAAGTAGGCCCAGAGTCTCCCAGGCTCTATCTAAATCCTGTTCTTTTTTTTTAAAAATTCATTTTTCTTATTTTAATCTTTTTCTTTAAATCACCGTGCAAGAAGAATTTGTTGGATTTTTTTTCTAAGCTTTAACCAACTCATTTAAACCACCAACCTTGGAAGAAATGAATTTGTGATGTGTTTTGCCTCCATTTTGGATTTCTGATTGGACTTTGCACAATAAACTAATTCCTTTTCAGTGCATGAGAGGAGACCTTGCCCAACTTGCTGGAAACCAGCCTTTGTAATCCTGGGAGTAGGCCATAACAGTGGTAAGGAGCCTGTCTGCCAGCCTCCCCACAGACCCACGCTGGTCCAGTGAAACAGAATCCAGTGGACCTGCCTGCAACCCACTGGGACGCAGTGATTCTGCTTGGCTGACGGTCTGTTCTTAATTTACTTTAATTCTTCAGAATATTCCTGGTACAAGTTCTTTTAACTTAATTTCATGCAAACCCCCATCAGAATCTCAAAATGCATGTTGTGTCATGTGCTGGTGAGCGCTTGCCCCCTCCTTCCCGTTCACCTGTCTCCTCATCAGACACACCTGCTGTTTCCTGCTGGGCCACCGTTTATAAGGAAGCGCTCTTCAGTGATTCAACACTGGCTCGTTTGGGTATACTGTACTAAGCAGACAGCTCATCAGGTAAGCGGTTGTGTTGTGAGTGATCCTACCTTACACACGTTCTCCCTTCCATCTCTTCCAGGTTGCTGCCAACATAGCGATGTGTCTTCAGGGATTTGGTGCGCTTGCCAGCCTGCTGCTCCTGCACTACGCAGCTCATCAACTCCACCCGGTCAGACTCCACAACTTATTCCCCTACCGGCAGTTCCGACCTGCTGGCTCCTCTCCTTCGCTGGGTTCTGTGCTGGTCACTCCTCTCCTCCCACATAAGTGGTATAAATTAGATTTCCATATTTCCCCTCCATTCCTCATTAATCAGCCTCATCTCATACTCTGCAGGTTTGCTGCTCCGCTGGCGAGTGACTGACTTTTTCCTCAAGTTGCGGTGTTTTGAAAATTCAATAAAAGGTCAAACGTTCTCTGTGTGTGTTCTTTTGGTGATTTTAACTGGTTCTAGAAAGAGAGATTATAAGATAAGATAAGATAAGCCTTTATTAGTCCCACAATGGGGAAATTCCAGGATTGCAACAGCACAGGGATAGCAACACTCAGAGCAACAATCAGAAGGCAAGAAAAAAACAACATCTAGCAAACATATGTCCATATTACTATAAATGTATATATATAGACACACAGTGCAGAGCATTATGGCTGGTGGATGTGCAGCAGAAAGTCTAAGCTCTCTCTCCGCGGATGCAGCGGGCCAGCTGGAAGTCTTTGGGCATGATGGTGACCCCCTTAGTGAAGAAGAGACCACCAGGTGGGTCTCGCTGGTCTCCTGCAGAGCCATGACGGCGAAACTCAGGAAACGCAGGACGGTCTTGAAGTCCTGAGCGATCTCCCTCACCAGGCGCTGGACGGGCAGCTTACGGATGAGCAGCTCCGTGGATTTCTGGTAGCGACGGATCTCTCTCAGAGCCACGGACCTGTGACGGCGAGGCCTCTTCACTCTGCCGGTGGCCAGAGCGCCTCTCCGAGCAGCCCTGTGGCTAGCTGTCTCCTGGGGGGCTTCTTCCTCCAGTAGATTTTACGGGCGGTCTGCTTGGTTCTTGCCATCGCTCTTTATTATTCTGTCTTATATTTCTTTCACGCTGCCTAAACTCCAGCCCGGCACCCGCTTCGTTTTCGCTACAGCTCCCGGTATGTCGAGTTTCCCATTAGCACCGGGCGGCGGCCAAGTGCTAGCTAGCACTAGCTCCTCCCCGCTGTAACGTCTCCCGCTGCAAACCGTGGCTCCGTCCGCCGACCCGGGAGACCCCCGGGGCGATCCGTGCGTCCGTGATATATATACAGAGTGAAAGGTGTAGAAAGAAGAAGGAAGATTAAAAAAAAAAAAAAAAAAAAAAAAAAAAAGGCTGTTGCAACAGCCTTTTTTATATCTCTCCGGTTCTGGCCTCCCTTCATTGGCTTCCCATAGAGTTTAGAATTAAGTTTAAAATCCTTCTTCTCACTTACAAAGCTCTTAATAATCAGGCCCCCTTTTATATAAAAGATCTGATATTACCCTGTCATCCTAACAGAGCACTATGCTCCCAAAATGCTGGATTACTTGTAATACCTAGAATCTCCAAAGTACAATGGGAGGCAGAGCCTTTTGCTATCAAGCTCCTTTCCTGTGGAAACAGTTACCAGTCTGGGTTCAGGAATCAGACTTGATATCTGTTTTTAAGAATAGGGTAAAAACCTTCCTCTTCAATATAGCCTACGATTAGGGAGGGATCTTGTGTCTCTTAACCCCCTCCCCCTTTGTTTTGCTGTTAATAGATTTAGACTGCCGGGTGACCTCCAATATTGTACTTGGCTTCTCTCCGTTAATGTTTGCTCTCTTTATGTCTGTTCTTTTCATCTTCTCTATCCTCTCACCCCCCCAACCAGTCGCAGCAGATGACTGCCCCTCCCTGAGCCTGGATCTGCTAGAGGTTTCTTCCTGTTAAATGGGAGTTTTTCCTCTCCACCGTCACTAAGTGCTTGCTCACAGGGGATCATCTGATTGCTGGGGTCTTTCTGCAATTGTGGGGTTTTCCCTACATTTAAAAGTGCTATGAAATGACTGTTGCTGTGATATGGCGCTATATAAATAAAGTTGAATTGAACTGAATTGAATCATGAGTCACCTGTTGTCGCTCCGCCAGGGCAGTCGGTCAGTTGCCGACTTCTCGGTGGAGTTCCGGGTCGAGGCAGCTGATTCAGGGTGGAATGAAGTTGCTTTGCGCAGCTCGTTCCTCCACGGATTAAATCCTCGGCTTCAGGATGACCTGGCAGTTCATGCCGTTTCTGCCACCTTGGACGGCCTTATAGATCAGGCAGTCAGGTTGGATAACCGGTACCACAATTGCGCCCTCGAGCGTGGCGCCTCCTCTCGCCCGTTTGCCACATGCGCACTCCCGGCGCCTACTGACCTAGGTGAGTCTGATTCTGGCCTCGAGCCCATGGAGCTCAGCTCTGCTTGCCTTCCGCAGGCAGAGGTTGAGAGGCGGTGGCAGATCGGGGCGTGTCCCTATTGTGGTTCGCTGAAGCACAAGCAGAACACACGCCACCTACGGCCAAGACACGCCCGGTCAGTAGCCGCGGGGGGTCTGGCGGGCGGGACTCAACCTGATCCCCCCAGTAATTTTTCTTTTTCGGCCCTGGTTCAGTTGCTGGGGGTTGAGAGGAGAGTCTCCGCCCTAATCGATTCTGGGGCAGAGGGTAATTTCATCTCCTCTGTGCTGGTTCACGAGATGGGGATTCCGACAGTTAAACTGCTGGTACCCCGTCCCATTCGTACCCTTTCTGGCCAGATGGTGGCGTCCGTGACTCATTGCACAGTGCAGCTATCCGTCCTATTGTCCGGTAACCACCGAGAGAGGCTGACTTTTTACGTGTTTCCACATGCCTCTCATGCGGTGGTGCTTGGGTATCCGTGGCTCCGGAGGCATAATCCAGTTCTTAATTGGGCACAAAATTCCATCACCTTTTGGAGTCCTAACTGTTTGGCTACATGTTTAAATTCAGCCCAGTGTTCACCATCCCTCCCCGTCTCTTCTCCTCAGGTTGAGCCGTCGGACCTTAGCCTCAGGTTTATCACGACCTCGGGGAGGTCTTTAGTAAGTCACAAGCATTAGCGCTTCCTCCGCATCGCTCGTATGACTGTGCCATTGACCTCCTTCTGGGTGCGAGGCTGCCATCCAGCAAGCTCTATAATATTTCTGGTCCTTTGAGGGAGGCGATGGAGAGGTACATTATTATTATTATATAGAGGTATATTATTATTAACTTCATTTTATATTTACTTATTTTTGTAGGATTTTTATTTGGGTTCTAAATCTTTTATTGGGTTTTAGACCTTTGAGTTTTTAACCTCTTTGACTAGTCTTTAACTTTTTAATATGACCCTTCTCTCTTACCTCTGGTTTTTCTCTAATCACTTTGTCTTTATATGCTGATTGATGGAGCCTTGAGTATTTTTATCATGTTTATAGTCAGCTTCATGTGTGCTTGTGTTTGTGTTTATGTTGAATGTAATTGTGGCTTGTAAATATGGATGTCACCAGACTGCAAAACAAATCTACCTACGGGTACAAATAAAGTAACCTGAACCTGATATTAAAGATTCTCTGAACGGCCTCATTCGGCCATCCTCGGCTCCCTTAGGGGTGGGGTTTTTTCTTTGTTGGCAAGAAGGATGGGTCTCTGCGTCTGTGCATTGACTACCGTGAGTTTAACGCCATAACAGTCAAAGATAAATACCCTCTGCCCCTGATGAACTCTGCATTCGAGCTCCTGCTGCGCTCGCGCGTATTCTCCAAGCTTGACTTACGCAACACTTACCACCTAGTCAGAATACGCGAGGGGGACGAGTGGAAAACAGCATTTAAAACACACTTGGGGCAATTTGAGTCCTTAGTCATGCCTTTTGGGTTAACTAACGCCCCCGCTGTTTTCCAGCATTTAATCAATGACATCCTCCACGAAATGTTAAATTGGTTTGTTTTCGTCTATCTGGATGACATCCTGATTTTTCTCACACTCCTGAGAAACCCATGTTAAAGCCATGTTACAGCAGCTCTTAGAAAACCAACTGTTACGACCCGAGCGCTGGATGCTGTCCGCGCTCGGGCTACGCACAGCTCGCTGCCAGCCTTGATAGCTGTGGGTTGTATTCTGGCCTCACCGGGCTCTTATTGTGTAGGCGCTCGGTGGGGCTTCCACCTGTCAAGGTTGGTCAGCTGTCTGTCATCACTGCTCCTTAGTGTTCGCCTTTATAAGGCGGGCACTGACAGCAGTTAGATTGCAGAAGTATCGTCAGACATCGTCGGATTTTGTCAAACAATCCTCGTGAGGCCTCGTTAGACCTTCATGTCAGGTTCGTGTTCTTTCATGTCTTGTCATAGTTTAGCTCGTAGTGGCTGGGGTTAGCCCTACGAGCCCTTGTATCGCTTAGTGTGTGTTTTTGCACTTAGCGGCTCATAGCCTTGTGTCTTGTCTTGTTTTATTAATAAATTACCATCATTGCAAACTCACCGGTGGACTCTTGGCGTCTTATGGTGATCCGCGAGGGTCACCGCATGACAGTATACTCCTGCCAGACGTCTAAACAGAGACACCACTCCAAGACGCCTTTTTCACCGTGAGTTTTGCCATTGTGTGGAGTTTTCTCCTGTAGTTGGACTTGATAGGGAGATGCCCGACAGCAAGGGTGATTATTGCCCGGAGTGGCTGGAGGAGACTGACGGCTGTCTGGCGGAAGCCGCCCGTCTCATGCCCACTGACGCGGCCGATTATTACCTATGCCTCGCACAGCGGGCTGTGCACCGTTACCACCTCACCTATATTCCGGTAAGAGAGAAGAGATTATCATGGATTTGTGCACAACGCACATCGAGGGAGAAGGCGCTCCTGGGAACCCCTCCACCTCCCGCGAGGACAGCGTCCCAGGTGAGAGTGGAGATTCGTCGGCTGGAGGGAAAGCCCGGCAGGGGACCTGTGGATCGGACTCCAGTGCCTGCCACCTGCCCAGTCCCAGCGTCATGCGTTCCCGGGCCCTTCGCCACTCCATCGGCCAGTAGGCCCCATAGCCGTGCTCCTACCAAGCCCCAACGAGAATCCCGTCCAGATCCAGCTCCGAGTCGTCGGAGGGACCCAGCCTCCCTGTTGGCCGCATCATATATGTCACGACAGAAGGGAATCCCCGCAGCCGCCGCCCACGGATCATCTGTTCCAGCTGCGCTGTCAGCTCCTCGTGCCCGCGTCGCCCCGACTGCCATGTTCTCCTCGGTGACGTCACCCCCCGCGGCTGGGAATGCTGTGAGTCGTGCTTCGGCGAGGCCTGTCAGCAAACCACCTCGAGCGGCTCCTCCTCGTGGCCCCGTGGAGCCTGCCGTTTTCTCCCGGAGGGATGAAAGGAGAACTCCACCTGCTGCAGCAGGCACCACCTTCTCTCCAGAAGACAGGCAAGTGCAAATTATTTCTTTCCATCATGTTTATGATCTGCCTTGTCTGACTTCTGGGGCCGGAGTTCGGGGTCCGCAGCCCCCCCCAGCTTCCGCCACCTGCTGTAACTATTATTCCTAAACCTGCTGCCTCTGTGTCCTCCCCGTTGAGCGGTCTGCGACGCCAGGCCAACGTTGTCGGATGAAGAGGGGGCCTGCAGTGCTGAAAAGTCTGGACCCGGCCCTGCAGCCATGTCGTGGATGGAGGAGAAGAGCGGACTGCAGCCCGGAGCCTGAGCTGACGATGAAGCGTCCCCGGGTCTCCTTGCCGGAGCGGTCCGAGCCAGTGGGTCAAGTGTCCTCTGCCCCCATGCCATACGGGTCATCAGTGCGGATAGCAGTGCAGGAGGAACCTCAGGCTGCAGACGACATCTTGCCAGCTGCGGAGCCCGATGCAGCTGAGTTGGAGCCTGCTGACGAGAGTCGCCGCCCTGAACCTGGATCGTCGAAGTCCTGGGTGGCAACAGAACCCGAGTGCAGGCAAGTGCTCCCTCTTGTGTCTCTGTCCCCTGTTTTGGAGCATTTTTGCCTGCCTCTCGGGGAGGCGAGTGAGGAGCAGTCGTCTGCTGCGCCCGAGCTCGCCTCGCTGGGTTCTGTTGCTACCAGTGATTCTGATCCTGGTTTTCTTCTTGTTTGTGAGCCTCGTTGCAGTGTCGCCGGCATGGAACCAGTCGGAGTCACTGGGTTGGAGGTCTCAGGTTCGGGGGTGGAGATCGTCAGCGGAGCTGCACCGACCCAGTCGGGGTCCGTCGTGGAGGCTGCTATGGCCCAATCGGGGTCCGACGTGGGTGCACCAGAGGCCCAATCGGGGTCCACCGCAGGTGTGGTTCTGGCCCAATCGGGGTTCGACGTGGGTGCGCCAGAGGCTCAATCAGGGTCCGCCACAGGTGCAGTTCTGGCCCAATCGGGGCCCGACGTGGGTGCAGCTGGGACCCAATCGGGGTCCAGTGGAGGTGCAGCACTGGTGTGGTCCGCGGATGGGGGAGGAGCTGCAGACCTTTCACCGTCGGATGGATTACGGGCTCATCCTTGCCTTCTTTCCCCTCTACTGAGTCACCGCCCCAGCGCATCATCGCCGGGGGCCGTGGGGGTTCCTGTTCGCTTGCCCCGGCTCTCCCGAGTTTTGTCCTCGTCAGGGAGGCCGCCGCGGGCTGTTTTTCCCCGGGACTGGTGCCTGAGGGACACGGGTCGGCCGCCTGAGGGACTGCTTTGCCGGTTCGGCGCCCCGGGTCGGCCACCCGACGTGTTATGTGTTTCGTTGAGCGACCTGGTTCGGCCGCCAGAGGAGCGGACGTGCTGGGCGTTGGACTGTGGTGAGCCACCTGGTCATGTTCCGCCTCCCATGACCTCCCGCCGGCCTTTGGACGCGAGGAGACCACCTGAACTGTTCCTATGGCGCCTGGCCTCCGCCGGTCGGCATAAACTGTCGGGGGGTAGTGGTCATTTTCTGGTGATGATCTGTCCCAGTGATTGTTCTGTTTTTTGTTTTTTTTTCCTTGCTATCCTGTGTGCTTTGTGTTATGGCCATTTGGGTGTCTGCCGGTATTTGTTATGTCTTGCAGTTGCCCTAGTTTGTTTTGTGTGTAGTTAGGTATGAGCCAGTAATTGCTCTGTTTTTTGTATTTGGTTATTTGATAATTCACATGAAAATTCACACAGGTGGGGGGCCATTTTCTTGTGAAACATGTGGGCAAAGATTTAATTTTCTCGTGCTGTCCTGTGTTTTCTGTCGCTGTTATTTGGGGATCCTTGGCAATTTGTGTTATGTCCTACTGTTGCCTTATTTTCCTCCATGTGTATTTTATTTGATTTGAATATTCAGTATTTTGTCATTGTCCTGTATTTAGTTTTTTGTTTTCTCCATGTTACCCTGTGCAATTTTTTGTGATCGTTAGTTGGACATTTGATTTAATCTGAGTAGTTGGTATTCTTGTCATTTTCCTGTATTTAGTTATTCTTGCCGGGTTTTGATTGTTTCTGGGTTTGGTCTCTCTCCCTCCGCACCTACCCCCAGCCACCCACCCTGGGGGGTGGGGGGGCAGGGTGGTCCATGGGTGTTCTGAGCCCGCCCTTGAAGGGAGGGTACTGTTTTGACCCAAGCGCTGGGTTCTGTCCGCGCTCGGGCTACGCACAGCTTGCTGCCGGCCTTGACAGTTATGGGTTGTATTCTGGCCTCACCAGGCTCTTATTGTGAAGGCGCTCGGTGGGGCTTCCGCCTGTCAAGGTTGGTCAGCTGTCTGTCATCACTGCTCGTTAGTGTTCGCCTTTATAAGGCGGGCACTGACAGCAGTTAGATTGCAGGAGTATCGTCAGACATCGTCAGATTTCATCAAACAATCCTCGTGAGGCCTCGTTATACCTTCATGTCAGGTTCGTGTTCTTTCATGTCTTGTCATAGTTTAGCTCGTAGTGGCTGGGGTTAGCCCTACGAGCCCTTGTATCACTTAGTGTGTGTTTTTGCCCTTAGCGGGTCATAGCCTTGTGTCTTGTCTTGTTTTATTAATAAATTACCATCATTGCAAACTCACCGGTGGACTCTTGGCATCTTATGGTGATCCGCGAGGGTCACCGCATGACACCAACTTTATGTCAAGGCTGAGAAGTGTGAATTTTCCACCAATTCCACGTCTTTCCTTGGCTTTATTGTAGTGGAGGGAGAGCTGAGGGCTGACCCGGCCAAGATGAAGGCTGTGCTGGATTGGCCAACACCCCACTCTTGCAAGGAGCTGCAACGCTTCTTGGGGTTTGCAAATTTCTATTGCAGGTTTATCCGTAACTACAGTGGGGTAGCACAGCCTTTAACACAGCTGACTTCTGTTAAGGTACCATTTTTATGGACCGAGGCAGCTGAGCAGGCCTTTGTCAAATTAAAGGGCCTGTTCACAGGTAAATCCATCTTGGCTCAGGTCGATCCCCAGCTCCTCCACTACGCAGCTCATCAACTCCACCCAGTTAGACTCCACAACTCATTCCCCTACCGGCAGTTCTGACCTGCTGGTTCCTGTCCTTCGCTGGGTTCTGTGCTGGTCACTCCTCTCCCCCCACGTAAGTGGTATAAATTAGATTTCCATACTTCCCCTCCATTCCTCATTAATCAGCCTTGTCTCATCCTCTGCAGATTTGCTGCTTCTCTGGCGAGTGACAGACGTTTTCCTCAAGTTGAGGTGTTTTGAAAATTCAATAAAAGGTCAAACGTTCTCTGTGCATGTTCTTTTGGTGATTGCACTCTGCACTCAGGCTGCTTGTCCGGCCAATATGACATGTTGTCTTTCATTAATCTACATTCTTTTTCAGAGTAAAACAAATTTTCAAAATTTTTATAAAGTTAATTATCATTTTCTTCATAAAATTGCATCCACTTTTCTTAACCAATGCTATTTTACGGTTTTCCAATTTCCAGTATACTGACAAATTAAACTATGCTTCATTTGGTTCCACAAATGCGTGATTCATAAGTAACTCAGTAATAGTCTATAATGCACATGATACATGTGAATTCTCTGTTTAAAGTTATCCAAATATGTTAACATATTCTGACATTTCCTTGGTTCCAAGGTTGTCATAGCCAGGAGCGGCACTGGGGTTAAGCTCCCAGTGCTTATAAAATGCTCCTTATGGCGTGTGTCTCAAAAAGCCTCTGACAACTAAGTCCAACTCCTAGCCTGCCCGTGTGGTTTAGTTTCTAAGCCCGGCGGAACTGCTTTTACTAATAAGAGAAGGGGTGAGGGCGGATTTCTGGCGCCTTAAAACCAGATGCTTCGGGTAGATGGTGGCACCTCACAGCAGCACCCGGCAGGCGCATGCGCATGCAGCGACCGGCAGCTGGTGAAAAATTCCGTCGTCTGTGTGTGTGTTTTTATGTACTTTTATATGTTTTTACGAAATCCTCTGTGTCGTTTCTGCCCTGCAGTGTTTGTGGACTGTATGGCGAAGCGCTCCCTGGTTCCTACAACATGGACTTCCTCCCCTCTCTTGCATTGCTGTTACTCTTCCTCCGGCTCTTTGTCTATGAGGTAAACGCGTTCAGCACCATGGCGGGCAGAATACATTATTCCAGGGACATGTTGCTGCATTTAAACACGGTTGATGCAGCGGCTGTGATTGAGCCTAAGCCGCAACTGCCGGACTTTATTTTGAGAGACGGACATAGCGGTGAAAAGAGAGACGGCAGAAGGAAGCGCGGAAGACGTGGAGGTGTGAAATTACGCCTGAGGAGACGTCAGTTTGGTAACATTCCTCTTCCTTCGATGATTTTTGGGAACGTACAGTCTCTGAGAAACAAGGTGGATGAAATTCAAGGGAATGTACGCTACCAGAAGGACTTTAAGAACTGCTGTGTCATGGCTATCACGGAATCTTGGCTTACTGCGCATGACCGAGACGCAGACCTGTGGCTTGACGGCTTTGGAGCCCCGTTGCGCTCGGATCGGCAGGAAGAGGTAACGGGGAAACGTCAGGGGGGGCGGCGTATGTTTATATATTAATAAGCAGTACTGCACATCTGTCACGGTCAGAGAGCGCATCTGTACACCCGATGTGGAGCTGCTGTCTGTGTCACTACGCCCCTTTTATTTGCCTCGCGAGTTCCCCCAACTGTTCATCACAATTGTGTACATTCACCCGAGGGCAGACGCTGACTCCGCCTGCAGCACAATCTTTGATGTGATCCAGCAGCTGCAATCAATTTCTCCAGAGGTGCCAAACTTCATTCTTGGGGATTTCAACCATGTTTCTTTAAAGAAGACACTTAAAAACTTTTATCAGTATGTCTCATGCCCAACCAAGCAAAAAAAGACATTGGACCTGTGCTATGGATCCATTGAGAGGGCCTATAAATCACTCCCCCTTCCTCCTTTAGGATCCTCAGATCACAACTGTGTACATTTGCTGCCCACATATAAAACTGCTCTCAGAAGAGGCAAGATGGAGACAAGAGACATTGATGTGTGGACAGAAGATTCAGTGCACAGCCTCCAGGAATGCTTTGACTGTACAGACTGGGAGATGTTCAAACTGGGCTGCGGGGATGATTTGGACTCTTTGGTGAACGTCACATGCTCATACATGGCTTTCTGTAAAAATAAGATTGTTCCACGTAAACGTGTCAAAATATATCCCAACAACAAACCATGGGTTACAAAATCAGTTAAGTCCTGCTTACAGAGGAAAGCACTTGCCTTTAAACAGGGGTCTGTTTCTGAGCTACAGGTTGCCACAAAGGAGCTGAAGTCCGAAATTTTAAGAGCAAAACAGAATTATAAATCAGAATTGGAAAGCAAGATGGCAGCAAAGAAACTTGGTTCAGCTTGGGCCAGTATGAAAACTATTGCAGGCCTTCAGAGCACAGAGCGCAGTAATCGTGTGTTTTTAGATGGTTTTAATTCAGACACAGAGCTGGCTAATGCTCTTAATTGTTTTTATGGTCATCTTGACTCCTTTGATTTTAGCACTGAAACCCAAGATTTGAAACAGAAACTCAAAGACAATCAGCACTTTAATATTGAGGTGCAGGATGTTAAAAGGGAGTTCTGCGCTATAAAAGTGAACAAAAGTCAGGGCCCTGATAATATATGTGGGTGCCTTGGTAAAGTCCTGTGCACATGAACTGAGTCCTATATTTCATTACATCTTCAATAAGTCCTTACAGACACAAGATGTGCCTAAGATCTCGAAAGAAGCCATGGTTGTTCCCGTTCCAAAATCCAGCTGTCCTAAAACGGTAAACGACTTTAGACCAGTTGCTTTGACTTCAATTTTAATGAAAATTTGGAAAAAACTGGTCAGATGTGAGGTCCTAAAGCAGACTGAGCATGCATTGGATCCTCTGCAGTTTGCCTACAGCCCTCACAGAGGAGAGGAGGATGCCACTGTCACTCTGTTTAACATGCTTTTTGAACATCTGGATTTTAATGGGATACACGCCCAGACTTTTTATTTGTGGACTTTTCCTCCACCTTCAATACAATCCAACCTCATATCTTAGTTGAAAGGCTCCTGCAGCAATTTGATTTGAGCAATAATCTGGTGGGTTGGATTCTGGATTTCTTAACCAACAGGACACAGAGAGTAATGGGTCAATGGTACATTGTCGGACCTAAAGTGCTCTTCTACTGGCTCTCCTCAGGTGGTGTGTGTTGTCACCACTACTCTTCATCCTGTGCACAAACATGTGTCGAGCAGACTGACAACAGACACATTATAAAGTATGCTGATGACTCAGTTATTGTCAGTCTCCTCCAGGATGGTGAGAGTGGCCACGGCCCAGTAGCTGATGATTTTGTTCACTGGTGTGAGGATTCCTACCTGCAGCTGAATACGGACAAAAACTAAAGACATGATTATTGACTTTAGGAGGAAAAATCCCAGGCACAAAGTCACCGTACTAAAAGGCCAGACCACCGAATGCTGTACAATCCTAACAAATATATGGGGACGATTATTGATAGTAATTTAAACTTTGAAGAGAACTGTGAAAGGGTGTGCAAAAAGGGTCAGCAACTTTTGCATTTGCTTGAGAAAACATGCACGCTTCCAAGTTGACCGAACCATAATGACAATGTTTTATCGGGCTTTTATTGAATCTGTTTTATCTCCTTTCTTTAGTGTCATGGTTTGGTCAGATAAAACTGAAACAGAGGAAATCCTTGGTATCAGGTAGTTAGATGGTCCAGTTGTTTGCTTGGTGAGCCACAGCTGAGCCTGACATCCCTGTACACCAGACAAGTACAGAGGATGGCTACCTCCATTTTTTTTTTTTTTTTGTAACTTAAGATTTTTATTCATTTTTCCATTATATATATTGCATTCAGATCACAGTCTACATTTAAAAAAACAAAGGGGCTAGAGTAAAAAAGAAAAAGAAAAAAAAAAAAAAAAAGGGGGGGGGGACAATGTTGGAGCATCAAGTTTTTAGTTTCCATCTCTTAATTCTTCTGGTTTTTCCAGCGTCTTTGGTTATTCTTTAAATTTCTGTCTCGTTGTTGCACTTTGTAGTGTGTCCATTTCCGCCATTTTTTTCCCACAGTCCTTCTTGCATTCTTTGTCGATATGTTTAGTTTTTTCCATCATACGTATGTCCTCAATAATGTCAGTCCATTGCTCTTGGTCAGGAAGAACTTCTGATCGCCATTTTTTTGTGATTGTTTTTTTACATGCAATCAACAAGATTTTAACTAGATATCTGTCCTCAGCCTGTATAACATAGTCTCTTTAAGATCACATAGGTACATCAGGTTACAGTTCATTGGTATTATTATATCCTAATATCCTCTGTATTGTCACATGTATAGATTTCCAGAATGATGAGATTTTGCAGCATTTCCAAAACATATGTGAGTGGTCTGCATTTGAGCCCCACATCCCCTCCAGCATAAAGAATTGGGTATTTGTATATTTCCTTGAATCTGTGGTGTAATGAAAAAGCGAATCAGGTTTTTCCATCCAAATTCCCTCCATGTTCTTGAATTTGTTGATGTGGTGTTGTGTTTTCCATATTTCCTGCCAGCTTTCTTCTGTTATGTTTAAATTGAGCTCTTTCTCCCATTTCTCCTTTATATAGTTACTTGAATGATTGTTTGCCATAAGTTTCTGATATAGCTTTGAAATAATTCTTGTTTTATTTCCTGTATATGAGCTTAAAATGAGTTGTATAATCTCGCTCACATCTGTTTGGAGGTTATGCCTAATCTTCTTCATATAATAGTCTCTCATCTGCAGATATCTGAAGAATTCCGATCTTTCTAGTTTAAATTTTCTCCTGATGTTTACAAAGCTCCCGAGATCTTTTTTTCCGATATTGCCCCATGCTGTGATTCCCTTGTTCACCAGATTTTTGTATCCCCTATCTTGTTTTGCCGGTTCAAACTGACTGTCAAATGCTACCCATTTCAATAGTTTTATGTCTTCCTTTATGTTATACTTTTGTACTATTTTATACCACAGTTCTAAAGTAAATTTAGTGATTGGGTCTATTTGTTTGATTTGCTTATATGCATCTTTATCTCCTATTATGCTTTGTACTGGGAGTCCCTCAATTTCCTTTTCCATTTCTTTCCATTTTTGCCTCATATCCCTCGTCGCACCAACATATGATATATCTTATTTGTGCGAGTAGTAATATTCTTTTAGACTCGGTAGGACCCATGCCTCCTTTCTCTTTTGGTAACTGGAGAGTTTATATTTCACTCTTGGTTTTTTTACCTCCCCAAACAAATCTCGATATCATCCTGTCCCCACTTTGAGAATTGGGCATCGGGAATCTCTGTTGGTAGAGCCTGGAAGGTAAAGTAATCTAGGTTGTATGCTGATTCTTGACTGTCTCAATTTTTGAATTCAGATCCATATTTAAGATTGACCATCTATCAATATCTTTTTTATTTCTTGTTCCAACCTATCATAGTTTGCTTATAGATTTTGCTTAGATCTGTAGGTATGTTCACTCCAAGGTATTTTATTTCTTTTTGTTTCCAGTTTAGTTTGATCTTATCAGTTATCTGGTCTAGAGGGTTATAGTGGAATGTCAGTATTTGTGTTTTTGTTATGTTTATCTTGTATCCTGATAATTTTCCAAAATTTTCTATCAAGTTCATCATTTCCATTATGATTCATCTGGTTGTTCAAGGTAAAACTATAATATCGTCTGCAAATAGCCCAATCTTGTGTTCCGCCCCCCTTTATTGTTACACCTTTTAATTTCTTATTTTGTCGTATCGCTTGAGCCAGTGGCTCTAATGAACAGAGCAAACAAGGTTGGGCGATAAGCAGCATCCCTGCACTAGTTGATATTTGTATTTTTACTTTGTCTGTTAAGCTACCGTTTATCTTGATTCTTGCCACAGGTTCTTGATACAGCGTCCTTATGCATTGTACTGATTTTTCGTTAAATCCAAAGCGTTCCAGCACACTATATAGGAACTTCCAGGTAACCCTGTCAAATGCTTTTTCTGCGTCTAAACTCATTATTACTGCGCTTTTCTTTTCTTTATGTATTTGATTAATTATATGTATTGTTCTCCTGATATTGTCATGTGTTTGGCATCCCTCTATGAAACCAGTTTGATCATCTTCTATCAATTCCGTCAAGAATGTCTTTATTCGTTTACATATAATTGTTGTATATATTTTATAATCCACATTTAATAAAGAGATTGGCCTATAGTTTCCGCATTGTTCTCTATCTTTCCCTGGCTTTAAAATGATTGAAATAATGGCTTCGTTCCATGATGGAGGTATTTTGTTGTTGTTCAACGTCCAATTAAATGACTTTAGAAGCTGTGGCGTGAGTTCTTCTATAAACAGTTTATAAAACTCAGATGGGTATCCATCACTACCTGGTGATTTACTGTTTTTAAGTGACTTAATCACATCTCTAATCTCTTGTGTTGTTATTTCTGCTGTTAGCTTTTCATTTTGTTGATTTCCTATTGATGGCAAGTCCAATGTGCATAGAAATTTTTTAATATCTTTAGTATTTGTTTCTTCAGGTTGCGAGTATAGTTCTTGGTAGAAATTATTGAATATTTCTTCGATGTTTTCTGGTTTAACTGTGGTTTTATTTGTGGTGGGGTCTTTAATCTTGTATACATTATTCATTGTTTGTTGTTTTCTTAACCGTTTTGCCAGCAGTTTTGTGGCTTTTGGTCCCGTTTCATAATATTTTTGCTTTAGATATCTATTTTTCCTTTCAATTTCATCCATTTGTGTTTCTTTTATCTTTATTTTTTCTTCTTTAATTTCTTGATATATTTTTGGGTCATTTGTGCTTTGATGTTTATGTTCTAATTCCCTCAGTCTCTCACATCTTTGTTCATATGCTTCCAGTTTAGTCTTATTTGCTTTTCCTGTTTCAACAATTAATTTACCTCTTAACAAGGCTTTTAGTGCATCCCATAGTATTGTTGGGTCCACTTCTTCATTGTCATTCTCTTGGATATATTCATTTATGTTTACTTTTATTCTTTCTTTCATTTTATCATCATTTAACAGTCCTACATTAAGTTTCCATGTTGTTTGTCGTTTTCTATTGTTTAAATTTATTTCCATGTATATAGGATTATGATCTGATATTTCTGCCCCTCCAATCCAACAATTTCTCACCCTGTGTCTGTCACCTTCATTCATAAGGAAGTAATCTATTCTAGAGTGTACTTTATGGACTGCTGAATAATGTGTATAGTCTTTTTCGAGTGGGTGCAGGTCCCTCCAAATGTCTACCATACCCATTTCTGCCAGTGAGGTTCTTATGAACTTTGTTACATGTTTTTTTGTCTTCTTAACACTTGTTGTATCAATTTCATGATCCATGACAGCATTTAAGTCTCCTCCACAAATTAGGACTCCTTCACTGTGTGTTGCTATGAGATCAAACAGATGTTGAAAAAAACCCTTGTCACTTTCTGGTGGGGCATAGATGTTCACTAATGTGATCTGCATTCCATCTATTCTACCCTTTATTATTACATACCTGCCTTCTTTATCCTGGATTTCCTGTTCACATTCAAATTGTATTTTATTTGAGATTAGTATCATAACCCCCCTTTTAGTTCCTCCCTTAAATGAACTGTAGTAGGAGTTCTTATAGCCAAATCTCTTTAGTTTCACATGTTCTGTCTTGCTCAAATGAGTCTCTTGCATAAATATAATTTCGGCTTTTTCCATCTTGAATTTTCTTATTATTCTTTCCCTTTTAACAGGTGAGTTCAGACCATTCACGTTTAGTGTTATTATCTTAAGATTTTTACCCATAATCATGTTTTTCCATTTTTTAAACTTGTGCTCCTAGCCCCTTTAACAACAAAAATAACACATATTTATATAAAAACACATTAAAAAATCTCGACCTCCGTACTTTGGGCCTTTCTTCTGCCCACTGGTCCCTGTTGGTGGGTGGAGGGAATGTCCTCACCGAGTGTAGGGCCCTCCCTAGACCTGTATTTACTATCCAAGAAATAGTCATTAGTCTAGAAATGTCCAACAAATATCACTTAAACCTCTCCTAGCCGTCTGTTTCTCTTTTACCTTGTCTTCTTGGCCTTCATTTCTTCTGTGCCTTTCTTAATCTTTGTTATAATCTAGGCTTTCAGTTGAAAGCCTTGTAGTCTTTCCTGGGCCCGCTGCTCCACGTCTCCCCCCGTCTTTTGCCGTTCACTCGCCTCCACTCCGGCTGTCGTGATGCGTTCAGGGCCGCCGCTGCTCCTACCGTTTCCTCCGGCACGTACACCTCAAGGCCCCGCTCCATCATGTCCTGCGCTGCCTCTCTGGCTGTGTTGTATGTCCTCATGCCGTTCTCCCAATGAATCCTCATCTTCGTTAGCGGCGTTTGGAATCTAATTTTTTTTTCTTTCAGCGTTTTTTTTAATGTTGGCATATTTCTTCCGCTGCTGCACAATTTCTGCCGGGTAGTCATGATCAAAGAATATCTGCTTGTCGCCGATTCGTATCTTTTTTTTCCACGCTCGTGTCAGGATTCTTTCCTTTACATCATATTTCAGAAAGTTTACCACAACTGACCTGGGTGTAGAGCGTGGGTTCGGGTTCTGTGCCGAGGCTCTGTGCGCTCGTTGAATCTGCAGATCCGCTTCGCTGGGCAGTTCCAGCTCTTTTTTTAAGAACTGATCCATGAATTTTGTCATCGAGTTGCCTTCAATGCCCTCCGGGATCCCGAAGATGCGTATATTGCCCCGTCTGGACCTGCTCTCCAAGTCGGTTACTTTCTCCTGCATCCTCTGCATTTGTGCTGTCAGGGTCTGCAGCTGTTCGCTTGCCTCGCTATTCCAATCTTCCAGCTCTGATATTCGGGCCTGCGCTTCTGTCATACACGCCCGCTGGGAGCGCAGCTCCTCCATGTTTTCTGCTAGCTTGCGCTCCATTTCTCTTCGGAGGCCCATAATTTCCTCCTTAATCTCTTTTTTCAGCTCCTCCTTAAGAGCCGCTAAATCCTGTTGTAGCTGCCGTTTTGAAGTCTCTCAATTCTTTACCCAAAATGGCGATGCCAGTGTTCATGGTATCGAGTGTGTCCTAACATTTTCTGTGCTGCAGTCACCTCGTTTCTTTTGGGCCCCGTGTTCAGCGGTTTCTCCTGCGTTGTTGAAGAGGAATTCTTTAATTTACTCTGCTTTTGTCCTTGGCCCAGCTCCTTCGTGTTTTCATCCCTTAGTTTATTGATCCGCTTATGTCGAGTTGGCCATTTACCGATGATTTTTAATCCGGCTAGGGACGTGAGCTCTCTGTTTAAGCGTTATGTCTCTCCAGCCATCTTCCCGGAAGTCCGGCTTACCCTCCATTTAAATGATGACTCCCACCCTTTGCACTGCCACTTTCAGCTTCTTCCCTCAAGACGGAGGTTTGCTGTCCAAAAAGTAGAACCCAGCGCTACAAAAAACAGCTTTGTCCCTGCTGCTGTCAAAGAGTTGAACAAGCTGTAAAAATATATTGCACATAATTTATGGTACTATTTATTAACTCCATTTTATATTTACTTATTTTTGTAGGATGTCACTTGGGTTCTAAATATTTTATTGGGTTTTAGACCTTTGAGTTTTTAACATCTTTGACTAGTCTTTAACTTTTTTAATATGACCCTTCTCTCTTTCCTCTGGTTTTTCTCCCATCTCTTTGTCTTTTTACTACCCTGATTGATGGAGCCTTGAGTATTTTTACATGTTTATAGTCAGCTTCATATGTGCCTGTGTTTGTGTCTATGTGAATGTAATTTGTGGCTTGTATATATGGATGTCACCAGACTGCAAAACAAATCTACTAGGGTACAAATAAAGTAACTGAATCTGAAACTGGCCCGTTAACCTGGGAAGGTAGCCCATCTAGGGGAAGGTAAACCCTGATTTCAAACCTCCGCTGCCTTGCGGCATACCTGTCACGGGAAAGGCTTTGGGAGTCAACCCTGAGGAAAAATCCGGAGTCGGAGTCCCTAAGGCGTTCTCTGTTGTGCTCAACATCGTTCTGGCAGCTCCTGCGACGGCGCTGGGTGCCAAACTGTAGCAGCCCTGCTGTTCCTTTGGATTCATCAGTGACATGGAGAGGGGGGTCATGCTGTATGGGCAACATCTTGTCTTCCATATCTTCCTGCCCAGGCTTGAATCCTACCAACACCCAATGCTGGAAGGTAGAACACCTGATTACTGGAGAGGACACTCCCAGCTTCGCCTTCGGCGTAGACAAAACAGGGGGATGACAGTTACCGGTTATAAGCCACCGTTCAACTGGCGCAGAGCGTGGCACAGGGGTTGTTCCTGATGGTGGGAGGGATCATCTGATCTCATGGACAGCTACCGCCCACCTCAAGCTGGGCAGCCCCAGGCCAATAAGGTGTTGTCCCGCCACAGCCTGCTTTCCTCATTGAGTGCATGGGGATGAGGTGAAGTCCCGAACGGCAGGCTAAGAACCTTCGCACCAGGCAAGACAAACAAAACAAAAGAGACCAACTCTAAAACTGGGAACTTGGAACGTCACACTATGATGACAGGACTCGCTGATAATCTCAAGGACATCAGCGACACCAGGAAGACTGCCGTCATCAATAACGAGGCTGAAGAGACTGGAAGTGGATATCGCCACTCTCCAAGAAACATGGTTGGCTGACGCAGGCACACTGAGAGAGAAGGACTACACGTTCTACTGGCAGGGAAAGGGCAGTGACGAACACAGGGAACACAGAGTGGACTTCGCAGTGAAGGTACACCTTGCTGAAGATGGTGGAACCGGGCAGCAATGGCTCTGCACGACTCCTCACCATCGCCTTAACACCACTCATGGCCCAGTCACCCTCGTCAGTGTGTATGCCCCAACACTGACAGCCACACCAGAGCCAAAAGACGAGATCTACAAGAATCTCGCAACAACTGTCAGGATCACTCCCCAACTCTGAACAACTCATTCTCCTTGGAGACTTCAATGCCAGAGTGGGTGCTGACCACGACTCCTGGCCCTCCTGTCTTGGACCATTTGGCGTGGGCAGATGACTGACAATGGACAGCGGCTGCTCGAGTTCTGCACACATCATGATCTGTGCATCACAAACTCGTTCTTCAAGACCAAGCCCGCAACACAAGGTTTCCTGGAGACATCTGCGCTCAAAGGCACTGGCACCAGCTGGACTTGATCCCAACCAGGCGCACCTCACTGAAGAACGTGCTAATCACCCGCTCGTTCCAGAGTGCAGATTGCGACACAGACCATTCATTGGTGTGTTGCAAGGTCAAGCTGCAGCTGAAGAAATTCCACCCCCGCCAGTCAGCTGGATAGGCAGCGGATTGACACCAGCAAGATGGCCCAACCAGAACTTGCTGAGCAGTTTGCCTCCACCTTTGTGAAGGAACTTGGTGAACCACAGAAGGAGAGTCTGCAAAGCAGAAGTGGGAAAGAGCCTGCGAAACATCATCCACCCGCACAGCCTTGGCTACCTTTGGGAGGAAGGCCTCGAAGTCACAGGACTGGTTTGATGCCACGTCGACCATGATGACCCCCCCGTCATTGAAGCAAGTGCTCAGCACTTGCTGAGTACAAGAGCACCCAAACGAGAAGAATCTCCATATTCTCAGGGTGCGAGAAGCAAAGGTCAGCAGATCTGCTCGGTGCTGCGCCAACAAGTACTGGACTCAGCTCAGCCAAGACATTCAAACCACTGCCATAACAGGGAACATCCGTGGTATGTACGACGGCATCAGAAAGCAATTGGTCCGGCTCAGAGCAAGACGGCCCCCCCTCAAATCCTCCACTGGGGAGATGATCACAGAAAAGAACAAGCAGATGGAGAGATGGGTGGAGCACTACTCCCGACCTCTACTCCAGACAGAACACCGTGACACCGTCAGCCCTTGATGCCATCGATTGCCTGCCATCCATGGATGAACTTGACGCCGAGCCAACCATCGACGAACTCAGCAAGGCCATTGATAGCTTGGCCGCTGGCAAGGCTTCCGGCATTCAAAGAGAGCAGACGCTTTTCTCCCTCCTCTCCCTCCTAATCCTCTCCCTTCTGATCCCAGCTTGCAATGTTGCGTTTTTGTCTGTATTTTAGTCGCTCTTCTTCTGGCTGAATCTTAATTCAAACGGAAATTATGGATCTGGAAAGTGGCTTAAATGTGATTGTCACCACTTTAAAAGAAGATCGGGTCAGGAGGAACCCAAGGGGAAGACTCATGGACACTGGGATCTCATGTGTCTGTATGATTCGACTGGAGATGCAGAAGACATCTATTGGCTATGATGACAGGACTTCTACTTTGGCTTTGGAGTTTCCTGATGTTTCAGAAATTGAGGAAGGTGGAGAGCTGTTCAAAATGTGGACCCAGGCAAGCTCCTTCACCAAATTCGACCAGTTGGGGAGTGCACGAAGCGGCATGGTGAACTGAATGGTAATTGATTCAGATGGTGGAATACATCTCGAGTCGCTAGTGCTCTCCAGGGAATGTTTTTAAGCCTGTATAGGGAAATTATGAAGCACAGAATCGCATGAGAGAGGAAAATTCTCATTCTCTGAGTGCACTGTGCAGATTTGACCTTGTTTTTTTTTGGTGCCCTGTTTACATTCCTCCTCGATGAAGATAAGGTAGAAGAAGCGGCTGGCTTTTTAACCCAAACAATTAACATCAATTGCTGTTGTTCAGCAGACTGGACTCTTCAAGGACAGCGCTATCATGTGTCTAATACAGAACTTTGCCATCTGGCATGCACGAAGAGAGAAAGACTCTGGACATGCTTATCTGTGTTTGAAAACATGATCATAACAACTATCCGTTGCCAGGAGGCGCCCCCCTCTGTTGTACATCAACAAATGATACATTCAACACTGCACTCACACTGATTATATATGCTGATTACACACACACTGGTCTCTCATCGCTCTTTGTCAACGTGTGTATTGTTTGTCTGCTAAATGTGCATTGAGGGTTTTTTTTCTTGTAATCATAATCTCGCTCACTGAGCGCTATTCTGATAACTGTTTTTTTTCTCTCGCCTACTGTGTCATCCCTACCCCTTCCCTCTTTACCCCCACTGTATGACTGGCGCCTCAAGGCTGCCGCGGCGCTGGGATGCGCTTATAGAGCACGCCCAATGTCAAGTCAAATTTCAATTCTCCTGTATGTCTTGCACGTACGGTAGTATTGACAATAAACCTTAATTGATTGATTGATTGATTGAGGCACCCGGCAATGACAGCATACCCCCCGACCTGATCAAACACTGCAAGACCGCCCTACTGCTGCCATTGCATGACGTCCTCTGCCAGTGCTGGAAGGAAGGTGCCCTACCGCAGGACTTGAGGGACGCCAAGATCATCACCCTCTACAAAAGCAAAGGGGAGAAAAGTGACTTGCAACAACTACAGGGGCATCTTCCTCGTGTCTACCCCGAGTTTCAGTGTGGCTTCCGCGCTGAGCGATCATCGGTGGACATAATTATTCTCCATTCGCCAACTCCAGGAGAAGTGCAGAGAACAGAACATGCTCCTGTACGTCGCCTTCATCGACCTCACCAAAGCGTTCGATCTGGTCAGCAGAGAGGGCCTTTTCAAGATCCTGCCAAAGATAGGATGCCCACCAAAGTTGCAAAGCCTCATCAAATCGTTTCACACCAACATACAAGGGGATGGTGCAGTACGACAGCAACATCTCAGAGCCATTCAATATACACAGCGGAGTGAAACAAGGCTGTGTACTTGCGCCAGCCCTCTTTGGGATTTTCTTTGCTATGCTCCTGAGGCATGCCTTCAACACAGCAACAGAGGGAATCTACCTGCATACAAGATCTGACGGCAGGCTTTTCAACCTCGCCCGCCTGAAAGCCAGAACCAAAGTACGTGAGGCTCTAATCAGAGATATGCTGTTCGCAGACGACGCTGCAGCGCGACCCACACACAGCAGGAGCTTCAGACCCTGATGGACTGCTTCTCCCAGGCATGCATGGACTTCGGGCTTACCATCAGCCTGAAGAAGACTAACGTCTCAGCGCAAGGCACGGAAGCACCACCAACCATCACCATCAACGACTACGAGCTGGAGGTCGTGAATCAGTTCACGTACCTGGGGTCCATGATCAGCAGCAACCTCTCCCTTAATACAGAGATCAACAAGAGGATTGGAAAATCAGCCTCCACACTCGCTCGCCTCACCACACGAGTGTGGGATAATCCCAAACTCTCTGTCAAGATGAAGATGGCAGTGTATAACGCCTGCATCATCAGCACATTGCTCTATGGGAGTGAGACGTGGACAACATACGCCCGGCAGGAAAAGAGAATGAATTTCTTCCACTTGCGCTGCATTCGCTGCATCCTGGACATATCCTCGCAGGACAAAGTGCCCAACACAGAAGTCCTGTCCCGTGCCGGCCTTCCCTCCATGGTCACTCTACTCAGGCAGCGCAGGCTCCGCTGGCTAGCCCATGTTCACCGTATGGAGGATGGCAGAATCCCCAAAAGACGTCCTCTACGGAGAACTGGCGACTGGCAGGAGAGACGCTGGCTGCCCACAGCTGCGCTTCAGAGACGTCTGCAAGAGAGATATGAAGGCCCTGGAGATCAACACAGAGCGCTGGGAGGACCTCGCAACGGACCGCTCCAAATGGAGAGGCACCCTGACCAGACAGCTCAAGGCGGGTGAAGAGAAACTGACTGCTGCAGCAGATGAAAAAAGGACCCACAGGAAGAACCGCCACAGACCCAGCAGCACGGAGACCATCCACAAGTGCGACCTGTGTGACAGGGACTGCCATTCGCGCATCGGCCTGTTCAGCCACAGGCGGTGCTGTTCCAGCAGAGTAGACATCTTGGATTCTCTTCATGGTCATCATAGACCGACGGAGGCCAATGATTCTGACACTTCTTATTAAACCACTGAAAGACATATGGGAGTTATTGTTTGATTTCATGTCCATCTTCTTGATTATTAGAGACAAGAGCTCACACAAGGGTTTGTTTTGAGACTGATTCATAATTGGTACAAATAAAGAACTGTTAATAAAATTGTCCATGACATGGAGTGGTGCCCCTAACGAGGATTTCAGTGTAATGAAAGTAAATCTTCATTCCTACTCACATTCATATTTATATTACTACTTGTACCAACATTAAATTACCTATAAAAACCCATAAATCCACTGCATTAGTATATTTTTTGCATTCATTATTATCGTTTCTGTATGGACTTATTTTGACAGTACCCTTTATTTACTTCCTGTTAGCATAGCATCACCCATATTAGCCTCATCCTCTCACATTCTAATTTGTCACAGCTGCCCTCATTTTCCCAATTACTATTTCTCCTATATATGCTGGCCACGGGTATTAATCCCCACAACGTCCTTATGTATGCAACACTTCAGCAACACCAGAGACGCACGTTCCCTCTGGCGTGGCATACAGACCCTCACCAAATACAAACCTCCACCTCAGACCAGTGCAAGTGGACACAACACTGTTCAACAACCTAAATAATTTCTTCGGCCGCTTTGAAGCACAAAACAGCACAGAAGACCACTCCTCCTCCAGACGAACAGGCCATAAGTCTGGATCTAGCTAGTGTGAAGAGGACCCTCTGCAGGATCAACCCACGCAAGGCAGCTAGATCAGACAACATTGTCATATGTGCCGTTTTCATCGGCGCTCAGACCATATTCCTCCTCAGCCCAGCTCTTATTGTGACAGCGTCTCAGCGGGCTTCCAGCTGTCAAGCTCTATGGGATGGCTGGAGGCCAATTACCTCTCAAAACAGCACAGAAGACCACTCCTCCTCCAGACGAACAGGCCATAAGTTTGGATCTAGCTAGTGTGAAGAGGACCCTCTGCAGGATCAACCCACGCAAGGCAGCTAGATCAGACAACATTGTCATATGTGCCGTTTTCATCGGCGCTCAGACCATATTCCTCCTCAGCCCAGCTCTTATTGTGACAGCTTCTCAGCGGGCCTCCAGCTGTCAAGCTCTATGGGACGGCTGGAGGCCAATTACCTCTCATCAGCTGAGGCGCTGTCAATCACTATAAAAGGGAGCGTTCCTGATTATTCAGTGCTGTGACCTCGCGCATATTATCCACGCTCTTCTCCGGTGTGGGTAAGGCTGGAACCCCTACGTACGGCTCCAGTCCCCCTCTCATCATCATCATCATTTGTAAGTGTACCTTTGTATTGTTTGTGTTTTGCCCCATGAGGCTCTTTCCTTTGTTCCTTTCCGTTATTGTTAATAAACAACGCAAACTCACCGGTCAGCCCTTGGCTCTTATTTATGGCTCGCAAGAGCCATACGTAACAGTAGGTCACAGCCAGTGAGTTGCCGGCTGCCGTGAGTTTGCTTAATTGGACTTTGTTCTTCCCTGTCTGGGTGTCAACTCTGAGAGCATGCCGTCTCCCAGGAGCCGCGTTCGGCACCTGGGTAATGAGCTAGCAACCGTCCTGGAGTATGTCGATGAGATGCTCCTCACCGGTACCCTCTACGACAACCCCAACGTCATGCACTGGCACCTAGACTACGCTGAGGTTCTCCCTGGACAATCTTCCTCGCTACGCCGACCACCCTGAAGTCTGCGCGAGGAGAAATGACCTCGCCTCACAACGTGAGATACTCCGTGGGCTGGAGGGAAATCCCGGCAGGAAGCCGAAGTGGAGGAGTCGTCACCCCTCACTTCGGGATCCCACTCCTGCCTCTGTTCCGGTCAGGGAGTTCGCACCGACCAGAGGTCTTTCCCCATCGGGCATGACGTCACTCGGGAATCCCCCGGAGGAGCTGCAGCTGACAGCCATCAAGATCCAAGACCGAGTGGCTACTGCTCACGCCGCTGTTCATCCATCCATCATTATGGAGCATGTGGCGGCGGCAGTTAGACTGGTGGAGAGGAATCCAGAGTTGCGTGAGTTCCCCGAGTTTGCCAACCTGCTCGCCTCTGTCTCTGCACAGGAACGGCAATTCCCGGATCTCACCTTCGCCTCACCCCCTGCAAGAAACCGTCGCCACACCGGCTGTCAACCTCAGCATGAACCCCGCCCGGATCCAGTTCCAGGTCGCCGCAAGGGCTCAATTCCTCACACAGCTGCCACTCCTGCGCCTCGTCAGAGGGGAATTCCTGCAGCCTCATCTCCCCCCGGGCCATCTTCTCCCGCTCTCTTGTCAGCGTCCCATGCCCGGCTCGTTTTGGCCGTCGCCCCCTCTTCCTCGACACATTCCCCGGCCGCTGTGTGTACTCAGAGTCCTGACTTGGGGAGCCCCGTCCCGGAACCATCTCGAGTGGCCCCCCACCGTCCTCCCAGGGGGTCCTCTGTCACCGTCCAGCGGGGAAAGGGAGGAGCAATGTCTGCCACAGCAGGCACCACTCAGCCTCCAGGAGACAGGCAAGTCCAAGTTCATTCACACTCTCATTATTGTGATTTGCTCTGTCAGACTCCTGGAGGTGGAGTTCGGGGTTTGCAGCTCCCCGAGCTCCTACCACCTGCTGTGGCTTTAATTATTAACCCCACATCCTCTGTGTCTCCCTCCGCTGAGCGGTCCTCGACGCCAGGCCAACGTCGCTGGATGAGGAGGGGGCCTGCGGTTCTGGAGAGCCTGGTTCCGGTTCCGCAGCCACGCCATGGGTGGAGGAGGAGAGCGGACTGCAGCGTGGAACCTGCGCCAACGAGGAAGCATCCCCGGGTCTCCACGGAGGAGCGGTCCGGTCCAGCAGGTCGAGGTTCTCCTGCCACCACGCCGTGTGGGCCATCAGCATGGGCATCGGTGCCGGAGGATTCTCAAGCTGTGCACACCATCATGCCAGCTGCGGAGCCCGACGCAGCTGAGTGGGAGCCTGATGACGACCTCCTGCCGTCTGAGCCCGGATCTTCGCAGTCCTGGACAGCGTCAGAAACCGAGATCAGGCAAGTGCTCTGTTTTGTCTTTCTTCTTTCAGTCTTAGAGCATTTTAGCCTGTATCTTGGGGAGACGAGCTCGGTGCAGCCGCCCGCTGCGTCCGAGCTTATCTCGCCGGGTTCTGGTGCTGCCGGTGATCCTGATCCCGGTTCTTCTCTCTCTCCTGAGCCTTCTACCAGGGTCGCCGGCGAGGTGCTGCTTTCGCCCGCTGTGCCAGAGGTTCCAGGTTCGGGGTTGGAGGTCGGTTCTGGTGCAGCTCCAACCCAATCGGGGTCCGACGCGGGTGCAACCGAGACCCAATCAGGGTCCGTCGCGGGAGCAGATGCGACCCAATCGGGGTCCGACGAGGGTGCAGCACCAGCGGTATCCAGGTTCAGTGAGGGAGCTGCAGACCCCCTGCCATCGGACACTGGACCAGCTCATCTTCATCTTCATCCCCATCTTCACCGTCATCATCATCGTCACCCTCATTATCCCCCCAAGCTGTCTCCACCAGGGCCCGTCTGGACCTCTCACTGTCGGCCCGGCTCGCCCTCGCTATTCCTCTCCACAGGGAAGCCGTTGCCTCTCTCTCCCCTGCGGGCCTGGTGGCTGAGCGATGCGGGTCAGCTGCCAGACGGACTGCCATACCCATTCGGCTCTTTGGTTCAGCCACCCGACCCATTGGACTCTCTGTTTGGCAGTCTGGTCCGGCCACCCGAAGTACTGCTTTTCCTGGCCTGGGATTCGGGTAGGCCGCCCGAATGTGTCCCGTCACCCCTGTTGGCAGTTTGGACGCTGGGTGCGGGGAGACCCCCCGAACTGTATTATTTCTGCTGTTATTCCTGTGCCTAGTCCTTTGTGATTTTGTGAGTGTGCAGGTATATGATTTCTTATAGTCATACTGTGGCCGACACACATTGTGGGCTCACGTTGCCACAGAGACAGGACTGCATGTGTATTGTGGGGTGTCACGTCTGCAAGGACAAGAGGACTCGAATCTGCAGAAGATAACAAGGAAGTGCGAGATTTGTCTCTTTGTCCCACAGGAGATGCCCCGGAGTGAATGCCGGTTCATCAGGAAATGAGAGACAATAGGTGAAGCTTCAGAGAGATGCTTTGTAACTGTATGTTTACTGAAGACACCATGTGACTTGAATCCTGATGCTGGAAATGTATAAAAGGGGTGTTGAGATATGATTCTTTCTCTTTCCTGCTTTGAGAATGCTAGAAGCTGTGTTCTGTCAAATAAAGCTGGTTTATGACTAAACTCAGCCTCGTCATTTGAGCATGCTTCTACACTGGTGACCTACGACGGAAAATGAGCAGACAGAATTCTCCCAAGCGGGGCTCGGTGGAAGCCAGCCTGATGGCCGCCTCCACGATCCGGCTGCCTGATTTCTGGCAGCACAGCCCGCGCTCATGGTTTAGCGCAATCGAGGCGCAGTTCAACCTCCAGAGAATCTCCAACGATGACACAAGATTCTACCACGTGGTAGCGAAGCTGGACAGCGACACAGTCCAGAGAGTGGAGGATCTGGTTAACCATCCACCAGACAGCGACAAGTACAGCGCATTGAAGGACGCGCTGATCAGCCATTTCACCCCCTCAGTCCAACAACGAGCAGAGGGGCTCCTGGCGCTGACGGAGGCCGAAAGCGATAGACCTGCGGACCTGATGGTGAAGATGCTGCAGCTCAAAGCCTCTGAGGATGGCGAATTCATTTTCGCCCACCTTTTCCTTCGAACCCTACCACCAGCAGTGAGAGTGGCCCTGGCAGAGTCACCCCGATTGGCCAGGCGAGACTACCATGGGTTGAGCAAGGAGGCGCAGAGGTTGGTCGACGCCCACAAGCGGAACGCGGTCTCGGCCGCGGCGGCCAGTCCGGGAACGGCGTCCGGAGACAGTGCGGGTCCAGCGGCCGCGGCGCCAGACGCACCAACGACGGCGGCGACAGGAGCCAGACGACGCGGAGCGGAGAACGGCTCGTGCTTCTACCACCGCCGTTTTGCAGAGAGAGCGCACAGGTGCGTCCCACCGTGCAATTTTAAGCGCCAGGGAAACGTCAAGACCGAGGGCCGGTAGCAGCTGCGACCCTCGGCAACGAGAACAGGCTGCTTTACCTGACGGATGCACGCTCGGGGAAACAGTTCCTCGTGGACATGGGCTCTCAGCTGAGCTTCGTCACACCCACCTACGTGGAACGGCTTTCGCCTTCTAAAGCCCCCTGGGTGTCAGTGTCAGCAGCGAACGGCTCCACGATTAAAACGTTTGGTGAGAGAACCATGCTTCTGTCCTTACAAGGCCGTTCATTTGAGTGGACATTTATTGTAGCAGCAGTCAGTTTCAACATGTTAGGGGCTGATGTTTTGTGCTCACATGGTTTATTGGTTGACCTTGCTAATAGACGTCTGATTAATGCACTGTCCTTTCATTCTATTCCCTGCACAGCTCGGGTGGCCCCGCCAACTGCACATGCCAGCGTCTCAGCTGCGGGTGGTAAGTTTCACACTCTGCTTGCTCAGTTTCCAGCACTCACAGTCCCCACGTTTTCAGCAACGGTGGCCAAACATGGGGTAGAACATTTCATAACAACCACAGGCCTCCCGTTTTTGCAAAGGCTCGGCGCTTGGACCCAGCTAAACTGGCCATCGCGCGCGAGGAGTTCACTAATCTGGAAAAACTGGGCATTGTTAGACGTTCCAAGAGCGCTTGGGCTTCGCCCGTTACACATGGTCCCAAAGGCTGACGGCTCGTGGCGACCTTGCGGCGATTTCCGCAGGTTGAACAACGTTTCAGCTCATGACCGCTACCCGATTCCGCACATTCAGGATTTTTTGTTCATTTGGCGGAGGCGCGCATTTTTTCTAAAATAGACTTGGTGCGCGGCTATCACCAGGTTCCAGTGCGCGCGCAGGATGTACCCAAAACAGCGGTCATAATGCCTTTCAGCCTTTTTGAGTTCTTGCGCTTGCCTTTTGGCCTCAAGGGGGCCGCGCAGACTTTCCAACGCATGATGGATGCAGTTTTACGCGACCTGCCTTTCGTGTTAGTTTATTTGGACGATATTTTTGTAGCCAGCGCGTCCGAAGGCGAACATGAAAAACACCTCACAGCAGTTTTCCAGAGGTTGGCAGAGCACGGGTTAATAGTTAACCCAGCGAAGTGCCAGTTTGGGGTGGCGCAGATTGATTTTTTGGGACATCGCGTTTTGGCAGAGGGAGCAGTTCCCCTCCCAAATAAAGTGCGTGCCATAATGGATTTTCCGCAACCTCAAACGGTCAAGGCGCTTCAGGAGTTTCTAGGGATGGTTAATTTTTACAACCGTTTCCTCCCAAGCGCAGCAGGACTCATGCAGCCATTGTACACCGCGTTAAAAAAACCAAAAGCCCGCAAATAACGTTGAATGGTCTCCGGAGCGGGAGCGCGCTTTTGCCCAGGGTCAACATCAGCCCTGGCAAACGCAGTTTTGTAGCGCACCCAGTTCCAATCGGCCCGCATGGCGCTCACCACTGACGCTTCCGACGTAGCGGTTGGGGGCGAGGTAGTTGAACAGTTTTGTGGCTGGTACCTGGCAACCCTCGCATTTTTCAGCAGGACTTTGCGCGTTAGTGAACGAAATACAGGCGCGTTTGACAGGGAGCTTTTGGCCCTACACTTGGCCATCCGTCATTTTTCAGTTCTGGTTAGAGGGGCGACGTTTCACCGCTTTTGTGGATCATAAACAGGCTAACGTTTGCGATGGCCAAAAATTTCAGAAACCCTGGTCAGGCCAGCAACAAAGGCAACTAGGCCGCAATATCGGAGTTCACTACCGATATTCAGCATGTCGCGGGTAAACACAATGTTGTAGCAGACTGCCTCTCGCGCGTGGTAGCACCACCAAGCCCCATAGGGGCAGACTCTGTAGCCATGGCCGCGGGCCCGGGCAGCGACGCGGGGAGCGCACGCAGCCCCGGTCTGTGTTGGGTTAAATTATGCAGCCATGGCTGCGGAGCAGGTTAACGACGCGGACGTGCGCGCGCTCCAGTCTGGACCAACAGGGGTTAAGGCTGGAGCACAGGGTGCAACAAAAACGGTTTGCCCCCACTAATCTGCGATGTCTCCACAGGGCGGCCCGCCCCGTGGTGCCAGCCGCGTGGCGTCGCCGCGTTTTTGACTTGGTCCATTCTCTCGCACACCCGGGGGTGCGCGCATCGATCAAATTGGTGGGGGAGAAATTTGTTTGGCCCGGATTGCGCAAACAGGTCAAGGAATGGGCAGCAGCCTGCATAGCGTGTCAGCGAGCCAAAATACACAGACACACTAGGCCCCGTTAGAACCTTTTCACATACCCGCTAAGCGTTTTGATCACGTGCACATTGACCTGGTCGGCCCGCTTCCGTTATCACACGGGCACACACACCTTTTGACGATGGTAGACCGCACCACGCGCTGGCCAGAGGCGATTCCTCTGACATCAACCACAGCGGAAGAAGTTTCGTGAGCATTTTTTAGCAGCGTGGGTCGCGCGTTTCGGTGTACCGTCGGACATAAACGTCCGACAGGGGTCCCCAATTTATTTCCGAGCTATGGTCATCGATGGCCCGCAGCTGGGGGTGAAGATTCATCGCACCACCGCGTATAACCCCCAGGCTAATGGTTTATGCGAACGCTTTCACAGGTCATTGAAAGCAGCCCTCAGAGCGTCGCTAACGGATACAAATTGGGTAGACAAACTTCCATGGGTTTTATTGGGGTTGCGTTCTGCACCTAAGGAAGATTTGCATGCTTCCCCGGCTGAATTAGTTTTTGCTCAACCGCTCCGTTTGCCGGGGGAATTTCTTCCCGATAATCCCCCACCTAATGGCCCCCCTGCTCAGCCGTGGCAGAACGGCTCAGGAGCAAACATGCTACCTGGCCCAGTCCATCACAGTTTCCCACACGTTTTTGTGCCAAAGGCTTTAAAAAATGCAGAGTTTGTTTTTGTTAAACATGATGCTCAGCGTCCAAGTCTGCGGCCGTTTTATGATGGACCGTTTCGAGTGCTGGAGACCGGGCAGAAGCATTTTCTGATAGATTTAGGGGGCAGAAGGGAGCTGATTTGCATAACAGGCTCAAACCCGCTTTTGTTCTGGCTGACGAGGAGGTGCAGCTCGCGAGGCCCCCCCACCGTGGCAGTGCCGCCGAGAGGACATTCTCCAAAGTCTTCACAGAAAGGTGTTAACAGCTTTAATCCACAGGTGCAGAGAGATGTTGCAGGTGCAGCAAGCCAGTTTGCAGCAGATTCGGCAGAAGGTTGAAACCTAGGCAGTTGGTGGATTGATTAGCGATGTATGGAGTGCTTTGTATTTTTCTTTTTTTTCTGTTATTTCTGTTATGCCATGCAGGTTCTGCCTTACTAGACGTTTGGGGGGGGTAGTGTGGCCGACACACATTGTGGGCTCACGTTGCCACAGAGACAGGACTGCATGTGTATTGTGGGGTGTCACGTCTGCAAGGACAAGAGGACTCGAATCTGCAGAAGATAACAAGGAAGTGCAAGATTTGTCTCTTTGTCCCACAGAGATGCCCCGGAGTGAATGCCAGTTCATCAGGAAATGAGAGACAATAGGTGAAGCTTCAGAGAGATGCTTTGTAACTGTATGTTTACTGAAGACACCATGTGACTTGAATCCTGATGCTGGAAATGTATAAAAGGGGTGTTGAGATATGATTCTTTCTCTTTCCTGCTTTGAGGAATGCTAGAAGCTGTGTTCTGTCAAATAAAGCTGGTTTATGACTAAACTCAGCCTCGTCATTTGAGCATGCTTCTACAATACCACAGTTAGCGTGTTGTTGTTTTTTTTTCTCCCCCTCCTGTTGAGGGATGTCCTGTATCTGTGGATTTCGCCTTAGGAGTCTCAGCTCTCCTTTATAGGTCTCCTGGGGTTGTTTTTCTTTGGTCTGTCTACATATTGTTTAGCATTTTATGGAGTATTGTGGTTTTTTTCCTGTACTCTGTAATTGCTTCATTTGTCCTCTGCCAATGTTGTGTTGTTTTTTTTTTTCTGGCTGCATATTATTAGCATTTATGGAGTATTGTGCCTTTTTTTTTTCTCCGTACTCTGTAATTGCTTCATTGTTCCCTGCCAATATTGTGTTTTTTTTTCTCTCTCTCCCTTTTTCTGATTCTCACCCCCTGGCCTGCGCCCCATCGCCCACCCTAGGTGGGGTGGGGGTGGGGGCTTGGGTGTTACTGGCCGTTCTGAGCCCGGCCTTGAGGGGGAGGTACTGTCCATATGTGCCGTTTTCATCGGCGCTCAGGACCATATTCCTCCTCAGCCCAGCTCTTATTGTGACAGCTTCTCAGCGGGCCTCCAGCTGTCAAGCTCTATGGGACGGCTGGAGGCCAATTACCTCTCATCAGCTGAGGCGCTGTCAATCACTATAAAAGGGAGCGGTCCTGACTATTCAGTGCTGTGACCTCGCGCATATTATCCACGCTCTTCTCCGGTGTGGGTAAGGCTGGAAACCCTACGACCGACTCCAGTCCCCCTCTCATCATCATCATCATTTGTAAGTGCACCTTTGTATTGTTTGTGTTTTGCCCCACGAGGCTCTTTCCTTTGTTCCTTTCCGTTATTGTTAATAAACAACGTAAACTCACCGGTCAGCCCTTGGCTCTTATTTATGGCTCGCAAGAGCCATATGTAACAAACAATACCGGTTCACGTCCCGAAGAACTGTACAGAGGAGTTCAAGAATATCCTAGCTGACCTCTTCAACATCTCCTTGACTCAAGCTGTTGTCCCCACATGTTTCAAAACTGCCACTATAATACCAGTCCCAAAGAAGCCCATCCCATCCAGCTACAATGATTACCAGCCGTAGCATTGACCCTCAGTGAAGTGCTTCGAGCGGCTGGTCCATGCAGAACATCAAGGCCATCCTCCTCCCTCACACGGACCCGTCTCCAGTGTGCCATACAGGTCAAACAGATCCTAGAAGATGCCATCACTGCTGCTCTCCATCCAGTCCTCCCCCACCTGGACTCAAAGAACTTCTACATGTGAATGCTGTCCTTGACTTGAGTTCAGCATTCAACACAATCATCCCCCAGCACCTATACAAAAACTCTGACACTTGGGACTCACAAAACTCTCTCTGTGATCTGGGTGCTGGACGTTCTCACAGGTAGGCCACAGAATGTGCAGGTTGACAGCAACACCTCCCACTCATCATACTGAGCACAAGGGGCCCCACAAGGGTGCGTGTTCAGTCTGCTGCTCTTTCACCCCTGCCTACCCATGACTGTGTACCAGCCTACAACATCAACCACATCATCAAGTCTGTGGATGACACAATGGTGGTGGACCTCATCACCAACAACGAGGAGGCCTACTACAGAAATGAGGTGAGCAAACTGTTCTAGTGGTGTAAAGACAATAACCTCTTCCTGAACATGGGAAAAACCAAGGAGATTGTGGTCAACTTCAGGAAGGGACACACACAGCACCCCCCTCTGATCATTGATGGTGCAGCTGTGGAGATGGTGAGCAGTACTAAGTTCCTTGGGGTGCACATCTCTGACGATCTCTACTGGTCCAACAACTCCACATCACTGGCCAAGAAGGCTCAAACTCGCCTTCATTTCCTCCGCCAACTGAGGAGAGCATGAGTCCCACCCCCCATCATGTGCTCATTCTACTGGGGCACCATTGAGAGCATCCTCACCAGCTGCATCACAGTGTGGTTGGGAAGCTGCACTGCCTCCTGCCGGAAGAAACTACAACGCACAGTGAAAGCAGCCAGCAAGCTCATCAGTGCCCCTCTGCCCACCCTCTCGGACATCTACCTCAACCGCCTCACCTGCAGAGCCATCAACATCGTAGGCGACACCTCCCACCACTCACACTCCCTCTTCAGCCCCCCGCCCTTGGGGAAAAGGTACTGGAACCTCTGGGCCCGTCCACAAGACTGCTAAAAACCTTTGTTCATCAGGCCATCAGGACCTGAACTCTCAGCCCCCCCCCCGGACCGTAACACACCACACTGCACAATAACTACCTCAGCTGTTGGCACAGAAAGACTAGCACACCAACAGTATACATTTGCTGCTGTATGTCTCTGCACTTTACTGCAACCATTTGCACAAATGCCATATCTGTTGCTGTATGGTCTGTCCGTCTGTCATTGCTATACCTGATCATGTGCAGTCCTCTCTGTCACTGTCTGCAACTACACTACCACAGTGAACTTGCAACTTGGTAACTACAGGTATTACAGCCTCTACTTTTCTGTATATAGGATTGCTGGGTTTCATCATTGTTAATCATTTATCTTTATTTGCACTATGGGAAGTCTGGTCTATCTTTGTCACCATTTGCATACAGGTTGCATTACTGTACTACTGTAGACTGTTGTTGTTGTTTTCCAGCCTTATTCCTTTTTATATTTGGTGCACACTAACTGAAGAGAGGGAGAAATGCCATTTCAATTCTCCTTATGTCCTGTACGTGTAGTAGTACTGACAAATATAATCTTTGATTCTTGAATCTTTGAATGTTAATTTCACATTTCTTTCACCACACTGTTTGGATTACCCTTACTGCTGTTTTGTCACTCCACATTGTCTTGACTTTACGTTTGTTGTGTTTGCCGTTATCAGGCCAGTATTATCTCAGCCACCAGCTGTTTCTTATTTTGTGTTTTCTTTAATAAATACCGCAACTAGAAGTCTGGCGTTTGGGCCCTTTATTTCAGTGCTGCTGGAGGAGCAAACAATATGGCAGACGCCGCCAGTAAGGACCCAGCAGACTTCTTGATTGCATGGCTATGGCTGGTGCGTGCTGCTTACCGAGGGGGGAGTTTCAGGGCCATGTCCAGACTGTGGACTTGGCTACTGTGGCCTGCAGCTCCATTGACCAAGAGGAGGAGTGTCACCTCTGGACAGCAGCAGCATTGAGCTGGAGCGCACCCTGCATCTGAGGGTGTTTCTGGTGGGTGAAGGACCTTCACATCTGGAGGGTGCCCCACAGTCCACCTTTCCACCTAGGACTGCAGTTGAGGGAGCAAGGAGAGCATCAGCGCCATTCTTCCTGGCACTCCGCCCTGTCTCCAGCTCAAACCCTGATTGCTCTATGCCGGACGATCTCCATAGCTGCCCAGAGGGAATCGTCTGGTGTGTTCAGTGGCAGCAGAGTGGGAGACGAGGCAAGTGCCATTTCTCATTTTTAACACCTATTAATGAGGGTTCTTGCCTTGTCCTCAATGGGGAGCTTGGCAACAGCCGCCAACTACTGCTAAATTCTGTCCACCTGGCTCTGCTGTAATCTCTGCTGTCACTACCCATACTGTCACTCTCACCTGCCTTCTTCTCTCCTCATCCCTGAGTTCATTCCTGATGACGTCACCCTCCCCGAGAAGCTGCAAGACCTCATCAGGAAGCTGGGGCAAATGCTACAAGCTTTGCCTGCAAATGGAGGGAAGGCAGAATGCGGTATGGAGGAACATGGCGTGGGAGAGGGCTCATCAGCTAGTGGCAGCAAAGCCCCATCTGAGGGAGAACATTCCTGCTTTCCTCCACAAGTCCTGCAGTCAAATGAATACTCCTTCACGCCAGAGATGGAGGAGCCGTCTGCCTTCGACTCGCTGGAGACAGGGGTCTCCTCTCCAGCCGCAGCCCCCCGACTTCAACCTATCTTCACCCACCTGTTCCAGCCCACCTCTCTTCAGCAAAGCAGCCACATTCCGGAAAAGTGTGGGGGGGGGGTGTTTTCCTGCTTGCCGAGATCTGTGCCAATGACGGCGCATTCCCTGTTTTGGCATTATAGGACCCAGTGCAGTCTGAGAGACGTTTCCCTGGTCCTGTTACACATGTCTCATCACCCAGTTCCTGCTCAGCTCGAGGTGCATCGGTCCCGTTTCCAGCACAGCCCAAGGTGCATGCTCTGGCTCAGCTACACAATCTGAGGTGGTCACCCTGGCAGCAGGAGACCAAGATTAAGGCAAGTACCTTGTCATTCATTTTCTACCACCATTAGAGAAGGAATTTGCCTTACTCCTGGTGGGGGGACCCAAGCACATATCCCACCATTTTTGGGGTCTCCCCACCAGTCTCTGCTGTTAATGACTGTGGTGTCCCACCTCACTAACCTCTGTTCCCCCTCCCTCATCCAAGTTGGCCATATCGAAGATGGAGCCAAAGGAGGACCGTCCGGTTGAGCAGCCTACCTCCACCCGTCACAGTTCCTGAGGGTGAGCAGTCCACTCCACCCTTCGCAGTTTCCTGAGGGCAAGCAGTCCACTCCACCTGTTGCAGTTCTGGGGTCAATGGACCTCCTCCAGTTCAAAGGGCCGGGGGGGGGGGGGGTGTCTCAATGCACTGTCCTTGAGGTCGGTGTTCCACAGTTGCCTGCTTCTGGACTAAAAACTCCTATATTGGTAACCCCAGAGCTGGAGACTCTGTGTTATTATTGCCTCAACAAGAGACTCCAATGTTATTTTCTGAGTTTGAAACCCCCTTGTTTGCTTTCTGCTAAGCAAGAACCCCCAGGGTTGCTTTCTCCAGAATTTGGAACCTCTATGTTATTGTCCTCTCGAGCAAAGGGCCCCTGCTCTGTTTTCTCCTGAGCAAGAGGCTCTTATTTTGTTTTCTTCAGGACAAAGACTTCCTATGTTTTCTACTGAGGTGAAGGTTCCAATGCTATCACTATCCTCTGAGTTTGAAGGTTCTGTGTTATTTTCTGTGCACAAAACTCCTATGTTGTTGTCCCAAGAGTGTCATAGTTTGAAAGTGCAAATCACTGTGAGCACTATGATTAAAATATGCAATTCTTGGGCCACAACAACACAAACACACAGAAAGGCAGAAAAGCAATTTTACACTTTATTAAACAATTCTTAAAGTAGTTATAGACTACAATGATTCCAAATAAGAACCAATAAATTCCCAATGTGCACAATTTAAGAAGATAGCCCCACAATAAATACTATAAATACCCTAAAATTCATACAAGAAACAACGCAATTAAACTACAAGTAAAAGTCACTCCTATGCTTCATGAGAGAACCTCAGCGCGTCTACTATGGAGCGGTGACGCATTCACTGGCTGTCCAACCATGAACACACGCTGTCGTCCTCCTTGACCCGGAAGAAGGCACGATTTGTCCGGGCTCGTCGAGACCCTCTTGTACGCCTCAAAGGTGAAGAACTCTGGACCCGGGGAGAGGAGGCGACCAGGAAGAGAGAAGAGGAGCGGCTCCTACGAATCCGTCGTCCGGGAAAACCTGCAGCACACAGCGCAGCACAAACTCAATCTCCCGTGAACACACCAGGGCTAATAATCATCCATACACACAGACATTAAGCACATTCCTTCCACTTAGCTGTGCAAATGCCTTTCCTCCAACACAACGGCATCTCCATCGCCGGACCCTCTTGGTGTCTTCGGTCCCATGCTGCCGCTGTCAATCACTGCACCTGCTTTTCCTCCGTCCTTTCTCCGCTCCTCCGCTCCTGCCCTCGTTTCCTCCATGCTCCTCTTTACTTCACCTCCACATATCCTCAGGTCCTCCATCAACACGTCCTCCTGTCCGTAATCAATCCAAAATACGGAACTACACTCACACAAACATCAAAATATACAAAGGAACACACCAAAACCAATATACATTGTATAATAATAATACTTTCTCTAAACAGGCTCAAAGCTGTAGCAAACCAAAAAAACAACACACACACACAAGCCTAAATTGCTCTACCCTGACATTTCTCCCCCCCAGCTTTTTGAATAATCGTCACCAACTATTAATTTCCGTCACCATATCTACCATCTTTTTACCCAAATTGCTACACTGGGACATCTCAGGGGTACGTGTTCCTGTGGGGACACCGAAGCAGACAGACCAGATGCCTGTACCACATCTTGCAACTGTTTGCTTCCACGGTTGGACTTGGAGCTAAACTTGGCCCTGCAAGAGGCAAAGAAACAGGTAGAAATAGGCGTGCCCCAATGCTTTCAGGCTCAGCTGGTGAACTAACACATACTTCGGTGAGTCACTGGGGTCTGATGGGACATGGTCTGAGATTGTTCCTGTGGATAGTCCTTTCCAGCCCACTCCAACCCTCTGGTCGGATCTTATACACGGCGTTGTGTGGACCCAACTGAGACACTACCACAAAAGGGGAGGGTTGCCATAGGGGGGGCAAGCTTATTCTGATCCTGGGCGTTGGAAATTCCTCAGCAGCACCCCCCTCTCTCCTGGCACCAGCGGAACATCCTTGGCATGATGACCATACCTCTGCTTGTCTTTGTTGCTGCTGCTGTGTTTGGGCCAAGACTCGTTTGTCGGCTCCATTCAAACCTCTGTGGTGGTGCTGGGCTGCCTCATCCATGGCATACCGCTCAGACCGCGAGCGGACTCCCGGGGCAATCTCCTCTGGTAGCCCTGCATGCCGTCCCCTCTCCAGGTTAGTCTCAGCCCTGGCAACCTGCTGCTCCGCACTACCAGACACCCCTCCCATCAGGTCAGGTCCATATGGAAACTGGTGGTCCTCCACCACCCTCTCTTTGCAGGCTGAAATCTCTTCCGGGGATTGTTTAGGCAATCACACCACCTCCATTTTCCCACCACGAATTCTTCCTGAGCCACATTGCCACCAACAGCAAAGTCTCGTTCCAGTCGTCCCAGGGCTGGAGAAGACACCATCCCTTTAGCAACCACAACACCAGGGTGCGATCCCTGAGACAATGATGCCCAGCAGCTAGACATGACATTCATTCCCAGAATCCCCCCATCAAAAGCTAAACAGGAATCCTTTACAATAACTGCTCCTTTGTCCAGTACCTTAACTCCTGCAACTTCAAAATCAAGCACCACGTAACCCACAGAGGGAATATTCTGACCGTTTGCTGCTTTAAGAGTTAGCCACTCCAACTCTCCAACATCTTGCTACAGGTACATGGAAATGTACCTGTACATGTACATGTTACATGTACATGTACATGGTACATGGCCACTTCTGGAAACAGGATTCAGAAAATAATGTCACTTGTGACCCCGTGTCTATAACACAGGGAACTTGGATACCAGCCACCTTCACTTCCACTCCTGGGCAGAAGTCAACCATCTTCTCCTTCAAAGTCCCAATTGCAGCCTCCTCTGTCACCTGCCCAATGATGGGGTGGGCAACTACCTTAAGGACCTGAGCCTGGTTGATTCTATCAGGACAGAACCTCCGAATGTGGCCTGACTTATTACAACCTCTGCAAATAGGATGACCTCGTTCATCCCACCGGAAAGCTGGCCTGTGGTGGGGGGTAAAATAGATTTTCCCCTTAGAAGTGGTGCCCCCTGGTGGACTACTGGTGGCACATGCCGGGGCAGTAGCTGCTTTATTTCCTCTACCACAGTACGGCTAAGTATGGAAATTTGTTCCTGCACCTCACAACGTATTTCCACCTTGAACCTCTCTTTCCAATCATCGGTTTCTGGCCCGCATGCAGTCTGTGCAGGTGCATTTATCCTTGATGCCATACTTCCTCCTGGCCCAGATGTTCTCCGTCCAATGCTCTAGCTCATTACAGGCCTCAACAAAAGTCATTTATGGCTCACATCTCACCAGCCGCTGCAACTCCTGTTGGATAGTACCAGCCCTCAGACCCAATATTAGCTGATCACGTGCTGTGTTTTCATCCTGTGCTGAGCCATCAGGTTCCTGCTCACGCTACCTGCCAAACAGTCCTCGTAGGCACAGGATAAAGGACCCCACACTTTCTCCGTCCCCCTGCCTACACTTGAAAAATTGGACCCGTAATCCAGCTAAAGGGGTTTGTGCACCATACAGCCTTTTTAAGTGGGACAAAATTCCTCCAACATTTCTTCTTAGGCTGGGATCTAACAGCCGAATTTCCCTCCTAGCATCACCTTCCAAAGCCCCAATAACAAAATCAGCTTTCTGCTCATCACTAAGGCCCTGAGCTCTCAACAGCGCTTCCATCTACCACAACCATTCCCCAAACTTAATCAGGCTAATCTCCCCAGAAAACTTTGGGACACAAGGTACCCACATAACCATGGCATAGCAACCATATTAAATACAGCCTGATTATTCACAGCTGAGGTTGAGGGTTCATCATGCTCTTCCGTGTTTGTGTTGTGTGGTAAGAGAATCCTGCCGACAACGCCAAATAAATGTCACAGTTTGAAAGTGCAAATCACTGTGAGCACTATGATTAAAATATATGATTCTCAGGCCACAACAACACAAACACTCAGGAAGGCAGAAAAGCAATTTTACACTTTATTAAACAATTCTCAAAATAGTTATAGACTACAACAATTCCCAATAAGAACCCAATAAATTCCCAATGTGCACAATTTAAGAAGATAACCCCACAATAAATACTATAAATACCCTAAAATTCATACAAGAAACAATGCAATTAAACTACAAGTAAAAGTCACTCCCTGCGCTTCATGAGAGAACCTTCAGCGCGTCCACTATGGAGCGGTGACGCATTCACTGGCTGTCCGACCATGGACACACGCTGTCGTCCTCCTTGACCCGGAAGAAGGCACGATTTGTCCGGGCTCGTCCGAGACCCTTGTGTATGCCTTGAAGGTGAAGAACTCTGGACCCGGGGAGAGGAGGCGACCAGGAAGAGAGAAGAGGAGCGGCTCCTACGAATCCGTCGTCCGGGAAAACCTGCAGCACACAGCGCAGCACAAACTCAACCTCCCGTGGACACACCAGGGCTAATAATCATCCTTACACACAGACATTAAGCACATTCCTTCCACTTAGCTGTGCAAACGCCTTTCTGCCAACACAACAGCGTCTCCATCGTCCAGACCCTCACGGTGTGTTCGGTCCCATGCTGCCGCTGTCAATCACCACACCTGCTTTTCCTCCGTCCTTTCTCCGCTCCTCTGCTCCTGCCCTTGTCTCCTCCGTGCTCCTCTTTACTTCACCTCCGCATATCCTCAGGTCCTCTGTCAACACGTCCTCCTGTCCACATGTCTGTCCGACTTCTTATCCTTCTCCTCGTCGGCATCAATAATGACAACGTTCCATCGCTCTGTCGCTCTTTTGCCACAGTCACGCACCATCCTTAAATAGGTCCTTCCTGACAAGAGTTCCCAGCAGGAGCTCACTGATTGGCTCCCACTGATTCAATCAGTCAGCTCAGGTGCAAACCATAATTAATCCATAATTAATCCAAAATAATAGAACTACACTCACACAAACATCAAAATATACAAAGGAACACACCAAACCAATATACTGTACATTGTATTAATAATAACACTTTCTCTAAACAGCCTCAAAGCTGTAGCAAACCAAATAAACAACACACACACACACACAAGCCTAAATTGCTCTACCCTGACATGAACAAGAAGTTTCTTTGTGATCTCCAGAGCAAAAAGTTCCAGTGCCGTTTCCTGAGTTTAAAACCCCCATGCTGTTTTGGGCAAAGGGTTCCTGTGTTATCTCCTGGCCTTAAAACCGCTATGTTGTTTTCTTCTGAGCAAGAATTTCCTGTGTTCCTTTCCCCAGAGCAAAGAGCTCCTTTATTATTTTTCCCAGAGCAAAGGGCTCCTACTGTTACGACCCGAGCGCTGGGTTCTGTCCGCGCTCGGGCTAAGCACAGCTCGCTGCCAGCCTTGACAGCTGTGGGTTGTATTCTGGCCTCACCGGGCTGTTATTGTGAAGGCACTCGGTGGGGCTTCCGCCTGTCAAGGTTGGTCAGCTGTTTGTCATTACTGCTCATTAGTGTTCGCCTTTATAAGGCGGGCACTAGCGGCAGTTAAATCGCAGGAGTATCGTCAAACTATCCTCGTCAAAACGTCGTCAGACATCGTCAAGTAAACCTCGTTAGACCTTCATGTCAGGTTCGTGTTCTTTGGTCTTGTCATAGTTTAGCTCGTAGTGGCTGGGGTTAGCCCTACGAGCCCTTGTATCGCTTAATGTGTGTTTTTGCACTGAGCGGCTCATAGTCTTGTCTTGTCTTGTGTTATTAATAAATCACCATCATTGCAAAACTCACCGGTGGACTCTTGGAGTCTTATGGTGATCCGCGAGGGTCACCGCTTAACAGTATACTCCTGCCAGACGTCTAAATGGAGACGCCACTCCAAGAAGCCTTTTTCACCGTGAGTTTTTGCTGTAATTGGACTATTGTTTTTCCCTGTCTGGGTGTCATATGCTGGGAGAATGCCGTCATCCAGGGGCCGCGGTCGGCGCCTGGGCAAAGAATTAGCGAGCGCGCTGGAATACGTCGATGGGACGCTCCTCGCTGCTACCTTTGACGTCAACTCCAGCTATATGCGCTGGCACCTGGACTATGCAGAGGTTCTGCTGGACAACCTTCCTCTCCACTACTACGATCACCCGGAGGTGATGACGAGGAGAGATGAACTCGCCACGCAGCGCGAGATACTCCACGGGCTGGAGGAGGAGGAAAGCAGGAAGCAGAGGAGGAGGCATCCTCGCTCCCCGTGTTGGGTTCCTGTCCCTGATCCGGTCCAGGAGGTCGCGCCATCTGGAGGTCGTCGACGACGTCGGCACCACGGCCAAGGAGAACCTCGGCAGAATCCCCGGCTGGACTCGCTGCCGACAAAGCCCGTCAGCAAGCCTATGAGAGCAGCTCCACCTCGTCCTTCCAGGGGGCCCTCTGTCGCCATCCAGCGGGGAGAGGGAGGAACAACGTCCCCTACAGCAAGAACCATCTCTTCTCTGGGAGAAAGGCAAGTGTGTGTTAATTTATTATATCATAATTGTAACCTGCCTTGTCTGACTCCTGGGGGCGGAGTTCGGGGTTCGCAGCCCCCCGAGCTCCCTCCACCTGCTGTAGAGATAACGATTAAACCTGCTGCCTCTGTGTCCCCCCCGTTGAGCGGTCCGTGACGCCAGGCCAACGTCGTCGGATGAAGAGGGGGCCTGCAGTGCTGGAAAGCCTGGATCCGGCCCTGCAGCCACGTCGTGGACGGAGGAGAAGAGCAGACTGCGGCCCGGAGCCTGAGCCGACGATGAAGCATCCCCGGGTCTCCCCGCCGGAGCGGTCCGAGCCAGTGGGTCGAGTGTCCCCTGCCCCCACGCCTTACGGGTCATCGGCGTGGACAGCAGCGCGAGAGGAACCTCAGGCTGCAGATGACATCTTGCCAGCTGCGGAGCCCGACGCAGCTGAGTTGGAGCCTGCTGACGAGAGTCGCCGCCCTGAACCTGGATCGTCGAAGTCCTGGGTGGCAACAGAACCCGAGTGCAGGCAAGTGCTCCCTCTTGTATCTCTGTCCCCTGTTTTGGAGCATTTTTAACTGCCTCTCGGGGAGGCGAGTGAGGAGCAGCCGCCTGCTGCGCCCGAGCTCGTCTCGCTGGGTTCTGTTGCTACCGGTGATTCTGATCCCGGTTTCCTTCTCGTTTGTGAGCCTCGTTGCAGTGTCGCCGGCATGGAACCAGTCGGAGTCACTGGGTTGGAGGTCCCAGGTTCGGGGGTGGAGATCGTCAGCGGAGCTGCACCGACCCAGTCGGGGTCCGTCGTGGAGGCTGCTGTGGCCCAATCGGGGTCCGACGTGGGTGCACCAGAGGCCCAATCGGGGTCCACCACAGGTGTGGTTCTGGCCCAATCGGGGTCCGACGTGGGTGCACCAGAGGCCCAATCGGGGTCCACTGCAGGGGCGGTTCAGGCCAAATCGGGGTCCGACGTGGGTGCGCCAGAAGCCCAATCGGGGTCCACCGCAGGGGCGGTTCTGGCCCAATCGGGGTCCGACGTGGGTGCACCAGAGGCCCAATCGGGGTCCACCGCAGGTGCGGTTCTGGCCCAATCGGGGCCTGACGTGGGTGCAGCTGGGACCCAATCGGGGTCCAGCGGAGCTGCAGCGCCGGTGTGGTCCGCAGACGGGGGAGGAGCTGCAGACCTTTCGCTGTCGGACGGATTACGGGTTCATCCTTGCCTTCTTTCCTCTCCACTGAGTTACCGCCCCTGCGCATCATCGCCAGGGGCTGTGGGGGTTCCTGTTCGCTCGCCCCGGCTCTCCCGAGTTTTGTCCTCGTCAGGGAGGCCGCCGTGGACTGTTTTTTTCCCGGCACTGGTGCCTGAGGGACACGGGTCGGCCGCCTGAGGAACTGCTTCGTCGGTTCGGCGCCCCGGGTCGGCCACCCGACGTGTTGTGTGTTTCATTGGGCGACCTGGTTCAACCACCAGAGGAGCGGACGTGCTGGGCGTTGGACTGTGGTGAGCCGCCTGGTCATGTTCCACCTCCCATGACCACCCGCCGGCCGTTGGACGCGAGGAGACCACCTGAACTGTTCCTACGGCGTCTGGTCTCCGCCGTTTGGTATAAACTGTCGGGGGGGTAGTGATCATTTTTCTGGTGTTGATCTCTCCCAGTGATCTGTTTTTTTTTCCTTGCTATCCTGTGTGCTTTGTGTTATGGTTATGTCTTACAGTTGCCCTAGTTTGTGTTGTGTGTAGTTTGGTATGAGCCAGTAATTGCTCTGCCTTTTTGTATTTGGTTATTTGAAAATTCACATGGGCATTCACACAGGTGAGAAAAGGGAGCAAGAGAGTGAATCATCTGCTCTACATAGACGACCTCAAGCTCTACGCAGAATCTGAACAGAAACTGAATCAACTTGTCAGTACCGTTCACATGTTTTCAAAAGACATCTGCATGGAATTTTGACTTGACAAGTGTGCAAAATGTACAATAAAAAAAGGAAAGAAAACAGCATCAGAAAACATCCAAATAGAAGACAATAAGCACATCAAAGACCTGGCAGGGGAATCAGCGTATAAATATCTGGGCATAGAAGAAAACACAACTATTGAACACAGAAAAATGAGGGAAATGGTCAAAAAAGAATACCAACATCGCCTAAAGAAAATCTGTAAATCAAATTTAACACCTAAAAATAAGATCACTGCAATAAACCAGTTGGCAGTACCAGTTGCCACATATGGATTTGGGGTGATAGACTGGCCACAGGGGGAACTGGACAAGTTGGATGTTCGGACCAGGAAGACCCTAACCCTTCATAAGGTAACATACAGAAACCAATGCCTAGATAGGATATATATGCCACGTAAAGAGGGAGGGCTGGGCCTAATTGAAATAAACCAGGCCTACAGGGCAACAATAATAAGCATTGGTCAATATCTAAAAAGCGCCAATGATGAGACGGTGGAAAAGGTCACCCAACATCATGAAACCCTCAGTATTAACACATCCATAACTAAACAAGCCGAGACCTTTGCAGGAGATTTATTAGATAACATGAAAGCCAGTCAGTAAAACCCAGCAACAAAAATAGCTAGAAAGACGAGGGAAAAATACAGCAAAAGGACACAGGAGGAAAGAAAAGAAAGATGGAAACAACATAAGCGAGCAGGACGTTTCCAGGAGGAACTCAACAGGGAGTACATCGATAGGGAAGAGACATTGCGCTGGATCAGGAATGGAGATCTGGGGTACGACGAGGAGAGACTAGTGGTTGGAGCACAAGACCAGGGACTTCTAACCAATGGCTTTAAAAAAATGGCAGGATTGTCACAGAGTGACAAATGTCGATTCTGTCATGTAGCGGTGGAGAGTGCAAACCACCTTCTCTCCGGTTGCCAGGTCCTTATGGCCGATGGACACTACACTGCTCGCCACAACAAGATCTGCTGTTACATACACTGGAAAATATGCAAAGAGTTAAAAATAGAAGTAAAAGGACCAGTATGGGAACACGATCCAGAGCCAGTCAGTGCCAACGGAGATACCACCATCTATTATGACAAGGAAATCCCAACTGGAAGACACATTGAAGGAGGAGCAATAAAACCAGACATAGTTATCTTGAACAAAAAGGACAAAACTGCCAAAATAATAGATGTAACCATACCGAACGACTACGGCCTCAACAGAGCAGAAAGAGAAAAAATAACAAAATATCAAGACCTCAAAAATGACCTAAGGAGCACCTGGAATCTGCAGGAAGCAGACATAATACCTGTGGTGGTGGGAGCAACTGGGATGGTGAAGAAAAACCTAAAAAAATATCTACAGGCGATACCCGGCTGTCCTAGCATCTGTGAAATACAGATCTCGGCATTAAGAGGAACAGTCTCTATCTTGAAGAGAGCCCTCGGATATAAAGCTTCGTGATTTAAAGTGTAACCATAGACCCCTGGTTGGGGCCCATTACACTTGTAATGAAATGAGATATACTGTAAATAAATAAAACAGTGAGAAACCATTTTCTTGTGAAACGTGTGGGCAAGGATTTATTTTTCTCTTTCTGTCCTGTGCTGTCGCTGCAAGTGTTTGAGTATTTAATTTAATCTGAGTATTCGGTATTTGGTCATTGACCTGTATTTAGTTTTTCTGACCCTGTAATTCTGTTTTGTTTTCTCCATGTTACCCTGTGCAATTTTTTGTGATTGTTAGTCGAACATTTGATTTAATCTGAGTACAGTGATCCCTCACTTATCGCGTTTAATGGGGACCAGAACCGACCGCGAAAAGTGAAAAACCGCGAAGTAGCATCACCCCCCCCCCCAAGGGCGTCACAAGCACTATTTTGCACAAAAAGGCACAAGAGAACGGCGAAAAGTGCCACTAAGCAACACGAGCGATAAAGAACAATGAATGCGGTCTTCCTTCGCTGGGTATTGACATAATGCACGGCCCAGGAGACACACACGCAGGCTCAGGATAGATTTAACAGCTTTATTAGCAACAAGGAAGTGTATGGCTGCGTGTCTGTGGAATAAGAATGTATTGGTGGTGGCGTCTGCATCAGGCACGGGGGCAGGAGGCCGTACAGCCGGACAACCCTGTGGGAGAGAGCAGAGGGAGAAGGGTAACGGGCACCACACCAATACAGGGAATAATGATGGTAGCTGGCTTACTTGGTTATGACAGGTGGCTGGCGTCGACAAGGGCGAAGCCCGGGAGACAGCGACCTGCGGTACCTGTGGCAGCAGCGTAGAGCCAATGGCAAGGTGATGAAGTCCGCCGCCGGGAATGTCCACCTGTGCACAGGGGAAGGCTAGAGGAGAGAGGTAAGGGGAGCTTACCCAAGATATCTTCACTAGTCGGTTTGAGATCCGTAGTAGCAAAGGGGCCGAAGTAGAGAGACGGCTTCAGGCCGAAACCCAGGGCAGAGTGGATTAAATACCTCGCCGCTGACGAGGAGCAGGTGTGCGCGCGGCTGGCGCCGCTGATGAGCGGTGAGTCATAACAGTACTCCCCCCTCTAGCAGCACCTCCTGGCGATGGTTTTTCCGGGTGCGCTCGATGAAACTCAGAAATGAGTGACCGGTCCAACACCAGCGAGGAAGGCACCCACTGTCTCCACTCGGGTCCATAGCCCTCCCAATCCACCAGGTACTGCAATCCGTGACCCCGGCATCGGGCGTCCAAGATGTCAGCGACGGTCCAGGCCGGATGGCCACCAATCATCCGGGGAGCGGGGTGCGCCGCAGGTAGAGGGCAGAGGGGGTCAGAGACCACCGGTTTGATTTTGGAGACGTGGAAGGTGGGATGGATGCGGAGGGAGGAGGGAATAGCCACACGCACAGCCACCGGGTTGATGATTCTGGTTATGGGATAAGGGCCAATGAACCGTTGGGCCAGCTTTCTCCTCTCACCCTTTAGGTTAACGTCCTGTGTGGATACCCAAACTTGCTGTCCCACCTGGTAGGCAGGTGCAGGTCTCCTATGTCGGTCCGCCGTAGACTTATTGCACTCCGCCGTGCGTAAAAGCGCATTACGCGCCGTGGACCAAAGGGAGCGGCACCGCCTCAGATGTGCCTGGACAGAGGGGACAGCCAACTCGCCCGCCTGCGCGGGGAACAGGGGTGGATCATAGCCCAAGGATGCTTTAAAGGGCGACATCCCGATGGCCGTAGAGCGAGAGGTGTTGTGGGCGTACTCCACCCAGACGAGGTGAGAACTCCAGGACGTGGGTTTGGATGAAGTAACGCAGCGGAGCGTAGCCTCCAGCTCCTGGTTAGTCCGCTCACACTGCCCGTTAGACTGGGGGTGATGGCCGGAGGAGAGGCTTACCTTGGCTCCCAGGGCGTTGCAAAATGACCTCCAGACGTCCGAAGAAAACTGGGGGCCGCGGTCGGAGACCACGTCGACCAGGATTCCATGCAGTCTGACCACGTGCCAGATGAGGAGGTTCGCCGTCTCCAAGGCTGAGGGAAGTCCACGTAGGGGCACGAAGTAGGCGGCCTTGGAAAAACGGTCAACAATGGTCAGAACTGTGTCAAAGTTGTTGGAGACAGGGAGCCCGGTGACGAAGTCCAGAGCGATGTGCGACCAGGGCTCGCCAGGGACGGGCAGGGGCTGGAGCAGACCCGCAGGGGGAGCGTTACCTGACTTATTGGTAGCACAGACGGGGCAGGCCCGGGCGTAACGGGCGGCGTCCTTCCGCAGGCCTGGCCACCAAAAGGATCGCTGGAGAAGGTCAATCATCCGCGAAGCTCCAGGATGGCAGGTGAGCTTGGAGGTATGGAGCCAGTGTATAACGTCCCCCCGGACGGCAGATGGCACGAAGAGCCTCCCCTCCGGTCCGCCGCCAGGGTCCGGTTACGACTCCTGCGCCCTCCGGATCTTGTCTTCTATGTCCCATGTAACAACCCCCATGACGCACGACCTGGACAAGATGGTGTGAGCAACGTCTTCTGCGGCTTCCGGGGCAAATTGCCTGGAGAGGGCATCGGGCAGGCCGTTCTTGGAGCCAGGCCTATATGTGATGCTGAACTTAAACCTTGCAAAGAACAGGGACCAACGCGCCTGGCGGGCGTTCAGACGCTTGGCAGATCTCAGGTGCTCCAGGTTCTTGTGGTCGGTGAGGACCACAAAAGGCAAGGCTGCCCCCTCCAGCCAGTGACGCCATTCTTGAAGGGCAAGCTTGATGGCAAGAAGCTCTCTGTCCCCCACGTCATAGTTTCGTTCCGCCGGGGACAGGCGCCGAGAGAAGAAGGTGCAGGGTCGCTTGACTCCATTGGCTGGGGACCGCTGGGACAACACCGCCCCCACCCCCGTGTCCGAAGCGTCCACCTCCACAATGCACTGCAGCACGGGATCGACCTGGCTGAGGACCCGGGAGGAGGAGAACTCCGTCTTCAGCGCCTGGAAGGCCGAAGCGGCCTCTTCAGTCCACCGGAACGGGGTCTGAGGAGAGGTGAGGCAGGTCAGGGGCCCGACGATGGCTCCAAAGTTCGGGACAAAGCGGCGGTAGAAATTGGCGAACCCGATGAATTGCTGAACCTGTTTCCCAGAGGTTGGTGTGGGCCAATCCAGCACTGCTTTGATCTTCGCTGGGTCCGGGAGCACCTGGTCATGGGAGATGACGAACCCCAGAAAGGAAGTCATTTTGGCGTAGAATTCACATTTTTCCGCCTTGACGTACAGACGGTTCTCCAGCAGTCTCTGCAGGACCCGCCTCACGTGGACCCGGTGTTCATCCCTGGACCTGGAGAAGATGAGAATGTCGTCCAGGTAGACGAATACAAACAGGCCGATGAAGTCCCGGAGGACGTCATTGATGAGGCGCTGAAAGACGGCTGGAGCGTTGGTCAACCCAAACGGCATCACGAGATATTCAAAATGCCCGTTTGGGGTACGGAAGGCGGTTTTCCACTCATCTCCCTCCCGGATCCGGACGAGGTGGTAAGCGCTGCGAAGATCCAGCTTAGTGAACCAGGTCGCCCCCTGGAGGGAGTGGAAGGCAGTGTCCATAAGGGGCAGGGTGTACCGGTCCTTCTCCGTGATATCGTTGAGAGCTCGATAGTCGATACAAGGACGAAGAGATCCGTCCTTCTTTCCCACGAAGAAGAACCCTGCACCTACTGGAGAGGAGGACGGTCGGATGATCCCAGCACTGAGCGACTCCTTCAGATAGCTGTTCATTGCCTCTTTCTCCGGCGCTGACAGACTATAGAGGCGTCCTGAGGGTAAGGGCGCCCCCTGGCGGATGTTAATGGCGCAGTCGTAGGGCCGGTGAGGAGGCAGAGACATCACCTTGGACTTACTGAAAACGGCACCCAGGTCGTGGAACTCTGAGGGCACAAGGATGAGATCCGGGGGCGCGGTGTCCTGAGCTGTGGGAGGCGAGGACGGGGCGCAGGCCGCGGATTGGAGGCAGGTACCCATGCAGAAAGTGTTCCACGCTGACACCTTCCCAGTCTTCCAGTCCAAGGCGGGGTTGTGGAGGCGGAGCCAGGGATAACCGAGGATGACAGGAGTTACTGAGGTGGGCAGGACGTAAAAGGAGATATCCTCCCGATGGTTTCCAGAGATGATCACGGGAACGGGGGATGTTTGGTGAGTTACTTTTCCCAGGGAAACTCGGGAGAGATTAACCAGGGCAAGAGGAGTGTCGAGGGAGTGACAATGGATGCCCAGTCGGGTTGCCAGGCTTTGTGAAATAAAGCTACCCTCCGCGCCTGAATCCACCAGTGTATGTGTGAGGTGCCCAGTGAGGTTGTGACAGAAGCGGATGGGCAGCGTCAAATGTGTGAGGGGATTTAACCGATTAGCGTCCGCGAGGCCCCCTACAGTGACTCGCGGACCACCTCGTTTGGCTTCTCCGGACAATGCTCCACCATGTGCTGGCTACCTCCGCAATACATGCAGAGGCCCAGGTCACGACGGCGCTGTTTCTCCACCAGGGGGAGCTTTGTCCGGCCCGTCACCATTGGTTCCAACTCCTCGGAGACCTCCAGCGGCGGCAACGCCAGGTGGCGAGCTTGGGGCAGACATGCAGAGGCGCCCCGCGAGCGAGAAGACTGCTTCCGCTCGGAGGCGCGCTCGCGCGGCCTGTTATCCAAACTGATGGTGAGAGAAATCAGCTCCGCCAGCGTCTCCGGGGTATCCCGTCCAGCCAGCTCATCCCTCAGACCGGAATTTAGGCTGCAGAGGAAGATGCCGCAGAGCGCGAGCTCTTCCCAGCCAACTTCCTCCGCGGTAACCCGGAAGTCGATTGCGTAGTCGGCCGCCGATCGGCTCCCCTGTTGGAGTCCGAGAAGGCGGTCGACCTGGACACTGTCCAAACGCGAATGATCGAACACTTCCAGAAACTGTCGCACGAACTGGCCATAGGTGAGGGTGGCATAGCTGGGCTTCACCATAATGGCGTAAGCCCAGGTAAGCGCACGACCCTCAAGGAGATTACCTATATAGCCAATTCTGCTATGGTCTGAGGCAGGGGTGTCAAACTCATTCCATGGAGGGCCAAGACCCTGCAGGTTTTACTTCCACCCAGTCTCTTCAGCAGGTGTTTTCACTGATCAGCAATCAGTAGGACGAAATTCAGAGAAATCACCTGTTGAAGACACTGGGTGGAGGTAAAACCTGCAGGGTCTTGGCCCTCCATGGAATGAGTTTGACACCTGTGGTCTGAGGGAAAATCTCCGGGAACGCGAAGAAACACGGACTCACACTGCATAATAAAACCCCAAGCTCCACCCAGCTTACCGCTGAAGCGAGCAGGAGTGGGGATTGGTGTGAGCCGTGTTGGCGCACCCGGAGCGTGCTGGACCGCCACCGGAGCCGCAGGAGCCACGCTACCCGGACGAGCCGAGGGGAACGGCTGCTGGGGGTCCAAGCGGTCTAATCGGTTAGTAATGATCATTAATTGATTTAATACCACCTGTTGCTGATGAGCTATTAAATCCACCCGAGCCTCGAGGGTGGAAAGACGGCGTGCGAGCCCGCTGTCTGCCGAGCCGCTCTGCTGAAGCCGTACTGACGTAATGCACGGCCCAGGAGACACACACGCAGGCTCAGGATAGATTTAACAGCTTTATTAGCAACAAGGAAGTGTATGGCTGCGTGTCTGTGGAATAAGAATGTATTGGTGGTGGCGTCTGCGTCAGGCACGGGGGCAGGAGGCTGTACAGCCGGACAACCCTGTGGGAGAGAGCAGAGGGAGAAGGGTAACGGGCACCACACCGATACAGGGAATAATGATGGTAGCTGGCTTACTTGGTTATGACAGGTGGCTGGCGTCGACAAGGGCGAAGCCCGGGAGACAGCAACCTGCGGTACCTGTGGCAGCAGCGTAGAGCCAACGGCGAGGTGATGAAGTCCGCCGCCGGGAATGTCCACCTGTGCACAGGGGAAGGCTAGAGGAGAGAGGTAAGGGGAGCTTACCCAAGATATCTTCACTAGTCGGTTTGAGATCTGTAGTAGCAAAGGGGCCGAAGTAGAGAGACGGCTTCAGGCCGAAGCCCAAAGCAGAGTGGATTAAATACCTCGCCGCTGACGAGGAGCAGGTGTGCGCGCGGCTGGCGCCGCTGATGAGCGGCAAGTCATAACAGGTATGGGCGCTCGGCAGGGAGAGAAGCTGGGTAAAATGTCTCGGCCAATCAGCTTGCGAGGTAAAATGTCTCAGCCAATCAGCTTGCGAGATTCCCGAGCGGTGAAGAGGTGGGCGGAGAGGAGTGAAGCGGTGGTCAGAGAGGTGGATTTTGAGTTGTGCGGGCTCTCCGTGTTGATACCTGATGTTCTAATGTAGTCTCCCTGCCTTCTGCTAGCGCCCGGGCAACTTTCGTGCCATTTTTTCTCAGTTTTGAATTTTTGATGAATATTTTTGAAAAATCCGCGATGCACTGAGGGCGCGAAAGGTGAAACGCAAAGTAGCGAGGGATCAATGTAGTTGGTATTCTTGTCACTGTCCTGTATTTAGTTGTTCTTGCCGGGTTTTGATTGTTTCTGGGTTTGGTCTCTCTCCCTCCGCACCTACCCCCAGCCACCCACCCTGGGGGGTGGGGGGGCAGCGTGGTCCTTGGGCGTTCTGAGCCCGCCCTTGGAGGGAGGGTACTGTTACGACCCGAGCGCTGGGTTCTGTCTGCACTCGGGCTAAGCACAGCTCACTGCCGGCCTTGACAGCTGTGGGTTGTATTCTGCCCTCACCGGGCTCTTATTGTGAAGGCGCTCGGTGGGGCTTCCGCCTGTCAAGGTTGGTCAGCTATTTGTCATTACTGCTCATTAGTGTTCGCCTTTATAAGGCGGGCACTAGCGGCAGTTAAATCGCAGGAGTATCGTCAAACTATCCTCGTCAAAACGTCGTCAGACATCGTCAAGTAAACCTCATTAGACCTTCATGTCAGGTTCGTGTTCTTGGTCTTGTCATAGTTTAGCTCGTAGTGGCTGGGGTTAGCCCTACAAGCCCTTGTATTGCTTAATGTGTGTTTTTGCCCTGACCGGCTCATAGTCTTGTCTTGTCTTGTGTTATTAATAAATCACCATCATTGCAAAACTCACCGGTGGACTCTTGGCATCTTATGGTGATCCGCGAGGGTCACCGCTTAACAGTATACTCCTGCCAGACATCTAAACGAAGACACCACTCCGAGAAGCCTTTTTCACCGTGAGTTTTTGCTGTAATTGGACAATTGTTTTTCCCTGTCTGGGTGTCATATGCTGGGAGAATGCCGTCATCCAGGGGCCGCGGTCGGCGCCTGGGCAAAGAATTAGCGAGCGCGCTGGAGTACGTCGATGGGACGCTCCTCGCTGCTACCGTTGACGTCAACTCCAGCTATATGCGCTGGCACCTGGACTATGCAGAGGTTCTGCTGGACAACCTTCCTCTCCACTACTACGATCACCCAGAGGTGATGACGAGGAGAGATGAACTCGCCACGCAACGCGAGCTACTCCACGGGCTGGAGGAGGAGGAAAGCAGGAAGCAGAAGAGGAGGCATCCTCGCTCCCCGTGTTGGGTTCCTGTCCCTGACCCGGTCCAGGAGGTCGCGCCATCTGGAGGTTGTCGATGACGTCGGCACCACGGCCAAGGAGAACCTCGGCAGAATCCCCGGCTGGACGCGCTGCCGGCGAAGCCCGTCAGCGAACCTCTGAGAGCAGCTCCACCTCGTCCTTCCAGGGGGCCCTCTGTCGCCATCCAGCGGGGAGAGGGAGGAACAACGTCCCCTACAGCAGGAACCATCTCTTCTCTGGGAGAAAGGCAAGTGCGTGTTAATTTATTACATCACAATTGTAACCTGCCTTGTCTGACTCCTGGGGGCGGAGTTCGGGGTTCGCAGCCCCCCGAGCTCCTTCCACCTGCTGTAGAGATAACGATTAAACCTGCTGCCTCTGTGTCCCCCCCTGTTGAGCGGTCCACGACGCCAGGCCAACGTCGTCGGATGAAGAGGGGGCCTGCAGTGCTGGAAAGCCTGGATCCGGCCCTGCAGCCACGTCATGGACGGAGGAGAAGAGCGGACTGCAGCCCGGAGCCTGAGCCAACGATGAAGCATCCCCGGGTCTCCTCGCCGGAGCGGTCCGAGCCAGTGGGTCAAGTGTCCCCTGCCCCCACGCCTTATGGGTCATCGGCATGGACAGCAGCGCGAGAGGAACCTCAGGCTGCAGATGACATCTTGCCAGCTGCGGAGCCCAATGCAGCTGAGTTGGAGCCTGCTGACGAGAGTCGCCGCCCTGAACCTGGATCGTCGAAGTCCTGGGTGGCAACAGAACCCGAGTGCAGGCAAGTGCTCCCTCTTGTATCTCTGTCCCCTGTTTTGGAGCATTTTTGCCTGCCTCTCGGGGAGGCGAGTGAGGAGCAGCCGCCTGCTGCGCCCGAGCTCGTCTCGCTGGGTTCTGTTGCTACCGGTGATTCTGATCCCGGTTTCCTTCTTGTTCGTGAGCCTCGTTGCAGTGTCGCCGGCATGGAACCAGTCGGAGTCACTGGGTTGGAGGTCCCAGGTTCGGGGGTGGAGATCGTCAGCGGAGCTGCACCGACCCAGTCAGGGTCCGTCGTGGAGGCTGCTGTGGCCCAATCGGGGTCCGACGTGGGTGCACCAGAGGCCCAATCGGGGTCCACCGCAGGTGTGGTTCTGGCCCAATCGGGGTCCGACGTGGGTGCACCAGAGGCCCAATCGGGGTCCACCGCAGGTGAAGTTCTAGCCCAATCGGTGCCTGACGTGGGTGCAGCTGGGACCCAATCGGGGTCCAGCGGAGCTGCAGCGCCGGTGTGGTCCGCAGACGGGGGAGTAGCTGCAGACCTTTCGCCATCGGACGGATTACGGGCTCATCCTTGCCTTCTTTCCTTTCCACTGAGTTACCGCCCCTACGCGTCATCGCCGGGGGCCGTGGGGGTTCCTGTTCACTCGCCCCGGCTCTCCCGAGTTTTGTCCTCGTCAGGGAGGCCGCCGTGGGCTGTTTTTCCCCGGGACTGGTGCCTGAGGGACACGGGTCGGCCGCCTGAGGAACTGCTTCGTCGGTTCGGCGCCCCGGGTCAGCCACCCGACGTGTTGTGTGTTTCATTGGGCGACCTGGTTCGACCACCAGAGAAGCAGACGTGCTGGGCGTTGGACTGTGATGAGCCGCCTGGTCATGTTCCACCTCCCATGACCACCCGCCGGCCGTTGGACGCGAGGAGACCACCTGAACTGTTCCTACGGCGTCTGGTCTCCGCCGGTTGGCATAAACTGTCGGGGGGGTAGTGGTCATTTTTCTGGTGTTGATCTCTCCCAGTGATCTGGGGTTTTTTTTCCTTGCTATCCTGTGTGCTTTGTGTTATGGTTATGTCTTACAGTTGCCCTAGTTTGTGTTGTGTGTAGTGTGGTATGAGCCAGTAATTGCTCTGCCTTTTTGTATTTGGTTATTTGAAAATTCACATGGGCATTCACACAGGTGAGAAATCATTTTCTTGTGAAACGTGTGGGCAAGGATGTATTTTTCTCTTTCTGTCCTGTGCTGTCGCTGCAAGTGTTTGAGTATTTAATTCAATCTGAGTATTCGGTATTTTGTCATTGACCTGTATTTAGTTTTTCTGACCCTGTAATTCTGTTTTGTTTTCTCCATGTTACCCTGTACAATTTTTTGTGATTGTTAGTCGAACATTTGATTTAATCTGAGTAGTTGGTATTCTTGTCACTGTCCTGTATTTAGTTGTTCTTGCCGGGTTTTGATTGTTTCTGGGTTTGGTCTCTCTCCCTCCGCACCTACCCCCAGCCACCCACCCTGGGGGGTGGGGGGCAGCGTGGTCCTTGGGCGTTCTGAGCCCGCCCTTGGAGGGAGGGTACTGTTACGACCCGAGCGCTGGGTTCTGTCTGCACTCGGGCTAAGCACAGCTCACTGCCGGCCTTGACAGCTGTGGGTTGTATTCTGGCCTCACCGGGCTCTTATTGTGAAGGCGCTCGGTGGGGCTTCCGCCTGTCAAGGTTGGTCAGCTGTTTGTCATTACTGCTCGTTAGTGTTCGCCTTTATAAGGCAGGCACTAGCGGCAGTTAAATCGCAGGAGTATCGTCAAACTATCCTCGTCAAAATGTCGTTTGACATCGTCAAGTAAACCTCGTTAGACCTTCATGTCAGGTTCGTGTTCTTTGGTCTTGTCATAGTTTAGCTCGTAGTGGCTGGGGTTAGCCCTACAAGCCCTTGTATTGCTTAATGTGTGTTTTTGCCGTGAGCAGCTTATAGTCTTGTCTTGTCTTGTGTTATTAATAAATCACCATCATTGCAAAACTCACCGGTGGACTCTTGGCGTCTTATGGTGATCCGAGAGGGTCACCGCATGACACCTACTTTGTTTTCCTTGGAGCAAATGGCTCCTGCTTTGTTTTCTTCAGAGCAAGGGACTCCTATTTTGTTTTCTCCAGGGCAAGAGGCTCTTGCATTATTTTTTTCCAGAGTGAGGAGTTCCCATGGTATTTTGTCCTGAGTGTAAAACACTGGTGTTGTCATTTCTTCCGGAGGTTAAAGCAACTGTGTGGCCACTATTTCGTGAGTGTAAGGGGCCTATATTTCACCTCCTAAAGTTAAGGACTCCCTGGTGTCTCCTTTTGGGTTCAACATTCATCATTCATCTGAAACAGCTTTAGTGAAGGTCACTAACGAGCTCCTTATAGCATCTGATAATGGACTTGTTTCTGTACCTGTCCTTTTAATTCAATTCAATTCAGTTTTATTTATACAGCGCCACATCACAACAGAAGTCATCTCATAGCACCACAAAAATTTTAGACCTTAGTGCAGCATTTGATACTATTGATCATAATACTTTACTTGATTTTTAGCACACAAATCTCACTTCATTTGCTTTTATTATTTATTTTTAAATATTACCAAAAAGGGAAATGCATCCCCTTCAGTAGGTACTAGGCAGTTTAACAGACGCAGATGGGCCCAGCAAACTACATCAAAGGAGAAAACAACACAGCAAGCAATCAAGGGAAATAAGTGGAGGGATTAAGTGTTCTGGGGAGAGGAGGAGGACGAGGGGGTTTGCCCAATTGGAATAGCAGCAGGATATAATGGAGTGTTGCCACAGACTGAGAGCAAAGTGCATACTGTAGGTTTGCCAGAAAGAAAGAGAACTTTTAACAGACTTCTATCACGCATGCACAATAAGTGGATGTGTGCATATGATGCTTAAGGGGGAAAGGCATGTGGTTTTCATATTTCGCCACCTGTAATTGGGTATAAAGCCATTTCATCCAGCATTCAACAGTTATCTTTACAACGCTTTCTTTTTTGTTCAGAATTGCATCCTAAGATTTTTTTTTTCCTGATATTAGATCTAATTTGTGCAACATCTGGAAGTTCAACAAACCCATCAGTTTTCCTGACTGAGATCTGTTATCTTCAGAGTAGCTACTTGGCCTTTGCAGCTGTGTTTACAAGTAGCATGCCATGCACAAATTATCCACAGATGTTTTTAAAACAAACTGGAAAAAAGACTGCAGAGTGCTTCAGTGGCTGTTTATACTGTTCTTTTCTGTGACTTGTAATCATGCATGTGTAGCAAGTAAGCAGTACACAAGGCCACATACATGCATTCAACTAAATTTGTGACAAAAATGCACTTTACTGAATAGTTTTATTGCTGAATATTTTTTGACTCATATTTGAAAAAAAATTAAAAAGTTGTACCTTTACTTAAGTAGATTTGATCGTATTCTTTGGACTTTGCCATGGGAGGGGTTGTAATTTCAGAAATAGTGAAAGTTGAAAATTTCTTGGAAAAAAGTTGCAGATATACAGCTGATAAAATAAGTATTTGACACATCACTATTTTTCTCAGTAAATATATTCCTAAAGGCGCTATTGACATGAAAATTTCACCAGATGTTGGTAACATCCCAACTAATCCCTACATAGAAAGAAATAAAAAAAATAGATCTCCATAAATTATGTATAATAATGTGAATTGACACAAGGAAAAAGTATTGAATACAATTACTGAAAGTTATTTAATACTTTGTACAAAAGATAAGATAAGATAAGATAAGATAAGATAAGATAAGCCTTTATTAGTCCCATAATGGGGAAATTCCAGGATTACAACGGCACAGGGATAGCAACACTCAGAGCAACAATCAGAAGGCAAGAGAAAAAACAAGAGCAGCAAGTATACAGTGGGGCAAAAAAGTATTTAGTCAGCCACCAATTGTGCAAGTTCTCCCACTTAAAAGATGAGAAAGGTCTCCAATTTTCATCATAGGTATACCTCAACTATGAGAGACAAAATGAGAAAAAAAAAATCCAGAAAATCACATTGAAGGATTTTTAATGAATTAATTGGTAAATTCCTCAGTAAAATAAGTATTTGGTCACCTACAAACAAGCAAGATTTCTGGCTCTCACAGACCTGTAACTTCTTCTTTAAGAGGATCCTCTGTCCTCCACTCGTTACCTGTATTAATGGCACCTGTTTGAACTGGTTATCAGTATAAAAGACACCTGTCCACAACCTCAAACAGTCAGACTGCAAACTCCACTATGGCCAAGACCAAAGAGCTGTCAAAGGACACCAGAAACAAAATTGTAGACCTGCACCAGGCTGGGAAGACTGAATCTGCAATAGATAAGCAGCTTGGTGTGACGAAATCAACTGTGGGAGCAATTATTAGAAAATGGAAGACATACAAGACCACTGATAATCTCCCTCGATCTGGGGCTCCACGCAAGATCTCACCCCGTGGGGTCAAAATTATCACGAGAACGGTGAGCAAAAATCCCAGAACCACATGGGGGGACCTAGTGAATGACCTGCAGAGAGCTGGGACCAAAGTAACAAAGACTATATCAGAAACACACTACGCCGCCAGGGACTCAAATCCTGCAGTGCCAGACGTGTCCCCCTGCTTAAGCCAGTACATGTCCAGTCCCGTCTGAAGTTTGCTAGAGAGCGTTTGGATGATCCAGAAGAGGATTGGGAGAATGTCAGATGAAACCAAAATAGAACTTTTTGGTAAAAACTCAACTTGTTGTTGGAGGAGAAAGAACACCATACCTACTGTGAAGCATGGGGGTGGAAACATCATACTTTGGGGCTGTTTTTCTGCAAAGGGACCAGGACAACTGATCCGTGTAAAGGAAAGAATGAATGGGGCCATGTATCGTGAGATTTTGAGTGAAAACCTCCTTCCACCAGCAAGGGCACTGAAGATGAAACATGGCTGGGTCTTTCAGCATGACAATGATCCCAAACACACCACCCGGGCAACCAAGGAGTGGCTTCGTAAGAAGCATTTCAAGGTCCTGGAGTGGTCTATCCAATCTCCAGATCTCAACCCCATAGAAAATCTGTGGAGGGAGTTGAAAGTCTGTGTTGCCCAGCGACAGCCCCAAAACATCACTGCTCTAGAGGAGATCTGCATGGAGGAATGGGCCAAAATACCAGCAACAGTGTGTGAAAACCTTGTGAAAACTTACAGAAAACGTTTGATCTCTGTCATTGCCAACAAAGGGTATATAACAAAGTATTGAGATGAACTTTTATTATTGACCAAATACTTATTTTACTGAGGAATTTACCAATTAATTCATTAAAAATCCTTCAATGTGATTTTCTGGATTTTTTTTTTCTTATTTTGTTTCTCATAGTTGAGGTATACCTATGATGAAAATTGGAGACCTCTCTTATCTTTTAAGTGGGAGAACTCGAACAATTGGTGGCTGACTAAATACTTTTTTACCCCACTGTACATATGTACATATAAATATAAATATATATATATATATATATATATATATATATATATATATATATATATATATATATAGACACAGTGCGGAGCATTGTAGCTGGATGGAATAAATATATGAGTATATAAACACACAGTGCGGAGTATTGTAGCTAGATGGAATGAATATGTAGATATATAAACACACACAGTGCGGAGCATTGTAGCTAGATGGAATAAATATATGAATATATAAACACACACAGTGCGGAGCATTGTAGCTAGATGGAATAATGTGTAGATATATAAACACACACAGCGTGGAGCATTGTTGCTAGATGGAATAAATATATAAATATATAAACACACACAGCGTGGAGCATTGTTGCTAGATGGAATAAATATATAAATATATAAACACACACAGCGTGGAGCATTGTTGCTAGATGGAATAAATATATAAATATATAAACACACACAGTGCGGAGCATTGTAGCTAGATGGAATGAAGCAGCATAACCGTCTACTTAGTTATCCTACATGGTATGATTATGTACCCATACATATTCTCACCCTCCACAGCAACTGGTATTAAAAACATTATCATGTTTTTATGGTCGTTTTGATTCCTCTGATTTTAGCACAGAAACCCAAGATTTGAAACAGAAACTCAAAGACAATCAGCACTTTAATATTGAGGTACAGGATATTAAAAGGGTGTTCAGTGCTGTAAAAGTGAGCAAAAGTCAGGGCCCTGATAATATATGTGAGCGCTTGGTAAAGTCCTGTGCACATGAATTGAGTCCTGTATTTCACTACATTTTCAATAAGTCCTAACAGACACAACATGTGCCTAAGATCTGGAAAGATGCCGTGGTTGTCCCCATTCCAAAATCCAGCTGTCCTAAAACAGTAAACGACTTTAGACCAGTTGCTTTGACTTCAATTTTAATGAAAATTTTGGAAAAACTGGTCAGATGTGAGGTCCTAAGGCAGACTGAACATGCATTGGATCCTCTGCAGTTTGCATATAGGCCTCACAGAGGAGTGGAGGATGCCACTGTCACTCTGTTTAACATGCTTTTTAAACATCTGGATTTTAATGGGACACACGCCAGGCTTTTATTTGTGGACTTTTCTTCCGCCTTTAACACAATCCAACCTCATATTTTAGTTGAAAGGCTCCTGCAACAATTTGATTTGAGCAATAATCTGGTGGGTTGGATTCTGGATTTTTTAACCAACAGGACACAGAGAGTAAGGGTCAATGATACATTGTCTGACCAAAAGTGCTCTTCTACTGGCTCTCCTCAGGGGTGTGTGTCGTCACCACTACTCTTCATCCTGTACACAAACATGTGTCGGAGCAAACATGACAACAGACACATTATAAAGTATGATGATGATTCAGTTATTGTCAGTCTCCTCCAGGATGGTGAGAGTGGCCACAGCCCAGTAGCTGATGATTTTGTTCACTGGTGTGAAGATTCCTACCTGCAGCTGAATACGTCAAAAACTAAAGATATGATTATTGACTTTAGGAGGAAAACTACCAGGCACGAAGTCACCGTACTAAAAGGCCAGACCACTGAATTGTACAATCCTACAAATATCTTGGGACGATTATTGATAGTAATTTAAAGTTTGAAGAGAACTGTGAAAGGGTGTGCACTGTGTGTGTTTATATATTTATATATTTATTCCATCTAGCTACAATGCTCCGCACTGTGTGTTTATATATTTATATATTTATATGTACATACATATGTATACTCGCTGCTCTTGTTTTTTCTTGTCTTCTGATTGTTGCTCTGAGTGTTGCTGTCCCTGTGCTGTTGCAATCCTGGAATTTCCCCATTGTGGGACTAATAAAGGCTTATCTTATCTTATCTTATCTTATAAAGGGTCAGCAACATTTGCATTGTTTAAGGAAACTTGCACGCTTCCAAATTGACCGAACCATAATGACAATATTTTATCGGGCTTTTATTGAATCTGTTTTATCCTTTTCTTTAGTGCCATGGTTTGGTCAGATAAAACTGAAACAGAGGAAATCCTTGGATCAGATAGTTAGATGGTCCAGTCGTTTGCTTGGTGAGTCACAGCTGAGCCTGACATCCCTGTACACCAGACAGGTACAGAGGATGGCTACCTCCATTTTAAATGATGACTCCCACCCTTTGCACTGCCACTTTCAGCTTCTTCCCTCCAGACGGAGGTTTGCTGTCCCAAAAAGTAAAACCCAGCGCTACAAAAACAGCTTTGTTTCTGCTGCTGTCAAAGAGTTGAACAAGTTGTAACAATATATTGCACATAATTTAGTTACCTATTTATTGATTTCATTTTATATTTACTTATTTTTGTAGATTTTTTTTTTATTTGGGTTCTAAATCTTTCATTGGGTTTTAGACTTTTGAGTTTTTAACCTCTTTGACTAGTCTTTAACTTTTTAATATGACCCGTCTCTCTTATCTCTGGTTTTTCTCTCATCTCTTTGCCTTATATCCTGATTGATGGAGCCTTGAGCATTTTTATCATGTTTGTAGTCAGCTTCATGTGTGCCTGTGTTTGTTTTTATGTTGAATGTAATTGTAGTTTGTAAATACGGATGTCACCTGACTGCAAAACAAATCTACCTATGGGTACAAATAAAGTAACCTGAACCTGAACCTGAACCTAAACACGTTCTGTGTCAGTGACAACTGATCAACCGACCCCGTCAATGTAACGCAGCCCCTATGTCTCCTAGCTGGCCTGGGAACGCCTTGATATCCTCACTGAAGAGCTGGAGCAGGTGGCTGGGGAGAGAGAAGTCTGGGCTTCTCTGCTTGAACTACTGCCTCCATGACCCAGACCTCTGGAAAAGTGGTAGAGGATGGATGGATGGATGGATGGATGGATGGATGGAGAGAGACTGACAGTAGCCTATCCCACCATTACCCCCTGTTCATTCATTCCCCTAAAAAAAAATCATATATTAATGACTAATCTGTCATGGCGGCCGCTGGGCCGTCATCATCCTCAGCTGCGCACACACCGGCTGTTGGTAATCAACGGGCTTTAAAAGCCAGGATCTCAGACTGCTCTGCACGGAGTCGTCTGTCGCCTTTGCCTTGCAACGCGTTTAGGATACGACCTCAAGCCAGAGCCAGAACCAAGTCGCCACGCCAAGCCACGTCACGTAAGAAACCTCTTCACTCATCCCTTCCTAGTGTTCTCCCCTGTGCACAGGTGGACCTCCCTGGCGGCGGACTTACCTCCCCAGCTGACGGGACGCCATCTCCTCCTCCTCGGAGTTCCTCCTCACCACCTCAGCGTCGAGCACCACGCGCACCACGCCGCACCGGCACACGGAGCCAGCAGGATTCTCTCTACGGCACCTGCAAGTAAGCAGCACAAGCTTCAGCTTCCCTTTCATGTGAACTGTAATAATCCCCTGTGCTTGTGTGTTCCAGGGTTGCCAGGTCGCAGGAGGAATCGCTCAGCTCCAGTGACCAGACAGCCACGCACTCACTCACTCATTCACACACTCAACACACATCACCTTAATTAATAAATAATTGTCTAACTGGCTACTCGTGTCAGCGTCTGTCTCCTGGGTCCCTAATCATGTCAGTACGACTCCGTCAAGATGACCCAGCTGACAGCACGCTGGCGCGCCGTTTAAACACTCTCAGCGCCCGAGTAGATTTGATTTCACACCAACAGACAGTTATTTTGAACCAGCTAACTCAGGTTAACAGCCGGCTGGACCGTCTAGAAGGACGCCAGGCGTTCCCCCCGACTGCCGGGGCTTCTCCAGCCCCTGTAGCCTCTCCTACTAGCCAAACTTACCAACCATCTTTACCTCACCTCACTCCCATGCCAACCCCCGCTCGCTTCAGCGGAAAGCTTGGGGAAGCACAAGGCTTTTTGCTCCAGTGTGAACCAGTATTTCACCGCGTCCCGGGAGATTTCTCCACCGATCAAAGCAAAATTGGGTACATCTCCAATCTGCTCGGGGGGAGGGCATTAGATTGGGCCTATACTATTATGGCTAAACCCAACTACCCTCTTTTGACTTACCAGCAGTTCGTGGCAGAATTTATGGAGGTGTTTGACCATACAGACCGGGGCGCGATGCTAACTGATCGGCTGCTAAGCCTTCGGCAGGGCAGTAGATCTGCCGCCGATTACGCCATAGACTTCCGGGTATTAGCCGCTGAGGTTTGGTGGGGGGAGCCAGCGCTTTGTGGTATCTTCCTCCGCAGTCTTAGTTCGGAGCTGAAGGATGAACTAGCGGCACGGGATAAACCAGACGGGTTAGGGGAATTAATTTCTCTCACCATCAGTTTGGATAGTAGGCTAAGGGAGCGAGCGGCCGAACAGAGGACAGTTGGCCGTTCGAGTAAACCCCGCCCTCGCTCCGCTAGGTCACCTCTCCTTGCTCTGCCTTCGTCAGAGGAACTTCCGGAGCAGGAGGATATGGTTATCGGACAATCGGGAGTTTCAGCGGCTGAGAGACAGCGCCGCAGGGATCTGGGCCTATGTTTTTATTGTGGCAATGGGTCTCACGGGGTTGCCGAATGTCCAAATCGGTTAAAAGGGGAGGTCCGTGGATCACAGTAGGGGGATTCACGGACGTTAAACAGAAAAGGCCCCTCACTAGTTGCCGTGTCCCCATTAGACTGCTGTACAAACATAAGGAACATACTACACATGCCTTAGTTGACTCTGGAGCTGAGCAGAACTTCATCTCCAGAGACCTGGCAACCCAAATGAGCCTCAGCTGTCAACCTCTTTGCCCACCTGTCAATCTCGTCACGTTGTCCAAGACGTCACTGACTTCTGTTTCCCACCAGACGGTCCCCGTGTCAGTGATTGTCTCTGGGAACCACCGGGAGGAAATCCGTTTTTTTTGGTATTTCCCATCTCCTCTTCACCTGTGATCCTGGGGTACCCATGGCTTCGGCTCCACAACCCCACCTTTGATTGGCAAGCTGGAAATATTATCGCATGGGGTTCCTTTTGTTTGAGTGCCTGTCTCCAGTCTGCGGTATGTGCTCCCTCGGTAACGGTGCCCTCTCCTTCGACGCCACCCCCGGACCTGTCCATGGTGCCAGAAGTCTATCACGATCTGGGAGCGGTGTTCAGCAAGTCACGGGCGCTGTCCCTTCCCCCCCACCGTCCTTATGACTGTGCGATCAATCTCAAGGCGGGGGCCCCTCTGCCGGCAAGTCGTTTATACAGCCTGTCTGCCCCGGAGCGCGAGGCTATGGACACTTATATTAAGGAGTCCCTTAGTTCTGGGATTATTCGTCCTTCGTCTTCGGCGGTGGGTGCAGGTTTCTTCTTCGTGGGAAAGAAGGATGGCTCGCTGCGTCCCTGCATCGACTTCCGAGGGCTCAACAAAATCACCATCAAGGACAAATACACGCTGCCGCTAATGAACACGACCTTTGACTCCCTCCAGGGGGCGTCCTAGTTTACGAAGCTGGACCTACGTAACGCGTACCACCTGGTGCGCATCAGAGAGGGCAACGAGTGGAAGACGGCATTCCGGACCCCAAGCGGCCATTTCGAGTACCTGGTAATGCCGTTTGGGTTAATCAATGCGCCGGCCGTCTTCCAGCGTCTGATAAACGACGTCCTCCGGGATTTCCTTAACTCCTTCGTGTTCGTTTACCTTGATGACATCCTCATCTTCTCACGCACGTTGGAGGAGCACCAGGTGCATGTGCGACAGGTCCTGCAGTGCCTCCTGGAGAACCAGCTGTTTGTCAAAGCTGAAAAATGTGAGTTCCACACTGATAAGACCTCTTTTCTTGGCTTTATTATCGCCCACAATCAGGTGCTTCCCGACCCGGCCAAGGTCAAGGCGGTTGTGGATTGGCCCACGCCCAGGAAACAGCTGCAGGGGTTCCTGGGTTTTGCCAATTTCTACCGCTGGTTCGTGCCAAATTTTGGGAACATCGCCCGCCCCTTGACCGCACTTACATCTCCTAAGGTGCCTTTTTGTTGGGGTGAGGAGGCTGCCACAGCGTTCGGGAAATTAAAGGAGGAGTTCGCTTCGACCAGTGTCCTGACCCAGGTGGATCCGGCGCTGCAGTGCCTTGTGGAAGTGGATGCCTCGGATTCGGGGGTTGGGGCGGTTCTCTCCCAGCGTTCTCCGGTGGATGGTAGGATCCGGCCGTGTGCTTACTTCTCCCACCGCCTGACTCCTGCAGAGAGGAATTACTGTATTGGTGACAGGGAGCTGCTGGCCATGAAACTCGCCCTGGAGGAGTGGCGACACTGGCTGGAGGGGGCTGCCCAGCCGTTCGTCGTCTGGACAGATCATCAGAACCTTGAGTATCTCCGGACGACCAAGCGGTTGAACGCTCGCCAGGCCCGCTGGTCTCTTTTCTTTGGCCGGTTCAATTTTACCATCACCTACCGGCCGGGGAGCAAGAATGGGAAGCCTGACGCCCTCTCAAGGCAGTTTGACGCACAGTCCACCGAGGAGCAGGAGGAGACTATCCTGCCGTCATCTTGTGTGGTGGGTGCTCTGTCATGGGAGATCCGGGACAAGGTCCGGAGAGTGCAGGAGACGGAGCCTGACCCAGGTGGGGGTCCCCCGGGCCGTTTGTCCGTCCCCCCTTCTGTCAGGAGCCAGGTTATTCAATGGGGTCACGCGTCCAAGCTGGCGTGCCATCCGGGAGTTGGCCGCACCATCGATCTTCTCCAGAGAGCCTTTTGGTGGCCAGGATTGAGGAGGGACGTTAACAACTATGTCCAGGCCTGCGCCCAGTGCGCCACCGGGAAATCATCATCTTCCCACCCGGCGGGTCTTCTTCACCCTTTACCAGTCCCTTCTCGTCCCTGGTCCCACGTGGCCCTGGACTTTGTAACGGGCCTGCCCCCCTCTGGTCATTTCACATCAGTCTTGACAATAGTGGACCGTTTTTCCAAGGCGGCTCATTTTGTGAGGGGGCTGCCTTCGGCGCGGGAGACAGCGGACCTTCTAGTGCAGCATGTGGTCTGTCTTCATGGAATCCCAGCTGACATCGTATCGGATCGAGGACCACAGTTTGTATCCCAGGTCTGGAAGGCATTCTGCACTGTGCTGGGGGCCATGGCTAGTCTCTCTTCTGGATACCACCCGCAGAGCAATGGTCAGTGCGAGCGGGCTAATCAGGAGCTGGAGGCTGCACTTCGCTGTGTCATCTCTTCCTGCTCCTCTTCTTGGAGCACGTTTCTACCCTGGATTGAGTACGCACATAACACCACGGTGTCCTCTGCTACGGGATGTCCCCTTTCAAGGCGTCTCTGGGGTTTGATCCACCACTGTTCCGGAGGAGGAGAAGGAGGTGGCGGTCCCTTTGGTGCAGGCTCATGCTAGGCGTTGTCGGCGAATCTGGTCCATCACCCGCAGAGCCCTCCTTCGGACTACGGAACGTAACATCCAGGTGGCCAACCGCCACAGGAGGCCCGCCCCAGACTATAAGGTGGGTCAGAAGGTCTGGTTGTCCACCAAGAACATCAATGTGCCGGCCGAGAAGAGCAAGCTGACCAAGCGCTTCATTGGTCCCTTTGTAATTTCTCATATTATCAACCCTGTGTCTGTGCGCCTTGCTCTCACCTCTTCTATGCGCATCTGCCCTACCTTTCACGTCTCCCAGGTCAAGCCGTACATTGCCGATCCTCTGTGCCCGCCCCCCGCGGCTCCTGCCCCCCCGAGGATGATCGACGGCCACCTGGCTTGGGGGGTGACTGCCATCTTGGATGTCCGCCGGCGGGGTCGGGGTCTTCAGTATTTGGTGGACTGGGAGGGGTTTGGTCCTGAGCATCGCTCCTGGATTCGCCCAGCGTTGATCCTCGACAAGCAGCTGATCCGCGATTTTCATCGGGCGCATCCAGGTAGGATTGGGCAGGTGCCTGGAGGCACCTCTAGAGGGGGGAGTACTGTCATGGCGGCCGCTGGGCCGTCATCATCCTCAGCTGCGCACACACCGGCTGTTGGTAATCAATGGGCTTTAAAAGCCAGGATCTCAGACTGCTCTGCACGGAGTCGTCTGTCGCCTTTGCCTTGCAGCACGTCTAGGATACGACCTCAAGCCAGAGCCAGAACCAAGTCGCCACGCCAAGCCACGTCACGTAAGAAACCTCTTCACTCATCCCTTCCTAGTGTTCTCCCCTCTGCACAGGTGGACCTCCCTGGCGGCAGACTTACCTCCCCAGCTGACGGGACGCTATCTCCTCCTCCTCGGAGTTCCTCCTCACCACCTCAGCGTCGAGCACCACGCGCACCACGCCGCACCGGCACACGGAGCCAGCAGGATTCTCTCTACGGCACCTGCAAGTAAGCAGCACAAGCTTCAGCTTCCCTTTCATGTGAACTGTAATAATCCCCTGTGCTTGTGTGTTCCAGGGTTGCCAGGTCACAGCAGGAATCGCTCAGCTCCAGTGACCAGACAGCCACGCACTCACTCACTCATTCACACACTCAACACACATCACCTTAATTAATAAATAATTGTCTGTCTACTCGTGTCAGCGTCTGTCTCCTGGGTCCCTAATCATGTCATAATCTATAGACTCCAACATTAAGTCTGCAATTAAAACGAGAATGTGGATGGACTAAAATACTATTAATGTTTCCAATTATAATTAAAATGATGCTGTTTAAATAACTGAGCTCTGGAGCTGCACAATTTCAAAACGGACTGAAATAACATTAAATAATGCGCTTCTGACGATAGACCTCCTTTTTCCTCGTCAAAAGTGCATGGGCATAGCATGCACCATAATACTGATGGGCATGAGATTGCACCACTACACCTCTTTGAAATGACTCTCCACCTCCCAGTGCCAAGCGGGCGCACTGTCTACTGGTAATTAGATGGTGTGACGCAAAGTGTAAAAAAAAGACAATGCACTGACAGAAACTAACAAAAACATTGGCGAACGGCAGGAAGTCTGGCGCAAAAGTCCACTAATGACCGTCAAAATAGGGCCCAATGTCTTCCTTTCTCCAAACAGAACACTTCTCATTCAAAATATAAAGTTCTCTTTTGGTCTCATCAGTCCACAGGACATTTTTCCAGTAGCCTTCAGGGTTGTCCATGTGATCTTTAGCAAACTGCAGAGGAGCAGCAGTGTTCTTTTTGGAGAGCAGTGGCTCTCTCCTTGCAACCCTGCCATGCCCACCATTGTTGTTTAGTGTCTCCCTATGGTGGATTCATGACTATTAACATTAGTCAATGCGAGAGGCCTTCAGTTACTTAGAAGTTACCCTGGAGACCTTTGTGACCTCGCTGACTATACACGCCTTGCTCATGGAGTGATCTTAGATGGTCAACCACTCCTGGGGAGGGTAACAGTGATCTTAAATTTACTCCATTTGTACACAATCTGTCTTGCTGTGGATTGGTGGAGTCCAAACTCTTCTGAGATGGTTTTGTAGCCTTTTCCAGCCTGATGAGCATCAACAACACTTTTTCTGAGGTCCTCAGACATCTCCTTTGTTCATGCCATGATACACTTCCACAAACATGTGTTGACAGTTTGATAGATCTTTAAATAAAAGATTATTTAAATAAAACAGGGTGCCCACTCACACCTGATTGTCATCCCATTGATTAAAAACACCGACTCTAATTTCACCTTCAAATTATCTGATAATCCTAGAGGTTCACAGACTTTTGCCACTCACAGATATGTAATATTGGATCATTGTCCTCAATAAATAAATGCAAAAGTAAAATATTTTTCTCATTTATTTAACTGGGTTCTCTTTATCTACCTTTAGGATTTGTCTGAAAATCTGATGATGTTTTAGGTCTTATTTATGCAGAAATTTAGAAAATTCTAAAGGGTTCACAAACTTTCAAGCACCACTGTACTTGCACACACAACATGGCTAATCTTTTTTTTATTCCGTCAAAATAAACTTTGATGGTCAGACTGATATGGAGTTAAAACTGTGTCCAAGATAATTTTGCATGCACTCATAAACTCTCTGATAGTGGAAAGCAAAGAGTGATCAGCTGAGACTCTATTCTTTATCAGCACTTATAGAGTCTGTGGTACAGGCCAGACTACAAGGAGGAATGTGTCTGTGCTGCCAGAGAGACTCCACTATCAGAAAACTGTCTTATCATACAGAATATAGCATTGGTATACTATATTTGAATTTGATAGTAATATGTCTAGCTGTCAAGCTTGTCTATATGTGCAGGGCATTTTTTTTCTTTTTCTAAAATTTTCTTTTGGGCAACATACAGTGGTGTGAAAAAGTGTTTGCCCCCTTTCTGATTTCTTATTTTTTGTATGTTTGTCACACTTAAATGTTTCAGATCCATCCATCCATCCATCCATCTTCTACCGCTTAATCCTTTCGGGTCGCGGGGGGGCTGAAGCCTATCCCAGCATCTTTGGGCGAGAGGCACGGTACACCCTGGACAGATCGCCAGTCCATCGCAGGGCCAACACAGAGAGACAGACAACCATTCACTCTCGCATCCATACCTAAGGACAATTTAGAATCCCCAGTTTTGATGCCAATTAACCTAACTTGCATGTTTTTGGCATGTGGGAGGAAACCGGAGTGCCCGGAGTAAACCCACGCAGACACGGGGAGAACATGCAAACTATGTTTCACATCATCAAACAAATTTAAATATTAGACAAAGATTACACAAGTAAACACAAAATGCAGTTTTTAAATGAAGGTGTTTATTATTAAGGGAAAAAAAATTCCAAACCTACATGGCCCTGTGTGAAAAAGTGATTGCCCCCTGTCATGAACCAAGCCGGGTTGTTCTTTGGGCTCGGTTTTGACCCGCTGTGGCTCAGGTTTATTTGTTATCTGTGAATTTGTGTTATCTTTTGAGTTCTTGTAGTTTCTTTGTCATGTGTTCTTTTTTCCATACCTGTAGCCACTGTTCTGGCTGGCAGTTGTTAGGCAGCCTCCTTTGACCTACATTCATGTGGGCGTTGTCTGACACCTTCTGGTCCAACCAAGCCCCCTCTCTCATGACAGCCAGCTGGTTCAACTCCGGTGACTGTTTTTCCCGCACCTCGCTCAGGTGCATCCAATCTGTTACGCCAGCAAAGCTTGTGCTTAAGCGGCCTTCACCAGTCAAGCATTGCTGGACCATTGTATTGTCTTCTGTGTGTTAGTGCCACCGTTCACTGTGGCCTGCCTGCTGCACGTCAAAACGTGTGAGTCAAGAAGTGAACCAAGTCGTCTTTTGTAAGTCTGCCTTATACTTGTACTGTTTGTCTGTGGCCACTGTACACTGTGGTCGGCCCACTGCACACCTGTCGTGTGAGCTATTTTAGTGTACCCTGTGGCGTTTTTGTAAGTCTCTATTTTGGAACTGTCTGTCTCTTCATCAATAAATGTGTTGCGGTGTAACCCAGTGTGTAAATCCGTCCTTCCTCCTCACTCCTCGATGCACTGCGTAAAAGTGCACGAGGACGGTTGTGACAGCCCCCTAAACCTAGTAATTGGTTGGGCCACCCTTAGCAGCAACAACTGCAATCAAGCGTTTGCAATACTAGCAATGAGTCTTTTACAGCGCTGTGGAGGAATTTTGGCCCTCTCATAAGATAAGATAAGATAAGATAAGCCTTTATTAGTCCCACAATGGGGGAAATTCCAGGATTGCAACAGCACAGGGATAGCAACACTCAGAGCAACAATCAGAAGGCAAGAGAAAAAACAAGAGCAGCGAGTATACATATGTACATATAAATATAAATATATATATATAGACACACAGTGCGGAGCATTGTAGCTAGATGGAATAAATATATAAATATATGAACACACAGTGCGGAGCATTGTAGCTAGATGGAATAAATATATGAGTATATAAACACAGTGCGGAGTATTGTAGCTAGATGGAATAAATACGTAAGTATATAAACACACACAGTGCGGAGCATTGCAGCTAGATGAATAAATATGTAAATATATAAACACACACAGTGTGGAGCATTGTTGCTAGATGGAATAAATATATAAATATATAAACACACACAGTGCGGAGCATTGTAGCTAGATGGAATGAAGCAGCATAACCGTCTACTTAGTTATCCTACATGGTATGATTATGTACCCATGCATATTCTCACCCTCCATAGCGACCGGTATTTTCCTAGTTGTATACCGGAGGGGACCATTGTGTAAGTCTATTGCGTCTTTTGCATTCAGTACTATTAGGTTGTCACGTCTTTTTGCTAACTCTGCGAGCAGCCCTGCTTAGGTTGTACAGTCTGACAGCCGTAGGTAGGAAGGACCTGCGAAATCTCTTGGTTGTGCACCTAGGATGATGTAATCTGCTGCTAAATGAGCTCCTCAGTGCATTCAGTATGTCCTGCATAGGGTGGAACTCGGACTCCAGCAGAGATGACAGTTTAGCCACCATCCTTCTCTCTCCCATCTCCTCCACTGGGTCAAGGCCGCTGCCCCAGGGCAGAGCTAGCTTTCTTAATCAGTTGTTCAGTCTCTTCCTATCGGCTGCTGTAATGCCACTGCTCCAGCAGACCACTCCAAAAGTGATGGCTGATGGCCACCACCGTGTCATAGAATGTCTTCAGCAGCCCCCCTTGTACACCAAAAGACCTGAGTCTCCTCAGTAGGAACAGCCTGCGCTGTCCCTTCTTGTAGAGTGCGTCAGTATTGTGTGACCAGTCTAGTTTATTGTTCAGATGAACACCCAGGTACTTGTAGGATGTCACCATCTCAATGTCTGTTCCCTGTATATTTACTGGTGCTGTGAGTGGTTGTCCTTGCCTGCAGCAGTCCACCACCAGCTCCTTAGTTTTCCTCGCGTTGATCTGGAGCAGTTTCCGATGGCAACCAGTCCACAAAGTCCTGGATAAGCCATCTGTACTCAGCTTCATCTCCATTGGAGATGAGGCCGACGATCACAGAGTCGTAAGAGAACTTCTGTAGATGGCAGTGTGTTGTGTTGTGTGAGAAGTCCGCAGTATAAAGGGTGAACAGGAAGGGAGCCAAAACCGTTCCCTGGGGGGCCCCCATGCTACCGATGATCGTGTCGGACACACAGTCCTGGGTTCTCACAAACTGTGGCCGGTTTGTGAGGTAGTCCAGGATCCATGATGACAGATGCTGGTCCACCCCTGCGCACAGCAGCTTGTCCTTCAGGATCATCGGTTGGATGGTGTTGAAAGCACTGGAGAAGTCAAAGAACATGATCCTCACCGCATTCCCGGGCTTCTCCAGGTGGGACAGAGAACGGTGAAGGAGGAAGATCACCCGCATCCTCCACCCCAATGCCATGCTGGTAGGCAAAACTGGAGTGGATCCATCTCTGGTCCCACGAGGGGGCGGAGGTGAGCAAGGAGCAGTCTCTCCAGGGTCTTCATCATGTGGGACGTCAGGGCACACTGGTCTGTAGCTGTTCAGATCTTTGGGGCGGGAGTCTTTGGTACAGGTACCACATAAGATGTTTTCCACAACTGCGGTACCCTCCCCAGCTTCAGGCTCAGGTTGAAGATGTACTCCACAATCCCACACAGCTGGTCTGCACAGGACTTGAGGAGCTTTGCGCTGATTGCCGTCCAGTCCCGACGCCTTCCTCGCATTGATCTTCCTCAGCTCCATCCTCACCTGGGGTCTTAGTGAGGGTCTGGTTGGGGGGGCTGTGTGTTGGGAGTGGGGGGGTGTTGGTGGAGTGGGGAGTGGGCAGCAGGACTTGATGTCTTCAGAGGCAGCAGTGGTTGTTGTGCAGTCGGGGGGGAGGGCGGTTGGTCAAACCTATTGAAAAACAGATTCAGATTGTTCGCCCACTCCCTGCCCCCGTGGCCTGGGAGGAGGTATTCTGGAGCCCAGAGATGGTTTTAAGGTTTCTCCAGACCCCGCTGATGTCGCTGATGTTGCAGCTTGTCCTCTTTGTCATCTTTGCAGAATTGTTGCAATTCAGCCACATTGGAGGGCTTTCGAGCATGAACTGCCTTTATAAGGTCATGCCACAGCATCTCAATCAGAATCAGGTCAAGACTTTGACAAGGCCACTCCAAAGTCTTTATTTTGTTTTTCTTAAGCCAATTAGAAGTGGACTTGCTGGTGTGTTTTGGATCATCCGCAGCAAGTCTTCCAGGTCCTGAAGCAGCAAAACAGCCCCAGACTATCACACTACCACCACCATATTTACTGTTGGTATGATGTTCCTTTTCTGAAATGCTGTGTTACTTTTACTCCAGATATAATGGGATACACACCTTCCAAAAAGTTCAACTTTTGTCTCGTCAGTCCACAGAGTATTTTCCCAAAAGTCTTGGGAATCATCAAGATGTTTTCTGGCAAAACTGAGACGAGCCTTTATGTTCTTTTTGCTCAGCAGTGGTTTTTGTCTTGGAACTCTGCCATGCAGACCATTTTTAAGATAAGATAAGATAAGATAAGATAAGATAAGAGAAGCCTTTATTAGTCCCACAGTGGGGAAATTCCAGGATTGCAACAGCACAGGGATAGCAACACTCAGAGCAATAATTAAGAAGATACGAAATTCTCTGTGTCGTTTCTGTCCTGGAATGTTTGTGGACTGTATGGCAAAGAGCTCCCTGGTTCCATCAATATGGACTTCCTCCCCTTTTTTGCACTGCTGCTACTTTCCTCCGGCTCTTTGTCTCTGAGGTAAATGCGATCGGCATCATGGGGTCAGATTATATTATTCCAGGGACATGTTGCTGCATTTAAACACGGTTGATGCAGCGGCTGTGATTGAGCCTAAGCCGCAACTGACTTTCAAAGAGTCTTGGCTTAATGCGCATGTACGAGACGCAGACCTGTGGATTGACGGCTTTGGAGCCCCACTGCACTCGGATCAGCAGGAAGAGGTAACGGGGAAACGTCAGGGGGGCGGCGTATGTTTATACATTAATAAGCAGTACTGCACATCTGTCACGGTCAGAGAGCGCATCTGTACACCCGATGTGGAGCTGCTGTCTGTGTCACTACGCCCCTTTTATTTGCCTCACGAGTTCCCCCCAGCTTTTCATCACAACTGTGTACATTCACCCGAGGGCAGACGCTGACTCCGCCTCCAGCACCGTCTTTGGATGTGTTCCAGCGGCTGCAATCAATTTCTCCAGAGGTGCCAAACTTCATTCTTGGGGATTTTAACCATGTTTTCTTTAAAGAAGACCTAAAAACTTTATCAGTATGTCTCCTGCCCAACCAGGCGAAAAAAGACATTGGACCTGTGCTATGGATCCATAGAGAGGGCCTATAAATCACTTCCCCTTCCTCCTTTAGGATCCTCAGATCACAACTGTGTACATTTGCTGCCCACATATAAAACTGCTCTCAGAAGAGGCAAGGTGGAGACGAGAGACAATGATGTGTGGACAGAGGATTCAGTGCACAGCCTCCAGGAATGATTTAACTGTACAGACTGGGAGATGTTCACACTGGCCTGCGGGGATGATTTCGACTCTTTGGTGGACGTCACATGCTCATACATGGCTTTCTGTAAAAATAAGATCGTTCCACGTAAACGTGTCAAAATATATCCCAACAACAAGCCATGGGTTACAAAATCAGTTAAATCCTGCTTACAGAGGAAAGCACTTGCCTTTAAACAGGGGTCTGTTTCTGAGCTACAGGTTGCCACAAAAGAGCTGAAGTCCGAAATTTTAAGAGCAAAACAGAATTATAAATCAGAATTGGAAAGCAAGATGGCAACAAAGAAACTTGGTTCAGCCTGGGCCAGTATGAAAACTATTGCAGGCCTTCAGAGCACAGAGCGCAGTAATCGTGTGTTTTTAGATGGTTTTAATTCAGACACAGAGCTGGCTAATGCTTTTAATTGTTTTTATGGTCGTTTTGACTCCTTTGATTTTAGTACAGAAACCCAAGATTTGAAACAGAAACTCAAAGACAATCAGCACTTTAATATTGAGGTGCAGGATGTTAAAAGGGAGTTCTGCGCTGTAAAAGTGAACAAAAGTCAGGGCCCTGATAATATATGTGGGCGCTTGTAAAGTCCTGTGCACATGAACTGAGTCCTATATTTCATTACATTTTCAATAAGTCCTTACAGACACAACATGTGACTAAGATCTGGAAAGATGCCGTGGTTGTCCCCATTCCAAAATCCAGCTGTCCTAAAATGGTAAACGACTTTAGACCAGTTGCTTTGACTTCAATTTTAATGAAAATTTTGGAAAAACTGGTCAGATGTGAGGTCCTAAAGCAGACTGAGCAGTGCATTGGATCCTCTGCAGTTTGCCTATAGGCCTCACAGAGGAGTGGAGGATGCCACTGTCACTCTGTTTAACATGCTTTTTAAACATCTGGATTTTAACGGGACACACGCCAGGCTTTTATTTGTGGACTTTTCCTCCGCCTTTAATACAATCCAACCTCATATTTTAGTTGAAAGGCTCCTGCAACAATTTGATTTGAGCAATAATCTGGGTGGTTGGATTCTGGATTTCTTAACCAACAGGACGCAGAGAGTGAGGGTCAATGGTACATTGTCTGACCAAAAGTGTTCTTCTACTGGCTCTCCTCAGGGTGTGTGTTGTCACCACTACTCTTCATCCTGTACACAAACATGTGTCGGAGCAGACATGACAACAGACACATTATAAAGTATGCTGATGACTCAGTTATTGCCAGTCTCCTCCAGGATGGTGAGAGTGGCCACAGCCCAGTAGTTGATGATTTTGTTCACTGGTGTGAGGGATTCCTACCTGCAGCTGAATACGACAAAAACTAAAGACATGATTGTTGACTTTAGGAGGAAAACTCCCAGGCACAAAGTCACCGGTACTAAAGAGGCCAGACCACCGAATGTGTACAATCGTACAAATATCTTGGGACGATTATTGGATAGTAATTTAAAACTTTGAAGAGAACTGTGAAAGGGTGTCAAAAAGGGTCAGCAACATTGCATTGCTTGAGAAAACTTGCACACTTCCAAATTGGACCGAACCATAATGACAATGTTTTATCGGGCTTTTATTGAATCTGTTTTATCCTTTTCTTTAGTGTCATGTTTGGTCAGATAAAACTGAAACAGAGGAAAATCCTTGGATCAGGTATGTTAGATGGTCCAGTCCGTTTGCTTGGTGAGTCACAGCTGAGCCTGACATCCCTGTACACCAGACAAGTACAGAGGATGGCTACCTCCATTTTAAATGATGACTCCCACCCTTTGCACTGCAAACTTTCAGCTTCTTCCCTCAGAGACTGAGTGGTTGCTGTCCCAAAAAGTAAAGACCCAGCGCTACAAAAACTGCGTTGTTCCTGCTGCTTCAAAGGATTGAACAAGCTGTAACAATATATTGCACATAATTTAGTAAGACAAGATAATAAGATAAGCCTTGTATTAGTCCCACAATGGGGAAATTCCCAGATTGCAACAGCACAGGGATAGCAACACTCAGAGCAACAATCAGAGAGGCATGAGAAAAAAACAAGAGCGAGCAAGTAGTCATACACTACCGGTCAAAAGTTGTGGGGTCACTTAGAAGATTTTCCTTATTTTTGAAAGAAAAGCACTTTTTTTCAATGAAGATAACTTTAAACTAATCAGAAATACAATCTATACATTGCTAATGTGGTAAATGACTATTCTAGCTGCAAATGTCTGGTTTTTGGTGCAATATCTGCATAGGTGTATAGAGGCCCATTTCCAGCAACTATCACTCCAGTGTTCTAATGGTACAATGTGTTTGCTCATTGCGTCAGAAGGCTAATGGATGATTAGAAAACCCTTGTGCAATCATGTTAGGTCTGCAATGCTGTAATTGCTGCAAATGGAGGATTCTTTGACGAAAGCAAAGTTTGAAGGAAAAAATTATTATTTCAAATACAAATCATTATTTCTAACCTTGTCAATGTCTTGACTATATTTTCTATTCATTTTACAACTCATGGTGGTAAATAAGTGTGACTTTTCATGGAAAACACAAAATAATTGTCTGGGTGATCCCAAACTTTTGAACGGTAGTGTATGTACATATAAATATAAATATATATATATATATATATATAGAGACACACAGTGCGGAGCATTGTAGCTAGATGGGATAGATATATAAATATATAAACACAGTGCGGAGCATTGTAGCTGGATGGAATAAATATATGAGTATATAAACACACAGTGCGGAGCATTGTAGCTAGATGGAATAAATATGTAGATATATAAACACACACAGTGTGGAGCATTGTAGCTAGATGGAATAAATATGTAAATATATAAACACACAGTGTGGAGCATTGTTGCTAGATAGAGTAAATATATAAATATATATATAAACACACAGTGCGGAGCTTTGTAGCTCGATGGAATAAATATGTAAATATATAAACACACACAGTTCGGAGCATTGTAGCTAGATGGAATGAAACAGCACAACCGTCCACTTAGTTACCCTACATGGTATGATTATGTACCCATACATATTCTCACCCTCCATAGCGACCGGTATTTTCCTAGTTGTATGCCGGAGGGGACCATTGTGTAAGTCTATTGCGTCTTTTGCATTCAAAACTATTAGATTGTCACATCTTTTTGCTGTCTCTGCGAGCAGCCCTGCTTAGGTTGTACAGTCTGACAGCCATAGGTAGGAAGGACCTGCGAAACCTCTCGGTTGTGCACCTAGGATGATGTAGTCTGCTGCTAAATGAGCTCCTCAGTGCATTCAGTATGTCCTGCATAGGATGGAACTTGGACTCCAGCAGAGATGACAATTTAGCCACCATCCTTCTCTCTCCTATCTCCTCCACTGGGTCAAGGCACTGCCCCAGGACAGAGCTAGCTTTCTTGATCAGTTTGTTCAGTCTCTTCCTATCGGCTGCTGTAATGCCACTGCCCCAGCAGACCACTCCAAAAGTGATGGCTGATGCCACCACCGTGTCATAGAATGTCTTCAGCAGCGCCCCTTGTACACCAAAAGACCTGAGTCTCCTCAGTAGGAACAGCCTGCGCTGTCCCTTCTTGTAGAGTGCGTCAGTATTGTGTGACCAGTCTAGTTTATTGTTCAGATGAACACCCAGGTACTTGTAGGATGTCACCATCTCGATGTCTGTTCCCTGTATATTTACTGGTGCTGTGAGGGGTTGTCCTTGCCTGCAGCAGTCCACCACCAGCTCCTTAGTTTTCCTCGTGTTGATCTGGAGGCAGTTCCGATGGCACCAGTCCACGAAGTCCTGGATAAGCCCTCTGTACTAAGCTTCATCTCTGTTGGAGATGAGGCCAACGATTGCAGAGTCATCAGAGAACTTCTGTAGATGGCAGTGTGTTGTGTTGTGTGAGAAGTAGGCAGTATAAAGGGTGAACAGGAAGGGAGCCAAAACCGTTCCCTGGGGGGCCCCCGTACTACCGATGATCGTGTTGGACACACAGTCCAGGGTTCTCACAAACTGAGGCCGGTTAGTTAGGTAGTCCAGGATCCATGATGACAGGTGCTGGTCCACCTCTGGTACCTATTTATTAACTCCATTTTATATTTACTTATTTTTGTCGGATGTCACTTGGGTTCTAAATATTTTATTGGGTTTTAGACCTTTGAGTTTTAACCTCTTTGACTAGTTTTTAACTTTTAATATGACCCTTCTCTCTTACCTCTGGTTTTTCTCCCATCTCTTTGTCTTTTTATACCCTGACTGATGGAGCCTTGAGTATTTTTATCATGTTTATAGTCAGCTTCATGTGTGCCTGTGTTTGTGTCTATGTTGAATGTATTTGTGGCTTGTAGAATATGGATGTCACCAGACTGCAAAAACAAATCACACCTACGGGGTACAAATATAGTAACCTGAACCTGAACCTGAAAATATATACATAGAGCATGGATTTACATAGGGAACACATAAATATATAATTAATATACAAAGTGGCGGAGCACTGGTAGCAAGATGGAGATAAACAACATAACCATCTACTTAAGTTATCCTACATAGTATGAATATATACCCATACATAGTGGTGACTCTCCGTAGCGACTGAATTTTGTCCTAGTTGGTATACTGGAGGGGGACAATTGTGTAAGTCTGTGGCGTCTTTTTGCATTCAATACTATTAGTCGTCACGTTTTTTTGCTATCTCTGCAAGCTGCCCTGCTTAAGTTATACAGTCTGACAGCCGTAGGTAGGAAGGACCTGCGAAACCTCTCGGTTGCGCATCCTAGGATGATGTAGTCTACTGCTAGAATGAGCTACCATCATGCGTTCAATATGTCCTTCATAGGGGGGACTTTCGACTCCACAGAGATGACAGTTTAGTAGCCACCATCCTTCTCCCTCCCTATCTCCTCCACCTGGTCAGTGGCGTTTCCCCAGGACAGAGCTGAGCTTTCTTGAGTCAGTTTGTTTAGTCTCTTCCTATCGCTGCTGTAATGCCGTTGCCCCAGCATACCACTCCAAAAGTGATGGCTGATGGCCACCACCGTGTCCGTAGTAAGGTCTGTCAGCAGCGCCCTTGTACACCAAAAGACCTGAGCCTCCTCGGGGGGGGGGGGGGAGTAGGAACAGCCTGCGCTTCCCCTTCTTGTAGAGTGCGTCAGTATTGTGTGACCAGTCTAGTTTATTGTTCAGATGAACACCAAGGTACTTGTAGGATGTCACCATCTCAATTTCTGTTGAGAAATTGAGATGGTGTATGTTTACTGGTGCTGTGAGGGGTTGTCCTTGCCTGCGGCAGTCCACCACCAGCTCCTTAGTTTTCCTCGTGTTGATCTGGAGGCAGTTCCGATGGCACCAGTCCACGAAGTCCTGGATAAGTCCTCTGTACTCAGCTTCATCTCCGTTGGAGATGAGGCCCCACGATCGCAGAGTCAAAAGAGAACTTCTGTAGATGGCATTGTGTTGTGTTGTGTGAGAAGTCCGCAGTATAAAGGGTGAACAGGAAGGGAGCCAAAACCGTTCCCTGGGGGGCCCCAGTGTTATCGATGATCGTGTCAGACACACAATCTCGGGTTCTCACAAACTGTGGCCAGTTAGTGAGGTAGTCCAGGATCCATGATGACAGGTGCTGGTCCCCACTCCGCGCACAGCAGCTTGTCCTTCAGGATCATTGGTTGAATGGGTGCTGAAAGCACTTTTGGCCCAGTCTCTTCTTATAGTGGAGTCAGAAGTGTGGCGCAGTTTCTTTGGATTTGTTGTGGGGTCTTTTGTGACCTCTTGGATGAGTCATTGCTGCACTCTTGGGGTAATTTTGGTCGGCCGGCCACTCAGGGGAAGGTTCACTACTGTTCCATGTTTTTGCCATTTTGTGGAATAATGCTTCTCACTGGAGGTTTGCTGGAGTTCCAAAGCTTAGAAATGGCTTTATAAACCTTTTCCAGACTGATAGAGCTGATTTACTTTGTTTCTCATTTGTTCCTGAATTTCTTTTGGATCGCAGCATATGATTAGGCTTGTGAGGATCTTTTGGTAGTAGTAGTAGTAGATTAGTTTATTGTACTTCACTTTGTCAGGCCGGTCCTATTTAAGTGATTTCTTAATTGAGGAACAGGTGTACAGGTAACCAGGCCTGGGTGTGGCAGAGAAATTGGAACTCAGTTTTCCAAAGAGTGATAACCACAGTTAATTTATGTGTTGGGGCAATCACTTTTTCACACAGGGCCATGTAGGTTTGGGGGTTTTTTTTACCCTTAATTATAAACACCTTCAGGTTGAAAAACTACATTGTGGTTTTACTTGGTGTTACCTTGTCGAATATTTAAATTTGTTGATGATCTGAAACATTTAAGTGTGAGCAAACATACAAAAAAAATGAGAGAATCAGGAAGGGGCAAACACGTTTTTCACACCACTGGTATAACAAATGTGAATGGCAGGAGTTATCAAATAGAGCACTTGATGTTTGGGTTCAGGAACATGTTAATCCCAATGAACTCTCGTGAATACAGCTGGGTACTAAAATGTTTTGATTGCTATGGCTGTGTCATGCGGCCTCTGGGCCGTCATTGGCTTCTTCAGTCCCAGCTGTGCACAGACCAACAGGGTGCCAATCAGCGGCTGTTAAAAGCCAGGTGGTTGGCGGACAGCCCATCACGGAGTCGTCGTCCTCCTCATCGAGCATGAACCAGAGCTTCGTTCCCAAGCTTCGTCAGAAACGTCTGTCAGGAACTGCCACATAAAGAGAACTATTGTTACTCATCTCCCTGCCTTTACCCCTGTGCACAGGTGGACCTCCCAGGCGGCGGACCAACTTCCCCACCGTCGGGGGCGTTGCCATCTCAGCCACGTAGCCCTCGCTACCACCTTCTGCTACGGGTACGTCTAACTCCACAGCTGCAAGAGCTGTTATTTCTCAGGTTACAGGAACTGTCATCATCACGATCATGGAATCACTGCCATCTTCACCATCGAACTGTCATCGTCACGATCAGTGGGAAGCACTCTGCCATTACCACCATCGGGAACTGTCATCGTCACGGTCTGTGGAATCACTGCCGTCACCATCACAGGAACTGTCCATCGCACAGGCAACAGTGGATTCACTACCACGCCACTAAGCACATTCACCTCCACGCTGCACGGCCGCTGGGAAGTCAGCAGGACGCTACCTGTGGATCACCCAAGTAGCCCCTTCATCTACAATACTCACGGTGTGCTGAACAGCGGGTAATTGTATCTGCTTGTGTGTTACAGGTTGCCAGGTCTTCATCCGACGTGCTCAGTCCAGCGACCAATGAATTCCATACTTGCACTCACTCACGCACTTCACACTCTCACTTTACAATAAAGGGATTATTGTCACTATTACCCGTGTCAGTGTCTGTCTCCTGGTCCTGAAACATGTCCCAGTAACGACTCCGTTACGTGACCCGAGCGGACATTCACTGCCGCGCAAACTCAACACACTTAGCGCTCGGGGTAGATTGTTAGCACACCAGCAGACAGTAATCCTCAAGTCAGTTAACCTTAATTAACAGTCAGGGCTGGAGTCGTCTGGAGGACACCAGACGTTCTCCCCGACCGCAAATATTTCAACCCCTGCAGGCTTAGCGTCAGGTCCAAGCTAACACCTTATCGACCCCTCGCCTCACCCCTGTTTCCCGACGCCTGCCCGTTCAGCGGAAAACTCGGGGAAGCCCGAGGATTCATCTTACAATGAGAATCAGTTTTTCTCCGCGTTCCGGGAGATTTCGCCTTAGACTCAAACAGGATTGGTTATGTCATTAATTTGTTGGGGGGTAGAGCTTTAGATTGGGCATATTCCATCATGGCTAAACCAAGCTACTCCATGTTAACTTACCAGGAGTTTGTGACAGAATTCATGTCCGTGTTTGATCATACTGATAGGGGTGAGGTGTTGACAGAACGGCTGCTGAGCCTACAGCAGGGAAAGAGATCAGCTGCTGACTACGCAATTGACTTCCGGGTCCTGGCCGCAGAGATTGGGTGGGGGGAGCCATCACTGTGTGGTATTTTCCTGCGCAGTCTTAATGATGAGTTAAAGGATGAATTAGCGGCACGGGATAAACCGGACAACTTGCGTGATTTGATTGCCCTAACGGTTAGCCTAGATAGTAGATTAAGGGAGCGGGCGGCCGAACGACAAGCTACTTCCCGTTCGGTTAAACCCCGCCCTCGCGTCACTAACTCTCCTCTTCTCGCTCTTAAACCCCGCGTCAGAGGAATCCCCCGGATCAAGAGGCTATGGTTGTGGGTCAGTCTAAAGTGTCAGCGGCTGAGAGACAGCGCCGCAGGGATCTTGGCCTTTGTTTCTACTGTGGGAAAGAGTCACATGGGGTTTTCGATTGTCCCAGTAGGTTAAAAGGAAAGGCCCGTGGATCGCAGTAGGGGGATTCACGGGCAAGAATTCAGAAGAACCCCTTACTAGTTGCTGTTTACCCATTAGACTGATCCATGCACATACAGAACACTCCACATTGGCATTAATACACTCAGGAGCTGAGCAGAATTTTGTTTCTAGAGACGTGGCAACCCGGATGGGCCTTAGCTGTCAGACTCTAGATCCCCCTGTCAAACTCATCACCCTGTCCAAGGCGTCACTGACCACCGTCGCTCATCAGACGGCCCCAGTATCTGTAATTGTGTCAGGAAATCACAGGGAGGAGATTAGGTTCCTAGTCCTGCCCGTCTCTTCTTCGCCCGTCATCCTGGGGTACCCATGGCTTCGGCTGCATAACCCCACCATTGACTGGCAAGCGGGGAGCATTTCAGCATGGAGTACGTTCTGCCTGAGTGCCTGTCTCCAATCTGCGGCGTGCACCCCCTCTGTCAAGGTGCCTCCACCCCCTTCGTCACCACCGGACCTGTCCAAGGTACCAGAGGTTTACCATGACTTGGGGTTAGTTTTCAGCAAGTCTCGGGCGTTGTCTCTACCCCCCCATCGCCCTTACGACTGCGCAATTAATCTGAAGGCTGGGGCCCCTCTTCCTGCTAACCGCCTATACAGCCTATCAGCCCCGGAGCGCGAGGCTATGGACACATACATCAAGGACTCCCTGGCCTCTGGAATCATCCGCCCGTCGTCTTCGGCTGTGGGTGCCGGGTTCTTCTTCGTTGGGAAGAAGGACGGCTCCTTACGCCCCTGCATCGACTTCCGGGGTCTCAACGAGATTACGGTAAAAGACAAATACACTCTGCCCTTGATGAACACCGCCTTTGATTCCCTCCAGGGGGCATCCTGGTTTACTAAGCTAGATCTCAGGAATGCTTATCACCTAGTGCGCATTAGAGAAGGTGACGAGTGGAAGACGGCGTTCCGGACCCCAAGCGGGCATTTTGAGTACCTTGTAATGCCGTTTGGGTTAACCAACGCTCCGGCCGTCTTCCAGCGATTAATTAACAACGTTTTGAGGGACTTCCTGAACTCATTTGTGTTTGTCTATCTTGATGACATACTGATCTTCTCTCGCACACTAGAAGAGCACCAGGTGCATGTCTGCAAAGTACTACAGCGCCTCCTGAGAATCAACTGTTCGTCAAGGCCGAGAAATGTGAGTTCCATACTGACCAGACCTCCTTCCTAGGGTTCATAATAGCCCGGAACCAGGTGCTTCCTGACCCGGCCAAGGTCAAGGCAGTAGTGGATTGGCCTGCACCCACCTCTAGGAAGCAGCTTCAAGGATTCTTGGGTTTTGCTAATTTCTATAGGAGGTTCGTGCCCAATTTTGGTAACATTGCTCGCCCTCTGACTGCGCTCACCTCCCCTAAGACCCCGTTTTGCTGGAGTGAGGAGGCAGACAGGGCGTTTGAGAGACTGAAGAAGGAGTTTGCTTCGGCCCGTGTCCTAACTCAGGTGGACCCGAAGCTGCAGTGCTTAGTGGAAGTGGACGCCTCAGATTCGGGGGTAGGAGCGGTGCTCTCCCAACGCTCTCCCGAGGATGGTAAGATTCGCCCATGTGCTTACTTCTCTCATCGTCTATCCCCAGCAGAGAGAAATTACAGCATAGGAGACAGGGAGCTGCTGGCAGTGAAGCTCGCTTTGGAGGAGTGGAGACGCTGGCTGGAGGGGGCTGCTCAGCCGTTCGTGGTATGGACTGATCATCGTAACCTGGAGTACCTCAGGACAGCGAAGCACCTGAATGCACGCCAGGCTTGTTGGTCCCTCTTCTTCGGCCGGTTCAATTTTTCCATCACTTACCGGCCGGAAAGCAAGAACGGTAAGCCGGATGCCCTCTCGCGGCAGTTTGACGCACCATCCTCTGAGGATCAGGAAACTCCCATCCTGCCGCCCTCCTGCGTCGTGGGCGCTCTGTCCTGGGGTATTTGCAAGACAGTTCACAGGGCTCAGAGGACTGAGCCGGACCCGGGGGGGGGGGGGTCCCCCGGGCCGCCTGTTTGTTCCGCGTGCTATTCGGGGCCAAGTGATTGAGTGGGGTCACGCCTCCAAGTTGGCTTGTCATCCAGGGGTGGGTCGGACTGTGGACCTTCTCCAGAGGACCTTCTGGTGGCCAGGGCTACGGAAGGACGTTGTAGGTTACATCCGGGCTTGCGCTCAGTGCGCCACCGGGAAGACGACATCATCCCCCCCGGCGGGCCTATTACATCCGTTGCCGGTCCCTTCTCGCCCCTGGTCCCACGTTGCTATGGATTTTGTGACTGGTTTGCCCTCCTCGGATAACTTCACCACAGTTTTGACCATAGTGGACCGTTTCTCGAAGGCAGCCCATTTTGTGCCTCTTCGGGGTTTGCCTTCAGCTCAGGAAACAGTGGACCTTCTTGTTCAGCATGTGGTCCGCCTCCACGGCATCCCCGCCGACATAGTGTCGGATCGGGGACCACAGTTTGTCTCGCAGGTCTGGAAGGCTTTCTGCGCGGAGCTGGGAGCCACAGCCAGCCTCTCCTCTGGTTATCATCCCCAGAGTAATGGCCAGTGTGAGCAGGCTAACCAGGAGCTTGAGGCCACGTTGCGTTGTGTCATCTCCTCCTGCTCATCCTCCTGGACCAAGCATCTTCCTTGGATTGAGTACGCCCATAACACCACGGTCTCTACGGCTACGGGCGTCTCCCCTTTCAAGGCGTCATTAGGTTTCGATCCTCCGCTGTTCCCGGAGGAGGAGAGGGAGGTAGCGGTTCCCTTGGTCCAAGCCCACATCAAGCGCTGTCGGTGAGTTTGGCTCATCGCCCGCCGAGCCCTGTTGAAGACCACAAAACGCAACATCCAGGTGGCCAACCGGCATAGGAGACCCGCCCCGGACTACAAGGTCAAACCATACATCTCTGACCCCCTGTGCCCGCCTCCCGCGGCCCCTGCCCCCCCGAGGATGATCGATGGCCATCCGGCCTGGGGGGTGACTGCCATCCTGGACGTTCGCAGGCGAGGTCGTGGTCTTCAGTATTTGGTGGACTGGGAGGGCTTTGGACCGGAGGATCGTTCTTGGATTCGCCCAGTGTTGATCCTGGATAAACAGCTGATCTGCGACTTCCATCGGGCGAATCCAGGTAGAATTGGGCAGGTGCCTGGAGGCACTGCTAGAGGGGGGAGTACTGTCATGGCGGCCTCTGGGCCGTCATTGGCTTTATCAGTCCCAGCTGCGCACAGACCAACAGGTGCCAATCAGCGGCTGTTAAAAGCCAGTGTTGCTGACAGCCCGTCACGGAGTCGTCTGTCCTCCTCATCGGAGCATGAACCAGAGCTTCGTTCCCAAGCTTCGTCAAGAACGTCTCGTCAGGAACTGCCACGTAAGAGAACTATTTGTTACTCAACTCCCTGCCTTTACCCCTGTGCACAGGTGGACCTCCCAGGCGGCGGACCAACTTCCCCAGCCGACGGGGCGTTGCCATCTCAGCCACGTAGCTCCTCGCTACCACCTCTGCTACTGGTACGTCTAACTCCACAGCTGCAAGAGCTGTTATTGTCTCAGTTACAGGAACTGTCATCGTCACGATCAGTGGAATCACTGCCATCTTCACCATCGGAACTGTCATCGTCACGATCAGTGGAATCACTGCCATTACCACCATCGGAACTGTCATCGTCACGGTCTGTGGAATCACTGCTGTCACCATCACAGGAACTGTCATCGTCACAGCAACAGGTGGATTCACTACCACGGCCACAAGCACATTCACCTCCACGCTGCATGGCCGCTGGAAGTCAGCAGGACGCTACCTGTGGATCACCCAAGTAAGCCCCTTCATCTACAATTACTCACGAGTGCTGAACAGCGGTAATTGTATCTGCTTGTGTGTTACAGGGTTGCCGGGTCTCCATCCGGACTGCTCAGTTCCAGCGACCAGAATTCCATACTTGCACTCACTCACACACTTCACACTCTCACTTTACAATAAAGGGATTATTGTCACTATCTACCCGTGTCAGTGTCTGTCTCCTGGGTCCTGAAACATGTCAGGCTGCTTCCCTTCCTTGATAACAACGAAGAGATTTTAAATTATTTTTCCCACAGCTCACTGAATCTAATAGTCAGGATTAACTGTAGGGTCTGACACAGACTGTCTGCTAAGTCTAACTTTAAGTTATGGAACAACGCTTGTGACATTGTGAATTTTGGAATATTCTGAAACTTGCTCTACTTTGATGTCTGTTGTGTCTGCATCTATGGATTGACACCAGCAGAGACGTCCATGTGTTGAGGGTAGCTTTACTGAACAAGCTAACAAACAATCATAAGCTAACAGTAGCCTAAACTAGTAGAGAGGTGGTACAGGGCAGTTGGAAGGCAGAGCGCCAAAGAGAACGACTCCCACCATTAGTCCTCCTTTAAGCCCCTTTTCCATTAGTACCTACTCGCCTAGACTCTACTCAGTTTGTAGAGTTTTCCATTAGTACTTTTTTGGGATCTACTTCAGTGAGGTTCCAACCGTGCTGAGTCGAGGTGAAAATGTGACGTCAACAAATTGCAGGCCACTGACTGGCCAGGGCATAACGTCAGTGGATGAGAGCAACGTCTTCACAAGATTCAAAACCGCCATTTGTAAATTTGGCCGTGAGCTTTTATTATTTCTGTGATAATCAATGAAATAAATGGCTACACACAAATCAACACTGTCACAAAACACTCACCATCTTCCCCGTGAGTAGCCATCAGCTCATAGACGTCCTGGTATTTCACTTCGGAATGCTCCACCGGCTCCGGGGCTGAAAAGTTCAGATAGTGGTCAAATTTGACCAAATGTGGTTATTTTTCAACAGTCTTCCTGTTGGTCCACGCAGTTCTTCCATCGGTGTTGCAGCGCTTGGATCTTTGTGCTTGAAAAATAAACTACATTTGGTCAAATTTGACAACTATGAACTTTTTAGCCCCGTCGGCCCTGCTGTGATGGAGCGAGCTGAAATGAAAAAGTATGCCAGGAGGTCTCCGAGCTGATGGCTGCTCACAGGGAAGATGATGTGTGTTTTGTGATTTTAAGCGTCTTTTACGTTATTTATCAGTGAAAACGTCAGCATTTCAAGAACTTAACGGGATAACAGGCAGCTTTCCTGTACTGAACCCATCCCCACCCACTTGAGGTACTACTCAAGTAGTAGTAGTTGAAATGGAAAACCAATCACACCGTGTCAAGCTGAGTAGAGTCATGGCAAGTCAGGCTGAGTAGGTACTAGTGGAAAAGGGGCTTTATAGTAAGGGCGTGATGACGTCACCATGTACATGTGTCCCCATATCCTTGGCGTATGTTGTAGTATTTCCAATATGCCACATCCCCTCCTTCTCGGGAAAAACCAAAACTTACCCGGTGTTGGCTTAACCTTAGCTGGGTAACCATTGTGGCATTGTAGTGGCCTATAGCTAGCACAACACATACAGACCCACACCCACATAATGTAAAGTAGCATGGAGCTAGCTAACATACAAACATGGCCTGGCTATCAGCAGGTGTTATTACTGTGTGGCTTATAGATCCGAGTGGACTAAGCTGGACAACCAACCTGGAACTCGTCTCGTGTCAAGGTTGTAGCAAAGTAGAACACACATATATTCAACAGTGTATTGTTACCAGTGCTGTGGCTAACATATGCATGGTGGTAAAGTACAGTACTGCATACTGTTAAAGCACACTGTTTAACTAATGTTTAAGGCACACATATTTGCTTGATGTTAAAAGCACATTATGGTAAATTAGCTTCTAAGACCCAAAACCATAAATCACTTAGGTTCCATACACTATAATCATTATTTTGAACTTGGGTAACCAGGTAGACTGCCAGTAAAACCCTGCATTGTTGAGTGGATTATTCTGCCACTTAAGAACCAACCATGCTCTGTTTAAACATATCACAAAACAGAGTCACTTTACTGTCCAACCTCAGGGGCCTCTGGCGAGCCCGTGGTGGGCGCCGCCCTGGTGGTGCTCGCCGCAGCGGACATGTGTGCCATCTTGCTGGAATCACGGCCTGCTCGTCAGCAAAGTCCCAGTCTGGGTCCCACCCTGAGTGGGTTGGTTCCAATGTCGCGTCTTGATCCGGGGCAGCTGTTGGTCTTACCTTCCTCAGACGGCTGGTGTGCCATCGCGAATGTGGCTGGCCCCACTTGCGAGATGATCTGCATCAGCTGTGACAGGAGCATCTGCAGGTCATCGGGGCATTTGGCTCGGCGGACCCAAACCCAATCAAGCACTGTGAGTGTTGACCTAGTGAACTTCAGGCAGTGCTGCTGCTGCTCTCTCATCAGTGGTGGATGCTGCTGGTTGTGCAATGGCGTGATGTTCTTGCCGGTGGCAGGATGAGCTCCGGGTTGGTATCATTCACTGGGGTCCTGCTTGGCCATGGACCTGATCTCCTGTGGCTTTATGGCAGCTCTGTGAGGCTTATGCCAAGCAAGGAGCTGAGTTGAGTCCATGCTCTGCTTTCTGTGCAGTGTGAAGCTTGGAGTGGCTGTACCTACGTCTGAGTAAAACATGCTCCAGCCATCAGCAGTCAAACGAAGCCCTTGGTGGTCAATGATGGTGAAACCCAATTCGTGAAAGAGGTCGCACCCCAGGATGTTGTCACCATTCATCACTACCTGGAAGGTGAATGCTGGTAGGACTTTGGACCCATAGCGAACCGTTGCCGTGATGTTCCTACGAGGCTGATTTTAGTGTGCCCGTATCCATAGAGTTCCACCGCATCCTGCTTGATTGGATGTCAAGGAAAGAACTTCCTCACTGTGACCCAATTCATCAGCACCCTCGTAGCGGCGGCGTCCAATAGCAGCGGCAGACTGATATCATCGAGCCTCACTGTGCACCACTTGTACGTCAAATTGCTACAGTCCACTGAATGAATGGTTGTGGTCAAAGGCAGTCCAAATGAGCTGAGTGGTGAGCTTGTTGCTGATAATGTTGAACGGCACACTTTGGTAAAGTGATTAAGTTTATCTCAGCACTGACATCGCTGTCCTTTTGCTGGACAAGAGCGTGTGCGCATCCGGTGCACAGGGGAATTGCAGCTACCACACAGTTGGTGACTCATGATGTCTTGTCATCCAGGATGTTCACCTTGGGGTCCTCCGAAAAGGTTGTGGCGTTGTGGGGCTCTTCTACAGTACCAGGGCAACTGCCTGTCCTTGTGGAGGTTGTTGCTGTGAAGCTCCTAACTGTGATGTTAGCTGGGCAGCGGCCTCCAACTGGACCACCAACTCCACCGCCCTTGCCAGTGGCATGTCATCCGGTGACATCAGCAGTCTCTCCCACAGCTTCATGTTGGTGGTGTGCTCCGCTAGCTGATCCTGCACCATCTCGTCTCCCAAGTGTGCAAACCTGCATGTCTATCATGCCGTCCCCCGTGCAGCTCTGGGTTTTTCTGACCACTGTCTGCTCCATCTTATTCCAACATACAGACAGAAACTAAAAACTTCCAAGTCTGTTGTAAGGACTGTGAAGAAATGGACTGAGGAATCAAAGCTGGAGTTACAAGCCTGCTTTGACTGCACAGACTGGAGTGTTTTTGAAGCTGCAGCCATTAACCTAAATGAACTCACTGACACTGTGACATCATACATCTGTTTCTGCGAGGACATGTGTGTGCAGACCAAGACCTTCTGCACATACAACAACAATAAACCCTGCTTCATTCCTAAACTGAAGCAGCTACGTCAGACCAAGGAGGAGGCCTACAGGACTGGTGACTGGACTCTGTACAAGCGGGCCAGAAACATGCTGACGAAGGAGATCAGGCTTGCTAAGAGGAGCTACAGTGTGAAGTTACAAAAAAACTTCTCAGCCAACAACTCTGCTTCTGTCTGGAGAGGCCTGCAGAATATCACCAACTACAGGAGACCATCCCCCCACCCTGTGGAAAACCTCCAGCTGGCTAACGACCTAAACAGCTTTTACTGCAGGTTTGAAAAGAACCTCTCACCTCCCACCCACACAAAAGGATTATCTGCAGCCCCAGGAACTCCATCCCTCCTCCACTCTGACCTCCCACCAGCACTAACGATCTGTGAAGAGAAGGTGCGCCGGGTCTTTCAGAGACAAAAGATCAAGAAGGCTGCAGGACCTGATGGTGTGTCTCCGTCCTGCCTGAGAGTCTGCTCCAACGAGTTGGCCCCCATCTTCACCCGGATCTTTAACAGATCACTGGAGCTGCGTGAAGTGCCTTCCTGCCTCAAATGCTCCATCATCATTCCAGTTCCCAAGAAACCCTCTGTTACAGGATTAAACGACTACAGACCTGTTGCCCTGACCTCTGTGGTCATGAAACCCTTGGAGAGATAGGTGCTGAACCACCTGAAGGTCATCACAGGCCCCCTGATGGACCCACTGCAGTTTGCCTACCGGTCAAACAGGTCAATGGATGATGCAGTGAATATGGGACTACATTACATCCTGCAACACCTCGACTCCCCAGGGACGTATGCCAGGATCCTGTTTGTCGACTTCAGCTCAGCGTTCAACACCATCATCCCAGGCATTCTTCATCAGAAACTCCTCCAGCTCAAGGTGCCCCCCTCCACCTGCCAGTGGATCTCCAGCTTTCTGACTGACAGGTGGCAACAGGTGAAGCTAGGGAGATTTACATCCAGCTCCCGAAAAATTAGTACTGGCGCCCCCCAAGGATGTGTCCTTTCCCCACTGCTCTTCTCCCTCTACTCCAACGACTGCACCTCAGAGGACCCTTCGGTGAAGCTCCTGAAGTTTGCGGACGACACCACAGTCATCGGTTTGATCCGGGATGATGATGAGTCTGCATACAGGCGGGAGGTGGAGCAGCTGATCCTCTGGTGCAGCCAGAACCATCTTGAACTTAACCCAGCCAAAATGGTGGAGATGACTGGGGATTTCAGGCGACACCTCCCTTCATTCCCCCCACTCACCATCCTCAACAGCACAGTGTCCACTGTGGACTCCTTCAAGTTTCTGGGTACCACAATCTCCCGGAACCTGAAGTGGTCCTCCCATATAGACACTGTCCGGAAAAAGGCCCAGCAGAGGTTGTTTTTTCTGCGTCAGCGCAAGAAGTTTGATTTGCCTCAGGAGCTGCTGGTTGTCTTCTACACCGCCATCATCCAATCTGTCCTCTGCTTTTCCATCACTGTCTGGTTTGGATCTGCCACTAAACAGGACAAGACCAGACTGCAGTGGATCATTAAGTCTGCGGAGAGGATCATTGGTACCGACCTACCCTCCATTGAGAACTTATATCGGTCCATAACTAGGAAACGGGTGGGAAACATCTGTGCTGACCCATCACACCCCGGTCACAAACTGTTTGAACTTCTATCTTCTGGTCGTCGTTACAGATCACTGAAGGTCAAAACCACCCGTCACAGGAACAGTTTCTTTCCTCAAGCCATCACTCTGATGAACTCCTAACATTCACCTAGTCCTACCTGTTGCTGTACTCATGACTTTTCATCCATTATTATATTGCACATAACTCTCACACTGCTTTTTACTTCATTCACATTATATCACTGAATCTGAGTTCACATTGAAATACTGTGTGACTGTATATTTTTTCATATATTTCTGCAAAGTGTGGTTAGTCTGAGTAAATAACTGCATATATTCCTGTATATATTTGCATCCTTTTATAGAAACGTGGACAGACTGTAATTTACTGTACATACTCTGTTGTCATTGAATCCTTATTTAAATCCTCCACCTGAACAACGAGAGCAAGTTTTCAGCCAAAGTCAAATTCCTTGTATGTGTTGTGCATACTTGGCCAATAAAGCTGATTCTGATTCTGATGTACTCACCAAATAGCGGAGGTCGGCGACGTATTCCTGTATCGTCTCTTCCACTCCCTGTCGGCGTTGGCAAAACCTAATTCTCCATACCAACACACTCTCAGGTGTCGCAAAATGTCTGGCCATCAAGGCGACACATTCGTTGCAGGTGTCCGCTGGCCCCAGTGTTCTAAATACACATTGTCCCTTGCTGCCGAGGCTGTGCATCAACATAGCACGTAGTCGAAGCTTGCTAGCTTTAGCTAGATCCATAGCTGACACATACATCTCAAATGACTTAAATCAACAAGGGCCATGGAATGGGCGGCTCACCTGGCATGGTGAGGAATGGTGGTAGGGGTGCCAAGCACAGTACCATTCTTCAGGAAAATAACTAATTCTCCAGAAGACCAATTTGTTTCCTTGCCGCCAATGTTGTGTCTGTGTCTGTGGATTGAGATCAGCAGACACGTCCACGTGTTGAGAGTAGCTTTATTGAACAAGCTAACAAATAATCACAAGCTAACAATAGCCTAAGCTAGCAGAGAGTTGGTACAGGCAGTTGACAGTTGGAAGGCAGAGCACCAAAAAGGACCACTCCCGCCGTTAGTCATCCTTTATTGTCACAGCGTGATGACATCATCCCGTATATGTGTCCCCACGTCCGTGGCGTATGTTGTGGTATTTCCAATACGCCACAATGTCCATTAAAGAAGACACTGATTCAGATTGGGTAAGTAAATATTTGTATTTTATTATAATTAGTGCTATTCAGCACTAATTAGCAGTCTGTATCTGTTCTGCATCTGTACAATCTATAGAAGCAGATTACTAACGAATATTGCTAGGCTTTGTGGGGGTTTTTTTGTTTTTTTTTTGAGACAAAATATTCTAATTATATCCATCAACTATGCCAATAGACTGAGCTACAGCTGACACTGGAGCTACTTGATAATTATTCAACCAGAAATTATTTTCCAGTCACTTAACCCTTTTGCTAAGCTAATTTCAAAAGCCTGGACAAAAACATTTTCTGCTAGATGAAACATTTTCTTCCATTCTTGCCTCTGGTGTTTTTGCTAAGTAAAGATTGAACACTAAAAGAATACTATTAATTCATAACAATAGTCTCTACCAGGGGCGGACTGGGATAAAAATTCAGGCTGGGAATTTGACTCAATTCCAGGCCAACCCATTGTTATGAATCAGAAACCATCGCTGCTGTATTTGTAGACCGCCATATTGACATATCAGGTGTCAAACTAGTTATAAATATGGCTACAACCTTTAGTTGGGAGGTAAATATTGATTTTTTGGGGGGGGTTTAATCAATTAATAATTTTTCTCATCTGGATCTCTCTCCATATCTTTCTGCACATCTTGTTGCTCTGCAGAATGACATGAAAAACGTAAAGAACCTAAACTTAAACCTGTACTTCTTGAGCAGTCAGTAATTCTCCGCACCCTGATTACATTCCATCTAACAGCATACCTACATATTTAGGACTGCAGATCTTTATACAACAGTTAGTTCTGACTGAGCAATTTGACTGGACAATAGGGATTCCAGGAATTACTATATTCCACGATAACTGCACTCCATTGTTTCACTGGCTATCTATCACTCCGCTTCAAAGGTGTTCATGTAACCATTAATTACTAACAGTACTTTACTGTCAACTCTCAGTAAGAATTGCAGTACTGTGTTGGATACCTTAATTTCCACAGTGAGGCGCTGTTTGAAAAGATTTTGTTCCTGATCCGGAAGTCCCACCCTTTTGGGAAAAAAAAACTTTATTCAGTTCACAAAGTCTGCCCTTGTATAAACATTAAGTTATTTCATGTCTGTTAAAAAAAATAGGCAGTGCTCGAGTTGGATTTATTGTCTCAATTAACAAACCAAAATACCTTTGTGGTGATGGGCTCTTTGTTTCACCTGAGCATGTCAAGAAAAGCGTGCAAAGTGTGCTAAATCGCTAGCATGCTAACTACATGCTAGCGAGGCATGCTAACTGCCTCAACAGGTGACTGGTATGTTTTTTAAACACTTACTTTTGCGCTTGACAATATTCGGTTTGTTTACGAGTTTGTGAAATGGCAAGACGTCTTCATGATGATTGAGATGTTTAGCAACAATTACTGGCTACATTTAGAAGGGACTATTTTTTTTCTCAGCTGCGCAAAATAACTGGTTAAATAAACAAATCATAATATTTGTCTAGTATTGCTGTCATTTAATAAATTGTGCTTGTGGAACTGTTGTATAAAAGCAATATTACACTTGAGGTTGTACAGTATCAATGAATATGTTAACTGTGGGTGTGACATATCACACCCGCAGTTACTAATTTCATTGATACCATACTCCCTCTTGTGTAATATTGCTTAAATGTTGTACCTGAAGGCTCCTCCTTTGTGTCTGACTCTGAACTTTGCACCATCTCCCCTGCCGAAGCAGCTCTGGTGCAGCTGCTTCCTTCTCCACCTTTTCAGAAAAATAAAAGCCATATTTTCAGTTTAGCTGACTGCTGTTTACATTCAACCAATGACTAAATATATGTTTTAGAGTCTAGAAGAAAAAAAATCATAATAATGTGCCATAGGCTACATTAACCCCTTGCACTCTGGTCAATTTCCCTAAAAATGCCAAAAAATAACATACCCAAAGTAAATCAAAAGCTGTTCTTCAACCCTTTGCACCATCTTCATGGGGTTGGTCTCATTTAAAAGAAAACACTTTGAATTTTTTGGCAAAAAGTCATAATATCTCTAAGTGCTCCTGCCACTGAGTAACAGTCATCTAAACATACTGAACTTGAAGAAAATAAATTTCGCCTGGGTGTTTTTTTGGATACAAATGCTTGCAAATAACACACAGCTGTCAGATCAGGGCTGGAAGATGCAACAGAAATGTAGAACCAAGTGTTATCCAGCTGAGGTCAAAATTTTGTAATAATACCACAAAAAATGAATATATTACACAGCTTTTCACTCAGGTAGTTCCCAGGCGTTTTTGAACTGTGCCAAATTGTGCCAAATGGCACAGTTTGGAAAAACGTCTGTAACTTTTGAATGATTCAATATAGAAGCTTCATCTTGGGCTCTAATGAAAGGTGAAGGGCTGTGTGTGTGTGTGTGGGGGGGGGTTGTTTATTCATTCATTCATGAATGAATGAACAAACAAGCCCCCACACACAAAGAAGCATGCCACGTAAAAAATGTGTGGCTTTTTTTTACAAGAAAAAATAACCTACAGTGCACTAAAAAATTATACTAAAATATCTGTAATGTAGAAGATAACAACTCCCACCCCCCACCCCCCCACCCCCCGCTACAGAGGACGGGCATCGCACATCGCTACATGACGGACCGCGGGGACTGTGCGCCGCGGTCTACTACGCACAGTTGTACTAAAATATCTGCAATAATATCTGCAATCCGCTACAGAAGAGTAGCGGGGGGGGGGGGCGTTCACGGTCCGGACGCGGCGCACGAACCGTGTTCAGTTCGTGCGCCGCGGTACACAGTCCATGCGCCGCGGTCTACTACGCACAGCTGTAATTTACCGATCAGTCAAAAGTCATTTTGATTACAATTTTCAGGGATAAAGAATAATTTAGCTTATAACACTTACCTGTCCACAACAGCAGTGTCAGTGGCGAACTTCTCTTCCTCATTGTCAGACGAACATGACGCTGGTCCGCTTGTTACGGATTCGTGGTTCTGGTCACGTGACCCGGTCAAACCATAATTCCATTATTGTGGTTTTGCGCTTCCATGATTGCGGTTTTGGCGAACAATTTTTAAAACAAATAAGAACAGTAGTAAGAAAAAAAGACTGGCGAACACGTGTGTGTCACCCAGCGGCTTACACAAAACAGATTTTCCAAGGGAGGCACGCTTTCGAACTACTGTGCTTCAATTGGCTCACTGTATTCGCAGCTGTTGGTAGGTGGGTCCTTCTTGCTAGGTTTTCAGTCATTGGTTCTTCAAGGTTTCAGAAACCCAATTGAAGGCTCTTATTAGTCGAATGAGAGGTCAATCACATCTAAACCAATCAAAGCACTCCTTTGGCTTTCTGTTCACAGCTGTATCTGTAGTAGAAGAACGGAAATGCAGGGTTTTTTTTTCTCAGTGCGCACTAGGGCGTCCTAGGGAGCCCTCGTGCGCCCTAGGACGCAGAGACGTGCCCGCCCACGGTACACCGGAGTGCAAGAGGTTAAGGTTCAAAATAAGATACAGTTTTATAACATCACATAATTGTTCTGTTGAAGAAAAAACTATCATACAAATGAAATAAATACAGTGGGAAAATAAATATTGAACACATCAACATTTTTCTCACTAAACATATTTCTAATGGAGCCATTGACCTGAGATTTTCACCAGATATCAGTAACAACCCAAGTAATCCATACATACTGTCATAAATGCCCCTCAGGGCAGGAACGAAGACTTAAATACTGGACTGTGAGTTGCTGACGTTTAATCAAAAACACAAAATACAGATATGAACAAAAACACTTACAGGGCTCGAGGCAAAAGGCAAGATATGATAAGGAAGAACAGCTAATGGCTAAGGCGTGCAAAAACACTGGAATAAACTGAAAGTAGAAGAAGCATGGGACACATGCTAGGATTACAGATAATTAGACGTTGAACTTACGTCTGAACTTGACGTGAAGGATGCTGCGCCAAACTGCGGAGCAGCGGCCCTTAAATAGGGCAAAAAGGAATAAACCAAATGATAATCAGGTCTGAGTAACAGGAGTGAGGAAATAATCAGATTGCAAACAGCTGGGACAGACCGCGAACTTGAGCTAAAGGAGAAGTAAATAAAAAGCACTGTCAAAATAAAAGCACAGACCAGGAATGAATGCTAAAGGTAACTAACAAGGAAAGAAATATGAAATGATTACAAAATGAGCAATAGACCAGAGAATGCAAAAATGAGAAAATAACCACCAAGACGAGGACAAGATAAATACAAAAAAACAGAGATGCAAATACAGAAATACTTCTAAATACCACATTACAAAAAGGGAACTAAAGGCAAAAGGTAAAGGGTAGGCTCATGTCTATGACATAATGGCTGACCCAGGAAACAGACACGGACTCAGAAATGGATTCAATTATCTTTATTGACCCAGTGTATAGTGTGTGGATGCGTGAATGTGTTATGTTGTGTATGTGAGTCCTGGCTGGAGACTTCGAGCAGCTGGGAGGGAGCAGAGCACCGTGCAGCCTGGCAACCCTATGGACAGAGCGAGACACACAATTAGCAAGGAGCTAGCTGGGCTCACGCGTAGGTGTAACTGTGGCTTACTTGTTCCAGGCAGATGGTGATCGTCCGTTGGCCAGGTAGACAGCGCCCACTGTCCCAGCATCGTTGCAGTCGTGCAGATGGTGGAGAGGAGAGAGCAGAGACCACCGCAGGGAGGCTACTCCGCCACCAGGAGATTCCGCCTGTGCACAGGGGAGTAGCAGAGAACAAGTGAGTAAAAGGATTGGCTTACTTGTGTATGAGAAGAGATCCTCCAGGAGTTAATGCCGAGGTGGCGAAGTAGAAGATCATCGTGATGATGATGATGATGGCTAGGAAGTCAGGAGATGCGCTTCATAGAGCCAAGGAGACAGACGGCTCCGTGCAGGCCAGCAGGCTGAGTGAGGTTAAATAGTCCTGTCCTGATGAGGAGCCGGTGTGCGCGCAGCTGTGGGTGATAATGGCCCGGAGCGAGTCATCACAGTCTAAAAGGCAGATTAAATTCAAGATACAAAACTGTATGGTTACGGACACATAATATCAAAGACAAAATAACAGTAAACTAGGAACAGAGACTTTCATAAACAGAAACAAATGGCAAACTCAAATAACATAATACATCCAACCAACCAAAATAAATACTAAAGTGGGGAAATTACAGAAAATAATCAAACTAACAAAAAGCGTGAGCACAGTTCCCCAACCATGCTCCACATCATGATGCATACAAAGAAATCAAGGCAACTGTGTTCACAAAACAAGATATATTTAATAAAGTGGAATGACACAGGGAATAAGTATTGAACGCACTTGGGGAAATTCATTTACCATTTAGTAAAAAAGCCTTTGTTGGTAATAACAGTTTACAGACACTTCCTGTATGGAGAAACTAGGTGCAGGCATTGCTCAGGAGTGATTTTTGCCCATTCAGTTATATGAAGTCTGCCTGTACCATGTGCTGAAAAACACCCCCACACCATGATGCTCCCACCTCCAAACTTCACTGTTGGTATGGTGTTTTGGGGCTAATGTGCAGTGGCGTTTCTTCTCCAAACATGCTGTGTGTTATGACATCCAAAAAGTTCAGTTTTGCTCTCCTCTGACCAGACTATATATTCTCACAGTATTTTACTGGCTTGCCCAAATGTTGTGCAACAAACTTTAAACGACCTTCAACATGCTTTTTCTTAAGCAATGGAGTCTTGCGAGGTGAGCGGGCATAGAATCCATGTCAGTTGAGTGCATTACTAATCGTTTTCTTTGAAACAGTAGTACCTGTGAACTCCAGGTCTTTCTGGAGCTCTCCATAAGTGGTCTTTTGCTCTTGGATAACTGTTCTGATAATTCTTTTGATTCCTCTGTCAGAAATCTAGCAAGAAGCTCCCAATCATGGCCAGATTATTACAAAATGATGTTCTTTCCACTTCTGAATGATGGCTCCAACAGTGCTCACTGGAACATTCAGCAGTATAGAAGTGCATCTGGAACCAATGCCATCATTATGTTTTGCAACAATAAGGTTGTGAAGGTCTAGAGAGAGGTCTTTGCTTCTACCCATCGTGAGTTCTTTGTGGTGTGATAATCTGATATTCACAGCCCTTTTTAAAGGGTATCAGTCATGATTTAACCAGCTGAAACTCATGTGCACTGATGGGGGTGGGATGGCTTCCTAAATTCTGATGGAGTTCAGCTGGTTTCTTGGCTTTCTATGCCTTTTTGCACCTCTTTTTCTTCATGAGTTCAATACTTATTCCGTGTGTCATTCCACTTTATTAAATATAACTTGTTTTGTGAACACAGTTGCCATGACTTCTTTGTATGTATGGATTACTTGGGTTGTTACTGATATCTGGTGAAAATCTCAGGTCAGTGGCTCCATCAGAAATATGTTTAATGAGAAAAATGTTGATGTGTTCAATACTTGTTTTCCCTACTGTAATATAATATTTACTCATGGTGTGTGTGTGGCATATTGATGCACCTCCATGCACATCACAAACGTGGTGACGCAGGCACGGATGATGTCACCACGCCGTAACTATATTAAGGGACTAACGGCGGGAGTCCTGGGGCCTCATGTACAAAGACTTGGATGGATTTCCTACTGAAAGATGACGTACATTTAAAACAAGAAAACACCGTAAGCAAAATAATTCCAGATGTATGAAACAGTGCATACATAGGAATCCAAGCACATTTCCTTTGTACATCCCAATCTACATGAAATTGAACGCACATGATGAAATACCGGACTCCACCCTTGACACACCCCCATTTGAATATGCAATTACATGCATATAGATATGCAAATAGATATATACAAGCCATGCACGTTTGATTCTTCTGAATCCATGATCAAAAATAATGGATTTACTGTAATGGAATTTCACCGACTGTGAGTTGTGCCTGAATGAGGTAGAGGCATGGAAAAACGTTTTGTTTGACATGCTGTCCTCTGGTCATTAGTGCCAGACATAGGTAATTCAATAGCCTGCTCACAGCCCTATAAGATTAGTTTACTGCTTTCCTTTATTCAGACAGGGATGAGAAGGCAATGTTTATTTAACCTTGACATGTTTCGACTGACGTCTGCAGTCGTCCTCAGAAGCGTCAGCTGATCGCTGTGATCTGTGACTGGTAGGGTGGATCAGCTCGTTGAATAAAGGAAAACAGTAATGAAAAAGAAGACAATGTGAACCTATTTAGTGGGTAGCCACGGTCACTTGTCAGTTGAAAGCAGATCATATTTGACTCGACAAGTACATATTTTATGTCCAATATGCAAATCTCCTGGAGAACCAGCTATTCGTCAAGGCCGAGAAGTGTGAATTCCATACTAACTCAACGTCTTTCTTGGGGTTTATTATTGCCCATAATCAGGTGCTCCCGGACCCGGCCAAGGTCAAGGCGGTGGTGGATTAGCCCACTCCCATGTCCAGGAAACAATTGCAGGGGTTTCTGGGATTTGCCAACTTCTACCGTCGCTTTGTGCCAAAGTTTGGGATCATCGCCAAGCCCCTGACCAGCCTCACGTCCCCCAAGACCCACTTCCGCTGGAGCGAGGAGGCTGCTGCGGTGTTCGGGAAGCTGAAGGAGGAGTTTGCTTCTGCCCGCATCTTGACCCAGGTGGACCCGGACCTGCAGTGCTTGGTGGAGGTGGACGCCTCGGATTCTGGAGTTGGGGCGGTTCTTTCCCAGCGCTCCCCCGTGGACAGGGTGATCCGCCCGGGCGCTTTCTTTTCCCACCGGCTGACACCTGCCGAGAGGAACTACGGCATCGGGGACAGGGAGTTGCTGGCTGTCAAGCTCACCCTGGAGGAGTGGAGGCACTGGCTGGAGGGGGCTGCCCAGCCGTTCGTCGTCTGGACAGATCATAAAAACCTAGACTATCTCCGGACGGCAAAGCGGCTGAACTCCCGCCAGGCCCGCTGGTCTCTTTTTTTTTTGGCCGGTTTAATTTCACAATCACCTACCGACCAGGGAGTAAGAACATTAAGCCAGACGCCCTCTCCAGGCAGTTCGAGGCAGAGTCGTCTGGGAACCAGGAAGAGACCATCCTGCCTTCATCCTGTGTGGTGGGCGCCCTCGTGTGGAAGATCCGGGACAGAGTCAGGAAGGCGCAGGAGAATGAGCCCGACCCGGGTGGGGGTCCCCCGGGCCGATTGTTCGTCCCCTCGTTGGTCAGGAGTGAAGTCATCCAGTGGGGTCACGCCTCCAAGTTGGCGTGCCACCCAGGAATCGCCCGTACCATCGACCTGCTCCAGAGAGCCTTCTGGTGGCCAGGGCTGAGGAGGGGTGTCACCAACTATGTCCGGGCCTGCGCTCAGTGCGCCACCAGGAAATCGTCATCTTCCCCCCCGGCAGGTCTTCTCCATCCTCTGCCGGTCCCTTCTCGCCCCTGGTCCCATGTGGCTCTGGACTTTGTGACAGGCCTGCCCCCTTCGGACCATTTCACCTCGGTGCTGACGATAGTGAATCGTTTCTCCAAGGCAGCCCATTTTGTGCCACTCCGGGGATTGCCTTCGGTACGGGAGACGGCGGACCTCCTGGTTCGTCTTCACGGCATCCCTGCAGACATTGTCTCGGACCGAGGCCCGCATTCCGTTTCCCAGGACTGGAAGGCGTTCTGCACGGCATTGGGGGCCACGGCGAGTCTCTCCTCGGGGTATCACCCACAGAGTAACGGCCAGTGCGAGCAAGCCAATCAGGAGCTGGAGGCTGTGCTCCGCTGCGTCATTTCTTCATGTTCCTCGTCCTGGAGTATGTTCCTGCCCTGGATTGCGTACGCACACAACGCCACAGTGTCTTCAGCAACGGGAGTGTCACCCTTCAAGGCATCTTTGGGGTATGACCCCCCGCTGTTCCCGGAGGAGGAGAAGGAGGTGGCTGTCCCTTCTGTGCAGGCCCATTCCAAGCGTTGTCGCCAGATCTGGACCATCACCCGCAAGACCCTCCTCAAGACCGCGGAACGCAATACCCAGGTGGCCAACCGTCACAGGAGACCTGCCCCGGATTATAAGGTGGGTCAACAGGTTTGGCTATCCACAAAAAATATCAGTGTGCCGGCCGAGAAACGCAAGTTAACCAAGCGTTTCATCGGCCCATATGTGATTTCTCGGATCATTAACCCGGTGACTGTGCGCCTAGCTCTCCCCCCTTCCATGCACATCTGCCCCTCTTTTCATGTCTCCCAGGTGAAGCCCTACATCTCCAACCCTCTGTGCCCGCCCCCCGCAGCGCCCCCCCCCCCACCTCCTGAGGATGATCGACGAACACCCGGCTTGGGGGGTTACTGCCATCTTGGATGTCCACCGGCGGGGTCAAGGTCTTCAGTATTTGGTGGACTGAGAGGGATTCGGCCCTGAACACCGTTCCTGGATTCGCCCTGCGTTGATTCTTGACAAACAGCTCATCCGCGATTTCCATCGGGCGCATTCAGGTAGGATGGGGCAGGTGCCTGGAGGCACCTCTAGAGGGGGGAGTACTGTCATGGCGGCCGCTGGGCCGTCATCAGCCCCGGCTGTGCACACACCTGCCGCCAATAACCAGCAGGCCTTAAAAGCCGGTGTCACTAACTGCTCAGCACGGAGTCGTCTGTCTACTTCGCCACGCAACGCGTCACGGACTCGACCTCTAGCCAGAGCATCCACAACGCATCATCGCCAAGCCTCGTCACGTAAGCCACAGAATAACTCACCTTGTCAGAGTATTCTCCCCTGTGCACAGGTGGACCTTCCTGGCGGCGGACTTGTCTCCCCTAGCAACGGGGCTTCTCCTCCTCCTCCTCGGACCTCCTCCTCATCGTCACAGCACCAAGCCCCACGTTCACCTAGCCACATTAAGCCACGGAGCAGGCAAGAGTCTCCCAGCGCCACCTGCAAGTAAGCAGCGCACTTTGTTACATCTTCTTACTGCGAGCTGCATTAATCCCCCTGTGCTTGTGTGTTTCCAGGGTTGCCAGGTCGCAGCGGGACTCGCTCAGCTCCAGCTGTCCTCCAGCATCACACTCACCAACACATCCACACACACAACACACATTGATTTAATAAATAATTGTCAAACGGTCTTACTCGTGTCAGTGTCTGTCTCCTGGGTCAAGCAATCATGTCACATTGCTGTTGTTGTTGCTAAGGGTTCTGCAGCCATGGCCAATTCTATGTTGCCGTGAGCAGAGTTGCCAGATCAAGCAGTCTTTGTAATCTTACTCAAGATGAAGAAACTAAGCAAAAGCATTGCTTTCTCAGCAATGTCATTTTTAAAGAGGTGCTGACACAGTAAAAATGTGTAACCTTGAAGAATGCCAGTCTACCCTACAAATGTGTGAAGTGCCAAGCAAAGCGTTGATTTTCTCCAAGTGCTCCAGTTTCTTGGTTTCTACGGAAATGCATGAGCCTTCCTGAACAGGGTCGAAAGCCACTTTTTGCTCAGACCTATTTTCATGATCCTGCCCATGTATTGGAATTACGATGCACCTATCCCTCAACCAGTGGTCTGAACGAAGAAGACCCATCAGATGGAGAGCAATAGAATGAGGAGAACTGCTGCACATCAGAAAAGATGCCGTGAACATGAAACACCCCAGGTTCCAGCAGTACGCCACAGGCATGACTGTGAACAACACAGCCATCTGAGACAGGAGACCCTTCAGCAACGGGCATACAGAAATACTTACAGAAATACTTGCTTATTCTTGGTTTCTATGGGCATGGACGGATATGCACGGGTATGTACTAGTACTTTAAGAAGAGAGAGGAACATAGGGTGACGTACAAGAGTGGAGGAAAGTGCACACAGGTGGACTACATCTTATGCAGAAGGAGAAATCTGAAAGAGATGAGAGACTGCAAGGTGGCGGCAGGGGAGAATGTAATCTAGTTACAGCATTGGATGGTAGTCTGTAGGATGGCTTTTTTTTTTTTTTTTTTAAAAACAAGAAGAGGAAAACAAGAAGAGGAAGAGAGTGAAGGCAGAGCCAAAGATTAAGTGGGGGAAGTTACAGAAGGAAGAAGGTCACACAGAGTTCAGGAAGGAGTTGATACAGACTCTGGGTGGTAGGGAAAAATTACCAGATTACTGGGAAAGTACAGCAAAAGTATTGAGGGAAACTGATAGAAAGGTATGTGGTGTACTCACTGGACAGAGGAAGGAAAACAAGGAGACTTGGTGGTGGAATGAAGAGGTACAGGAAAGTATTCAAAGGAAGAGGTTAGCAAAGAAAAAGTGGGGTAGTCAAGGAGATGAAGAAAGTAGACAGAAGTATTTGGAATCTAGGCGTATGGCAAAGAGAAAGGTGGCAAAGGAAAAGTCATATAGTAAGTTGTATGAGAGGCTAAACACTAAGGAAGGAGAAAAAGGGTTGTATCGATTGACAAGACAGAGATTGAGCTGGAAAGGATGTACAGAAGATTAGGTTGATTAAGGACAGAAATGGTAATGTACTTACAAATGACGAGAGTGTGTTGAGAAAGTGGAAGGAGTACTTTGAAGAGCTGATGAATAAATAAAATGAGAGAGAGAGGAGAATGGCGGAAGGAAAGATAGTGAACAAGGATGTCCCAAAGATTAGCAAGGCAGAAGTGAGGACAGCTTTGAAGAGTATGAGGAATGGAAAGGTGGTTGGTCCAGATGACATACCTGTGGCGGTACGGTTTCATGCCAAGAAAGAGTACTAAGGATGCAGTGTTTACTCTAAGAGTGCTGATGGAGAAGTATAGAGAAGGTCAGAAGGAATTGCACTGTATCTTTGTGGATCTAGAGAAAGCATATGATAGGGTACCAAGAGAGGAAGTGTCTTACTGTGAGAAAGTCAGGAGTGGCAGAGAAGTATGTGAGGGTGGTGTAGGACATGTATGAGACCAGTGAGGCAGTGATGAGATGTGCTGCAGGAGCAACAGATGGGTTCAAGGTGGGGGTGGGGTTACATCAGGGATCGGTTCTGAGCCCCTTCTTGTTTGCCATGGTGATGGACAGACTGACAGATCAGGTCAGGCAGGAGTCTTCATGGACCATGATGTTTGCAGACGACATTGTGATCTGTAGTGAGAGTACGGAGCAGGTGGAAGAGAACCTGGAGAGGTGGCAGTATGCTCTGGAGAGAAGAGGAATGAAAGTCAGTTGAAGCAAGACAGAATACATGTGTCAGTGAGAGGGAGACAGGCGTAACAGTGAAGATGGAAGGGGTAGAGGTAGTGAAAGTAGAGGAGTTTAAATACCTGGGATCAACCATCCAAAGTAATGGAAAATGCACAAGAGAAGTGAAGAAGACAGTTCAAGCAGGGTGGAGTGGGTGGAGATGAGTGTCAGGGGTGATTTGTGACATAAGGGTTGCAGCAAGAGTGAAAGCGAAGACTTAGACGATGGCAGTGAGACCTGCTATGATGTATGGTTTGGAGACAGCAGCCCTGACAAAAAGACAGGAGATGGAGCTGGAGGTGGCAGAGTTGAAGATACTAAGATTTTCATTGGGAGTGACTAGGAGGGACAAGATTAGAAATGAGTATATCAGAGGGACAGCTCAGGTTAAGCAGTTTGGAGACAAAGTAAGAGAGGCAAGGCTGAAATGGTTTGGACATGTGCAGGGAAGGGATAGTGGCTATATTGGACAAAAGATGTTGAAGATGGAGCTGCCATGCAGGACGAAAAGAGGAACACTACAGAGAAGATTCATGGATGTAGTGAAGGAGGACATGGAGAGGGTTGGTGTTACAGAGGAAGATGCAAGGGATAGGGTGAGATGGAGGCAGATGATCCGCTGTGGCGACCCCTAAAGGGAGCAACCAGAAGAAGAAGAAAAAGTTACAAATTAATCAGAAAAGCTGAAAAATTTCAAGAAAAAATGCATTTATGCTAACATTGGTGATTTAAATGCATTTTCCATCAAGATTCAAGATTCAAAGGCGTTATTATCATGTGCACAGTTAAGAAATGCAACATTTCCTGAGCAATGAAATTGTTACTCTGCTCTCTGAACGAATGCCAAGGTAATAGATACACATCAATACTAATAAGGTAATAACACACCTAATACTAATGAATACTCATAACACACACTGATAACACACATTAGGCAATTAGGACACCTTAAACACACCTTAATACTAAGTACTAATACTAATGAGTACTAATAACACACATTACACAATTAGGACAGTTAAAGCAGTTAAACTAGAGGAAACAAGAAGAAGGAAAATTGAAAATTCACTGGATGACTATAATGGACAATGGTATATTAATATCAGAGATGATATGAACCTGAGATGGCATAAGCCTATGTACAGTGTGCAAATGAGCAATGCACAATTTAGCACCCAGTGTGAGAACTTCTCTGTAATGATAATACCCAGTAGGCTGTACATATTATGATTTCCCTGTGCGCTTTTACGCAGCACACGGAGGAAAGGAGATAAACCCACCCGCAGGAGGTAATTGTGCATATTTACTGACAGGATGAGATTAGACAGTTCAACAGGCATGAAGCTCAGGACATACACCACCGGAGTGGTGGCTCAGTTGGTAGAGCATCCGCCCCACATCCGGGAGGCAGGGGTTCAAATCCCGGCCGGGTCATGCCGAAGACCGTATAAAAGTGGAACTTCCTGCCATCCAGCTTGGTGCTCAGCAATAAATGGAATGGAGGAGGGAACTTTGTGGCGGTGCCTTGCATGGCAGCGGCCCTCTGATTCTGCACTTGGGGTGTGTGTGATTTACACTGTAGATAGGTAAAGCACAATCTCGTTCTGCTGTACATGATTGGTTGTACGGTTGAATGACAATAAGGGTGATAAAATAAAAAATTAAAAAAAAATAAAAATACAAGGGTTACTTCCAGGACACTCTACAAAAACACTGGTGAGTAAACAGGGAAAGATGTTCCAGAGCGCAAGCAGGCGGAACTGCGGAGAGGAACGGATAAGAGAGTCCAAGGAAGAACCTCCAGGTGGGACTGGAAGGCAGGGATGAAGGAGAAGGTACTCACGAGGCTGGAACAGTTCGAGTTAGTCCAAGGGATAGTTCCGGCAAGACAAAATCAAACAGCAGAAAATAATTCACGTTATCCAGAGTGATGCGGTGCAGGACAGCAGGCAGGGCATCTAGTCATGAATAACGCAGGACAGGCACTGAACCATACAACCCCAGTAAGGACTATGATCCGGCAACCTCTTCCAGCAGACCCAGGGCTAAAATAATGCTAACCCTAATGAGGAAAGAGATTGCCGGTGTGTGTAGTGAGAGTGAGAGTGAGAGTGCGAGTGCGGGAATGAGTGGGCAGGACTGAGTGAAAACAGCTGTGTGAATGGACGTCTGTGAGCATGTAGGTGAGGATGAGTGGGTGTGTGTATGTGTGTGTGTGCAAAAGTGTGCATGAGAGGGAAAGCGTGTGTGTGTGTGTGTGTGTGTGTGTGTGTGCGTGCGTGAACACCAATAATGACACAGCAGATACCACTGACAGGAGAGGGAGGCGTGGCTGAGCTGTCAGGGAGCTGAGCGAACCCCAGATGCTCCCTGAAAGTGCCTGATGGAAAATAAGACACAAAATACACAAAAGAACTAGCAGCCACTGCGTCATAGAACTGGGTTTGAAACATCAAACCCAGTTCATAACAGTACAATGATAATTTAGCAGCAGAGATGATATGGACATGAGACGGGGTGAGACTATGTACACTGTGCAAGTGAGCAATGTGCAAATTTAGCAACCAGTGTGTGAATTCCTATTTGCAAAGCTGTGCTGGAGTTTGTTATTTATTCAGGATTCTGATAGCAGTGGAAAAAAGGAGTTTTTTCATCTGGATGTCCTGCATTTCACACTTCTGTACCTCCGGCCTGAGGGTAGAAGTGTGAACATTCTGTGCAGGGGGTGGGTGGGGTCCTGGAGGATGGCGGCAGCTCTCCTTTGGACTCTGCGGTGGTAGATACTCTGCAGAGAGGGGAGTGGAGTCCTGATGATCTTCTCCGTTGTCTTCACCACTCTCTGCAGGCATTTGCGGTCCAGGGCAGTAGTGCTGCCATACCACACAGTGATGCAGTTGGTCAAGATGCTCTTGATGATGCAGCTGTAGAAATTGTTGAGGATCTTGGGGGCATGCCAAGCTTCTTCAGCCTCCTCAGAAAGTACAGCCGCTGTTGAGCTCGCTTAACCAGCTCTGTGGTGTTTTGTGCCCACGTAAGGTCCTCACTGATGTTGATGCCCAAATATTTAAAGCTGCTGACCCTCTCCTCCTCAAGCTTCCAGACGAACAGCAGCCGATGGGGTCTCCTCCTCCCCTTCTTCATGCCCGCTATCATCTCCTTCATCTTGTCCCTGTTTAGGGTGAGGTTGTTGTCCTCACACCATGACACCAGGCTGGTCACCTCCCTCCTGTAGGATGCTTCATCACCACCAGTGATGCGTCCTATCAGTGCCGTGTCATCCGCAGACTTTAAGATGATACTGTCCTTGTGGGAGGCAACACAGTCATGGGTGATAGGGCGCATGCGCACGCAGTGACCGGCAGCTGGTAAAATAGTGCGTGCGTGTGTGTGTGTGTTTTTATGTACTTTTATATGTTTTTATAAAATCCTCTTTGTTGTTTCTGCCTTGGAGTGGTTGTGGAATATATAGCGAAGAGCTCCCTGGTATCTACAATATGGATTTCCTCTCCTTTCTTGCACTGCTGCTATCTGTCCTCTGGCTCTTTGTCTGTGAAGTAAACGCGTTCGGCTCCATGGCGGGCAGAATAGCGGGCAGAATACATTATTCCAGGGACATGTTGCTGCACTTAAACACGGCTGATGCAGTGGCTGTGATTGAGCCTAAGCTGCAACTGCCAGACTTTATTTTGAGAGACGAACATAGCGGTGAAAAGAGAGACGGGAGAGGTGGCAGAAGGAAGCGCGGAAGACGTGGAGGTGTGAAATTGCGCCTTAGGAGACAGCAGTTTGGTAACATTCTTCTTCCTTCAATAATTTTTGGGAACGTACAGTCTGTGAGAAACAAGGTGGATGAAATTCAAGGAAATGTACACTACCAGAAGGACTTTAAGAACAGCTGCGTCATGGCCTTCACCGAATCTTGGCTTACTGCGCATGATCAAGATGCAGACCTGTGGACTGACGGCTTTGGAGCTCCGCTGCGCTCGGCTCGGCAATAAGAGGTAACGGGGAAGCGTCAGGGGGGCGGAGTATGTTTATATATTAATAAGCAGTACTGCACATCTGTCACGGTCAGAGAGCGCATCTGTACACCCGATGTGGAGCTGCTGTCTGTGTCACTACGCCCCTTTTATTTGCCTCGCGAGTTCCCCCAACTTTTCATCACAACCGTGTGCATTCATCCGAGGGCAGACGCTGACTCCGCCTGCAGCACCATCTTTGATGTGATCCAGCAGCTGCAATCAATTTCTCCAGAGGCGCCAAACTTCATTCTTGGGGATTTTAACCATGTTTCTTTAAAGAAGACACTTAAAAACTTTTATCAGTATGTCTCCTGCCCAACCAGGCGAAAAAAGACATTGGACCTGTGCTATGGATCCATAGAGAGGGCCTATAAATCACTCCCCCTTCCTCCATTAGGATCCTCAGATCACAACTGTGTACATTTGCTGCCCACATATAAAACTGCTTTCAGAAGAGGCAAGGTGGAGACCAGAGACATTGATGTGTGGACAGAAGATTCAGAGCACAGCCTCCAGGAATGCTTTGACTGTACAGACTGGGAGATGTTCAAACTGGCCTGCGGGGATGATTTGGACTCTCTGGCTGACCTCACATGCTCGTACATGTCTTTCTGTAAAAATAAGTTTGTTCTACGTAAACGTGTCAAAATATATCCCAACAACAAACCATGGGTTACAAAATCAGTTAAATCCTGCTTAAAGAGGAAAGCACTTGCCTTTAAACAGGGGTCTGTTTCTGAGCTACAGGTTGCCACAAAGGAGCTGAAGGCCGAAATTTTAAGAGCAAAACAAAATTATAAATCAGAATTGGAAAGTAAGATGGCAACAAAGAAACTTGGTTCAGCCTGGGCCAGTATGAAAACTATTGCAGGCCTTCAGAGCACAGAGCGCAGTAATCGTGTGTTTTTAGATGGTTTTAATTCAGACACAGAGCTGGCTAATGCTCTTAATTGTTTTTATGGTCGTTTTGACTCCTTTGATTTCAGCACAGAAATCCAAGATTTGAAACAGAAACTCAAAGACAATCAGCACTTTAATTTTGAGGTGCAGGATGTTAAAAGGGAGTTCTGCGCTGTAAAAGTGAACAAAAGTCAGAGCCCTGATAATACATGTGGGCGCTTGGTAAAGTCCTGTGCACATGAACTGAGTCCTATATTTCATTACATTTTCAATAAGTCCTTACAGACACAACATGTGCCTAAGATCTGGAAAGAAGCCGTGGTTGTTCCCATTCCAAAATCCAGCTGTCCTAAAACGGTAAACGACTTTAGACCAGTTGCTTTGACTTCAATTTTAATGAAAATTTTTGAAAAACTGGTCAGATGTGAGGTCCTAAGGCAGGCTGAACATGCATTGGATCCTCTGCAGTTTGCCAATAGGCCTCACAGAGGAGTGGAGGATGCCACTGTCACTCTGTTTAACATGCTTTTTAAACATCTGGATTTTAATGGGACACATGCCAGGCTTTTATTTGTGGACTTTTCTTCCGCCTTTAATACAATCCAACCTCATATTTTAGTTGAAAGGCTCCTGCAACAATTTGATTTGAGCAATAATCTGGTGGGTTGGATTCTGGATTTCTTAACCAATAGGACACAGAGAGTAAGGGTCAATGGTACGTTGTCTGACCTAAAGTGCTCTTCTACTGGCTCTCCTCAGGGGTGTGTGTTGTCACCACTACTCTTCATCTTGTACACAAACATGTATCGGAGCAGACATGACAACAGACACATTATAAAGTATGCTGATGACTCAGTTATTGTCAGTCTCCTCCAGGATGGTGAGAGTGGCCACGGCCCAGTAGTTGATGATTTTGTTCACTGGTGTGAGGATTCCTACCTGCAGCTGAATACAACAAAAACTAAAGATATGATTATTGACTTTAGGAGGAAAAATCCCAGGCACAAAGTCACCATACTAAAAGGCCAGACCACCGAATGTGTACAATCGTACAAATATCTTGGGACGATTATTGATAGTAATTTAAACTTTGAAGTGAACTGTGAAAGGGTGTGCAAAAAGGGTCAGCAACATTTGCATTGTTTGAGGAAACTTGCACGCTTCCAAATTGACCGAACCATAATGACAATGTTTTATTGGGCTTTTATTGAATCTGTTTTATCCTTTTCTTTAGTGTCATGGTTTGGTCAGATAAAACTGAAACAGAGGAAATCCTTGGATCAGGTAGTTAGATGGTCCAGTCGTTTGCTTGGTGAGTCACAGCTGAGCCTGACATCCCTGTACACCAGACAAGTACAGAGGATGGCTACCTCCATTTTAAATGATGACTCCCACCCTTTGCACTGCCACTTTCAGCTTCTTCCCTCAAGACGGAGGTTTGCTGTCCCAAAAAGTAGAACCCAGCGCTACAAAAACAGTTTTGTCCCTGCTGCTGTCAAAGAGTTGAACAAGCTGTAAAAATATATTGTACATAATTTAGGTACCTATTTATTAACTTCATTTTATATTTACTTATTTTTGTAGGATGTCACTTGGGTTCTAAATATTTTATTGGGTTTTAGATCTTTGAGTTTTTTAACCTCTGACTAGTTTTTAACTTTTAATATGACCCTTCTCTCTTACCTCTGGTTTCTCCCTCATCTCTTTGTCTTTTTATACCCTGATTGATGGAGCCTTGAGTATTTTTATCATGTTTATAGTCAGCTTCATGTGTGCCTGTGTTTGTGTCTATGTTGAACGTAATTAGTGGCTTGTAAATATGGATGTCACCAGACTGCAAAACAAATCTACCTACGGGTACAAATAAAGTAACCTGAACCTGAACCTGAAGAGGCTGTAGAGGATGGGGCTGAGAACACAACCCTGTAGGACACCTGTGTTCGTGATGATGCTGGCTGAGGTCCTGTTATCCATCCTGACAGACTGGGGCCTGCCTGTCAGAAAGTCCAGTAGCCAGTCACAGAGGGTAGGGTGTAGGCCAAGTGAAGATAGTTTGTCCATGAGTTCCATCTTCTGCTGTTTAATCCTTTTCAGGTCGGGGGGGGGGGGGGGGGCTTGAACCTAAACCAGCATCTTTGGGCAAGAGGCAGTGTACACCCTGGACAGATTGCCAGTCCGTCACAGGGCCAACACAGAGAGACAGACAACCTTTCACTCTCACATCTAAGGACACTTTAGAATCCCCAAATTGATGCCAATTAACCTAACCTGCATGTCTTTGGCCTGTGGGAGAAAACCGGAGTGCCCATGGAAAACCCAAGCAGACATGGGCAAACTCTACACAGAAGGGTCACTGGTGGTCAAGGGTGGGACTGAACCCACGATGGTCAAGGTTGGGATCAAACCCATGATGTTCTTTCTGTGCTGCCACAGTGCTAACAATTGTGTCACCGAGCTGCCCTCAAATGCAGCTAAAAGGCATTTTATTCAGTTATATAACATGATATAGAAAGGTTTATGGTGATTTGAGGGGGGGACAATTCTCTTTTTTTTCAGGTTGTGGGGGGGGGGGGACATGTCCTCCTGTTCCACCCTTGATTTACACCTATGACATGCTGAAAAAAAATATCAATCACTAAGCTGAAACTGAGTGAATACAGAAACTACTCACTCAGCAACAACACAGCATGGTGGTTTGAGTTAATGAAAGAAAAGGAGCTGTAGGCTTGTAACCAATGTAATAAACCTGCCAACAGAGTGATTAGATTTGTTTGTGTCCTCACCTCAGTGTTCTGTGGATGGTGCTGTTCAAAATAGCCATGGTTGGTCTTTTAGTGACATTTTACATTGCCACTTTTTATGATGGCTGCTGCGCTGCAAATCAGGCACATCGGTTTGTTGCTGGCTGTGCTTTGGCATAATGAAAGCATATTTTTTCTATCCATTCCTCTTGGAATTCTCGGCTTGCATCATCAACCTTCCTTTTTCTTGCTAGCTCTAACCCTGAAAGCAACATGTCAGCAGGTATTAGCTTACTTCACAGCGGCAGGCAGTGATGGCCGTACACACACAACGGACGAGCATGCTCTCATAAAAGCAATGAGCATCAGACATGGTGTGGCAGCATGGCGAGTTGGAAGTAGTGGTCAGGTGGCTGTGTTTGGAGAGGAGTGAACACGCACTGACCTTTTTTTGTACTAAGTTGCTTTAAGTGTCTTCTCTTTCAGCTTATCCTTTAATGGGTCGGAAACTTGATACCTCAAGGTATCCAGGTATCAGGTATGGGCTTCTTAAAAGGTACAAAACCACTACTGACCCTAACCCATACATACCTAGAAAGCAGTCAGAGAATGCAACCTCTGCCAAGGCAGATAAGTCTCCATAATGTTTTAATTTCTCCTAACAGTCTGTTTGTGACCTGATGAAAAACTGCAATACAGTTCATTTTCAATTATTTATTAGACTGAATACTCCCTTCACAGTAAGATGTGTAAAATCCAGCAAATAGACTAAAATGTTATTTTAAATTCCTATATCCACATGGTGATCCTGAGTCCCCCCAAAATTTAATCTATTGGTCAATGGTCCACTTCCATTATCTCCCGAAAATTTCATCAAAATCCACCAAAAAACTTTTTGGGTTGTTCTGTTAACACACACAAACAAACAGACCTGAAAATATTACCTAATTGGCAGAGATACTTTTAACAACGCTGAAGTACAGGCAGAGCTCTGCTGACGGGTGTGTCACTCACTTTTTCAGTAGTTGGCTTTAATAACTCATTGAAAGAGATGTGTAAAATTCATACCTGAAGTAGTTGAGCTTGGTTGACCACATTACTGTTTGGGGAAGAAAAGTAGACAATGTACAAAAACACACCATTTTTGAAGGAATTGTGCTTTTCTCCTGTTATGGTACTGCTGGAGTGGCAAAGCCATTGTACCTTTTAGTTGCAATCTGTGTACTTTGATTTTTCTGTGTGTACTCTCACCTATAATTGCATTCATTTTTCTGATAGCTCAAGGCCCCAGCGAAGAAAGTTTCAGGAACAGACAAATTCTTAAGAACACAGCTTTCTCCACAGGCTCTTTTCATCAGCTATCATCATCATTGCTTTAGCAAGGCTTACCTCCTTCTAATTAGGTAGTCTCCTAATTTTAAATGAATTAATTTCTAATGATGTCAAATGTTTGCCCTAATCAGACTATGATGACAATTCCTCCACCACCGTTCACAGGTTCTTTTCTCTGTGCTGTAACTTATTGCTTGTGTTAACCATGCGGCCCAAATTAATAGAGCCAAGCAGTGTAGTGAGCCCTGTTCACTCTGTCACTGTTTGTCACTGTAGGATTGGCCTCAAACTTTATTCTCCCTCCTGCCTCTCTGCCTCTTCCCCTTCGTCTTGCTCCCTCTCTGTGCTCCCCCCTGCTTTCACGCAACTGTCCCAGTTAAGAAATTGCTTACATCCCATTCAGTCTGGGGCTGGATTGAAATTTCCCATAGGGTATGTACCAATATGCAGAGAGCACACTTCGACAGATGCCATCAGAGAACAAGCATATGAATTACCAGGCAGCCTGCCATCTTTGAGTTCAGACAGAATGGCATTAATACCTGATTATGATCCAAACAACACAACAACAACATGAAAGCCAAAAGCAACTGGGAGCAGGTAAAGGTTTCATCATTTATATATTAATGGATTTACTAACAAAGCCTCTACTCCCCCCTTCCAAAGTTAAAATGTCATAGAAGCCGCCAACAATCAAGGGACTTTGGAGTAAAAAAAAAAAAAAAAAGGAGTAAGAAATCAGATGCCGTCAGCAAATCACGTTCCAATAAATTAAATATTCGCCACTGCTGACCATAACTAATTCAGAAGCCATAATATATTCATGACTACAATTAAAGAAAACATAATCCCTTTAATTTCAAATGGCTGTAAATATTGGCATTACCCAATTAAGTCACATTAACTGAAGGAAAGGCACCTGCAAATGAACCACGCACACTCAAAAGTATATTTTCTAGGAACCATAAAAGTTTCATTCACTGCTCAAAATCACCAAACATGACCCGGGTGAATATGGCTGGTCATATTCATCTGTGTCCAAGAACTTCCTGTCATGAATCTGGGCATGATCACAGGATCATGCCTACGCTTTATGTTCATTTGTGTTTTCTGTGTACTCCCCTGATTTGGTTTGCTGTGATTATTTGATTATTTGCATTAACTGTCTACTGTGTTCCCCGGTCTGTCATCATCCCATGTCTTCACCCTCAGCCATAATGTTTCTCTGTGTATCCCTACCTCAGCCTCAGTTTGATCATTGTGTTTATTTTCGTTATCATGCCACTATTATGTTCCATAGCTTTGGTCCTGCTCTTAAGTGTTATGATTATGTTCACAGCCATTTGTGTGCCGTTCCTCTCTGTATTGCTCCTGTATTGTTGTCCTGTATGTTCATTGTCATGTTTCATGTACATTGACATAATGTCCGGCTCAGGAAACACGCACGCAGGCTCAGGGTAGATTTAACAGCTTTATTCAACAAGCAGGCGTGTGTGGATGGATGTGTGAGATATGTATATGTGGTGAGGGTGAACGCCAATGCGCAGGAAGCAGAGCAGTGCGCCGTACAGCCGGGCAACCCTATGGAGAGAACAGAGGACAGGGGTAAAGGGCACCACACCTGGACAGGAATAGTGAGCAGTGTGCTTCTTACTTGTTGATGACAGGTGGCTGGCGTTGGCAAGGGAGAAGCCCGGAAGACAGCATCCTGCAGAGCCTGTGACGACGGTGAGGGTAGGATGGCGATGACGGGAAGTCCGCCGCCGAGGAATCCACCTGTGCACAGGGGAGAAGACTTGCAAAAGGTAAGGGAAGGTATGCTTACGTTGAAGCGTAGTTTAGCTGTCGTTTGGAGACGATCCAGCTGCGAAGAAGTGCTGATGCGAACAGAGGGCTCCAGACCGCTGCACAGGGCTGAGTGGGTTAAATAGCTCGTGGCTGACGAGGCGCATGTGTGCGCGCAGCTGAGGCAGATGATGAGTGGTGAGTCGTGACAGTACTCCCCCCCCCAGCAGCGCCTCCTGGCGCTGGTTTGTCCGGATGCGCCCGGTGGAACTCCGTGATGAGACTCCTGTCCAACACCAAGGAAGAGTGCACCCAGGACCTCCACTCCGGACCGAATCCCTCCCAGTCCACCAAGTACTGCAGCCCACGACCTCGGCGCCGGGAGTCCATGATGGAAGCGACTCTCCAGGCCAAGTGGCTGTCGATCATCAGAGGCGAGGGATCGGAGACCACGGGCTTGATCTTAGACACGTGGAAGGTGGGACATATGCGGAGGGAGGGGGGGAGGGTCAGACACACAGCCACCGGGTTAATGATTTTTGAGATGGTGAAGGGGCCAATGAAGCGTGGGGCCAGCTTCCTCTTCTCAGCCTTGAGGTGAGTGTCCTGAGAGGCTAACCAGACTCGTTGGCCTACCTGGTAGGCAGGGGCCAGTCTCCTGTGGCGATTAGCCGTGGTGCTGTTGCGCGTCGCCGTGCGTAAAAGCGCATCGAGCGCCCTGGTCCACAGACTCCGACAACGTCTCAGGTGCGCCTGAATGGATGGAACGGCCAGCTCACCCTCCTGCTCCGGGAACAAAGGTGGGTCGTATCCCAAGGACGCCTTGAAGGGGGACATCCCTGTGGCAGAAGACCGTGCCGTGTTGTGGGCATACTCTACCCAGGCCAGGTGAGCGCTCCAGGACGACGGATTGGAGGAGGTGACGCAGCGTAAGGCAGCTTCCAGCTCCTGGTTGGCCCGTTCACACTGCCCATTGGACTGTGGGTGGTGGCCAGAGGAGAGGCTTACCGTGGCCCCCAGGGCGTTGCAGAAACACTTCCATACTTCTGAGATGAATTGGGGCCCCCGATCAGAGACGACGTTCACCGGTATCCCATGCAGCCTGACCACGTGTTGAACCAGAAGGTCCGCTGTCTCCCATGCCGTAGGGAGGCCCCGGAGCGGCACGAAGTGGGCAGCCTTGGAGAATCGATCTACGATGGTCAGCACTGTGTCATAGGTGTTGGAGACCGGAAGACTGGTGACGAAGTCGAGGGCTATGTGGGACCAGGACCTGCCGGGGACTGGCAGGGGCTGGAGCAGACCCGTGGGGGGAGAGTTACCTGACTTGCTGGTGGCACACACAGGACACGCCCGGACGTAGTTGGCGGCGTCCTTCTGAAGCCCCGGCCACCAGAAGGAACACTGAAGGAGATCCACTAGCCGGGAGACACCAGGGTGACAGGCGAGTTTGGAGGTGTGAACCCAATGGATGACCTCCCCCCGGACAGTAGATGGAACGAACAGCTTTCCCTCCGGTCCGCCGCCAGGGTCCGGTTCGGTCTCCTGTGCCCTCCGGATCTTGTCCCTAATGGACCAGGAAATTGCCCCCACAACACACGAGCTGGGAAGAATGGTATGACCCGGCTCCTCCGACGTCTCGGGGGCAAACTGCCTGGACAGGGCATCGGGCAGGCCATTCTTAGAACCAGGGCGGTAGGTGATGGTAAAACAGAACCGAGCAAAGAACAAGGACCAGCGCGCCTGGCGGGCATTCAGTCGTCTGGCAGATCTTAGGTATTCCAGGTTCTTGTGGTCCGTTAGCACCACGAACGGCAACGCAGCCCCCTCCAGCCAGTGGCGCCACTCCTGCAGGGCGAGCTTGATGGCGAGAAGCTCCCTCTCCCCGACGTCGTAGTTATGATCAGCCGGAGACAGACGCCGTGAGAAGAAGGCGCAGGGTCGCTTAACCCCGTCGGTGGGTGATCGCTGGGACAGCACCGCCCCCACGCCCGTATCAGACGCGTCGACTTCCACCAAACACTGCAGCGCGGGGTCAACCTGGGTCAGGACTCGGGAGGAGGAGAACTCCGTCTTCAACGCCTGAAATGCTGCTGCAACCTCTTCGGTCCACCGGAAGGGGTTCTTGGGGGAAGTGAGACGGGTCAACGGGGCCACGATGGCACCGAAATTGGGCACAAAACGGCGGTAGAAGTTGGCAAACCCAATAAACTGCTGTACCTGCTTCCTGGAGGTCGGCGTGGGCCACTCAACCACCGCTTTGACCTTTGCGGGATCGAGAAGGACTTGGGTGTGCGAGATTACGAATCCTAGGAAGGAGGTGGTCTTGGCATAAAACTCACACTTTTCGGCCTTGACGTACAGCCTGTTCTCCAGCAGCCATTGTAAGACCCGCCTCATGTGGACCTGGTGTTCCTTCCATGACCTGGAGAAGATGAGGATGTCATCCAGGTACACGAACACGAAGAGGCCAAAGAAATCACGCAGGACGTCGTTAATGAGGCGTTGAAACACAGCGGGGGTGTTGGTTAGCCCAAATGGCATCACCAGATACTCGAAGTGACCACTGGGCGTACGAAAGGCCGTTTTCCACTCATCCCCCTCTCGAATCCGGACGAGGTGGTAAGCACTGCGTAGATCCAACTTGGTGAACCAGGTCGCCCCCGGAGGGAGTGGAAGGCAGTATCCATTAAAGGCAGGGTGTAGCGGTCCTTCTCCGTGATGTCATCAAGGGCCCGAAAATCTATACAGGGGTGGAGCGACCCATCCTTCTTAGAGACGAAGAAGAACCCTGCGCCGAGTGGAGACGAGGAGGGGCGGATGATTCCAGCGTTGAGTGACTCCTTGATGTAGCTATCCATGGCCTCCCGCTCCGGCGCTGACAGGCTGTAGAGCCGTCCGGACGGCAAGGGCGCCCCCGGGCGGATGTTGATGGTGCAGTCGTAGGGCCGGTGAGGAGGTAGAGACATCGCTCTGGACTTACTAAACACAAGACCCAGGTCATGGAACTCCGCACCAGGGTGAGATCCGGAGGCGCGGCGTCCTGGGCCGGAGGGGGAGAGGACGGGGCGCAGGCTGCGGACTGTAGTCAGGTTCCCATGCAGAAGGAGCTCCAGGCAGCGATTCTTCCGGTTTGCCAATCCAGCACAGGGTTGTGCAGACGCAACCAGGGGTAACCTAGGATGACAGACGACACAGAGGAGGACAGGACGTACAAGGTGAGGTCCTCTCGGTGATTACCTGAGATAATAACAGGAACCAGCTGGGTGCGATGAGTCACTTGTCCAAGGGGCGCACGGGAGAGGGTGACCAGGCTGAGCGGAGCAGTCAGAGGGTGGCAGGGGATGCCCAACTGGGTTGCCAGGCTCTTTGAAATGAAGCTCTGCTCTGCTCCTGAGTCCACCAGTGCGTGTGTGAGGTGCCCTGTGGCATTGTGACAGAATCGAAAGGGCAGAGATAAACTAGTGAGGGGATTCGACCGGTTAGAGTCCGCGAGGCCCCCTACAGTGACTTGTGGACCTCCCCGTTTGGCTTCTTTGGGCAATGCTCCACGGTGTGTTGATTGCCTCCGCAATGCATGCAGAGGCCCAACTCCCGGCGGCGCTGTTTGTCAGCTAGAGGGAGCCTTGACCGACCAACCACCATTGCCTCCGATTGCTCGGAAGGCTCCGGAGGAGGTAACGCCAGGGGGCGAGCTTGAGGCGTGCGAACGGAACCTCCACACGAGCGGCCGATTAACTTCCGCTCGGTGGACCATTCACGCAGCCTGTTATCCAAGCTAATTGTTACGGAGATTAGCTCCGAGAGCATCTCCGGGAGATCTCGGCTGGCCAGCTCATCCCTCAGACCTGAGCTGAGGCTGCGGAGGAAGATACTACAGAGTGACGCCTCACCCCAGCCCACCTCCTCCTCTGTTATCCGGAAGTCGATAGCGTAATCCGCCGCTGACCGATTTCCCTGTTGGAGGCCAAGGAGACGGTCAGCGAGGATGCTATCATGCCGGGAGTGATCAAACACCTCGAGAAAGCTCTGCACGAACTGGCTGTAGGAGAGGTTCGCGTAACTGGGCTTCGCCATGACGGCGTAAGCCCAAGTTAGCGCTCGCCCCTCCAGGAGATTCCCAATGTAGCCAATTCGGCTGTGGTCCGAGGGAAAATCCCCGGGAACGCGCAGAAACACCGACTCACACTGCATGATGAACCCCCGTGCTCCGCCGAGCTTCCCGCTGAAGTGGGAGGGGGTTGGAATAGGTGTGAGTCGGGTTGGCATTCCCGTGGCAGACTGGCCGGCCACCGGAGCGGCAGGAGCTACCCCTCCCTGACGAGCCAGGGGGAACGCCTGCTGGGGGTCCAAGCGGTCTAACCGGTGAGTGATATTAGTCAATTGATTAAGTATCACCTGCTGTTGGTGGGCTATTAAATCCACCCGAGCCTCGAGGGTGGAAAGACGGCGTGCGAGCCCACTGTTTGCTGAGCCGCTCTGCTGGAGCCGTACTGACATAATGTCCGGCTCAGGAAACACGCACGCAGGCTCAGGGTAGATTTAACAGCTTTATTCAACAAGCAGGCGTGTGTGGATGGATGTGTGAGATATGTATATGTGGTGAGGGTGAACGCCGATGTGCAGGAAGCAGAGCAGTGCACCGTACAGCCGGGCAACCCTATGGAGAGAACAGAGGACAGGGGTAAAGGGCACCACACCTGGACAGGAATAGTGAGCAGTGTGCTGCTTACTTGTGGACGACAGGTGGCTGGCGTTGGCAAGGGAGAAGCCCGGAAGACAGCGTCCTGCAGAGCCTGTGACAATGGTGAGGGTAGGATGGCGATGACGGGAAGTCCGCCGCCGAGGAATCCACCTGTGCACAGGGGAGAAGACTTGCAAAAGGTAAGGGAAGGTATGCTTACGTTGAAGCATAGTTTAGCTGTTGTTTGGAGACGATCCAGCTGCGAAGAAGTGCCGATGCGAACAGACGGCTCCAGACCACTGCACAGGGCTGAGTGGGTTAAATAGCTCGTGGCTGACGAGGCGCAGGTGTGCGCGCAGCTGAGGCAGATGATGAGCGGCGAGTCGTGACATACATCCCCTGCCTGATTGTCTCTCCAGCCCCGTCCGTCCTGTTCTCCACACCTGTAGCCACTTCCCTGCTGTCCTTGATTGTTCCCACCTGTCCTTTGTTCTATTCAGTTCAATTCAACGTTATTTATATAGCGCCATTTCACAACAACAGTCATTCATATCACTTCCAACTGTAGTGATTACTCCCCTGTCTATACTGTATATGTCATGATTTAAACCCAGAACAGCCCACACGCACGGTACAACAGCAAAGGAACACTTGGACACAGGAACATGTTTGAGGATTTTATTAAATAGCAAAACCACTACTTGGCTAGAGAAAACGTCACTCACCAGAGGAACAGGCCTGTGGAGAGAAAACAAGAGCCGTGAGCAAAGAAACGGAGACTGGGAGAATGGATGAGCCAAATAACCACTCACGTGGAATAACGGGAGAACCGGCAGGGCCCCGGTGGGAAGAAGATGAACCAGCAGGGTGAAGACTGGTGGAGCTGAGGGTGTCTGACCGGGTGGAGATGATGCAGCGGAGCGGAGCTGATGGGGCCAGCAAGCGCACGCAGTCCCCGGAGACACACCCGCACGGTGGCAGCAACCTGGGGAGAGAAGAGGAGAAGAACAGGTGAGTGACTAATACACCTGAATGTACAATCGAGCTGCTGAGATTCAGTCTGCTTAGGCAGTATACCCAGACGAGCCAGTGTTAGCGCACTGAAGAGTTGATCCTTTTAAACGCTGGCTGATGAGAAGTAGCAGGTGCATCTCCTCACCCAGGTGCGCTGATGACCTGGGGAAAACAACGGGAAGGAGGGGGCGCGCGCTCACCAACCATGACAATATATGTCAGTGTTCTGTGTCAGTCTGGTGTGGCGTCATTAATGTTATTAATGTTTCTGCCTTGTTCCATGGTCATGTTTCTAGCCTTTGCCCTGTAATGTTCCCGCCGTGTTCCTTGTGAGTTTTACCTGCTTGGTTTTGTTCTGTTTTCAGCCCATGTGCTGTTATTTATTGTTCCAGTTTTTTGTTAATAAATTATCATTTTTGCACCCTTCTCCTGCCTGCGCCTGAGTCCTCCACCACCCAAACCCTGACACTTCCATCAGTTGTAAACCATAAAGAGAAAGGGGGGGGGAAACTGGGCTATACCGTAAAATTAAATTTTGACGTGCTTTTCATAACCATAAATATTGGTATTGAAATGTTCAGTATCTATGTGTTTGTATATTCCTGCTTACAGGTGTCTATTTTATTAGGTATATATATCAGTAACTGGCAGGCTGCAGACAGAACACCCAGATGCTCTTCTCCTCATCTCAGGCGATTTCAACCATATTTTACTGTCCCCCATTCTACCCACGTTCACCCAGTATGTCACATGCCACACTAGAGACAATAAAACACTGGACTTATTCTATGCAAACACTAAGGAGGCGTACACCTCATCACAACTCCCCCCACTCGGGAGATCGGATCACTCCTGCCGGTGTACAAACCCCTAGTGCACAGACAACCTCCAGTCATGCGCACAGTGAAGTTATGGTCTGAGGAGGCAATGGACGCTCTAAAGGACTGCTTTGAAACCACTGCCTGGGAGCAGCTCTGCGATCCACATGGTGAGGACATCGATGGCCTCACTCACACCATCACAGACTACATCAGCTTCTGTGTGGACAACATCATACCCACCAAGACCATACGGTGTTGCTCGAACAACAAACCCTGGATCAACCCTGAGATAAAAAAACTTCTGAGAGAGAAGAAGAGGATCTTCAAGTCGGGGAACAGGGAGATGCTGAAGTTCATACAGAGGGAGCTGAGGAGGAAGATCAGAGAAGGCAAGGACAGCTTCAGGAAGAAGATGGAGGACAAGCTGCAACAGAGCGACATCGGTGGAGTCTGGAGAAACCTTAAAACCATCACTGGGCTTCAGAATACCTCCTCCCAGGCCACGGGGGGCAGGGAGTGGGCGAACAATTTGAACCTGTTTTTTAATAGGTTTGACCAACCGCCCTCCCCCCCGACTGCACAACAACCACTGCTGCCTCTAAAGTCATCGAGTCCTGCTGCCCACACCCCACTCCACCAACACCCCCCCCCACTCCCAACACACAGCCCCCCAACATGACCCTCACTAAGACCCAGGTGAGGACGGAGCTGAGGAAGATCAAGGCGAGGAAGGCGTCGGGACCGGACGGCATCAGCGCAAAGCTCCTCAAGTCCTGTGCAGATCAGCTGTTTGGGATTGTGGAGGTCATCTTCAACCTGAGCCTGAAGCTGGGGAGGGTACCACAGTTGTGGAAAACATTTTGTGTGGTACCTGTACCAAAGACTTCCCGCCCCAAAGACCTGAACAGCTACAGACCAGTGGCCCTGACGTCCCACATGATGAAGACCCTGGAGAGACTGCTCCTTGCTCACCTCCGCCCCCTGGTGGGACCAGCAATGGATCCACTCCAGTTCGCCTACCAGCATGGCATTGGGGTGGAGGATGCAGTGATCTTCCTCCTTCACCGTTCTCTGTCCCACCTGGAAAAGCCTGGGAATGCGGTGAGGATCATGTTCTTTGACTTCTCCAGTGCTTTCAACACCATCCAACCGATGATCCTGAAGGACAAGCTGCTGTGCGCAGGGGTGGACCAGCACCTGTCATCATGGATCCTGGACTACTTCACTAACTGGCCACAGTTTGTGAGAACCTGGGACTGTGTGTCCGACACGATCATCGGTAGCATGGGGACCCCCCAGGGAACGGTTTTTGGCTACCTTCCTGTTCACCCTTTATACTGCGGACTTCTCACACAACACAACACACTGCCATCTACAGAAGTTCTCTGACGACTCTGCGATCGTCGGCCTCATCTCTAACGGAGATGAAGCTGAGTACAGAGGACTTATCCAGGACTTCGTGGACTGGTGCCATCGGAACTGTCTCCAGATCAACGCGAGGAAAACTAAGGAGCTGGTGGTGGACTGCCGCAGGCAAGGACAACCCCTCACAGCACCAGTAAACATACAGGGAACAGACATTGAGATGGTGACATCCTACAAGTACCTGGGTGTTCATTTGAACAATAAACTAGACTGGTCACACAATACTGACGCACTCTACAAGAGGGGACAGCGCAGGTTGTTCCTACTGAGGAGACTCAGGTCTTTTGGTGTACAAGGGGTGCTGCTGAAGACATTCTACTACACGGTGGTGGCATCAGCCATCACTTTTGGAGTGGTCTGCTGGGGCAGTGGCATTACAGCAGCCGACAGGAAGAGACTGAACAAACTGATCAAGAAAGCTAGCTCTATCCTGGGGCAGTGCCCTGACCCAATGGAGGAGATAGGAGAGAGAAGGATGGTGGCTAAACTGTCGTCTCTGCTGGAGTCCGAGTCCCACCCTATGCAGGACATACTGAACGCACTGAGGAGCTCATTTAGCAGCAGACTACATCATCCTAGGTGCGCAACCGAAAGGTTTCGCAGGTCTTTCCTACCTATGGCTGTCAGACTGTATAACCTAAGCAGGGCTGCTCGCAGAGATAGCAAAAAAACGTGACGACCTAATAGTATTGAATGCAAAAGACGCAATAGACTTACACAATGGTCCCCTCCAGTATACAACTAGGACAATATCAGTCGCTACGGAGGGTGACAATATGTATGGGTACATATTCATACTATGTAGGATAACTAAGTAGACAGTTATGCTGTTTATTCCATCTTGCTAAAATGCTCCGCACTTTGTATATATATTTATATATTTATGTGTATGTATGTATATCCACTGCTCTTATTTATATCTTCCGTATCTTCTTAATTATTGCTCTGAGTGTTGCTATCCCTGTGCTGTTGCAATCCTGGAATTTCCCCATTGTGGGACTAATAAAGGCTTATCTTATCTTATCTTATCTTATCTTATCTTATATGATATTTACTGAGTACAACACACAAATCTACACTTTAACAGTATGTACAATATGTATATGTGATAGTGTCATGATCAGGGACCCAGATGAAGAGCACAAACACAAGGAGACAGTGATTGAGGCAAAGGACTGGATTTTATTAACACAGGTAAGTGTCCTATGATGCCTGAGCATCATAGGACACATAGACAAATGTGTCTTTATGATGTCACAAGACATACAGACACAGGTATGCAACATAACACAGAACAGTGACAGGCAGGAGAAGAAGTAACAAGCAGGGGCAAACAGCCCCAGGTGGCAGGGAATATTTTGTGTGATTTTTATGTTTTGCTGCATACAAAATCCGTCACATGTGATTGCAACTTAGTGCTGTGTTGCTATACCAACTGTCCTGTAACTGGCAAGAATTCTGTTCCAATGCATCCCCTCTACGGGCATGCACGGGTTTCTACGGACATGCACGGGTATGCACTAGTATCCATAAATAAATGTAATTACAAAAATCTTGAGGATCAAAATTTATCAATAGTTCATTCCTTTGAAAGGTGTAATTCTTTACTTTCTTAAAATTCACTGTGACCTTTTGAATACTGTGAGGTCAACACTGGTTTGTGCCTTATGCACCCAGAGAACCAGTCAGCTCATCTGATGACTTCTTTTACCTCTGAGGGCAACAGTTTTTATCCACGCAAACATAGTCGAGGCATGGGTAGGGCAGTCACCTCCATGTGTCTGTTTGACAGTCACTTGAGAAAGAATGAAGCTAAGGTTACCAAACTTGGTATATGGGTAAACCTGTGGGTTAGCATGTGTCGCTATGTTTTAAGCGTCACAAGGTCAGAGGTCAACGTCACAGGGTCACAAAAGGTCAAAATTGATTTTGGCCAATATAGTTACTTTATTATTAGTGCTCAGGGCAAGAAATTTGTGTACATGTTAGAACGGTGTTCTGGACACATAACAAATGTCAAATGATCTTGACTTTTTCTTTGATCTTGAAGATTGATAAGGGTCTAAAGTTAGTCCACTAGGTCACCAAGTTTCAAATTTACATTTGGGCTTATCACCTTTAAGCTTGCTTTATGGTGCTTTTATTATCAGGTTTAGTTCTAGCAGAATTTAAATATAAGCTATAATATACAACATCCAAATATGAAATGACCTTGACCCTGCCTTTGACCCTGAAGATTAGTAAGGTCTGATTCTGGTTCATTTGGACATTCCCATTACAGCAGGAAGTGAGATACTTAGAATTTACCACTGACTTCCACCTCAGTTAGGATAGGGCTCCATGGCGTGGGTCTGCATCTCTGTTGAGTGCAATTCTAGTTTTACATGTATAGACCTAGAAAGTCTTTCTTGTTTATCCACTTGTCATTCTTTATGAACTTAGATAAATTTAAAAAAAATACATATAATGAAAAGGTAAGCAGCATCAATTGATGAGCTCTTACGATTGTTCTTTTCCTCTCTGTACCAGCTCAAATGTGTTGGGTCAGCAGTGCTCAAATGTGAACTACCATAGGAAATCAGAATATTAATGAGTGATTCTAGATCGTTGTTATGGAAAAAAAAATGTTGATAATGCATAATTGCCATTTAACAAAAACACCAACATTCTCAATTTAGCTTAATGTGCACAATATCTGTGCCTAATATTGTATTGTTTATGTGGTCATGCTTATGTAATCCTGGAATGCATTAGAAATGGGAATCACCAGAGACTAAACCCAGTCATTCTGGAGCAATATTATCACAATCTTGTGATATCATATATTGCAATTTCCCATCCTGATCTTTGTCTCGTTCAACTCCCGGCTAGATCTCAGTAGTCACTCCTTTGCTGTGCTGACCTCACCAGACAGTGAGAAGTCAGTTGGTTTTTTATTACTGTGGTATCTAAATATATCAGTTTGTATTTGCAAAATTAATTAATGATTTTTTAGTACAGTGTCACAATAGTGTCTCTGAATCAACAGTTTTCTCACCACAGAGTACTGTGATATTATAATCGAATCCCCCCATCTCTACCAGGCATGTAGCAAAAAAAAGTTATTTGTTTGTTTTTGTCTTCTTCTTTTTTTTTTTTTTTTACAGTTGATTGTTTATGGTTTTAAAGCAGGCACCATGTCAGCGTTTTGGCCTTCCAAAAGACAGATTGCTGTGGTTTTGATAGCCTTCTTCCGGCTCTCAGCGAACACCATTTTCAGCCCATAATGGACACTGATGTGCAACCACTCCTCTCACTTGACTTTGAAATGGCTGCTTACATCAGTCGGCCTTCACACAAAAGCACTCTGTTGGGATTTTTTTTATGCAGGTAAAAATATTTTACTTGATTTAACATTGCGCTGCTTAGACGTTTCATAATGGCTGTCTAGACCTTGTCATTTCTAATTGACTGAACAGTTATTTGACATTATCCTGTCTGGGATAAATGGCTGGATTAAGAAGGTGTGATATGGTTTGGCCACCCAGACAGTTGCTAGCCTGTTAAAGTAATGGCTGGCTGATTGTCGCTCCCATTTCCTGCCTCAGCTTCCCAACAACGTCACAGCACGGACACTGACTTCCTTGCTCCTTCCTCCTGCTGGTCTAATCTCTGCTACCTTTTGTGCAGGGAAACAATCATGTATACATGTAATGCATACAAGCTATAATGTGAGTCAGACGGGATTCAAAGTGGAAGTGGGGTGGGGGGGGGGGTGCTCGATGCCCCTGCCACTGTGCATGGGCGTGTGCGTGCTGCTGTGCTTCAGAGATGACTGTCAGCAGGCGGTGCCTCTGAGAGAGTAAAGGGAGGGTTGGGGAGGGGGGGATGATGTTTCCAAAGGGGGCCCAGTCTGTTACCACAGGGAGGTGGAGATTTACTATCCCACCCAGTCAAAGTGTCTCACTGGTGCTTTGACACACACGCACACACACATGCACAGAGGTACACTCCATCCAACACGCATCCACAGAGTTGGGCACATACACTCAGGCGCACTGCAAACTCTCCACAGGAAGCTCTGAGCCATAATGCGAAGGCACCTCAGAGCAGACGGGTGCATTGCTCAAACCAAGTGGGATCCGCTGCGGCTTTGATAGTGCGTTAATTACTCATGTGATGTGATACAGATGTCTGGGGGCTTCAGCTGAAAGTTTGCCGTGACGGTTTCCAAGGGGGCCAGGCAGACATTTTAGAAGCGGTAGGTGAAAACCAAATGTATTTATTATTTATGGACAGATCAGTTTGCGTGCTGTCACAGATCCCAGCAGTGTCATGCTGATGCTAAACTGTGATGCTACTTGAAGGGCTGGCTGCTAAACAGTTCTTTGTGTACTTGGTGACAGCCGGGACTTTCAGCTGGAAGAACTCTGGGCTAGAAGAGTTGCCAGTACTGTGACATGATGAAAAGGGCTCCACTATGGATTAGATAGTTTGAAACTTTCTCTCTCACTCTGTCCAGAAAGTTTATTGTGTTTTTTTCCCAAGAAAAGAAGAGGTAGATGTAAGGTATTTGCTGTTGCCGAGGTCATTTTTAGATTTAGAGCTTCATCTGTTTTTTTTTTATTTTGACCTTAGTGCTTTGAGATTTCCCTGCAGCAGCACTTACTCATGACTGAAAGAATAAAAAAGAAGCCCACAACCTCAAGTCTAAACCTTTTGAAATTAGAAACAGAGAAAGCTGTAAAGAGGGAATCATTCCAAGTAAATCCACTCAAGGGGCTCGTTGTTAAAAACAGCAGTGGAATCCATTAGAATGCATCATGTAGTCTGAACATTATTGGCACAGACATAACCAAAGTGTTCCTTCATCACGAGGTACCCCATGCACTTTCAGATGCTCCTGTGTGATTCTGTCGCTCTTCGTAAAACATTTCTGAAGTCTTGAAGACACCGTTAAACTTCCTCATAGCTTTTGAAAGGGACAGTAATGTGTCTGACAATATGCTTTAATTAGTTTATTCTGTCTCATAGGTGGATCTTGAAAATTAACTAACCTTCTTTTTTGTTTCTTTTGTTTTCTCACCAGTGACATATCGGGACACCCTTTTAAACCAGTCATTTCTAAGCGCTCACGCCATTCCATAATGGGCATTCGAGCTGGACATATGTTGCTGCTAATGGCCTGTATGGCGGCCACAGGAATCTGCCAGTTAAACGGAGCTGATGCTGATGAGGACCCTATGCGAGGCTCCCTTATCCACTCCACCCTTCCATCTCTGGGCTTCTACAGCACCCCCAGTCCAAGCGCAGGGCCCGAGATTGACGTGTGGGCCCCAGAAGCCATGGGGTCCGGCCTGCTCAATCAAACCATCATAAAGAGGCCGCTGCCACCTCCAAAGTGCCAAGTGAATACCTCAATTAACAGCTATTTTAAGTACATCAACACTGTAATTTCCATAATAGTCTTTCTGGTGGGCCTAGTCGGCAATGCCACGCTGCTGAGGATTATATACCAGCACAAGTGCATGAGGAATGGACCCAATGCCCTCATTGCCAGCCTGGCTCTTGGCGATCTGATCTACATTATTATTGATATACCCATCAATGTATACAAGGTACAGTTTTCATTCCACTCATGCATGTTTGTTTGACGTCTCACTGGCAGGCTGCTGAGTGACACAGCTCTCTGTTGATTTGATGAAATGCAGCAACAATGGAGGTGATATGCAAAGATAAAATGGAATATTGTAGACAGGGAAAGATGGGGGGCCGGGTCAGCGGGAGGGGGCGCAGAGACAGGAAATCGCAATCAGTCGGACACCGTTATCATCTTTGAGTGGGCAGATTAGTGATGAGAGAAGCAGGGATACGGCTGGCTTAAATAAACACAAGAATTAGACTGCAGCCATACACGCCAGTGACTGCACTTCAAGACATTAATCACTGACCTTTATCTGAAGAATTATTTTTTTAAAAATTGCACTGCTTCTCATCTGATAAATCACTTTGCTCATCATTTCATAAATATTTTTCATTAAAAAAGAGGACAAAAAGCAGAAGTTTAGCTAAACCTTCTAATTTTAACATGATTAATGGCATGGACCAGTTTCCTTTGTCTATGATCCTGATAATAAGAAGCATGACATAGCTTTAAAATGTACCCATAGTTGTTGCCTGATCCTCTGTGTTCCATATTTAAAGGACCTGACAGTCACTGTGAAATCATTACTGTAGCTGGTCTCAGTTTTGTTTGACTCACAACTCTTTTGTTTACTTGAGGACCACTTCAACACATGAATGATGTTAAATGGTTATACGGCTGCTGCCTCAGTATGATTTATACCTGTAAACACATTGCTCTGCTTTTTGTAATAATAAAGAATGATGGCAAAATGAAGCGATCAGTCAACCTCATCTTATGAGCTCATTACAGGAGGTTTTGTTTTTCTTAAAAGGGAAAAAAAATGAAAAGACCACCTGGTTGAAATTAGCTTGAGACTCTGAGGGCACAGGGACTTTGTAGTCTGTGCAACACATGTGCAAAGAGGAAACAAAATTCTTTCCGGGGGAGCAGTTTATTCATAAGCAAAGAAGGAAAAAGCCACGTCTACAATGTTGAAACCTCCCGTTCTCTTCCTTGGGGCAAGGACATTGTTTCCAAAAACACCGTCCTTTGTTTCCCAAAATTGATGTCTCTGGCAGTAAAGTATCTCTTAACCACTTTACTGATGGAGTACTTACATGACCTTAAGTTATTTTACTAGAACCACAAATTGGAGCATTTTTAGACCTCTTGTATTGAAAACTTGTTGTTTTCTGGCCAGAATTATTTTGTCAGCTGAGGATCTGTATGTTGGCCGAGTTTAAGACGACCCTGACAGGTCTTTGATGTGCCTCATAGTGAAATAGCCAACACAAAAGTATCTTTTTACTATCAAGGCTTTAGAAATACAGGCGGGGACTACCTACTCTGTGTTCATGTGTGCTTTGTATCTTTTCCTTGCAGCTCTTGGCATCTCGCTTCCCCTTCGATGACACTGATTTCGCCCTGTGTCTGTGTAAGCTGGTGCCCTTCCTGCAGAAAGCCTCTGTGGGGATCACAGTCCTCAACCTGTGCGCCCTCAGTGTGGACAGGTCAGTGCTGACGCAGGCCACACTGCTTTATCACATCCAGGGCAGACCTTAAATGATAGAGAAATAAAGGCAGAGAGAATCAAAATGTCACTTTGTGAGCTCTGTGCTTTGTGGTTTTGATTCTTGTAGTCGAAGTACCATGCAGCTCACATGAATCTTGAGAGGATTCTTCATAACGGATGAACAAGTGAAAGGACTTGGCTTGTCAAGTTAGCACCACGATAAGAGCTTGACGTTAGCGCTGGTCCACTGGCCAATTGCCAGTTTAATTCAACACTGGCCTGTAGCTCAATCAGTCTATCTAGTCACTTGAGGAGATGACAGATTCTGTTCTCTCCTCAATTGTCAACTGAAGTAAAAAAAACAAAACAA